>JARJCN010000028.1:0-621781 GCA_029282135.1 Mycena belliarum
GTTTGCGCTTCTGGACGTCGGACAAGGGCTGGCCTCTGTTGCGGCTGCGCGCCAGTTGGACAGCGCGCCCGGGATTGCGTCCAGCGTGAGCGGAGGGAGCAGGCGCTGGCGCCATTTTTAGGTACGAAGGACTTCGATATCCACGAGGCCAGAGAACTTTTGAAACGTGACCTGCAATATATAACTTAACTGTCTGATTTTTTCGTTCTTAAAAACAAAGACACAAAATTGCATTGTACATTGAAATCCTAGTACATGTTGCTATATTTTAGAATGAAAATCTCGGCCTCGCGGGATGTCCGAGAAAAAAGCATCACCGAGCCCATCCCCTGCATGAAGTGCTTGAAGGCCGAAGCACTATAACTCAGATCAGCCAAAAAAATCGGCCAAAAACACGAGCGATCTCAAAGACTTACCGCCTCTTGTAGATTGTGCGATGCCCACTCACGGCGTACACGAGCAGGTCAGCGCTAGGCGCAACGGCGGCTGGGTCAGTTCTCTCAAAGAACTTGGCGGCTTCTTCAACGGTTGAGACAAGAGATATTGCGGCACCCTCGGTCGCATCAAACAAGTCAAAGGCGGCCGCACTGAGCAGATCAGAAATGGCATCGGGTGGGGATAAAGGCACTCACTGGCTCTTGAACAACAGGCGGTGCAGGCTGATGGCATACATTACGAGGGGAGTGTCTTGAACGGCAGGAGCTGCCGGGACGGGGACAAGCTCTCCTGCCGCGTCGCGAACTCCAATGCGGGCGGCGGCAGCGGCCAGGTGGGCGCCCCCATCCTCTTCTTGGCTTGCTTCGCGGTATTGGGGCGGCGACGCGGGGAGATTCTGAAGGCGCACTGGGACCGGGGAGCTGCTTTGCTGCGGCGAGATAACGGGCTTGGGGAACCGGAGGTGCGGCGCCCCCTTCACAGCCGCAAAAGGGACGGGTGTACGTCGACGCGATGTGGCCGATAGAGATGAGAGCGACGAGAGCGACGAGATTGTGCTTGAAACGGGGCTTGGCGGAGTAGGTATGCGCGATGAAGGCTCTGGTTCTAAGGGCTGCTTTTTTGGCGAGGGCATTCTGGTAGAGCTGCGCGAAGTAGAGGGGGGGTCGAAGAATGGAGCTGACACGGAAGGTTTGGGATTCGGGGACGGTGAGGGCGTGCGGGATGAAATGGGGCTTGTAGGGGGCGAGGTCTCGAAGGCGGAGGCACACCCAAGTGGAGAGGCGTTGCGCGGGAGGGCCCTGACCTCGTCGAAATGATCATGCAGGAGGCTGCAATGATTGTGCCACTTCTCGTTGATGCCAATCCAGTCCCGGTGGATGGCAAGCGGCGTCTCTGGGGCCTTGCAAAGTATGGAGAGTATCTGCGAGCTACGAAATCGGGTCAGATTAAAGGCCTGGAAGCAGGGCGAGCAACGCACAAGTCGAAGTAGATGCCTTTATTGTCGCCCTCCAAAAGGGCAAAGAAGAGGCAATTTGGAGCCGTACCGTGCTCGGCGATTGTATGTGGATTCTTGTCATCAGGGAAGTATTCGGGGACACAGTAGATGGGCGCGAGCGGCGCCAGCGCCTGCTCAAAGCGAGTCATGGATTCGGAAGGGTGTACGTGCGGTCACAAATTGTCACAGTGTATTTACGGGCACACAAAATTCTTGTATAAATTTCGAGGGCTTCAAAATAAAAACGCCAGAAAATTAGGGGACTTTCGCTCGAGCAACTGGGCTCATTTGACCCAGTTTCAATCAAGGGCGAGCTTGAATGAAAGCCCCGCATGAATTCTACTCGAAGAAAAAACAAAGGAGCATTAGACAAATTCAGCCATGTACCGTTGCCCTATGCAGGCCTTAGCCCCTGTGCCCTCAGCATGTTCTCCTCCAAGGTCAACTCCTTCATCCACTTCCGGTGGTTCGACTCATCCTCGTGGTGGTAGAGACAGCACATGTAATCGCAGCCACATGTGCATTTGGGACAGTGCACAGGGAGCCGGCATTCACAGTGCAGCTCAGGCGGGGTCTGCGACCGCGTGCGGCCGTATCCAGGGACTGGGGAGTTGCTATCGCCATGCGAGTCTGCGTCCGAGCCTGACTCAGACTCCGAAGGTGGCGACCACTCCTCCCAGTACTTGCGGTGCTTGGCAACCTCGGAGGGGGGGGCAACCTCTAGGTCCGCATGTGCAGACTGTGGCGAAGTTTGCGACCTGGTATAGCGGGGGCGTTGCCTGCGTTCAGCACATAGCACTGCCTCTTCCTCTCGACGCTTTCTGTAAGACGTCGTCGTTAATAGATAAGGCGGTGGGTTCTGGAAAACAGACCTCGCACGCCGAAGGGAGTCCGTTGCACGGATAGATTCCTTGTTTCTGTTGAGAGAGGGTGTTGAGAAGGCAAGAAGAAAAAAAACAAATACTTTCACCGCACTTTTCGCGGTATCTCTTTGCAGAAGCGTGTTTGCTTGCTTTCTGGATTTCCGTAGGTTTCAATGCACGGAGCCTGAGGTGAGGTCAGCATGAGTTGTACAGGCGCGTTGCCAGAAGGCCCACCGCTGCATACGCTCTTGAGCAGAATGGCGCAAGTCCATACTGTGTCTGCATGATGTTAGTATAGGATGTCTGGCTCGATTTCGGTGCTTACTTGTCTCGGAATGTCTGGAGAGCAAGGCGGCGATGTGCCGCCTTGGTCTCGGAGTCCAATGGGGGTTTCCGGGGAGACATGTAGTAAGTCAAAGAAGACGGAGTGGTCAAGGTGTGTATGATATAATAGCTACAAATTTAGCAATCCTGCTCTTAGCCGGGAGTTCGCGATAATCTCGCCTTCTAGCCATTTTACTCCTCCACATCTTCCTTACAAAATGCAACTCTCCTGATCCCAGCCCTTAGATATTATGGAATGCCTCAGTAATATCTTGGGAAATATAAAAGCACAGGTGCATTATCTGAACTCGAAATAATAACTTGCACCATCCAAAGCCTGCTCGGTCTCGAAATCGGGCGCAGAGGAGTCGTTAAGTATTGAAGGAATATGGAGAGGTCTACAAAGATTCAAGAAGGTCTTCTACTGAGCTAAACATCGCAACGCCTGCCGCGCATCGGGATTCCTTCGACTCGCACATCCTCGCGTATCCCACAGGATCTTCTCTAGCAAATTGTCCCTCGGTGCGGAAGCCGTTGTCGATGAAGCGAAAGAGGCCGCCGGGCGTATACTGAGTAAAAGAAGCGCGCTTCTCCCCAGCCTTCACGTCCACGGGGAGGTTCGAGTGGGCGACGGTGGCGGAGGGAAGAAGGATGGTCGAGCCAGATGGGAACTCGATCACCAGCTTCAAGTCCCAGAGGACGATGTGGCCGCCATGCTCCGGCGCGAATTGCCCAAGGGCCTGTACGGCACACCATCCAAAGGCGAGGTTCTGCAGGTCGCGGTGCCTCACGGTCCAGACATTCGGCCCAAAATTAAAGGCCGCGCAGGCAAATACGGAGCCAACGAAGTTGCGGCGAAGCTCGGGGTAGCGACGTCGCAGGGCGACATCGTGCTCTCGATAGTGGCAATAAAGGAGCGGCGCCCAGATTGCGAACGCGGCTAGGGGGTTGTCAGCAACGGTGCGGCGTAATGGCTGTGCGACAGACCATCTGCGTAGGACGCAAGCCGATTGAAGTGGGGGTTTGCGAGGAGGCGCGCGACAACGGCTGTCTGCGCCTTGTTGTTGAGAACATACGGGCGGTCCGTGCCCTGACCGTAGAAGATGCCGGCGTTCACCGCCGGAAAAGCGCCGCGGCGGTGGTGCATGTTGAGGGGAAAGTTGGGCTGCCTTGATTCAGCCGCAAGGGCAGCGAACGCCTCGGACGCGGCGATGTCATAGGTGGGGTCGTTTGGGCGCCCAGCGAGGACGGCAACGATGCGACCGTGTGCATCGACGATAGGCCGGGAGTCGCTACCCAGGGTGAATTGTAACGAAGCGAGCAGAGGATGCAGCTCACCGTCCGTTCCAACGTACGAGCGTGAAGCCCATTGCAAGGAAATCCGTCAAGGTTCGGCCCTGCTGCCGGCCGAGCTTCTTCTCTGCGGGGCTGTCGACCTTCGCGGAGTAGGCGCCGCGCGCTGCGGGGAGCGCCGACGCGTCGAGGTCCGTGGCTATTGAGGCCGCGGCACGGACGCGCGCCTGAACCGCCGCAAGGTTGGGGAGATGCCCCTGCTCTTGCGCAGACGCCCGTCGTTTGTCGCGCCGTTTGTTGTTGCGGTGCATGTTTGCGCGGCGCGGAATATCTTCGAGCCGTGGGCTCTTGTGCGAGGGCTTCGGCAACGGGGGGCGGGGCTGGACATCGTCGACGCCATCGACGTCGCTCATCCACGAGGCCCCGGCCCGTGTGCCGATGCTGTCATCCACGCCATCGAGATCGTCCGTCCACGAGGCCCCGGCCCGAGGGCCGATGTCATCATCGACGCCATCAAGATCGGCGATCGAGGAGGCCCCGGGCCAGGTGCCGCGGTCGTCCAGGTCGTGCCTTGACGGCGGCGACGCGTCTTCTTGGGTGGGAAGGGGCTCGATGTCGTCTAAAGCGGCCTCCTCGCGCAATAGGGCGCTGTGCACAAGCGGTGCAAGGTCGAACGTCGAGGACACGAGGGCGGTGGCACTCAGTGGCATAAACGGCGAGAAAGTCGCGCCGCTGCGTGTCTGGGGCATTGCAGTGAGCAAGATCGGAGCTGGGGGAGCATTGCGCACCTTGCGCTCCTGAGGTACCCAGATCATGGCTCTAACGGGGGCATTAGCGTGGTCTAAGGCAATGGTGGTCGCGTCGAGTGTGGGCGCCGCGTTGACTGGGGGGTCGTTGTGTTGGCTCCAGGGGTGATGCCGTGCGCAACAACACCCCAGGAAGCGCGGCGCTCGCACTCGACGCGTAGAACTTGAGGGAGAGGGGCTTACCGTGAATTTGAAGCGGTACTAGATGACGGCTCGGATAGAGTATTGTTGATGTCACGTCATGTGATGTGACCATCAACGCGCGCGTCTCGAAGACCTGTGTCCGTGAATATGAAGAAGGGCCGCGGACTCCTCAAGTCTAACTCTGCCTCTCGTCGAGTGGGAATCAGGACCACCGACTACAGTGCTGCTGGGCGCCCCATAATTGTCAGACGAACCCTCACACGGACCCAAGCACGTCGGGAAGAAGGTGACGAGTTGGATGCGGAGCGGCGCCGCCAGCAAGGTACACAAGCTTCAAGCCTGCGGGTTTCTGACAAACACAGAAACGGATCCTAGACTTGACCCGAGCAGAACGGCTCGCCGAAGAATCGCGCCGCGATATCCATACTTTGGATCAGGGATTCGACGATGATACTTTCGCCAATGTTCTCGACGGAAGCGCCCCGGCGGACATCAGCAATGCAGGCGGCGACTATGTTGGGCAGGATGAACTGGATGACGAGCAGCTGCTTGCGGATCTCCGCGCCTCGCATGAGTGAGTTCCCGCTTATATCTCTTGTACTGTAAGGAGTGCTTAATCGTGCCCCACGGTTTAGGCGACTCTACGGCAAGCGCCGCGACTTTCGTACACGACGCAACCGCACGCAAGCAATATTTGACGCATTTAAGCCCCAGATGGAGGCCGCCGCCTCAGCATACATTTCGTGGGACTTGCGTTCCTTTGACGAGGGCTTGGGGAAACTTGTCGATCCTCCCGCCGATTCGATGGTCCAGGGAACGCTGCCGACAATGGTTGTCGACCTCTTCAGTGAGTCCGCTCCGCCGAACTCATCCTCTTTCTGATCCCCGTCTAGGCGCAAAGATCGTCGATATACCAATGCTCGCAGGGGAGGACAACATTTCCTCAAATTATGTGAAGCTCGGGTACTTCCCCTGCTCTGCGAGTGGCGCCACTGTTGTCCTCACAACTCGAGTGCTGGAAGTTTACCGCGTAGCTCGACTTCGCTGCCCCCGGCTTGCAATACAGCCTTTTGTGAAATCTTTGTGTGATATTCACGGGGTACGATCTTATGCTTCCGGCTTTTTTCATGTATGATTTACTTCTGCAATTTTAGGTTCCGTTCCGTCCCTATCTATCGATCCAGTTCAGTATCGCGTTCGACGTATACATTGCAACACTTGCAATCGTCGACGCCCGAGTCAAAACCGCCCTACGCCGCGACACCCCAGACTGGCGCTTGGAAAATGCATGCCCCGCATGCATGTACAAGCTCGAGGACGAGCCACCGCTACTCCTGCCGTTCCTTTCCACAAAGGACGGGAACAATTCTTTGAAGCGGTGGGATCGCAGGGAGCGAGCAGGGGATGGTACAGCCGGGGATTCGAAAGAGCGGGCCGATAGTCGTGAGGTTCCAGGGGACTATTACCTCTCGCGGGAGGAGGTTGATTCTTGGGGGAAGGAGGAGCTCGAGGAGCTCATGAAGGGGTTTACCCCGGATCCGGTATAGTTCTTACCGTTCTTTTTTGAGTAACCATGGCGCTAACAAATCTCAGGCATGGCAAGAGGAGGAGGACGGGTGCTCGGACCGCTGGGATAACATGAAGGAGCAGGTTACGTCGAAGGCGTGGGGCATGTACGAGGAAACCGGCGTGTTCCTTTCGCTCTGTCGCCACGGCTTTGTCTTGCTCATTGCAGACATGGTCCGTAGCGGGGAGTTGTGAGTGGCATTACCCCATCACCAGCCGCACCCGCTTACCTTTTTCAGGGCGAAATACGGCTTTGCGGTCACAAACCGCCTCATCAAAGTTCTTGGGGAGATTGCAGAGGGTTACGACATTGGATGTAAGGCGGCAAAAATGGTCAATGCGCATCCCGTGCTTGGCAAACTCGCAAGGGACAACAACTACAGGTCTCTCGTTGGCGCCTTCCACGGCCACGGCCATTGTCGACTTTGCCAGTTGTCCAATCTGGCGACTTACGTCAAGGGCGTCGGACTGGAGGATCTCGAATATTGCGAGACCTTCTTTTCCAAGTCCAACGCCCTTGCTTCCTCGACGCGTTACGCCAGCAGGTTCCACCGGCAACAGGCGATCACCATGTATCTAGAGCATTCAGATGTCTCTGATACCTACCAGTCCCTCAGTACGTCCGCCCTCCCTGACTCGCGGGCCACGTTCTGATACCACGACAGCACAACTCCTTTGTAACAAGTACAAGAGGGCTCTCGAGGTCAAGGCTACAGCGCCAGCTCTTGCGCAGACGATGCGGGATCTTGGTGTACCGTCCAAGGCGACTTTCGCCGACTGGCTCGCCCGCGAAAAGGCCTTCCTGCTCGCACTGAAACGCGAGCCGCCGGAGGAGACGCTTGCGATGGAATACTACCAGAAACTGGTGAATCTAAATGCACAGGGGTGCATATTTTGGCCTTCATTACCGTTACACTGCTGACTTTTGAGTAGGGAGCGCATGAACAAGATCCTGGCCACCGCCGTCCCCGTGCTTGCTGGCCACACAGCCGAAGATTACGAGGCTGACGCCAAGGAGACGAGGAGGATTGAAGCCCAGCGCCGGCACGCCATCGAGCTGCACGAGAACATCCTCCTGGCGGTGCAGGACTTGGAGGTGCGTATGGACGTAGCACAGCGTTGGGTCCCCGACTCGGCGGAATGGCGGGAGGCTGCGATCATGGTGCAGAGGCGACGATACCAGCGGGCGCTTGATGTGCTGCAGGGCTTAATCATTGCGCGCCTTTTCGAGCTCACCAAGATGAACATGTCCGGCACCGGTACGTTTTCTGTACCTTGCGCCTCCGCCAAATATTGCTGATTGATGATTATAAAGGGTATAAGCTTCGAAAACACATTGCGAAAGCACTGCAAGCTCGTTCGCGTGCGGTCAAGACTGCACTCAGCAATTACAACACGGCTGGGGCAGCGCTGCACCCCCCTCGACCCCCGCTGACCTGGGAGCAGGTCGTCGACTATGCCTTTCTATCCGATTTCGACCTCCTTCGAGAGGGGCGCGAGGACATCCGCGAGGAAACGTGGGCTACGCCGGCGGGGCGGCTGGCCATGGATATGTACTTCAAGATCGAACGCGCCGAGGAGGAGATCTACCGGCTGGATATTGAGATCCGCCGGCTCTGGACTTACATGGAGGATGAGGAGCGCTTCCTTTGGAGGGAGGAGAAGCGAGTCAAGGAGGAAAATGGTGAGGAGCTCGCCCATCAGGTGCGGCGCTACTGCTGGCGCCAGGCCCGCTTCAATGCAGATCATCGTGACCGCCTCCGGAAGCTTGAGAGGGTGCCAGGATTCACGGGCACCCTGCAAAGGGGCGTTCCTGTGAAGAAGGAACGCCTCGTCGGGGCTTCCGGGGAGTCTGCACCCCTTCGATCATCCCCACCAATGTCGGGGGGCTCAGACTCAGAGGACTCGGAGGAGGAGGCGGATATTCTGGCGGCGCAGTACGTGTTGATGTCGATGGCAGAGGATTCAGGAGGGGTGCGAGGGGATGGTGCAGGTGAAGAAGAAGAGGGAGCGCTCAATGAATGAGCCCCATTGTATTACATTACTGTCTACAATACATCTTATTTTTTTCCTGATTTTACGGCCATTATTGGCCTTGCTACGAGCTAGCTGTGCGAGCGGCGGCGGCGACACTTGATGGCGCGCCGATGGCGCGCCGATCATGACCGGAAACTTCCGGACATGATGGCCTCGATGGCCGGCCCAGTGACGGAGACGGTAACGGTCACCGTACCGTTCTGTTGTTTTCAGGCCAAATAAGGCAATGTTTTAACACTTTATTCAATGTTTGATCGAACCTCTCGGCTACCTCCAAACCCCTCCCCTTGGAGGCGCCAACTACCCCCCATCACTCCTCCAACTGGAGGACCTACGTGGGCTACGGAGGTGCGCGATGGGACTCCCATACATAAGGTTTGATTGGCTGGAGGCTGGAGCGCTTATTTCCTGCAACCAATCACTTTGCAGCTTCGGAGATTCGTCGGGAAACATAAACTTGGGTATTCCGACACACACGCTCCGTATTCGGGTTGCTCCGAGTCCATTTCGGATCTGGGCTCCGCTGGTTGTTTGAGTTCGGGTCGACTTGCGTGCGACAATGACCGAGGCGCATTATTTGCATCCATCATTGCTCCTTTCTGTGTAAGTTCGATTTAGTTATCGCAACGCCGATACCAACTAAGAATTGCGTGTGACTCTTTCAGAGGTCCGAACCGTCCATTTTGCAACCCCTAGAGTTCAACCGAGTTTCGAAGTAACTCTGGCTCAGCATGCGTCTCCCTACCCCGGAACCGCGTGTGGATCCACAACAGTCGTAGGCTCAAGCTATCGGACGCATCGGTGACCCGCGAGTATATCAGCGTGGCTAGAAGCTCCGATAATTAGGAAGTTGACACGATCAAAACAACTAGCTTTCGGTCAGTGCTAGATTTCGAGGCTCGAGGCTCGATATAACTAATAAAAAAATATTAGCGCTCTGGGCGCCGCCGACCGCTCTAGAGTCGTCCTGCATATTGCGGACGGCTTTGTCGGCATACTACTATGAACCCTCCCAGTATCCCGCCGATGCACTCGGTATATGCTATCTATCATTCCGTATTCATTGGGGATTTCTTTGCCCAGAATATTCCTGTTCCCACTCTATCTATACACCCTCGAGGGGGCCACGTTCCGGGGTGGCGGTAGTGATAGGTGGACGCGCTTCTTGATCTCGGACGCTCGTTTGTCTTCCCATTCCCACTGCTGACCAGCTGGCTCCGGCCCTCTTCCCACCTGCCTCGGCCTCCCACGCCCCGATGATCGACAGATTCAAAGCCACAATCAGATATCAGAATCCGATAGAATCCGGAATCCCGCCCGGCGTCCACGACACCCGGAATGTGGCCTGCAACACAAGGAGGCTTTTCGACATTCCAATGTTCGACCTGACTTGATAGGTACCGGTGCCTGGCTATGCTGACTGCCCGGTGCTGCCCAAGAGTCCAGGAGAGTCTGGGTAGGTCCGTTCCAAATGTTACTTACGTGTGGGGTGCCTTGGTCACTGCCCCTGGCCGCAGCCCATGTTATTCGGATGCAAGCCTTACGAACGGTTCTAAATTCTAATCGGCAACCCTCATTTGACCCTCGTTCTTTGCCTCGGCGATGTGGCGGACTGGGCCGTGACATGCCCACGCCTGCCAAAAAGACAAGAAGATATCAACTGCGCCTGAATCGGGCTCCCAAGTATTCAGCTGTGTAGGTGGGATCCGCACCCACCTGGGTTCGGGCGCGGATTTAATATCCGTCGATTCATTTGGGTGATAAGATCGAACAAAGGCCGTCGGTTATAATTACTAGACGGCGGGATTTGGCGGGTCTAATTTGAGCAGAACCTGCATTGGGCTTAGACTGTCCTCATTTATCAGGCGGTATCAAACGGCGATGCTGTAATATTCCTGACGCGACCAGGACCAGGACCAGGATTGTAGACCAGGGTTGTAAATTAGCGCACGACGGGATGCTGGAGATAAAGCAGTTCCTATCATGACGATAACGCCGCCGTGTCCGTGAAGACATTTTGAGCGCAATTAATTTCTGGCAATGGTATGGCGATTGAGGAATATGGGATATGGATCGAGGGCGCAACTCGGATGCGCTGCATCGTGCTGCACCGCCCCATGCGATAACTCGAGATAGGGGAGGGCGTGTTGAGCTTCCCCTGAAGAGGCGGCTCGCCTCACCCGCTAGGAAGCGGAGAAGCGGTTCGTTTTTTCGTCGGCGATGACGCACGTTCAACTTGCTCGTTACCTCGGGGAAGCTCGGGGAACAAGGAATCCCTTCGTGGGCGCGGCGCTGCTCGCGCCCCTGACGGTGGTATGCTAGATAGGACTTTGTGGCGCTAAAATCAACAAGCGGAGGTTGAGATATGAGTATAGGAGTACTCAAAGGAGTATTGTGCGTAGCGCCGCCGGTCGAGTTCGAACTTCGACGGCTGCATCCGTATGCGCGCTTGAGGTCGAATCCCGTCGCGAACTTAATTCCGCGTGCTGGAGATAAGAGTAGAAGGCCGTTCGTTGCCGACGCGCACGAACGTTGGGCGTGGTTTGCGATTTTTTGGTTGATCGGTGAAGGTTGCCAGCCAACCGTGGGAGGAAGTTGTTCGTATGTTGAGTAATCCTGCGGGTACACATAGGCCCAACTAGCGTCTGGAATTTTACCATCTGAGAGATTTTCAGCCGTGGCTCTATGATTGATTCGGTAAGAGTAGAAGGACATTCCTTGCCGATGCGCACGAACGTTCTGTGTTTTGCGAATTTTTCGATTGATCGGCCATTCGAGGGGGTCAACCGTGAGAGGAAATCGATTGCATGTCGAGTAATTCCGCGGATACACATAGGCCAGCTTACAGTCTGGAATCTACCATTCGACAGCTTTTTCTGCCGTGGCTTTCTGATTAATTCGAACGTTCTTGAATGAGCTGGAATATCTTCAGTCCATGTGTGTAAGCGACGGCTCCGCGGCGCAATTGTGTGCGAAGTCCTTCCACTGTCTGGCTGCCTTGGAACCAACATCGAACCCCGAAACTGGTGAACAAAGACGCTCCTGATCCTTGGATATTTGATAACCCGGTCCGTGTTTTCAAGCACCAAAGCCGAGCTGGCGGAAAGGAACCGTACCGAAGCCCCTAGCTCAGGTCGCTTAGCCGCCGCTTCAACTTGATCATCCAGCCGGCAAGCCGCGAGAGAGGTTGAAACTTTGCAAAAAAAAACGATCAGCCTCTCTTTGGAATCCAGTTGGAAGGAACACCGTTGTTAGCATCAAGTCGCGTCGCTTGTACATCTATGACGGCGCGCGGTTAATTTACCTTCATCCGGTGGGATTGTCTGCGCGATAAGAGCGCTTCGTCGGCGGGAATGAAGTTTCAACAAGCCTCTGGCAGAATGGCGGTCCCTGGACAAAAGCGACATGACAACATAGTCAGTGTCGGGGCGATAAGAGGGTGTACCTTCAACCTGGCGGGATGCATGGTGGATAAAGAGTAGCGATAATAGGTTGGAGAAATGTTTTCCTTCGATTATGAGAGTCGGCTAAAACATAAGATGAGCGGACTCTAGCGGACTTTTCGCCTGCGCGCTTCGATTTTTTTCTTCGCGCGGCGATTGGCGAGTGCGATAAGAGGTTGCAGCGTCCTGGCTGGCGGATAAGGCGTAACGATGTCATGTTAGAGAAATGCTTTACCTGAATTATGAGAGTCGGCTAAAATATTAGATGAGCGGATTTTTCGCCTGCACGCTTCGATCTTTTCTTTGCGCGGCGATTGGTGTGTTAGGGCGATAAGAGGTGCGGCTTCCTGGCGGGCGGATAAGGCATAACGATGATATGCTTGAGAAGTGTTTTACTTGGATTATGAGAGTCGGCTGAGACAATAGATGAGCGGATTTTTCGCCTGCGCGCTTCGGTCTTTCTTCGCGCGGCGATTGCCAGTGTGTTAGCGCGGTAAGAGGTGCGGCTTCCTGGCTGGCGGATAATCGATAAGTGTTTTTTGCTGCTATTATGAGAGGCGGCTAAGACATAGATACCGCAATGGGCAGGCTTCTCACCGCGTGCGGTGCTCGATTTTTTCTTTCTTCTCGCGGCGATTGGCCAGCCTCCCTCCGGCGTACTAGATTTTCGCGGAGAACTGCATGCCGACTCCGATCACGGCGTATCTCATGATAGATGACCCTCCAAGGTTGTGTCATTGTGTCAATGACTCAATCAGGATCAGAGGGGACGAGGGAGCGAAATCCAATTAGACAAGGACTATGACTGGGACGAGGCACATACAATGACAGCAGCGAACAACGACGCGAGGGGATTGTCGGCTGCCGCTACATCGCATATTTCGTGGGCCGAGCAGGTGGAATGCTGGCCGAGGCGATGCCCTAATTGCCTGATGACGCCTGATTCCTAAATCCGCAAGTTAGATTGACTGGCAAAGTTGGCCGCAATCTCCTGTTGTGGTGTCCTCGATGCGGTCGAAGACTAGACTGAACTGCGAGATGAACGAGTTTCGCCAGCGGCGAAGTTGTGGAGGCGATGTGATGGGAACTGAAGGCTCTGCAAAATAGATGCAAACATCGGTAGTACGCGGCTTTGCTTCGCACTCGTCCATCACAGTCTTGCACGGGTATCCTACGTACTAGTCTGCCTCGCTCTCGGCCTGGAGGCGTGCAAACGCTAAAGCTAACCAGGCATCCGCTCTTCGGGACCTTGGAAGACGAGGCGCAGGGCGATGGACACGGGAGGCGCGAGCGAGCCGAAGGACGAAAAAAGCCGAATTATGAGAATCTGATGTTTTTGGGATATGAATCCGAGGGATCCCAGGCCAGGTCAAGGGAGATTGAAAGCTATCTCGGGGCTTGTCTCGGTCCCTCGCCGATCAAGTGGCAACATGTGGTTGTTCGCCGGTCCTTCTTGCGGTTTTGGCCGTGACAGCTGGATTCTGGACGCGTCAAGGAAGGCGCTCACCAAAGCCTTCAAGATCTGGACATGCTGTCTGGGATCTCGTCGAATCTAAGGGGCAGCACGCCCTCGTATCACGTATGTGCGCCATTGTCAACTGTATTTGCCCCACTTCCTCTTAAGCTCGCCCCGATTCAGACTGCGCGTGTCTGCGTCTCTTTATTCTACTTCCCGCGCGGCCACTCCTTCCCGCCTCTGTAATATGGACTACGACTCTTGGGACGCTCTGGTCCAGTATCTTTTCAAGAAGGTGACTCTCTGTCAACGTTTACATGTACATGTTGCTGACTTCGGCGTGTCTCTAGACCCAGGGCGACGCCTGGTTCAAGCCCTCTGAAGAGAACGTCGCGGCAGGCGTCTGTCTGCGCGTGGAGCCGGGCCACTTCCGTGTCTTTCCCTACGAGAATCCCTACCTCGTTCCCTTCGAGGCCGCCGTCCGGAGCCTCAATCCTCTCGTTGCTATCAAGGTACCTTCTCTGCAACTCTTTTCTTCATTCTAGTCGCTCACATATACCCAGGTTCGCAGCGCAGCTGTCCATGCGGCATTGGCCACGGTGTATGTCTGCTGTTGCCTATTTTGGTGTCACCTCACTCACACCTCCTTCCTTCAGCCCCGACGATGCCACCGCCATCTATGTCTCAAAGGACACGAGGATCCAGATCCTCGACACCATGAATCACCTCCCCCAAGCCGAGAAGGAGCAGTGCGGCGCCTTCATAGTACGCCCCTCCGCCCCGCCTTCCGCGCCTAGCTTAACTCGTTTCCCACCAGCGTGATGAGCGAGTGCTGATCGTATGGTCGGACGACATCGACAACATCGTCCCCTTGTGCCAAGACTTCGAGGAGAAGCTCATGAAGCTCGTCTGGCGCGCGCGGGTGACCACTGGCTCCTCGTCCATCATCACCTCCGGATCCGCCACCGGCTCCGTCGCGCCTTCCACGACCGCCTCCGATGTCAATCTCACGGAAAAGGCGCCTGCCTCTATGCCCTCCGTCGCCGACGCCGCCACCCTCGCGGAAAAGGACCGGGCGAAGCCAAAGTCAAAATGGAGCTGGAAGCTCGGGAAAAAGGACTCCTCGCCGCCTGCGTCTTCTCAGCGCGACCCGGAGAAGCAGTCGTCTTCTGGCCGGGAGGCCCGACCCATCCGTCTGTTTGCGCCCTTCTATGGCGGCCTCGGTGCAGGCCTCTCAGTGTGTATGTGTCCCCGGCTTCTACTTTTTCACCGGGTGCTAATACATTTCCTTTTTGGGATGCAGTCTTTGTAGCAAGCGGGTTGTCGATGCTGGTGAATGAATGGCGGCTCGACGGCGACACTAGGCGGTTCGCGCTCATGGCGACCGCGCCCTTCCTTCTCTGTGTCTCCCTTGTGCGTAGTTTTTTACCTTCCGCCCATGGTTAATTGACGGGGCACGCGTCTGTTCCACAGTTCTTCGCCCTGCAAGTCATCAGCGCCATCTCCTTCTTGTACGTCCTCGTCCAGCTGCCAACTCCGCTTTTTAATGTACCATGCCCGATAGAGTTGGCCCGGTCGCGCAGTACCATGAAAACTCGCGGTACTATTCCGCGATCCGCCCCGCGGCTAACCCGGAGGTCGACTCGCAACTGCCGCATGTCACCATCGAGCTGCCCGTGTACAAGGAGAGTTTGGAGGAGACTATGTGAGTTGCTTCCGCCTCGAAGCCTTCCCCCGCTCGATCATCGCCACCCCTTTAATTAATTTCCCCTCAAATTATCTTATTTTTACGATCAATGCTGACGTCATCGTAGCTCGCCGAGCGTCTACTCGCTGAAGAAGGCAATGCAGACGTATGCGCGTCAGGGTGGGACGTCGAGCATCTTTGTGCACGACGACGGGCTGCAGATCGTCAGCGAGGAGGAGCGCGAGAAACGCATCGCGTTCTACGCGGACCACAATATCGGCTGGGTCGCACGCCCGCCACACAGTGGCGCGCCCGACGGCTTCAAGCGTGCCGGACGATTCAAGAAGGCGTCGAACATGAACTACGGGCTTGCGCTCTCGCTCAAGATGGAGGCGCAGCTCGCGGAACTCGAAGAGCGCGAGCGCATGGGCGAGCTCAGCTTCGACGACGAGGAGCAGTGCATCGAGGACCGTGCGCTTGAACTCGCGGTGGAGCAGGTGTTCCAGGAGACCGGCGGAAAGTGGAAGCCGTGGGCGCGGAACGGGCGCTCGTGCCGCATTGGCGACGTTATTCTGATCGTGGACTCGGACACCATCGTACCTGAGGCGCGTCTAGTCCCGCTTCCTGCGATGCGCGCGGGCCAAGCTGATTCAATTGCATGCAGGACTGCTTCCGCGATGCGGCGCGCGAGCTCGTAGAGTGCCCTGAGGTTGCCATAATTCAGCACGAGTCCGGTACGCTTATTCATCTGCCCTTAAAGCCGCATGACCTAACTTCGTGGGGGACAGACGTTATGCAGATTGCGCATCACTACTTCGAGAACGGCATCGCGCACTTCACGAGGCGCATCAACAAGTGCATCTCGATGGGGTGCGCGAACGGCGAGGTCGCCCCGTTCGTCGGGCACAACGCCTTCCTTCGGTGGTCCGCGATTCAGGACGCCGCGTTCATCGATCCCGACGACGGCGTAACGAAGATTTGGTCCGAGTCCAACGTATCCGAGGACTTCGACATGGCGCTTCGACTGCAGGTACGCTGCGCCCTGCTCGCGTCCGCGCTTGTCTCATCATTTCGTTCCTACGTGTCAGCTGCAAGGCTACATCATTCGCTGGGCCACGTACTCAGAGGGCGGCTTCAAGGAGGGCGTGTCACTTACGGTCGAGGACGAGCTCAATCGGTGGCAGAAGTATTCATATGGTGCGTCGCTTGCTCGTGAACATCGGCCGCTCCTGACGCTGTCAACTAGGCTGCAATGAGCTCATCTTCAATCCCCTCATCCAGTGGTGGCGCATGGGCCCTATCACGAAGCAGCTGCGCGTATGTCTTGACCTTCCTGCCCTCGCGCCAGCTCACGTCGTTCGCAGACCTTCGTCTGGTCGGCTGCGCCGGTGCATTACAAGATCAGTATGAGCTCGTACATGTTCTCATACTATGGTATCGCCGCCTCGGCGATGCTCTCGATCCTGAACTACCTCCTCCTCGGGTTCGCGGTCGACGTCGATGGGTTCTACATGCACAGCTTTGAGATTTGGCTGGCATGCATGGTCGTCTTCCCCGGCGCAGGCAACATCGGGTACACTCTCCTCGAGTACCGGCTAGGACTCCGCAGCATCTTCTCGGCGCTCGTCGAGAACTTGACATGGGTTCCATTCTTGTGCGTACCTCTGCCCTGTCGCCATCTGTATACATGCTGATCCAGATGTGCCTAGTTTCTTCTTCTTTGGCGGGCTGAGCATCCATCTTTCGACCGCGCTCTTGGCACACATGTTCTCATACAACATGACCTGGGGCGCGACGACCAAGGTTTGTCACCCAGCTATCCATCTGTCGTCGCAGCTGCTTATCATTCTGCGCGTGTCACAGGAAGTAGAGCGGTCAAACTTCTGGATCGAGGTCCCTCGCATCTGGAAGCGCTTCCGGCTCGCGTTCATCATCTCCTTCCTCACGATCGCGGGTATGATTGTCCTCTCGACCCCCGTCGTGACGCCAGCGTGGCAGATCCCGAGCACGTCGTGGGCCGTCATCCTCCCCCTTGCGTAAGCACCCTTCCGACCTGATCGACACGCTAATCCTGACCTGCTTTTGCGTCCGCAGCATTGTGATGGGCGGGCACATACTTTTCCCGGTGAGTACTTTTCGCTCGTGTATCGAAGAAGAGATGCTGACTGCGTCACAGATCCTGCTCAACCCCTGGCTCATGATCTTCTCGTATTAGTCGAGGCTGCTCGCCGGGCAATACTTACCCAGCGCACGGACTCTGCCACCTCACGACCCCATGCACGCCCCCAAATCGCACATTACCTATCCTCATCGGACTTCTCTTGTCGTCACTCATATATATACACCTAGATTTCATTCGTCTTTCACAGTACATTATAGCTATAATCCCCAAATCGAATTACACTGTACGGCGAACGCACCAACCCATCCTCCTCTCCGTGCAACCTCGTTTTGGTTTCCATGCACATCTTATTTTCGCATCCGCACCCCGGACCCTCTCGCGCATACCGTTCACTCTTTACGTTCACGCACCGCTCCCCACTTTTTGTCGCTTGTTATTGGGAATCAAATTAATCAAAGGTCGCATTGACTCCGATCCTGCACCGACTGGGCGAATGGACTCGGAGGGTGCGCCTCGCAACATTATACACGAGACACATCGTCTAGTGAGTCGCATCTTTGTAAATGCGATATATCGCGTTGATTCGTTCCAGTCCTGTGGGTAGAAAGCACTCACCACCTATCTGCCGCTAGATCTCCCGCATCGCATTGATATAGTGTTTATGATAGCGCGACTCTGGCCACGGCGAGCGGCAGTTCGAGATGCAACTTGGGAGACCCCGCTGAATCTTCGGTGCGGACTCGGTGGATCTACGCCGTCGTTATTTATTTCGTGGGGTGCCAAGTGGTGAAAAGGGCGAGCGAATTCAGACACAGGGCCCGCGAACCCTCGCATTCTCTGGTTGGCGGGCGGTATCCCGCGTCGATGGGAGATTGCTACCCTCTGTGGTGTCAAAAATATTAATATGTGCGATGATAACGGAGCGGTGTTGTGGGATGTCATGAATGCGTATCGGGTACTCCGCCGCAGAGGTACCGTATGAGCTCTGTAGTGGAACTGTTTGAGACTGACTGATCAAATGTCGGCGTTGCCAGCGGTGGTCGACATGCATGATACATCATGTGCAGGCTACAGCTGCTCTGGGATTTGTTTGCCGCATTTGCCTAAGAGATTATGAGAGCGAGGACGCCGCCATGATTCAGATTGCGCCGTGGTCGGGGTGCTATTTTCATTTCTGCCCGACGCAACGCAGCCAGCGGAGATGGGCGGAGGATTTCCACCTGGCACTACATAAGAGGGATCCGGTCATCCGGATTTCGTCGTACTTAATACAAATTGCCTTGTCAGATTTCTGTCGCAGAAGGGAGGCCATATCATTGATATCGGCTTGTCGAGAGCAAACGAAGAGGGACTGAGCGCTGAGCGTCGAGCGTCGAGCGTGTGAAAACAAGTGGAAGCGACTGAAGATTGAGAGGCTTGCTTGGTAAGCTGGCAGGGGCTGTGCATGGCTGTGCGTGGCAGTGCCGCGTGAGTTGAACTTCAAGTTGAAGTTATGTACTTATGGAAGGCCTCCCGAGCACGGCGAGTACTCTTGCGAGCGCCAGAAAACCTGAGATCCGGAATCGATAAGGATTAACTCATTCACAAGGGTCCCGCTTTCACCGGTCGCAATAGCGGTTGAACCAATGTTGATTCTGGTCGAACAGTGGTTTCAAGTTCAGCCTGTTTCAACTTGCCTCCACGTTATGCCGGTAAAATGGACGATTGACACTGGCTTCGAATCACCGTGCCGACACATTGGGAAGGAACCTCAGGGACCTCGCTCAACGGGTCGGAAATTCTGATCTTATCTTTCAACTTGGAATGACTCGGATACAGTATTGATGATGCCGAGAGACGCGAAGAAAATGCGCAAGATGAATTGTTCAATGAGTACCTGGTTAATTCTCAAGGAGCTTACGTCCTAGGAAGAACTACTATTGCGAAGGGTATGTCCCTACGATATGGCCGATAGTAAAAGGAGGGAATAAGAGGGATTGATCCCATCAGTACAGAAGTCCGTTGGTCCATTATGTAAGTAAGTAGATCGTCTCTTCCAAGTTCCTCTGGGGCGGATGTAGCATTCAGACACCAGGAACCACGAAATCAGGCAAGTCGGGCCAGTTCCCGATCTGTCCAGGGTCCCCGCCGATGCGGACCCAAGTTGAGTGGGATGGTGTAGGGCCGTCCAGGATGAACAGTTGGTGCCACCCTGGGGGTGAGATGAATGCGTTGGGAGGTGCGGTAATGGTGCAGGTGGTCCCGGCGCAGCTGAAGGCTGGGAACAGCGTCCGCGACCCCATGGCATTGCCATGAGTCGAAGAAACAGCTAGTAAACTTGATCAGCTCCGTGTAGACATAGCTCCGGAAAGATGGGAGCATACCTGCGACGAGAGATACTTTCATTGTCGATGTCGTCCCTTGCGGCAGGTGTACAACTATCGGGTGGCTACTGCCGTATGCCCAATCGGTGGTTGCGATGGTGAAGCTCGGTTGAGTACGTCCGTGAGTAAGATAAGGAGGGGTGTATGCCTGTGGAAATCAGTCTTTTTTTTCGCAACGTCTGAGATATTGCATACCTCAATCCGCATCTCTTCGGGGTGAGTCCCATCCTGCGGGTCAGAACCAGAAACTAACACGCGGGCATCCGGGAGGAGAATAGCCTGTCAGAAGTTTAGGCGCAGAATCGAGACGTGCGATGAGAGCTTACCTCCGAGTGGTACAACCGTGCAATCTGGGTGGTATTCAGGACGGTGATGCGCTGGTTAACGGGCTTCGCCGGATCATATAAGAGTGCCCCAAGATTGGGATTAGTAGCAAGCCCGAAGCCTGCAACACCCTGATGAGCACCATTCATGATCATGAATGTGCCGTCAGGTAGAGGGGCCATGCATGGCATAACACGTTGCGAGGGCTGCATACGACTTTTAGCAAAATTGAACCAAATGTCACGTGCTTCTCACCATCCGTTCCAACGTCCATGTCGGGTTGGGTCCTTCAGGCTCGATTGAGACGCAGTTATCCAGGGCAATTCCAGCACCTGGAGCGCTTCCTCCGCAGGTCAACACGCGCACAGGATCGGTATATGGTGCATGCTGGGGGAAGAGCACTGCAGCTCCCTCCAAGGGGTATGTACGCCCTCCCAAGACTTGGAATGGAATCAATAGAAGGCGCAGAAGGAATGGCTCGAGCTCACAATTATTTACAGAGGCGGGGAGATTAGGAAGCTGTGTTACAGTGGCAAAGGTATGGGGGTCCAAGATGCGCGCCTCGTTGTAGTAGACTTTTCAACGTGAGCAGCGAACCAGGTGATTGTGAATGTGAGCACTCACTGATGAAGATTCGTCCGCTGGGAAGAACGAACACGAACGGGTAAAGATTGTAAGGGTCCGTGCGTGCGAGCCAATCAAGATCGATAACAGTATCCCCTCCTACGGGTTTGGGAAGAATCTCCAAGTTCGGCTGAGGGGCAGCATTGCTACCAGTTTCACCCCCAATGACCAGGACTGAACCATTGGAGAGGACCGCCGCAGCTGATATGGTCAGTTTGGGCTCTCTTTACAAAAACGAACGTACTCGGATACCAACGCTGCCTCTGCAAAGCGAGCTCGTTAAAATTCTCTTGCCAATCATTTGTCGAGTTGACACCGGGCCCGCCATCAGGGGTATACAAGCGCACACCCATGGTGGAATCAAGCGACCATCCCCCTACATTCAAGATCCGACCAGCCTTGTCCGGAAGGATAACGCTTCCAGAACAGAAAACATCTGATTTAACGTGCATCGTGCGCCAGGCTTTGTCGAAGTCGTCCACAAGGGACAGGTCGAGTTCGTAAGCACCTTTACGACGACTGAGATGAATTGAGTCATGAATTGAGGAACCATTCTACCTGTAGAGTTCATGAATCTAAGCAGTAGATTAGACGGAGAATATGGTTGCTGGACGGGGGACTACGCACTCGGAAGTGCCGTCCTTCTCGAGGAAAGTAACCTTCCCGTTAACTCCGACTGTGGCAATAAGCGGAACAACCACTCTGTAAATATGTGTTTGTGGTTTATTCCATGAAGAGAAAGACAACTGACCCTGGAACTGTAGAGAGGAGAGAATGATATATTCAATGCCTGGTGGTCAAAAGAAAGAAGAAGAGCAGTGTACCTAGGAACTGAGTGGGATGTCAGGTCAGTTAGCTCTTCCCACCAGTTTATCATGCCAGTGGGCGTACCTCGTAATATCCTATATTGGTAGTAGGCGTGTCCCAGACATAAGGCGGAACACCTGTCCAAACATAATACTGTATCCGGTTTCCGGCACCACACAAGTAAATCGGATTTCCCGGGCAAGGAAGATTGCAATCGCTCTCAGGCGCAAATTTAACACCGGCGGCTTGGACGTCCGCCAGATCGCCACAGTCTAGTGATTGTTGAGACCTATAGTAGACGGAAATATTGTTCAAAACGCACAGCATTCTTCGCCTAAAAATAAGTGGTCAGTCATGGTTCCGATCAAAGCGGATGGCATTCACCGTATTCCATGCCACCAACGTTATAACCGAAAGCGGCGCATTGGCTGAGACATGTGGTGGCAGAATTGTTGGTAGGATAGATATTTTGCCATGGGATCGCTCGGCTTCCGACGGCTTCCCTACATTCCCCAAGTCTTTCAACATCGCACAGGATCATAAATAAATCGAAGCTCACATTAAGCAGCCTTGGTACGACCACGAGCCTGGAATGCTGCTGTTCTGGGGCACCGGGATTGGCAGAATGGTGACATTCTTGCTTGTGGAGTAAACCGACATCCGATTACCGGCGCCGCACTACATATGATGAGTTCAACACAAGTTCTGTATCACCGGGAAGACATACAGCTTCGCTATTGGCATGTTTTAGATCAGCACGGCGTTGGTGGGCGGCTGTAATTGACAGACGTACGTTGTGTTTCCACCACAGCCCATGTTGCAGTCAGACTCAGGTGCTGCTGTCGCGCCAGCGATTAACGCATCCCCACAGACTATAGATAGATAATCAGTAGAGTGACCAGCGTGGCATCTATCCGTAACACTGACAGCATTGAGTCTAAAGCAAAATTAAGGATCGTCAGGCTAAACTGGTGCTGATGCTCACCGAGTACTCCGCCGCCGCCACCGTGAAGTTTTGGGAACTGCAAGTACTCACGCAGGACTCTATGGTCAGCTTGGAGTTGTCCGGCTGCTCATTGGCAACAATGCGGCCATGTGCGTTGTCACTAAGAATAAGTTTGATGAGACAGCCATAATGGTATTGGAGATGTTACTTGCACGAAGCAGCCGGCATATGTCCACGGTTCCGGGAGATCTGTGACGGGGAATACGGTTCCACCGCCACCACCGCCTCCACCGCCGCCCCCGCCGCCCCCGCCGACGGGACCCGTGGGACGATCGGAGCCAGTGTAGTTGTACATGGAAAGTCTGTTAGGACCGCCGCAGCTAATAATCTCGGTTAGTAAGGTGACCGGAGAAGGAGAAGGACGCACAGTTCCGTACTATCGCCAGCACAGAGCATATTACAATCCGTGGTTGGGGTCGACGCGGCACCGGCACTTATCGTCGTCCCGCAATCTGTTTTGAGCGTGAGACTTCTGGATTGTCGATATCTCGTTCAACCTACAGCATTCGTCGGCGTATTCAGCGCCTGGAGCGCGTCAGCAGCTGTTGGAGCAGGAAATACTCGGGATCATACCTGCGAGAGGATAACCGCCCGCGAAGCACGCGGCGGTGCAGGAGCCCAGAGAAAATGCGCTTGCGACGGCGATACCATTGGCCAACGATCGGACCCCGTTGACATTATCGCTGAAACGCAATGAGTGCTTTGAGCGTAGGACAAAAGATGCGACATTACCTGTAGCAGCCGAGACTGGTCCAATTTCCGATCTTGGCTGGAATAGAGGGAGGAGGCGGCGACGGTTTCCCGCTAGTGAAGACATTGAGCCTGTTTCCGGCCCCACAGGTCTCCGCGGCATTCCCTGTGCAGGCCATGTTGCACTCGGCCAGGGAAGCCGTCGTGGCCCCATTCTCTATAAAGTTATCGCAGTCTGTGAACCGCGTGTTCATTTCCGAATTGATAGCATATGCGGTTGAAACACATACAGCATTCTTGCTGAAGAACCGAAGCATCGGGATCAGTGATAGTGGAGCTAGAGAACGCCGCGAATGCGCACCGCATATTCTACTCCAGCAAAAATGAAGTTCTTGGCGTCGCAGAAGGCGATGCAATTCTGAGAAGGCGTTGTTTCCCAGGATCCATGAAACGTACTACGATACTCACCTCGACGGTCATCCCGGTCGTATTTGTAAAAGTCGCACCAGTAAGAGTACGTCCTGCTGCTTGACCATCGCTGGAAAAGCCTCAGTACACTAGAAACTTTCATTGGAAGTAAGACTTACGTGTAGCATCCTTTAGATGTCCAATTGCCAGGGAGCGCAGCTGGGACAGGTTGGCGGCGGTGGTGCACTGAAAGAACGCGGTTGGTTGAAGAAAAACATGACTTTGGTGAGGATTAGCGGACATCAGCGACGAGGATCCCAGAACGAACAGGAATGACGGAGAGCACCAACACTCCAGCCAGGACACGGGAGCGAGCCATTGGGGGGAGGATTGAAGAAAGGCGTGGCTTGACGCCTGCATTTATAGCCTCGCAAGTGTGGCGCGTGCGATCTGCCTTTCGATCGCCGAATGCCTCCCGCCGAAACTTCCGTAAGCAAAGATCTCGCTTTCATGCGCGCGACAACACCCAGCCCAGGGCGAAAGTGCCTTGCTGGTTACGTTCTTGGACGTGCCGATCAGAGGCGGACCATGTCCACGCGGTCGGAACAGGATAATGTGGCTTTGAACATAGGGTGCCACCGCCGAGGGCAATCATCTTTCCGGAACCATCGTAGTGTTGAAATGCTGAATGACGGGACCTGTCAGCCCGGAAGGGACAGTGTGCGGGGAAGAGTTGCTGCCGCAGATCGAAGGATTTGCAACCTAGTCAAGAATTTAGCTAAACCAGAAGTTGGAACAAGAACTGGACTGAGTACTGATTTCTGTATCGAGATCACCTATTCAGGTTGAAAGGTTGCAACACGGATCCGAGACGAGGAACACGGAGAACAGTCATATATAGACAACGGGGTCCTGATAGATAGACGAGGTCAGATCCAGATCGGTGTTCGGTCCGGAATGTTGCGTGAGATTAGACTCGGAGCTCATGAGCGCTCATGATAGTAAGTTTGCTCCATGCCCGATACGACCTCAGGACCGTCGGAACCTTCAAAATAGTCTCGAGGGAGCTGAAAATATGGAAGAATCGGGCGCCTGCCGTGTGCGTAGCATTTACGCGGTCTTGACGGAATTGGACGACAGGAGATGGAGACATACATAGATAGATTCGAGCCAGCCTGCGCGGGGCGAGAACGCACCGAGATGATCCCAGAACCAGAGACATTGGCATGATGGATGAACCGGGCCTTGTCCAGCAACCCGCTCGAGCGCTTCCACTGTATTGTCCTGAATGCCCGACAATCGCACGTCAGCGCGGAGACTCCTATTGCCCTCCGCGCGCGTACCTCAAGCTCGACATTGACATTTCATTCCTCCCGTCCAACGGATAGCCCCGAACTCGGTGGTTTCAAGTGGATATGCGTCTGGAAAGGATTCGCGGCAGGTGCTGGAAGGCCATTCGGACTCGCTCAAAAAGCGAGAAGTATCCTCAGTCCCTGCATCGCGATAATCGGCGGAGTTAGCGACGGAGGACACCAAGTATTGTGGGAGGATCATGGAGGCAGGACGGTAAACGTGAGTCATCGTTTCCCGGTCCGCCGTGGCCCGCCGCTCAGTGACGCGATCATGTGACTGTACTACGTATCGTAATCCCACATTCAAGGCTTGAACCCAACGTTCAACTCCGCTTCTGGGCCCCCTTGCAAATCAGTGATCTACAGTCATATGAACGTCACGAAAATCCTGCGCCACTATCCGGCACAGGATGTGGGTGACGTCCTGAACTGATCGCTGAATGAACCGCTGCACCTCCATACTCAGAACGGTGCGCGGGTAGCCTTCTCGAGGGCTTCATCTGTGGAAGAGCACCGTATTGAGTGCTTCCAGTCTGTTTCGGTTGGACCATCTCGCACGCCCGTACTTGCGCCTTTTCTGCACACATACACACCAGTGACGGCCGCGATGATGGTGCTTCCATGCTTTGTACCCTTCTCGCGAGGGTATCGGATGCTCCACGAGAACCCATCGGAAATTTGCGCGTCCGATGGCTCTGTACCGCATATCCTCCAACGGGGTGTAATGAAGGAAGCTAATAGCCTTATCTACCTATAGGTATGAGCTACTATAGGTAGGTTTCCATTGAACGTATTACTGATCACCGTTTGAGGGGTCGAAATCCTGCAGATTGCTGTGCGGTAAGCTGGAAGAAGTACGTCGTTCAAGCGGCGGACTAAGTAATCGCGCATTCATTTCCAGCCTTGGCCGCAGAAGCTGTCTCAGAGCAAAAACGCTCTATCCCCGAGTCTTGATCGGTGCCGCTGAAGCCCTGGCGCGAACCCTCTAGACGCGACGGCGGCATAGATCCGGGTCGTCCGCCTTAAGTTATACGGACTTTCGGTCATGCAAAATGGAATATTCATAGGGGCAACATCCATGAGAAGTCCGTCTGAACCACTTGCCTCGCGCCTCTCGATTTCGATTTCTGTATACTAAGATGAAACTCGATCTCTCTTGCTCCTTTCGTACTTGGGCGACCGGTGCAGTCCGGGACTTCAACTGGACCATAAGGGTCAGGCCCTCTATGTGGGAATATCTCCTGTCTATCGTCAAGACTGAGAGTGATGGTGAATAACTGGAAGGAAAAGGAGATCCTGCCCCGACTGTCTGTTTCAGAGTCCGGAGGTCGTGTAAATGACCAGCCCGTTGGCGTTTAGGCCTAGTCTGTCCCCTGATGGCGACCGGGTGGACTGAGGTGAGGCGGGTAGTTCAGAGCCTGACACTCACCGTGCTACTGACCGGTGAATTGAAAATTCAACTTGAATCAGTCAACCCCCAATAGGGGGAGGGGGGGTCTAAGGTTAAGTCCAGGCATGCAGCGCAATTGTTTTCCTGTGCGCAAAAAAGTCCGTGTGGCTGTGCCAAGCCGGCTGATGCGCTGATTGCCGCTTTCGGCCACTTCATCCTACAAGTAACACAGTCCGTTGAGGGAGCAGGAACTTGAATGGCCACTAATAGATATTTAGCTACTGGAACCTCATTCTATTATTACTATGGATCCCTTCTCCTGACAGCAGACATTCCCAATAAATGGGGCAACTTGAAGCCGAGCCCACTCAACATTATTATGTATGCCTAGCACTAAGGCAACTCCACAGAGGAATCAATGAATGAGGGGAGGGTAGTCTAAGGCTGTGCTGTACGACTTCAAATAAGCACAGTCATGCATCTCCAGCTCTGGTTCGTCTGGAGTCCTGCCAACAGTAGCCGAAAGCGGCAATCAGAAGAAAATCGCAAAGATGATAGTATAACTTCGGTGAAGAAAAATCTATACAGCACTAGGAATTTGGAAGCTACTAGGTGCCGGTGAGCTTCCAGGTGGGCATTTCAAGTCGTTGAAATGGGCCTGGCAGCTGTTATATGTTTTACGGCTCAGACGTAAAAACTAAAAAAAACAGATGGTTTGGAATTAAAAATCTGAAAGTCGAAGAAGCAGTTCTGTACACGTACCTAAGTATTTACATACTAGTCTCTTATAAACAGACGCTACAACCAATTGGTGCTCGTACCTCGCATGGTTGTATTTACATACGTGGATGAATAGCACATTGTTGAATTGCTAAACGCTTTATTGCCGGTTCGCTTTTTTTTTCCCCCCTGACCTTCAGACCTTCAGATATGCTGTTCCTTTTGGGACTTAATTATTCTACCTATATAATTCTGTCTGACCGCGAGATAAAATTGAGACACCAATATATATATACCAAAAAGTCATCAGCCCATATCTAAACTTTGTTATACCTATATGAATCTTCGTGGTAGACAATACTATCTTGTGGTTGGAGTGATAATCTATCGAAGTTTCTTGAGCAGATATCGAAATCTTGATGGACGGTATATCGAAACTCCATTCTAATATCTAAATTCAAAGGAAGGCAGCTGGTCGTTGTCTGGCACAGCGACAAGAGGCCCCCGCTCACCGTATAGGACCGCGAGCGGGCTTGCCCCGGTCATGGCGGCATTGCGTTGGGCAGATCGGGCTTCGGATCGCGGCTCCGATCACGTGACAGAGATCTCGGACCGGACACCAATATTGCTTTCCGCCGCCTCCTGCACCCCCGCGCCTGCCGTCTACCGCCCTTCGCGCCGCCTCTCGACCACCCACGTCTCCCTCTGCCTGTCGCACCCACGCCCCGCTCCGCCGCTGCGTGCAAGTCGCGCCGATGCAGGCCCTGCATCGGCACAGCATTGCAGGGATGCGGCGCGTCGAGCGCGAGTACAAGCCAGCTCTGCCGCCGCGGCGCGAGTCTGCGGCGCCCAGTATCAACGCCGGAACAGAGCTAGCATACGTGTGCCGAAGGAAGGGCGCACATTGCGCACGCCCCAGAAGTCGATATGCGCAGGCGAGCTAGAGAAGGCCGCCGAGTACAACTTGTCACTTGAGAGATATGAGCATTGAATATTGAGTCGTTGGTGCCGTTTCGATTTCGGGGTTTCGGAAGAGGCTAGGGTTTGATGTATGGGGCGGAAGTTGCAGCCAAGCCGAGACAAGCATCGGGCCGCGATCCGAAGCCTGATCACTGACCGACGCGATGCCGCCATGACCGATGTGAGCCCGCTCGTGGTCATATACGGTGAGCGGGGGCCTCGTATCACCGTGCTAGACAACGTCCGGCTATCTGCCTTTGAATTTAGATATTAAGTAAAATGGATTTTCGATATACAGCCCGTCAAGATTTCGAGATCTGCGCAAGAAATTTCGATAGAACTAGTACTCCAGATTTGAGAAGGTAACGTCTGCCAGGTGATTTATATAGGTACCTATCCAGTGTTTAGATATAGGCTGATGAACTTTCGATATATATATATCGATGTTTCAAATTTATTTCGCAGTCAGACAGAATATATAGGTAAAATGATAAAGTCCCAAAAGGAACAGCATATTCAGATGTTCAGATTCGAATGGATTGCAGCAAGATTGCAGCCTCGAAATTCAACAAAGATTTTCCGTTGCTTTATAAGCAGCTAATGCCGGCATGTGACCTTCCTTGTGACCCCGCTTTTTCCATCGTCGCAATCTTCGCGCCAACCAGGCGACATCTAGTATCTACGCTTGCCAGCCGACATTGCTCAGGATGGGCGCGTATATGTCGTCCTCCCAGCCGGATCTCGATTCCATGGATCTTTATGCGATCCTAGAGGTGTCCGAGAACGCTAGCGCGGAAGAGATAAAGGTATTGTAGATGATTCTGGATAGCTGACCCGGGCTACTCACACTGACAGGGATCTAGCGGGCGTATCGAAAAAAAGCCCTCGTCCACCATCCGGACAAGAACCCCAACGATGTGGAAGCTGCGACGAAACGGTTCAATCGAGTGTCGGAAGCATACGAGGTACCGTACTTCCTGCTACCTTTTACGAACACGTCTCAGCAATCAATAGACACTATCCGATACCAACGTAACCATTTTCTACCCTCAAACTATTGTCTGATCATCGCTCAGAGACGCTCCGACTATGATACAACGCGCCAATTCAAATTCGAGCCGCAGCCATCTGTGAAGCCCCCAACACCTTTTGCACCGCCTGGCGCGTGGAATGAAGAGATACGGGGCACCACCGGTCCCACGAAATCGTGGTCCGAGTGGCTTTTTGGATCCCCAAGCCCGGGCAGATACAGCCGATCCAGATTTAAACTCGAAAGATACGCCGCCAACAACCAGGATCGCGGAGAGGGCATCTCGCTCTTGACCCTCTACGAGTTCTGCGGATCCCTGACCAGCTACGGGCTCTACAGCATGGATACGGTGCGTGATCCCACGCCGATGGTCCAAGCGCTTGATCCGCGGCACAGAGCATGTACCAGGACGTCGACAACTTCTTCGCGTGTCTCGCGCACGACGAGGAGCTCTGGCACAGCACAAGCGCGCACTGGGAGCGCGGGTACCCGCGCTTCGGCGCCGCCAACTCCCCTTGGATGCTGGACGACTGGGACCCCGACAGCGGCCCCCTCCCGCTCGAGGTCGCCCCGTTCTACACCTTCTGGACGACGTTCAAGACGCTGAAGACCTTTGAATGGGTCGCGCCGTACCAGTGCGGCCCGTCTCCGTCGGCGCGCGAGGAACGGTACGTCCTCCCCGCGTCCGCGCGCAGTGCCGTGCTTACGCCTGCGCCTAGGCTGTGCAGGAAGGCGAATCGGCCCTATCGGGCAGAGATGAGAGCGGCGTATGACGGGACAATCCAGGTCTTGGTGTTCGTTGTCGTTCCCGGTTGGGTTCTCACTCGCGGTACAGGAGCTGGTCAAGGCGCTCAAGAGGCTAGATCCGCGTTATCAACGCTTTCTTGCCAGCCGCCACCGCAAACAGGCTGAGCAAGCGGCCGAGGGCGCTGCGCGTCCTCGACACGTCAACGTCAACAAGAAGAAACAGAAGGCGAAGAACAAAAGCAAGAGTAAAAACAAGACCACCTGGTAGTCCATCTCCAGGATAACAACCACTTGATACAGTAGATTTCATGCAATATAAAGAAGCCGCTGTGAGGCCAACTTGACATCCTTTCGCACAACAGCAACCCTCGAAAACTGACAGAATGATAACGAAAGTCAAGAACTGATTGAGAGAAACAGCAGATCGCTGAGTAGAATAGTCCCGATGCCCGCATCCTTTTGAAAAGCCCCGGTCCGTCACGACACTATTTATCACACACCAGGAACCGTGAAGTCAGGCAAGTCCGGCCAGCTCCCAATGCCCGCGGGATCTCCGCCGATGCGAACCCACGCTGAGTGAGACGGTGTCGGCCCATCGAGGACGAAGAGCTGATGCCAGCCCGGAGGCGACACGAATGCGTTCGGCGGCGCAGTGATCGTGCATGTGTTGCGCGCACAGCTGAACTCAGGGAATAGCGTGCGGCTGCCCATGGTGTTGCCGTGCGTGGACGACGTCGCTGGCGGGGAAAGACATGAAAAACAGTCACCTTCTAGTACTGCAGTTGAACGTACCAGCGATGAGCGAGACCTGCATGGTTGACGTCGTTCCCTGGCGTAGAGTTACGTTGATGGTGTGTTTGCTTCCATACGCCCAGTCTGTACTGCTGATAGTGAACGAGGGCTGCGTGAGGCCTTGCGCAAGGTAGGGTGGGATGTACACCTTGCGCGGCGTGAGCGACGATACTTTGCGCGGCCAAAACGTACCTCGATTCTGAACTCTTCTGGATTCGTGGGCTCTTCCGGGTCGGAGCCCGACACTAGTACTCGCCCGTCGGGAAGCAAGATAGCCTAGGTGAGCGCTGCCTTAATCACCGACACCCGCGACACAGAACGCGACGTACCTCGGAGTGGTACAGCCGCGCAACGATGGTGGTGTTGAGGATGGAGATTCGCTGGTTGAGCGGCATCTTGGGGTCGTACAAGAGCGCACCGAGGTTCGGATTCGTCGCCAGACCGAACCCCGCAACGCCTTGCAAAGCTCCGTTGAGTATAAGGAATGTGCCGTCGGGAAGCCCGACCATGCATGGCATGACGCGCGGAGAGGGCTAGGTAGATTCAGTCCGAGTACAGAGCCGGTGGAGTATACACTCTGCTCACCATCCTCTCTAATGCCCATGTCGCATTTTCGACTTCGGGCTGGATGGAAAGACAGTTGTCGAGCGCGAAGCCGTTACCCGGGGTGCTCCCGCCGCAGACCAAAACCTCAAGCGGATCGGTGTACGGAGCGTGCTGCGGGAACATGACGGCGGCGCCTTCCAGCGGGTATGTGCGTCCCGCGAGGACTATATTTTGATCAGGACATCGGGTTTATAGATTGAGGTGGGTGTGTTGATTGACGGACGCACAAGAGGTGACTGAGCCCGGAAGATTAGGTAATGTTTTTATCGTGTCGAATGTACCAGCATCGAGGATCCGGGCCTCGTTGTAATACACTGTCAACATGATGTGATAAGAACATGATCCCAAGGCGTAGAAATCGAAACGCACCGACGAAGAGGTTGCCGCTGGGGAGGACAAAGACGAACGGGTAGAGATTGTTTGGATCGGTACGGTTCAGCCAGTCCAAGAAAATGACAGTGTCGCCGCCCTCTGGTGTGGGCAAAATTTCCAGATTTGGCTCAGGAGAAGCATTGCTGCCTGTTTCACCACCAATAACCAAGACGGTGCCGTTTGGGAGCATAGCAGCAGCTGTGAAATGTAGATTGATGAGATATCGCATGAGCTGGGGCAGTCAAGACTTACTTGGATACCATCGTTGCCTCTGCAAGTGGAGTTCCTCGAAGTTCTCTTCCCAGTCATTTGTCCCGTTCACGCCGGGCGAGCCATCTGGCGTATAGAGACGAACCCCTTTCGTTGAATCGAGTGACCAGCCGCCTACATTGAGCTGCCGAGCGCCTTTGTCGGGCAGAGTGATACTTCCTGAGCAGAAAACATCTGACTTGAGATGCATCGTGCGCCATGCCTTGTCGAAGTCGTCGACCAGAGACAAGTCAAGTTCGTAGGCGCCTTTACGGAGTCAGCGGTGATAAGTTGTTCGAACAGAGATAGATGAACCTGTGGAGTTGTCGAACCTGACCGTTATTTATCAGAATAGAAAAAAGCGGGTTACGGAGAACACTTGCTCAGAAGTCCCGCTTTTTTCAAGGAATGTGACTTTGTTGTTAATACCCACCGTCGCGATCAGCGGCACAACGACACTGGTCGCATTCAATATCTCATGGATCAGATAGATGAATCTCTTACCCGGGAACTAAAAGAGGGTCACGACTGGGTAAATACGCGGGCATCACAAGACATACCAAAGAACTGGAAAGATGACCAATGAGTGTTGGGCTCGATTTCTAAGACGACCTACCTACCTCATAGCGACCAGTGATTTGGGGTGTATGCCAAACATGACTTGGCCCTGTCCAGATATAGTACTGGATTCTGTCCCCCCCGCCACACAGGTGAATGGGATCCCCGCTGCAGGGTAAGTTGCAGTCACTTGCAGGGGTAAGAGCGACCCCGCTCTTCGTTACGTCCGATACATCACCGCAGACTAGCAAATGTGAGGGTCGAGAGAGAAAAGAGCAATTGAAGACTCACAGCATTGCAAACCTGCAGACGAGGCGTCGTTAACTCAACTGTGGAAAATTGAAAGACGTCAGGAGCACGATTTACCGAATTCCATTCCACCAGCAGTGTAGCCAAATGCTGCACATTGCGAAAGGCACCCCGGAGCAGAGTTGTTGTTGGCATTCTCGATTTCCCAAGGAAAAACCCGTCCGCCTTCCAGCTCACTTGCGCGTCCGGTTAGTATTATTGCAACTGGACAATCCAAAAGGCTCACGCCAAACAGCCCTGGTACGACCACGAGCCTGGGATACTGGAATTTTGCGGCACCGGGACCGGAAGAATTGTAATATTCTTGGTGGTCGAGTATACAGACAATCGGTTCCCCGCGCCACACTGGGAATTCGTTGAGCTGTGCCATGAATGTGCTGAGCCAACAACGCACAGCCTGACTGTTTGGTTTCGAGATCATTGAGCCCGATTCGTGTTATTGAACAAAAGTAGACACACGTCGAGTTTCCTCCGCAGGCCATGTTGCAGTCAGATGGTGCGGCTGCAGTCGCACCGTCTATGAGCTCATTACCACAAACTGTGCAAAAACAATCAATACTTCATTCAGCTGTCGTGAGTGCGACGACACCGTACAGCATTGAGTCTAATCAAGCATGTTAGTATCGGCGGGGGATTGGACATGTAGGACAAACCGAAAATTCTCCGGCAGCGATCGTGAAGTTCTGCGAGTCACAGGTGGCAACACATGCTTCCATAGTTAAGTTTGTACTGTCTATTTCGGTGGTGAGGACGCGGCCAAAAGCCCCGTCACTGAGATCCGATCAGAAAATGAGGAACCAGGGCGTAGACTGGCTCACACGAAACATCCAACATAGGCCCACGGCTTTGGGAGATCAGTCGCGATTGCCGTTATTCCACCTGCCACGACACCGCCGCCACCTGCAGGCGGGGGTGGAAGATCTGTACCGGTATAATTATACACCGTCAGTCGGTTCGGACCTCCGCAGCTTGCACCCAAAATGAGGAGCTGCACACTGCAAAAATTGAGGACTCACAATTCCGAAACATTCCCGGCGCACGCCATGTTGCAGTCTGAGATGGGCTCACGAGCACCGCCATTTACGATGGCTGTCCCGCAAACTATCGGGGATTTTAGATGGAAATTGATTCACGAATTTGGGGAGGGACTGACAGCACTGGTCGGCGAATTCCGCGCCTACCGGCCGTTCAATGGGAAAGCCAAGGCGATCATAGCGTGCCACCTACCGGAGAGCGGCATGCCAGCAGTAAAGCATGCCGACGTGCAGCCTTCGAGGGAGAATTGACCCACGACGTTGATTCCGTCGACCAATGCGCGACCTTGACCTTCCACGTTGTCGCTGGCATTCTTTTAGCTTTCCGTCAGCCTGTTTGTTGAACGGAAAATACCTATAACAGCCGAGAGATTCCCATTTCCCAATGGAAGAAGGGATCGTGGGAGGCGGAGGTGGTTTCGCTCCACTCCAGAAGATGTTGAGTCGATTCGGGGCGCCACACGACTCCTCAGGGTCCCCTGTGCAAGGTGAGTTGCAATCGGTGATCGCTACGCTGGCAGCGGAGTTCTCGATGAAGTCGTCGCAATCTAGTTCTCGTCAGCTGTGGAAGTCGATCAAGTGGGTCAGCGCATACAGCATTCTTGCTGCACAACGTCGGAGTTAGGATCTGAACAAGCGCAATATGCTAACTGACCATAAATTCGACTCCGGCGAAGATGAATTTTTGAGAGTCACAGAACGCAATGCAGTTCTTAAGATGCCGTCAATAAATTGCCGTACGGAAAGGGATATGTGCAGGTACCTCTACGGTCATATTGACAAGGTCTGTACTTGACGGCCCCGTTAGGGTACGGGCTCCGGTATTGTCGCTGAATTTGCAGGTGTAATCACAGCGTCTAATACGAAGCTGGAATAATCGACCCACGTGTAACATCCGATCGAGGACCAGTCTCCGGGCAGCACCGACGGGACGAATTGACGACGCTGGTTACCAGCAAGGGCATGGGATGGACTTATAATCTGCGAGTATAGTTGGTGGGAGCCGAGTGATATCGAAATGCAAGACAAACGTGTGGAAAGAAAAGCACAAAGTGCCAGGCTCGTGGAAGACCCATTGTAGTCGATCGAGAGGCAGACGGTCTGGATGCTGCTGTCTTTGCGGCACTCCTCCACATTTTATGGGGAGGTCCAAACAAGGAGAATCTGTTCCTTGCGAGTGATGGACAGCGGATCGGAGGAGGCCTGTGGAAATCTCCCCTCATTTGAGCACAAGGCGCCGGAAGACATGTGAGCGTACCATAACCGTGGGGCGATGTTAGACGCTAATAAAAGAGATCGGCTTTGGCGAAAAAAAAACCGGAAGATACTGGCTAGAACATGAGAGACAGCGAAACTGTGATGCATGCGTCGCCGTGCTTGAAACAGGGCCCTGAGGTTTCCGTTATCAGTGCCAACTGGCACGGTGCGGGTGCTGGACGGCGGTCGACCGCGGACAAGACAGGGTTGCGTTATCAGGTAGGTCTTCATTCATTCTGCCGCGGGGCGTCGGGACCATAGTGAAGAACAAGGCCCCGCCTGAGGTGCCAGGTGGTGGTCAAGGTCACGGTTTGGTCACGGTATGAAAATTAAAGCGAGCCACGTGATAGAACACGATGATCGGTCCCAGCCAAATAAGCCAGTACAATTCACCAGGAATGCCGCCCGAACGCGCACGTATCCGGGGGAGCTTTGCACCTGTCAAGTGAGCCGAGAGAGTACTAGAATAAGCATGGCGACTTTGTAGCAGCTTCTGGCAAACTTTCAACATGTACACCTTTCGGTCCTTTCCCGCGGCCGTGTTGTCGGCGGCGGGCGCTCGTATGACCTGACGTCGGCGTCCCTGAATGAGCTACTTACGGAAATAAAATACCGACATAGATACCGAGTATGCCACACAGAGCGTATACCAGAGCTTATCGCGGATCATACTGTCAAGCAGGAGTACTATAGTAGTATCTTCTCAAGTCACAATAGTATCTTGGGTGAATCTTGACTCAAGGTAGAATTTCCGTCCTGACTGTATGTAGGGCTCGGGAAGAATTGGTAGGCCGGGGGCCCCGGGCCCTGGTTAGTTCCTTGAGCCTGATCGAAACCAACATTTAGTACGCCACCTTTCAAGTTATACTTCTGAACGTCTGTCTGTCCATCTTATGCTGATAGGTCCAGCGTGAACTGTTCTAGACGACGTAAGAGAGAGCTCCTACTATTCCAGCCACAGGCGCTGGAATCCGATGATTTGCCGCAAGAATGCTCCTTTTATGTACCTAACCACACATCCGACTCGGCCTCCGAGTCTCCGACTTGCCGATTGATGAGAAAGTCAATGTCCCCACGCTTCGGACCGCAATCGGCGATATCGATGACATCCCATCGCTTTTGGCCGAAGCTTGGTTCAAACATTCATTGGGGTTCGCACTACAGTGTATCACAGTTCATTCTCAATGAGTTTTCTCAATTATTTTGAGTGCTTTCTCGAAATACTATTGATGGGCTCCACAATTGCAAGTGGATCAGGATTCCGGATAGAGTAAGACTTGTCCCAGACAATGGCAAAAGATACGAGCTTGTTTTCGTTCAAACATTTGAAACGGAATCTGATACAGTCTACTCTCATTGTAATTAAATTGAAAGAGGATCCGGAGTCTAAGCTATGAGGCCTACTTCCCTTGCACTTGACTTGCCGAGGGCGCCGGCCACCGAATGGCTAGCCGGATGTTACGCCCTCGCCATGATGTGCCACAACGAGCGAGACGCATAACTGAATGGGTAGCAGCTGGTAGCAGGCTACAGTGTACACAGACGAGGGTTCCGTGATCTTCGGATTGCCGCATATCCCCAACAATATCTCTGGAACACGGCGTCTTCAGAATATTACGGTCCACGGAGTCATCCAACTCCGAGTCTAGCCACTATTGGTGGTCGGCCAATATACTGGGTATCTACGCAGAAACAACGAGCGCTCATGCAAGTTATATACAGGAAGCATGGGGTAAGAATGCTTACTTTCAATGTTCAATCACACATTTGAACTTCACAAGCGTCTAAACAGTACATGTCACCGCCGAGGCTGACCGTCACCATGGCAAGTCAAACACCGTGCATATGAATCTATCAATTCCTGAAACTCCCGCTCCACGCCACAGGAATAAAAGGCAGGCCAGGACAAGCCAAAGGTTCATTCTTTGCATCGACCTGGTGTCTTTTGGTTTCCTGTTTTCCTTGAGGTTTTTTTCAGATCTCCTGCTTCTCAATCAAGTACTCCCCCTCTAATGGCTCGCACCCTCTCCGTATTTCTCGCCTTCTTCATCGCTTCCGCTGCTGTCGCTGGTGCGCACTCGCTGGCCACCAAACAAAAAGAGTGCTTATCCAGTTCTCGCAACTGCAGCCCCGGTTGAGAACCGTTACAGTCAGCTCGGCAGCCTGCAGTGCAACATAGACCGCTTCAAGATCGTCACCGGCCTCGTTGAGACTGGTAGCGCGGTGAAGAAGATTGACACGACGTGCGCCAACCTACGACCCTCCTTTGTCCATGCTTACCAGTGTCTCCCCTCCCAAGGAACCCTGACACAGCTACCGCTGTCGCAGCCGCACAAGCCGGGCTGTCGAGCGTCGGCGACGCGATCAAGAATATCGCGCTCGCACTCGTAACGGGGAAAGCTGCGCCGGGCGATGCGCGGACAGCAGTCTCGCAAGGCTTGAACGACACGCGCTCGGCGCTAGAGGGGATTAACGAGTTAGTCTATCTCCCCAGTGCTCTCGAGATGGGTTTTCTGATCCGTCTGCTAGCCCAACTGTGACCGACTCCGTGGCCGCGGCACAGACACTCCTGCAGAATGCCATTGACGACGGCAATGCTGTCATCGCAGACTGCAAGTGATTCGTGAATGTGTACTTAGAGGGTATGGAACATGGTTTGTGTGAAGTATTGTGTAGGCGTCTAGGAATAGCAGGCTTGGGTACCAATCACAATCTTTTCGAAAGGAAGTTCGAGCATGTTAGTCCAGCTTTTGATCGGAAGCATTGCCGCTTTCATTCATCTCAATTTTGAAGAGCTTTGATTTTGAGGGCAACAGGATTTTGATTGAACATTCGGCAGTACTGCACAACAAGTCCTTCTCCATTGATTTCAGACTTCAGTCAGTACAAGCCGGCTGTGCCGCTGCCAGCCGGTAGCGGAACGGCGACGCCGCAGGTAGGGCCCTGTTTATTACTCCGGTTTGTAAACCGGATTATAAACAGCTGTTTATAAACGCGTTTTTTAATCATTCGGCCAGATGGCTGGTTTTTTAATCACTTCGGTTACTCGGTGGGGCAGGCCAACCGAGTCGCTAGGTGGCCGCACGAAGGATCCCGCCAGAGCAATGGATAAGGCGTGAGCTAAGCACAAAGCTGACTCACCTACCCTAACCCTATATAGTAACCAACAAGATGGGGTGATCCCATCGTGATGGTGCAACCGCGCGGTATCAAAACAAGCGAGAAAGTGGATCCGCCGGGAGCACCCTTTGAGAGTGCTGCCTTTGGGCCATTATCCGCTCAGTCCCGGCACCTGCCGCCGCGGGGCGGTCATCCCGATCGGGTCACCACGCCTGTGGCCCAATTCGGATGCATCACGGATCCCCGGACATCGGTCCGTGATGTCGTCGCCGTCATCGCTGTCATGCCTCTGCCGTCAGCGTCCCGCCGCCCGCCCGCCCGCCCGCGCCGCGCGCGCGCGCGCCCGCCTGTGCTCCCGCCCGTCAAATGGGAGCGTACCACTTATCTACTGTACTTGTTATACGAGGCCCAAACAAAATGCATTCAAAGGTTATATAAACTACGTGGTCATTGTAAGTAAGGGGTCGATGCAGGCCTCCGTGGTGCCCGCTGTGAAGGCGGCGAGCGCGACGGGGGCAGCGGCAGCGGAGCCGGAGGCGACGGGGGCGGAGGCGACGGTGGATGCAGGGGCGGAGGTGGAGGCGGCAGCAGGAGCGGAGGCGGCAGGGGAGGCGGCGGCGTCATCCTCCTCGTCGGAGATGATAGTGTTGCTCTTCTGCTTGCGGCTCTTCATCCTCATAAGCACCGCGCGCGTTGTGGCATCGTCCCGCATGGGCTTGCCCTTGGCCGCGGCGGTGCGTGCCCTGTTCTCTTTTCCCCTCGTGGGCTTCGGTGGCCCCTTCTTGCTGGTCGCTGGCGCTCCTGGGATGGCCTTATCAGCGGCCCGACGGCGCTTCTTTGGAGGTGCCGCTGCTGGGGCTTGTGTGGTGATGCCGGTAACGCCGTCCACCTCCTCGGCGTCATCGACGTCCTCCTGGTCCTCCTCGTCGTCCTCGTCATCGCCGTCGTCGTCGTTGTCATCGCTGGCGGCAGCGGCATCACGCTGACGTGGGCGTGGGCGCTTGACACCGAGGTCCGAGCGAGGGTTGCGCGACCGGGCAAGAACCTTGCCGGACGCTACGTCGGCCTTCCACTGAGCTTTGCGCTCCTTGAGCTCCGTGGCCGTGAGTTTAACCCACTTGCACGCCCCGGACTTGATGGCGTCGCGGAGCGTTGTAAGGACTGCAACCGAGGAGCTGAGCTCGCTCGGATTGCAGAACTTTTCGGCCGTCCAGCCTATCAGGACCACCCCAAAGCGCAAGACGATGTCTTCAGTATAGAACATATACTGCATGACTATCTTCTCGCGCTTGGTGATCTCCGCTGTCGGAACGAGTAAACGACCGCTGTCACAAAAAGTGAAAACGACGTACCTAGGCCGCTGCGGATCCCGTCCCGAATCTCACCCTTCAAGAAGTCCACCTTCTGCTTCGTTGTGCGCAGGAGATCTAGAAGGCAGATGTCAGTGACACTCTGAGCAATATAAGGGATAACGCACTCATTGTGTCGCATCCCGCAACGGCAAAGGCCTCAAGCCTCGTCCCAACTTCACACGTGTCCCATCTGCGGCGGACGGCGATCGGCATATATCGCTCCAGCTCCACGCTCGTGAAGTACCATTGCGGGATCATGTAGAAGTCGGGGTTATTGCGAACGATGCAAAAGAAACCCTCAACGCCGACACGCACGCTAAGACCCTGGAACTATATACCACCAATCAGTTTAATGCTCGAGATATAAGATGAGACATACCAGCATTTGAATGTTCCGCACCGTATTAGAGACGTCTTGCATACGGGCACGCGGAGTATCACGGCAAATTTTCGGCAGCTCCTCCTTCTGCTCGGTGAAACGCTCGACCAAGTCGGCCTTCTCCTCGGGGGTCAACGCCGCATACTCGTCGTGGAACTCTTCATGAAGCTCGGGTGCGGTCTTGCCCTGAACACCATCTATGCGCGCATTAGTGTCAAATATCAGCTGAAAAAAGGTAAAACAAACAGTTGGGCAGCCTTCTCCGCCTTGAAGGCGTTATACGGATTGACCTTCTCTTGATGGTTGACCATGTGCGCGCCGCCCTGATAGAGACGGTCAAGAAAATACCGTGGTTTCTTATTAAAACGTTCTCCAAGTTCCACAGCTTTCGCGTGGTTCTCGGCGTGCCATTCAGCTGTAGAGTATGGTTAGATGGGGCCGCAAAGGAGGATGGAAATGATTTACCTACGGCTGCATCGATCTGGTCTCTGGTAATTTTGCTCTCTTCCCGTTTCTCTTTTCTTTCAGATGACGTCTGCTTAGCTTGCGGCAGTGCCGGCGCTGCCTTCTTGCGAGGCTGACTGATGGCTGCGAGAATTTTTGTGTGCTGGGGCATCTGGAGGCTGCTGCGAATTGGGTACGGATGGGTACGCAGGAAGGTTTCTACGGGGTCCGTCGGTAGGGACTTGTGTCAGATGTCCGCGTATCTATCAGAAAGCAATCAATTCGTCAATTCGCGTGGAGGAGTACATGTGGCCGGCTAAATCTGAGTAACGTTAATGAAAAAAGTTATTGCGCCCGACGATCTGCGTCCATTGCATCTAGCAACCCGTCCATGGCCTCCGGCGGAATCCCGGGGAGACGAGCTAGCTCTGGTCCCCAGTGAAATGGGGACACAATGCGGAAGATGAGCTGCACGGCCTCTACAAGCGGAAGTAACCCGCGACTCTCCAGGAACGCGTCCGTGAGCTGTGACGTGAGATCAGCGCGTGCTGATGCAGGCCCGCGCCAAGGGGAGTGCGGGCTTGGACTCATCGGATATGCGGGTGGGGCCTGACGAGGAGGAGTGGTGGGAGACGCATGCATCTTGAATGATACTGAAGGACATTGAGCATTGGGAAATTATGAAAGAAAGACCGGCCACGCACCTTGCGTAGCCCCAAGTTCCCGCTGGAGATCTGCTGCGGTCTTTGCCAGATCGTCAAGCTCGGCCTCGCTCATGCGCTCGCGGTCCGCCAACTTGATTTTCAGCGCCTCCACTTCATCCTGAAGCAACGTGATGGTCTCGTGCAGTGTGCTGACCTGCGCTCGAAGCTCGTTGACCTGCTCGAGGGCGACGAAAAGCTGGATGTCGGTGTCGTCCTGGGTAAGCTCCTCGATGTCGTAAACCTCCTCATCGACAGTCGCTGCCGCCGGCGTCGAGACTCCAATCACGGGGGGAGGGAGATGCCCTGCTGGCCGGCCATGGAAGATGTAGTGAGCGGCGCCAGGGGATACCGGCAGAGGAATGAGACGGGTGGGCAACACGACCCGCGGGACGATCCCATGCTGCGACATGCTCCAGATCTTGAGGCCATGGCGCTTCCAGGCTGCAGCGGTGGGAATTCCAACAGCCTCGATGAACTGTTGGACGATTGAAGCCACAGGCGCATGGGCGCCGTGATTCTCGTCAAGGAAATGGGGCGGGATATACACCTGAGCCTTCAGGCGCTCAGGGACCAGAGGCGCGCCCGGAACCGTTGTCCCGGCGACATGCATGACCATCGTGGTCCCCCCCATGCACCGGTCCCACTTGGTGCACTATAACAAGATGTTAAGTAAGACTTAGGTCTGAGAGCGGCTTACGCACCGATACGTACCAGATCGAAGACAAGCTGACGGATACGCCCCTCCCAAACCTTTCGAGCATTCTGACCTGTGATTGACAGATTAGCAGTGCTCAGGGAGGGAGGCAAGCATGGGATTACCTTCAGCTCCCCTTGGGAGCGACGAGTACAGGTCGTGCAGCTCCGGAAAAAACTCATCAGGTGAGATCATGTGGCCGTCATCCATGCTGGCGCCCGAAGCGAGGTAGGCTATATCGCTCGCAAAGAACCTGTCGCGCGATCCTTCGATTTGCCCAAGGACACCCAGATAGCGGTGAATGTTGCGTGCACCGTCTGGTGTGAATTTGAGGGCGTCCCATGGAGCGAGATTGACAGGGATGAGCCCCTGCAAAGGGGGAGCACGAAGCCGCGACGTTTCCGTGGCCGGGGTGGGGGTCATCGACATAGATGAGGGCGACAAGGCAGAGGGCAACCGAGTTCTCACGTCGATCTGTCAATCAGGTATAGTCCCGATTAGGACATGGGGTCTGATCTCAAGCAGAAAATGCTAAATACCATACCGAACGCTTCTCTGACCAATGCCCAATAGGTATAGGATTGTTCTATATATATATCCCTACGTTTCTGGGAAATTTCCTGGAGTATGCGTAATTTATTCGGCCCGTTAGCACTGAGATACATGAAATGAACGGATCTACTACCTGGCCTTCGTGCAAGGCCTCCAGTACCCAGATATTTGTTCAATAATGATTGGACAGTGTACATGATGTGCTCACACATAAATTCTAAGGGACCATCTATCAAAGAGGCTTGGTTCAACCCAAGAAGTCACACAATGTTCGCACCTCTGGAGGGTCAAATACTCACTTTCCCAAGCTTAAAACTTGGGGAGTATGACTATAAGTGTGCCCGAGGAACATATTTCAAAATTGACTCAATAGGAGGAGGTTGAACTTTTGACAAAATTTTGACCTTTTGATGGAATTCGGGACGTGCTGAAGGTATTTCATCAAGGTAAGCTGATCAAGTAACGCAGAAACATTCATTCAAGTCCATAATGGCCAAAGATGTGGGGTAAATAGTGCCCAGGGCTTGTAGATTGGGAGATGAACCCGAAAGTTGGTGAAAGGCCATATGGGTTGCTATAAGTTTATGGGTTTGACTTCGAACGTAACTGAACCAAGCCCCCGAAATCATACTGGCCTTCGTTCTCTTGGCGGGAAACTCTCTAATTATGACAATATGCTTCTGAAGACTTGTTCGATGATTTTTCCAGATTTTCTCTATGGCTTTTCAAAGAGAAAAACCTGCTGGTTGATTTTGGGGGTCTATTTTGGCGGGCAACTTTCGTAATCTGAGTATAATATATTAGTGGCTGCTCCATTGTCAATAGAAATTTAATATGTTGTCTGAACCATTGCTATATGTGCCCCCCGCGCTACAAGAAAGTCTCAACCTTTCTGGTCGCTCTTCAGGATGCCTCTCCATCGCTGGCTCCGGTGTTCTAAATGACTTGCCGGAACCGGCCCGAAGAGTCCAGCCAATCGGATACCTCCTCCGATCCTCCCCGCGTGCTTCCGATATCTCGCGAATGTAGGTCGTTTCGACAATTCTACAGTTACATGTACTCTATATTCAAGTCCAGATTGTCCATCAGCTGAGCCATCATCTCGCCGTCCACACCGTCGAGCTCGCGCGGATGATCCAACAGATCGTTGTCCTCCTCATAGTCGACAACGACTTGAGAAAGCCCAAGGACGTCGGTTGCCCACGATGGCAGTGGGTAGTTGATGCTGAGGTCAGGGTCCCGACCAAGACGTTTGCCAGGGAACAAATTGCCGCTGAATCCAGGCAGTTTACTGGCCTTGACGAGACGTTCTACGACGGATTGATTGATCCGCGCAGCATACTGATACCGCTGAGACAGCTGTCGGGCCATTTGAGGGTCGGTAAACATTCTAGAAGCGATTGCCCTGTAATAATCAACGTGCTCGTCGATCATGAAGGTAATCAGGCGCTTAATCTCGACATCAAGGCGCTGGATCTCCTCTTTGGCACGTTTTATGCCAAAGTAGAGTGCCGCAGCCTCGCGGCGGGCTGGATTTGCCCATGGAAGCTTGCGGATATCCGTACGGGTGTCACGAAGAAGGTCAAAATCAGCGAGGGAGACGTTCAGAAGGACCTGGGCCCAGGTGAGAGGATCCCGGGGCGGAGTGAGAGATGTGGCGGCAGTATTGTAATCGACCAATGCGCGATGGATGGCGTCGGCTCGTGTCTTCAGCGCCTTCCCGATCTTTTCGCGCATCTTGTACGCTGCTCATAGATTAAAAGTGTCCATGGCCGAGGAGCAAATGACGTACCAACACCGCTCATTGACAGTTTGGTCAGCTCTAGCAAGCGCTGAACAGTCAGGCGTTCAAGCTTGTCCAGCGCCAATCGGTATCGCCGTTCTCGCATCAGCACAACAGCTTCCTTGTACTCCGAAGAGTCCTTGGTCCAGCGTTCAGCGTGACCGTGCTCTACCTCATAACGTGAGAGCTCCTCATCGACGAGGAGCAACCGGTTGTACGTTGTTCGATAGCGGGCCCGGATCGTTGCGATCTCCTTCTTCTGAATGCCCTGGTGTATGATAAGATAGTCTAGATTCTGGAAGGCCTTTGCCGCCTGATTTGAGGCGTCGCTTAATGTGCGTGAGATCTCTCAAGAAACTGTCAAAGAAAAGAACGTACTGGGCAATGTCGTACTTTCCAAGCAACTCCATGTACTCCACAGTGCGAGCAACGTCGGGGGGCTCGTGCTTGAGGGACTCTAAGTGCTGGGCCTCGTCTTTGATATCTTTCTCGTAGTCGGCGGCGGTGGTGTGAAGCTGTTCTTCCAGTGCTTTCAGTTTGACGGCGTTGATCGTGATCTTCTCGATTGACTGTCGGTAGTTCTGAAAGATGAAGTTACCTAGCACCACGCGGTAAGCGGCTAGCATAGCAATAGATAAGGGAACCGACCTGAAGCGGCATGCTTGTCAAAGTCATGAAAATCGAAGTGCTCGTCAATTTGCTGTTGCCGGTGGAAAGGTGTCGCAAGTCTGGTACAACTAGCCAGGTTATTGGACTGGCAGAAGGTGCGCTCGCACTCTTCAAAGTCCTCGAGTCCCGCTCCCTCGACGTACATGGGGTGCCAGCCGAGCTGACAGCACCGGTTGTGCGCGTGACCATGGAATGCTGGGACTACACCCCGAAGACGCACCGCCACGGTTTTGCGACCCAGAGAGCTGCGGAGGAGAGTTTTGATGAACGCACACATTATATCATAGCCGATACCCATGTCCGCCTCATACGTCTCATACAGATATGCCATTATTGCGAGTGGATACTTCATTCTGTTGAAGTACTTAGCGAGAACAATTTGGGTAAAATAATGATCCGCTCACAATTCACCGCTACGTATCATGTCGCACATGATCAGCACATGCCCATGGCGACAGACACAGAGGAAGATGCCCGCGACTGCGAACAGCGCGAACATCTTCTTTCGTGATTCTGGGCCAGCATTCTTCCATCGTTCCACGCAGGTATTGACACAATGCGCGAGCTCAGTCGCATCGGCAGCGCTGAGCTCATTCTGGCTGAGCCAGGTTACGTCGTCGTTGTCGGGTACCGTGGCTGCCTCGGCCTCGGCAAGCTCGTTGTCGTTGAGCCACGCGGTGCCGTCGTCGGGGATATTGTCAGCTCGATTGACGTCGGAATGTTCCGGAGGATTGCCAGCTTCGGCCGGCGCAGTGGTAGCATCCGCTGGAGGATCAGCTGTGGCGGCAAGAGACTCTGTGACAGCAGCGAAGGCGGCTGCATTTGCCATTGAGACCTATGCACATAGTGTCATATAGGTAGAATAATAGAGATGGATCATGGTATAAGACACTTACCTTGGGCGCATTCTTCACTTCATCTTGGTAAAGGTCGACTTGGGCTGGAGTGAGCCACCTGAACGAAGTCGACTTGCGGTTGTCAAATCGGGGGTTGCCGGCGCGGAAGGTGCTGTCAACGAGCTTGAGGGAATTATTACCATCGATACAGCCCAGCCAAGATAGTTTGAGCTTCGCTTCGTTTTGAAGCTTATAAAAACACGGCGGACAAACGTTTTTTGATACCCATTTCTCGTCGCGTCCGAGGGCAGTACGGACACGGACGTCCAAGGTGCGCAAAAGCGCGAGGTACGCGTCATAGGCCGACGTAAGCTGCTCTGCAAGGTAGGCTTTGCGCGGTACCTGTATCGAAGTGAGCTGCGGAAAGGATGCGACAAGTACGGGCAGACCTCGTGAAGATAATTGAGAGTCTTCGCCAACGAGTCGATCGTGTACCGGGGTGTTACACGATGAATCTGACGATAGATTTCCATCGTGCGAATGCTGAATGCGATTGCCGGTTTCTCTGGGGAGCCACCGATGTAGCCGTGAAGAATCAGGGTCTCGTTGACCCTATGTACATGCGTGGGATGCGAAAAGAGCTGAACCTCGTGCTCTAAAGAAGATGTAAGTAAATGTTTGAAGAGACGGACGCATTGCACATACCGTCGAATCCGAGGACGGTGATAGGCCAAGCATGATCATGCTCGACCTCGATGTTGCCATCCGTCTGATACTTGAGGTACGCGTCGACGAGAAGGTCCATCTGAGCATTCCAGGAGTCGATCTGCTTCTGGATACGGTTGGAGCGTGTCCTCGGATCGCCGCGCCTACGCCGTATGAGAATGAATAAGCCCTGGTATCGAATTACGCACCCTGGCCGTACACCTTCCATCATTTGGTGAAGGATAGCTTCTCCGCCAGCATGGCTCTGGAGTGAGCCTTCCTCACCTGGGGGAAAGGCATGGAATCCACTTGGAAAGTCATTCCAATCTTCGTCTTCAGCGCCGCCGCCGAGCTGCACGTCCTCGTCGTAGGCGTATGGCATATCAGCATCATTCTGACTCTGTGTGAGCATCTCTTCCCGCTGGACGAAGCTCAGGCCTACGCAAGCTATGTGTGAGTATTGAGAACACTGCGTAGACGCGACACGACGCACCTGCAACCTGCTCGTTGTAGGCTCTCACAGCCTCGACGCGCTGCTCCTTACTCTTGTTCACAAGAAGCAGCTTTGACTTGGCGATAGCGCCAAGGCCTTTGCGCTTGCTGGCCATACTGGGCTGGTACAGGCGGGAGGGGAAGCCGATGGAGTGGACGGAGCAGACGCAAGGCACAGCCGATTGCCGAAGGCTGGCGGGGCCATATGTCGAGAAGACACTCGGCAAACGGAGCCTTACTGCGCGGGCGCCGTATACGGCACCAGCACCATGCTTAGAATGAGTTCGAGGAGGTAGAATCTTTGGTGGGGAACTGGATTGCATTGTGCGCAGTAGGTTATACGGGTCTCGACGTAAGCGACGGTGAGCTGGTGTTCTACGCGGTGTTCAATGGCGGAGGACCATACCCAGGGCGCAAGGCCCGGGACGGGACGCTAGCGAGGGCGGGGGAGCGGGCGGCGACGGGCACAGGACGGGACGCTAGCGAGGGCGGTGGGGCAGGCGGCGACGGGCGCGATGGACGTGTTGATCGCCAGGATGATGACAGCGATGACCCAAAGGCAGCACTCTCAAAGGGTGCTCCCGGCGGATCCACTTTCTCGCTTGTTTTGATACCGCGCGGTTGCACCATCACGATGGGATCACCCCATCTTGTTGGTTACTATATAGGGTTAGGGTAGGTGGCTGACTGATCTACACGATGCTGCCGCCCAACAAGACCAAACCGCCATGGTGTGGGCCGGTGCCCACCACCACATGTGCCCAACCACAGAAAAGCAGCGTCCGCGCTGCCAGAAGCCCAAGAAATCAACAAGAAACACAACAATGTCCGAAAAACAAGACCCTCAACCAGGCCGGACCCATCCCAACGCCGTAAGTGCCCGACTGAGATCACGAAGCCGTGGATCGCAATGCCACTCAAGAGATGGAGAAGATCGGGTGTCCAACTGAGGTACCAAGGCGGGGGGGTTGTCGAGATCTTTTGTAAGTGACGAAGTCGAATCGGAGATCTTCAAGATGATAGTAGTCTGTCGTCGAGGAGTACGCGGCGTGGGTGGGGAACGAGAACAAGGAGTACGGGGAGAGCGTCGGTGTCGGCGCTGCAGACTTGCGAACGGGTGTGATGTCCCGGACGATAGATCAGAAAAATCGCGTGGGGAGTATGCAGATGAAGGTGGAGATACGGACAGGGGCACTGGATGGGGCGATGGAACACCAGATGGATCGGTTTGGGTTGCAAGGGAATCATGATGGAGCGGAGGTGGAGAAGGGGGCAAGAAGGGGTCCGTTTGAGTCGCAGTGGTCGTGACCGGAGGAGGACGAGGAGGAAGCAGGGTGAAGGGGTCGGTCTGTATCGCGATAGTTGACAGAGAGCGAGGGGGAGGGAAGGGGATAGGCTTCAGGGCACTCGCCTTCTGCTCAGATGCCTGCGCGACTCTTCGCCCGTCCTTCAGCCCAGCCTCGTAAGCTTCCTTCCTCACGCAAGCGATTTCCTTCTCCCCATATTGGTGTCCAATCCGGCATGCCAGCTCAAATATATTGCGGAGGCGCTCCTGAAGGCGTGGTCCACCTTCCTTCCTCGCATCGGCAGAGACCAGCAGGTCTAACATCGCGTCGGTTTTCTCAATCGGAAACATCGGGGTCGCCATCGTCGCAAAAATGGTAGGGGATCGATGTCAAGCCAGGGTGCGCAGGTGGGTTGTGGAAGTGGTAGGTCGCGTAGGTCGCGCGGATCGCGATAGCTCGCGATAGATCGCGTAGATCGTGCAGATCGCGCAAATCAGCACTCGTCGGTGCTGTCACGAGCTCGGTCTCGGGTCTCGGGGGTCGTTCTGTCGCTCGGTCGTTCTGAGTGTATGTCGGTCGGTCGGTCGGTCGGTCGGTCGGGGGACGAGCTAGAAGCAGGGAGAGAGTGGGAAGATGTCGCCGCAAACAGAAAAAAAAAGCAGATCCGAGTCGCGGAGAAGATCTGGGCCGACGGAAGGCGTGGGGACGAATCGCACTCCAATCACCACTATGGGGCAGGCCAACCGAGTCGCTAGGTGGCCGCACGAAGGATCCCGCCAGAGCAATGGATAAGGCGTGAGCTAAGCACAAAGCTGACTGATCTACACGATGCTGCCGCCCAACAAGACCAAACCGCCGTGGTGTGGGCCGGTGCCCACCACCACATCGGGCCGCGCAGGCCGACGTCAGCCGAGGTCCTCCGGCGGTATGTACGGGAACTCGGTTGCCGTGCGGCCTTCCCGGCTTGCCTGCGACATCGAATTTGAACGTTGTAGCATCAGATTGTTGCCACTCTGAGGGTATTTTCTGGGTTGAAACCCCAGCGAAGGGTGCCGAGCATGAGCTGATGTGACCAAAAGCTACATAGATAAGTTCTGATGCATGGCCTAGCTAGATGGGAGCTGCGGGAGGCAAAAAATAGGGCGGAAAACACCCATCTTTCGGCTCAAAAAATCGGAAAGTTTCAACCATTGCATTGAACCAAACTGTTACCAAAATTAAACAAATATTTGGTTACCAAATATTCGAGTGACATTATTCTACTTTCTATAGAATAATGCCTGTCTCTGGAGCTGAGCCTATGAGCTCCGCCAGGCGATCCCCAAAGAGTCGACCAAATATGGCATGCAACGTGCTCGACTCATCTTACGAGCTTTGATATTCTTCGAATTCACAACAGAAGTGCTTATGCGCCCAGGAAATCGAGGCAGTAATGATTGTAAATGTGTAGGAGTAATGTGTTCACTTGACTGTCCGCCGATTGCGCACAGCCGAAACTGTAGGCCGGTGACCGTTTGTCGTATCAAAAGAAAACTGTCGAAGTCTATCTGTCGTACTCAACAAAAACCGTCGGTAGACTCCGACAGTTTTCTTTTGGTACGCCGGGCTGGTTTCGAGCGTGCCGAAAACGCGAAGGTGGACAAGTTGAACCTGGTCAAAAGTACAGATACAACGGCAATTAGTACATTATTACATGGTCTTTGATCAATTTGACTTCGTCGCAAGCGCCTCAAACGCGCCCCTCCGCTGTCCGCACCTCCGCCTTCTCGCGCGGCACCGCCTTCCCGCGCTCCTTCTCGTTCCCGCGCTCCGCTCGGAAGCCATCATCGTCGTCGTCGTTGCGCGCATACAGCTCCTCCGCCTGGACGTTCTGCCGCAGGAGGAATTTGCGGATGCCGTACGGGACCTGCCGCAGCCCGTACGCCGCGTGCGTGCGCATCGGCACCGCGAACACCTGGTCGAGCTCCTCCAGCGTGCGCCCCTTCGTCTCGCGCACAAAGAGCAGAATCAGCACCCACAGCACGCTACCACATGGTCTCAGTACAGTTGCATTTTTTCGAGCACGATATGCACGCACCAGCACCAGGCGGCGTAGAAGCCGAAGGCGCCCTGGGGCTTGAACGCCGTGAGGAGCGAGGGGAAGGTGATCGAGAGAACGAAGTTGAAGAACCAGGTGGTGGCCGTGGCGAAGCTCATTCCCAGGTCGCGGATATACAGTGGGAACCTGGCGGGTGGCCGCTGTCAGGGGAGCCAGAACAGGTATTCAGAGCTGACATACGCCTCGGCAGAGTATGTGAACGGCACAGGGCCTTCGCCGGGCGAGTAGAACATCCCGAAGAGATCTGTGGCCATGTGTGAGTCGGGTGCTTGCGGAAAGGAACCACGAGCTACTCACAGATCCCGAGAGAGACCCCTGCGAGCCTACCCTCTCGCGTCGTAGCCCAGAACGAAAACCCGGTGATCAGGAGACAGATCGCCATGAAGGGGAATGTGAACAATAACAGGTTCCTGCAAATCGGAATCAGCCATTTCTAACCTGTCAGATTTCCAGACCCACCGACGCCCAAATGTATCGATAGTGAACACTGCTGGCAGCGCAAAGAGCCAGTTAATCAGTCCAAAACCAAAGGACGAAAGGAGGGCGGAGATGGGCGAGAACCCGGACTCCGCAAAGACCGTCGAGGAGTAGTACGCGATGACATTGACGCCGCAGAATTGCTGCCCTGGATTCAAAACAACGTTCAGGAATCATCTCATTAGCCTTGCTCGTAGTTCGCACCGAACATAACGATGAACGCCGCGATCGTCGCATTGCGGTTCCGCGGAATCGACACCATCTCCCACAGGCGGTTGCGCCCCGACAGGATCTTCGCCTCCGCCTCGAGCAGCACGTGGATGTAGTACAGATCGCGCGCGGCCTGCACGGGGCTGAAGCGCAGGCGCGACAGCTCGTCGAACGCCTCCTGATAGCGCCCGCGCCCGATGAGCCACCGCGGGCTCTCCGGCGCGAAGAGCACCTGGCAGCAGACGACGAGCGCGGGGATGCCGGCGGACGCGAGCATGAGGCGCCAATTGAGACCCGTGATGCCGGACTGGTCGGGGATGAAGTAGAACGCGACGTCGATGAGGTCGCCGAGCATGATGCCGAAGGCTGCGGCGCGTGAGACGCGAGGGGGGAAGGGAATGCAGGGAGGGCGCACCGGTCCACATCTGCCACATCATCACGAGCGCGCCGCGGATGGCAGCTGGGGCGCATTCGGCGGAGTAGACTGGGACAGTAGCGGATTTGGGACTGAGATTGAGTGAGCCAAGCGCCGGAGGAGCGTAAACCGTTCTACCCAATGCCGAAACCACTGGAGGATGATGTTAGAATTGATTTCCACAGCAGAGACGCAACGACGAACAGGAAGAATCGAGCAATGAACAGGTGCCACCAGGTGTTTGTGAATGCGCTCCAGAGACAGGTAAGGAAACTGGGTTGCGCGATTATTTATAGTGAGTGGAAGCTGATTCCACGGACCTGATTAAACAAGTAATAAAGATGGTCTTCTTGCGACCGAAAGCTTTGTTGAGCGGGTCGGTGAGCCAGCACCCAATGAAGGCGCAGCACCTAGATGGATGTCAAGAAATTAGATTCGAGCTAGGTCGATCGCACGAAACGCACATGTAAGGCGCAGAGTTGATCAGGCCAACAAGCCATGTGTCGTGCTCTGAAAGGTACATCAACACAGACGACGAGACATTCGTGCCTATCACGCTGTGGGCGATGAATGTGCTGTGCAGTGCAGGGATGGTTGACTGCTACACACTCTTGTTCGCCTCTAGGGAGGGTACTGTGGATTGCTGACAATGATCGGGAGTGGATTGGGGAGGTGCTCAAGAGCTGGAGGATGAGTGTGAAGAAGAGGAAACCGAGATGCAAAGGGGGGAAATTGAATGGTCTAGTGTGAGTACATGGCTGCTACTTATACTAAAGCCCTCTGATGCCAAGTCATCCTGTGTCCCAATATAACATCCCATCAGCCCAATTTGGCCGCACAGCAATGCGCAAAGTCACGACATTGGTTGGAAAGTGGTGGTTGTCCAATGCGAAGTCATGAGATTGACCGATCAAAGGTGCAATGTCGCGGTATTGTTGGAAAGTGGTGGTTGTCCAATGCGAAGTCACGAGATTGACCGATCAAAAGTGCAATGTCGCGGTATTGTTGGAAAGTGGTGGTTGTCCAATGCGAAGTCATGAGATTGACCGATCAAAAGTGCAATGTCGCGGTATTGTTGGAAAGTGGTGGTTGTCCAATGCGAAGTCACGAGATTGACCGATCAAAAGTGCAATGTCGCGGTATTTGTTGGCGATCGTGGTTGTGCCCTCGAAGTTGGAGTAAATGCTGGATGTAGTGATGGGAAAATGATGGAATCCAGAACAGTGGCCATAGTCGTGCCAGAGCTAGCGCACATGCACGCCTCACAACGCACGGCTCTTTGAACCAATCCCAAATTGGGTTGGGTATATTATTTGGGCGCCGTTTATAACTGCCTCGTCCATACCCTGGACGGCTGCCGCAAGCGAGGACATTATCACCATCTGCATAGCGAAGGCGGCGGGAATCAGTCTGTAGCGGAACCACATCAGGTTCGCGCACGCATAGTAAAGCGTCCCCGTCTGCTTGTATCTGTGCGTGATCTCTCGCCGCAGATGATACTTATCGTCTTCGTCCAAGATGTCGATACTTTCGAATGCTGTGGAATGGGTCTCGATAGTAGAATGGCAAAGAGGCACGCGAGCCGCACCGGTGGGGTCCTGGGCAACGAGCGCGCCCTTGCGCAGCTCGGTTGTGAGATGCTTCAGCCCAAAGTCCTCCGCGAAGCGGTCCACGTCCGCAATGAGCTGCTCGCGCGGGATGCCTTGCAGCGGGTTCGCGAGCTTGTTATTCGCAGAGCTACGAACGGTGAGTGTTGATTATAGCATGGTCGAGGGACTACACGGTACGTCAAGGCCTTCAACGAAGGGTCGACATGAGATGACCGCCGCGAATGAGTCGCGTGCTCGTAGTGGGCGGTGTCCGCCTTTGCGCTGGGCTGAAGTTCGGCGTGGGCGGCAGACATGACGGGCGTTTGGTGGGCCCACTGCGAGGATTGACGGGCTTTATAGTTCGGAGGTTGCGTCAGATTTGCTGCATTCGGAAGGTGGTGCGGAGGCTAAGTTTAGCGCTTGGAGTGGGAGCTGCAACAATCTAGTTGGTCCCACAATTGTACAATGCGCTGCGAAGGTTAGCCACACAGCTATACGTATGGCATCTCGGTTTGAGGGATGTCGATGGTGCGTGTCGCGTCTACTTTGATCCCGTCCTTCCATTCCGGTCATCGTCCACCGCTCTTTCCACTCGCGAACGAGCCCGTACCGCCGTCTCCGCCCCCGTCCGCAACGCCGCAGCTCGTCTACAAGCAGACACGCCGCCTGCGCCGCCGCCGCCGCCGCCCTCGTTCAATGCGAGCGCGACGCAGCGGCGCAAGCGCCCTCGTCCCCCAGCATCTGCGAACGAGCCCGCAGCGCCGCCGTCACCTCATTCGCAACGTTGCCGCCCTTTCGCAGGCACACACGCCTCCGCGGTGCCGCCACCACCCTCCCCGCCCTCGCTCGCAACGCCACAGCCCGTCTGCAAGCACACGACGCCCGCCGCCACCCTCGTTCGCAGCGGCGCAGCTCCGCAATAGCGCCCTCGTCCCCCAGCACCTGCGAACGAGTCCGCAGCGCCGTCGCCGCCCTCGTTCGCAATGTCGCAGCCCTGCGATGACGTCCCCCGTCTGCAGGCACACGCGACGCCCACAGGGCCGCCGCCTTCGCCGCTCGCAAACCCGCCCGTCGTCCGCCAGAGCCCGCCCGTCTCCAAGCACACACGACGCCTGCGCCGCCGCCGCCGCCCTCGTTCGCAATGCCGCAGCCCTGCGATCACGTCCCCCGTCCGCACACACACGCAACGCCTGCAGCGCCGCCGCCGCCCCACTCGCAACGACGCACCCACGCCGTCCCAGCGCCGCACGACCTTGCAGCCGTGTCTCTACTGCGCGCACGGCTATCTACCTAGTGTACAAGGTACGCTGCTCTATCTACTTGTTACCTTTGATTATCTGCTGACTACTTGCAATAGGTACTCCGCGCCGCCCTCCACCGCCGCCGGCCGTCCTTCCCCGCCGCAAATCCAGTCGCGTCCGCTCCCCGAGGTCGCACGCAAACGCATCGCGCGCAGGCCGCGCGACTCGCAGCGCCGCGCGATCGGGATCGGCCGCTCGCCCGCTCGCCGACGCCCTGTGCGTCCACGTCGCCCACCCGCCAAGTCCCTGCTGTCGCGCGCGATGCGCCGGTCCAGCGCCGCACGTCGGGTGGACCCGGACCACCCGCGACCGCCCGCGCAAGTCCCCCGCTCGCGCCGCTCGTCCTGCCGACCCTGCCAATTCAGGGCCGTCGGGAGAAGCCCCGCAAGTCGGTCCGTTCGCGGCTCGGCGCGTTCTCCGCCGCCGTCCTGCACGGACGCGCAGGCGGAAATCGGGCGCGGACGCCGTGCCGCAATCCGTCTCGCAGGCGCGCTCCCCGCCGCGCAACTCGCCGCGGCGCGATTCCGCCCGCCTGCTTGCCGCTCCCAAGTCGCGGGAAGCACGCGCCGTGCTGCTGCAAGACGCGCGCAAGCGTCTCGGACGCCTCTGGACTAAAAATGTAAGTCAAATACATCGGATCTCGGCGCGTAACTCACCGTGCGCCAGAGCCCTCTGCGCTGGTGGGCTCGCCTCGCGCCGTTCCCTTCTAAACGCGCTCGCGGCTCGGCACGCGCGTTCGCCGCCGCCGTCTTGCGCGAAATCGCGAGGACGCGGGACTGCCTCGGCCGCGCCGTCGCCTCGCACGACTCTCGTGCCGCGCGCGCAACACCGCCTGCGAATCCGCAGGCCGGTTTGTCCGCGCGGCTCAGGATACGGCGGGCGACACGAAGGCCTGCCGAAGCAGGATCGAGGCGCCGCACGCGCTGCGTTGCCGGCGCAAGTCCGCGCAGACGTCCTCCACGGCGGCGGCGCACTCTCGCCCGCGCGCTTCGAAACAGGTTCGGAGCCCCGCTGCGCGGGACCGACGCAGGCGCAAGTCTCGCACGCGTGCCAAGTCCCCGCCACGCGCGTCCTCGCGCGAGTCCCGTCGCCGCGCGGCACGGACCGCCTCAAATGCGCAAACGGCGGACGGACGAGCCAGCGGGGGGCGCAGCCCGGAACGGCCCCCCTCGAACGCGCAAATGCAACGCAGGCGGCGCGTCGGGCACTGAAGGGCTGGTCGTTAGTAAGTACATTAGCGCTGGAATCGAATAACGCACCTTGGGAATCGAAAGCCTGCGGGCGCAGGCGCAAGTGCGATCGCGCCGCAGCATCCTTATACGCAAGGCACACGAGCGCGGGCTCGAGCTGCTTTGGAAGATCTGGAACTGGGATCAGTGGGGCACGCACATCGATTCAAACGCGCCGAACCTACTCGTGCGCTTTCCAGCGACTCGCGTTCAACGGGACCCGGACAACGGCAAGGTCTGGACGAGATGGCGGATTAGGAGTGCGGACGGTGCGCTAAATCGAGAGCGGGACGTACCGTGTAGCATGCAGGGAGGTGCACAAAGACAAAGGCAGAGCTTGCGGGGGGCGGCCGGAGTTGTACGAAGCGCCGGCGTGCGCTGCCTGTGAGCTTGGGAACTTGAATCTCAGATTGAATACGGGAGTTCAACTAAGCGCTAGAATCGGATTGAGTTAGTTGGCGTTCTGGTTCGATAGAGTGACGCAGACGTACCAAGTCGAACACAAGGATCGTTATCCGCTTAACTCATGTTAAATCTATTGAAGAACGACCAAGGTTTGACTAGTTTCGGACAAACCTTGGAGCAAGACAACTTGACGTCTAGTTTATCTGAAGGTAAGTCAACCAATGTTAGCTCGACAAACTAAGTCAGGCTTACCTCGGGACAAACGGGCATGGTTTCGGTATTTTCGGGTACAAGCCATACGGGAGCGAAGTCTCGCCCTTGTTTCAAGATAACCCTAGCCAAAAAAAAATGGGTGGTCAGCGCGAGCTGACAATGAAGGAGCTCGATGTGCACCAATAGAGATCTGTGTAAGTTTGAATAGATTAATGAACCCGCGCGAGACGTCCATATGTCTAATATATCAATTCAGTGAACTCGAATTTGAACCAAAATGAAGTCAGCTTACCTCGCGCAATATTGGACTACAGTCTCGGTGTCTACCGCAATAACATTCGAGTCAGAAATCAGGAAAACGAGTACAAGAGTCAGATCTTACCTATGTATTTGAACGGAAATGGAGCAGCGGACCTTCAACAAATTACTCGACCATAGTTACGATGCTGGAGTAACAAAACACAAGTCAGCGATCGTAAACTTACAATATCAGCCAAAGCTTACCTCGAGGCCGTGCATTTCAATGAAGCATAGTTAGGCCTGTGTAGTAGACCGATGTTAAAACTATAAGTCAGCGATGAGAATTGTATACACCAAACATAACTTGCCTTGAGAGCGAACGGGCTTGGAGGATCGCAACAAGCATAGTCACAGTCCCTGTTGTAAGAAAATTGAAGTCAGTAAAGTAGCATTCAATAGAGCGACTAAAACTTGCCTTGAGATTGAACCAGCTTGTCAGTCAAAGCACACGAGTCGCAACAAACATAGTTACGGTCTCTCTGGCCAGAAAAAAAACAAGTCAGGGACGAAAGCTTCAATAGACCAACCGAGACTTACCTTGAGCTCGAACTAGCCCGCAACAAGCACAGTTAGGTGCTCTGGGGTAAGAATTGGAGTCAGCGACATTGAATCTAATAAAACGACTGAGACTTACCTCGAGATCGAACTAGCTTGTTCCGAATAATCGAGACAAGCATAGCTAGCTGCGGTCTCGTAAGAAATTTGAAGTCAGCGAAGTTGAAACCATTAGAACAACCGAAACTTACCTTAAGGCCAAACAGAACAGTATTCACAACAACGAGAGTCACGGTCCCTATGGTAAGTAAAATTAAAGTCAGCGCCATAGATTTCAATAGAACGGCAGAAGCTTACCTTCAATCTCGAAAGATAGACTTGTATTGACTGCGGCAAGTCAGGTTTTGCAAGCCAGACTAGACTTCTGTATGCCGAGTTAGTAAACGATACAAATAGATTGCGAAAAGCACTGACCTCTCGGTAACTTTACGAAGAGAGTCAGTAAGTATGAAGGGACCGACTTGAAAAGTAGAGAGAAACAAGGGAAAAATAAGTCGCACTTGACTCGAGTGTAAACGAGCCAATCTGCGCCCGAGCACAATCAAGAAGAAGAAGTTTGGACATACAAATGAGAGTTCAAAAGCGATGGTGAGACCAGAGTTCGGTCAAAATGTGACCTGTATAAGTAAGGGAAGTCAGTAATTATCAATGCGGGTTAATAGGGCTTGCGACAATAGTGAGACTTGACTCGAGTATTGACTCGGGTACAAGCCAAGAGCGCTCGAGCCAAAAAAGAGTTCAACAGTAAGTAGACACTTACTGGGGAGCATGTAGTATGTGGATGCATTAGGACGACCTTCGATTTCGTAGGCTGTAAAGGAATTAGAAAGTTATCGGTACAAAAAAGCTAATGCACACACCAAAATGAAGGGTCCGCGCCGTACAATATTGAGCCGTCCTTGAGTGATAAAACAGAGTCCTATGAAGTCAATAAGCATTGTGGATGAATTATAAGACCTTCTAGAGCAAGATCTCACCTGGGATAGCCTCTGCGCGAGGCCGCCATGGTGGTCGATGCGCAAGAGATGATACCCGGACCGCCGGACCGGGGTGTCCGATGCAGCGCCGATAATGCCGAGGTGCGTCGGCGAGCGCAAAACTCGATGGCGCGAGGGATCGAGGGGCGCGGCAGCAAGAGGGAGGTAGGGATGTAGCGGCGGCGCACCCTCGGATCCCATGCCGGGCATGCCGAAGTGAGGTGGGGCCGGTGCTGAGTGGGTGGAAAGTGGGCAAGGTGGGGCTGAGTGAGGATGTGGCAGAGGATTGGGCGGGTTTATATAGACGAAATGAGCTGTCAATCCATGGGAATTGATCAGACTGCGGAAAAGGTCCGGTTTCAGAGTGCGGGGACCTCGATTTGTGCTTACCGATGTCCGCTTTCGGGTATATGTCTGATACCGCAGAATGGTTTCCTGTGCATGCTACAGGGCTGCAAATGCTCCGCAAATTTGATTCTTGGTATTCAGAGAATATTCCGAGCTCGATTACATGCAACAGACCGCTCTTACAAGCAAGGTAAGAAACTCGGAAATAGAAAAATATCGGACAGGAGGACGCACCGGCGGAGGTAGGCTGCCAGCAGACCAATGATCGCATCACTAAACTAGGCGATGAGTTCGCCGTGATGGGGGAGCAGACTTGAAGCCGCCCGGAACTTTCGGAAACCAGATCTGGTTTCAGGGTGTATCTGGTGAATGGCACCACTCCCAACCTGCCCGGGGTCCTGAGGGACGGGGAGAAGGTATGTGACACTGTGTGACATGCTTATGTAAATTTTTCAAAGCCCCCTGGCGAGTGTTTGTGTTGCTGAAGAGGTAATTCAACCTGCGCTGTTCAGCGCTGTTGACAGCTTCTATCGGCGCTGGGGGCTCCTAAAACCATCCAGGCATAATTCGGCGATGTCAAAGACTTACGGCATCAAATTTCGGCTCATTTCCTGGTCTCGAGCCTCAGAAAGCTGGACACAACTTTCGCATTTCCTTTTCGGGCGGCAGATGTAGTGGCTGTAAGGGGCAGCGGTCCGATCGCCGAGCCAAAAATTTCGTTGTAGCGCGTCATCTTTTTGGCCAAAATATGCATATCCCCGTCGTTTAGGCTTGTTTTTTGTAGTCTTAAAGGCCTCGGGGGCATAAATAAAAAATTTTCAAAAATGACTAAAAGTTGGAAGAATGAACCTTGAACAGAGCACTAAGCCGCGCAACCGCTACACTAATGTGACCATATCCTGGGGTCCTCGAGGTACGACATGACCTTACGCTACGCTAGCCGAGCCCAACTGCGCTAACCACCCCAACAGCGCCAATTTTCGGCACTGCCCGGGTTCCATTCCGGCTGTTCCAATTGATGCGGAGGCTCGCCGCGAGTGACATTTTGGTTTTATTCCAACATGCCTCCGACCACAGGCTACATGTATAGCTGGGCAACAACAGAACCCAATAAAATGGGAAGCAGGACTGAGCATTGGACCCCGCTCGCTGCAAAGAGCGGGACAATGATGCTCCGTTTCGGCGATCTCCGACAGCCGACGCCGTAAGTATGTGCTGGCAAGGTAGCCGCTGCCAGCTCCTTGCCGCCCCAGCGAGATCTGCCCCAAAACAATATTCTTGAAGCTCCCGCAAAGCATGCAGTATTGCTAGGGAGTTGGCCGGAGAAGGAGCTCTTGATTCTAAGATACCTAAAGTAATAGTTGAGGTTCCAAAGACTATGAAGCCGGCCTACCTCAGCGCACGGCCCCACAGCAAACTCCGAAATCAGCCGATCTCGCTTACACGGCAGGTCTAATGTTACAGCACATTCTTCAATTGCCCGCACCCTTTACAAGGTGATTGTGAGTGGTATTAGCAGCAAGGTGTACTCACTCTGTGCTTGAAAGTCATTAGAATTCAAGCCAGTCTGAGTCTTGCAAAGATCTACATACCGGGAATAAGTATGATGTGCATGCTTGGTCATCCCCGGAAGTCGGCACCAAAATTAATTCATGACAGCTGGCAGGCAGCTTGCATGCAGCCGGTGCGGCGGTGCCCGCAATTCCGTCACCTCGCCGTCTCCCACGTGCTACCTCCCCCGACGCGCCCCTCGACCTTTCGCGCCAAAGACCCAGGCAAGCCCTTTTTCTTGGGCACTCGGTTTGCATTTTACCCTACACTTCAGCCCGACATCTTGCCGCCCCCTCCCGCCGTCCCCTGCTGCGACGCGCGCCCTCGGGCATCTCGGCCGAGACGCGCCGACACGACGTATCGACGTCCCGCGAGCGGCATCGAACGGCCCCGTCGTCCCGCCTATCCGAGACCATGTCGGCACTTCGCGGCGAGGTACCCACTTAGTCTGGTGCGCTGTGACACATGAAAAATGTCGGCCTAAAAACACCTAGGGGACCTCGACATCATAAGTTCCCTGGAAGGTCACATAATATGTCACGCGCGACATGTCACAAGCGCGTGTAGTCACGCGTCCAGTCACGGAGAGTGACAGAGAAAAGTCACGAGACCGCAATGGCAGATGCACAGTAGGGATGAGTCAGAATGAGTCAGAAATATGAAACACAATTAGCACGCACAGTTAAATTAGCATGCACAGTCTAATTAATTAAGTCTGGTAGTTGACAGCCTTAAAATGCACAGCGCAATGACTCAGGATGAGTCAGGACCTGCAGGTATATAAGGAGGGAGACCCCCAGGAATTTCCCCAGCTCTCGAGCACCCCACTTAGCACTTGTAACTTGTAGTTACGCTATAAACTTCTTACCACACTTCATACTTGTCCTCTTGGCCTTCTCATTGTTGAGAGAGGTCATAAGACTACTGCAACCGCAACCGACCTCCACAGACACCGCCACCGAACAAGGCTTGGCCCTTCGCCGAACCTTCCAGCGTACCTAAGCAAGCCGCCGGGCCGCTTACCGATAACTGACAGATTTCACCAGAAAGGAGATTCAGGTTGGGGATTACGAACCATCCGAGAACACCTCGAATAACGCTATTTCCAGGTGCCTCGTAGGGAACTTATTTTCCGCTTAACATCTTTGGTGACCACCACAGGGGTAATCAATAATCCCCAAACTGACTGACTGACAGAAGAAACCACTGACCGACCAACCGACCAACCAACTGACTGCCCGACTACCGGAAAGACTAGAAATGCGCACCGACTTCTTCAATGAAGAACAGCAGAGAGCATATGAACGGGCATTTCCGTTCCACAAGAACCCAGAACAAACCGAAGCAGGCCCTAGCAAGGGGAAAGGTAAGGAGAAAGTAACCAGCAAGAAACCATGGATGAACAACTCCGAAGGAAACAAGAGAACCCCAGACCACTCAGAACTAAGCGGCACAGAGGCATGGGGCCCTTACAGCCCACCATCATCACCTGAGCCACCGCGTATGTCTGCGCCTGCACCTCCGGTTGCCTTTAGCGCCCCATTGCGGACCAACCAAGATATGCCCATCCGAGGAGGTAAAGATGCCCCCAAGACATTCCGAGGGAAACACACAGAAGTACAGCACTTTCTTGACCACTATGAACAGCTCCTGAATAGGTGCCGAGTAACTAGTGACCGAGAGAAGTGTGATCTCATTCTTAATTATTGTTCGACAGATGTGCAGAACGTTATCCAGACCATCGAATATTTCGATCAGGGACGTTGGGCACGTCTGAGGCGTGAGATATTGAAGTATTTTGACGCGGAGCGGGCCTTGCAGAAGTATAAACCTGCCGATGTCGAGCATTATGCCGTCAAGATGAGATCACGCCCCATTTATAGTCTAACACAATGGCGGAAGTATTTTGTTAAATACAATGCCATTGCTGGAGGGCCGCTACGACAGGGGTATCTGAGCAAAGCAGACTACCAGGAATACTTTTGGATCGGAATCCATCGGCCATTGCGGCCACTGCTGGAGAACCGAATCAGGCAGACTAAGCCCTTCCGAGGAGACGAGCAGTACACTTTGAAAGAGTTGAATGGAGCGGCTGAATGGTACTTCCGTCGAAATAGATACGAGTCCTTGATGGTACGGGCCGTGGAATTAGGGGAGGACCAGGAAGAGGAGTATTCAGGCTCTGACTCAGACGAAGGATCTTCAAGCAGTGACGATGACGAATCGGACTATGAGGAATATCGGCGGAAGAGGAGGCAACGCGAGAAGCGAAAGAAAAGAGATAAACGAAAGAAGGCAGCAATCAAGAAAGAGTTAAGTGGAAGCAAACAACATAGGTATCAAGGAAATGAAGACGAAATTGCAGCCATGATTCGACAACTCAACACAATGAACATTAAAGACCCTGAATACGCGCCGATCTACTTCAAGGCGGTGGCCCTGGATCACAGCGGCACAGCCGAGAAGTGCGTCAAAGCACCCTACATTGAGCAAGGAGAGTACACTGAACGCGCGTGGCGAACGACGGGAGGAAGCAACAGAGGAGGCTACGGCGGGGCGGAGCGACCACAAACACCTGCCACTTGGCCAAACAATATGCCTCTGGGCGGCGGACCATCACCCGGTGGAAGCTCTGGAGAAACAAGAGGATGTTACGGATGTCTCGAGGACGGGCACCGTATTTTTGAGTGCAAACACGTTGCAGATTTGGTGCAGAAAAAGATCATTTCCTTTGACGAAGACTCACGGCGGCTGAAAATGAGCAATGGAGCCATCATCAAACGACTCCCAGGTGAGTCACTGGTCAAGGCAGCAGAGCGCATTGCCAGCGCAAACTTGCCCCACATAATGTTTGGATCGGTGGAAAAGCAATTGGATCGAGCCAAGGCTGTACAGAATTTCTACCATGAGGAGAGCCGACGAGCGCGGATTGTGGAAGTATACGAAGGAGAAAGCTCGTCCGAAGAAGAGTCCGATTCCGATGACCTGTGGACCGTGGTGTTGGAATCTGAGGAACCCAAAGGTGCGCGACAAACATACCCTATGGTGCCGCGTGGAGTGGAAAGCATGAACGTGCACGTACACAGCGCCGAGCGCACTGTGCCCAGCACCAAGGCGGCACGGAGACAAGTCTTTGACGGAGGATATCTGCCGCGCCGAGAAGTCGCAAAAGCGCGAGGGATGAGGGATCTGCAAGAAATTCGATCCGAAGAGCCGTTAGAACCTCAGCAATCAACAATAGGCTCACAAACGGAGCGCGTACCGGTGGAGCACTCCACCAAGAGAGGAAGAGATAGGGCGGAGAAGGCCGTGACCGGCAGGGGGCCCGATCTAATTCCCGTAGAAGCCCGGAAAGTGAGGTTTGACAACTCAGGAGATATAGAGATGAGGGACGCACAATATAAAGGTAAGACAAGAATAATCGAGAAAGAATCGAGGAAGGAAGAGCGGGAAAGAAATGCCCCAGGAAGCAACGAGGCTCCAGCGGCGAAGACAACGGGACGACAATCCGAGCTCTCGGCCACAATAAATAAAGGCGACGTCATGAATCACATTCTGGACGTTGAAATACCTTTAAAGTTGCGAGAGATCATGGCAGCTTCCAAAGAATTGCGGACAGAATTCCAAGACCTCATTAAGGTTAAGAATGTCAAGGCTGTCCTGCTGGGGAACTCACGAGATCACCCACTTATCGCCAACACAGGATGGCCCAGAACTGAGGGGACATTGATTAAGATCGAAATGGAAACGGGTGGGAAGGCCGTTTGCGCTATCGTGGACACTGGCTCCCAATTGGATGTCGTTCGCGCCGATGTCGCAGCCCTGAACATAAGGCGGACGGTCGACATGAGTCAGTCCACTAGCATGAATGATGCTAATGGTGGCCGGGGCCAGCTTCAAGGCTGGATTCGCGATGTCGAATTTAACTGTGGCGGGGCCGTCACCGTTGCGGATCTGTGGGTATCGCAGAAGGCGCCCTTTGAGCTGCTGCTGGGGCGACCCTGGCAGCGGGGAAACCTAGTAAGCATAGATGAGAGACCAGAAGGGACGTACTTGATTTTCAAAGACAGGGTGACACGGCGCCCCCGTTTCGAGTTGCTCGCTGTTCCATGCGACGGACCCGCACCTGGGCACCATGCTGAAATGTATCAGTCATTCACATACCTAAAAGAGGAAGGAAGTGCGCATGGAATAACGGGAGTCACCAAGGCAGGAGGACCAAGGAGGAAGGACCCTTTAGAAGATGTCAGAAAAGGTTCAGTGGCGGAAGATAAAAATCATCACAAACAAGTCCAGCCCCCGCCTGGCGTCATGTGGAGTCAGGAAGTGCCTTACCCGACAAATGAGACGCTTCACAACGAGATGCTTCGACTTACACCTAATGATCCACCTGCCGAAGGAAGCACTGGGTTCCCAATTCATGCGACACGGAAGGCACCACCCATGCCCAGCCTTCAAGACCGATTGGACACAAAGCAGAAATGTTTGGGGACGTTGGGCATACAACAAACTGAGTCCTCGACAGACAGCCTCCCGTTGCTGGAGTCTGATAACGCAAGTCTTCGCGGGAACAACCAAATGGAGCCGGGTGCTGCAGCCCAGGAACACGCGGCGCCGGTGATAAGCCGGCTATAGGACCAGGCTTGAAATCTTCCAATTTCGCCTTTACTACAAGTCTAGCTGAAAGCTATAAGGCGTTTATCTATAAGATATCTCTACAAGGGCTAGGTTGAGGTCCGACTCGCTAGCTAAAGGAACCCAGCGTGTGTTAAACGAGACTAGGCTCAATCGTATGACGGTTCTGTAAGAAGGCTAGATTACCAAGGGGTCTAGGATCGTTTAGCTAAAGGACTACCCAACCATCTGGAATAGATTGGGGTTAACCTGCACGTTTCCAACCAAGGACATACACTATCCATTCAGGACTATTATCTAAAGGGATAATGTCTGGTACAGACGTCGGCGCGAGGACTATGTAGGGTCATTCCATGACTCTGACCGAGGCGTATACAAAACTGGGAATCTAGCGCGTTCAAAGGAGAACGGAGATTCCCGACGATACCTCAAACCACCATGACCAACTCACGGTTAGCCACCCGCAGCAGGGAAGGCATCATGACGACGCGGATAACCACCCGAGGATGAAACTAGCTAACCGAAGGAGCGGTTAGCTATCCGAGCCAATTGACGGGCATCAAAAGAAGCGGGAAGGCTTCCGAGGTGTCAGCGCAACTCTAACACGCGGCTGGGCTTGGACGGAGCGAGCCAAGAGAGTAAAGAGCCAATGAGGGGCTTAGAATAACCATGTCAGGAGGCGCGACGAAGAGCACCAAGACCAACCGGTCTTGGCGCTATATTAGCTAAAGCACGAAAAACATCCAAAACCTTCCGTATTTATTATTTAACCACGAAACTGACGTTCAACAGGTCTAGTTAATATACCAAAAGCTACGGGCAGGCTTCCGCCCAGAAGCCTGTGCCATGCGTCTCCCAGTCATACAGTTCTGTCATGTACTAATTTCTCGGTTACTCTCCCGAGCTCTCTCGGATACTCTTCCGTTCCTTTCCCCTTTCAGCGTTAGATAAATTGTATAAAGGCAGCCGTAGACCGGAGGGACGAGCAGTGAATCCCCCCCTTTCGATCAGGACATATAGAGCTGACGCTCTCGTGTTTTGTTTGAAGTCGAGCATTCATTCGGAGTACCCAAAGGAAGCATTAGTGTTTTCATACCCGTATTTCAGGTTCTGCAATATATTGGACATTTGGGATTATAAAAAGGATCAGATTAAGGAATAAGACATTTGGCTTCTGGCATAAGGAACTTCTGAACATCTGGAACTTTGGTTAATCGGACAAATTAGGATCATATTGACGTCGAGTTGGTATTAGCTAATACATCTTGCACCCTGAAAACGAACTTGAGAACAAACTACAACCCTTGGATTACATATCCACCCCGTTGCATTAAAAATACAAACAACTTTCTTGAACTTAGACCGCGTTAGCGACTAGGCCGACTAAGATTATCTAAAAAGAGCATTATCTAAAAAGCTGGTTCACTTCGTATCAAAGCGAATAGACCGTCAAATTGCAAACAACGCTCTTTAGTGTTGGAACCCCAGAACTCACTCGTCGGCCTATTGAATCATTAGAGTAGTGTTGGTTGTTGGTGTTGTAGTGACTCCCAAAAGAGTCACCGAAGCGCCTCGATTGCACGCTTGTTTCAGTAGTCAGCGTTTCAACGGCTCAGAGACATAGTCTGCAAAGGCAATGCGACTCTGGCGTGCCGCGTAATGCCGCCGTAGACCGTCGGTGGTCTCCACAGGGACTCCCTTCATCCGCATGTCGTGAAGGAGGCGCTCAATATCCACGGATGGAAACGCCCCCTTCACATCCATGCAAAGGACGGTCGCGACTTTGCCCTCTCGCCATGCTTCGTCGCGTTGGTTTTGATCACAGTCTAGTTTTCGGGACATGAGTCGCGACATGAGCAAGATGGGAGGACGTGCAGCATCCGGACGCTGTGCTCACCGTTGTTCCCTCAGGGTGTGTGAATCTAGTACCAGGCGGTGCCGTCCATTTCTGCAGCGAAGCCTTCCAATCCTTTCGCCGCTTTCCAAGGCCGGGAGACTTCGGCTTGCCCTTGACTGGTGAGTCTGAATCCCGTTTCTTCGGCGTGGAAGGCGCTGATCGAGGCATGTGAGGGGGGGGGGGGGGGGAGCGAAGGGCAACGATTGTGGTGAAATTGTTAATTTGAAAATTGTGGCGACGGAATGATAAATTAATTATGATTAGGTCCCGTGATCGTAACGACGCGACGCGACAAAACCAAAGAAGAGCAAGCTTACCTAGCTCGTAATCATCATGATGGACAGGAAAGGAAATAGAGTCCCTTTGAAGTTATGAAGGCTGAGCATCGGATAGAAGCCGAGCAGTTGACCTTGAAAATCCCGGACTTGACAGGCTGGTAGCTACATACAGAGACGTGCGCCGCGCATACTTATGTACCGCCGAGTAAACTATATCCTTCCCCAAGCTGGACCAAGCAGCCCCTAATCTTCCAGACCTCCCATGTACGTTACAATCAGTTCCAGAATGGAAGTAGGATCCAGAAGAATGGGTCTCACTTCACTACCTAAGCTGAGTGATTCCTGAGATCCTCATGTTACAAATCATGTACTACTACTTGTATGAATCTACTACGAATCTTCGATTGATCCCCCCTTCCCTCAGAATTCATGATCCACTCTGCGACGAGACTGGGTCATCGAGATACGCAGCGTACGCTTGTGTTCTTGGTAAGAGGGCATGAGCAACTCACCTGTCTCTGTTTCTCGTGCTGGCGGTGTTTATCAACATCAGTTGAGCGTAAAGGAGATCCATCCGTCGTCTTCAAGTCGGTATCGTCGTCGGTTTTGGGTGGGTATATGATACCACTCGACGCGCAACTACCATGCTCAGGAGCATCTGCGGCCCGCGGTGAGTCCCCTTCCGTGAGCAACCACTGGATGGGGGGCACCTATCGGGACGAACTCCCCATCCCTCACCGACCCCTTCAGGTTAAAGTACCAGCTGATCGAGCCGAGGGTGTGCCCTTCACAGCCAAGTGCGGGAATGAACTACGAGCGATGAGTATGGATTTGGGGCGAGACATGCATGGAGGCACCCCCGATTCGGTCTGGAGGGCGTTGAGGAGGCTCGAGAGCGTGTGCTTTGTAGTCGGCGAGGGCGTGATTCCTTGGTTGGCGAGCCAAGTATATGTCGGGAGCGTCTGCATTTGACGTCAATTAATTCGGGAACGCGGGTGCGAGATTCGGATGTTAAACAAACCTGGAACAACCTGACTACGGTGTTGAAAAACGCGACGGCCTGAAAGACGTTCGTAATAATTTAAAGTGAGCTGGGATTGACGATCCGTTCACTTCGGCACCCTTGGGACTTCCCTCCGGCAGACACCGCAGCTTCAAGGTGCTGGATCGCGGTCAGTCGGATCTAATTGGCTGACATGAAGAACACAAATGGGCACCTCATACATGTTCCATGCGTCTTCCATTCGTGCTTCATGCCGACGTTCAATCCAAATTCCATTTCTAACCAACCGAGCACGACGTACCTCCCAAAACGTCTCATCGTGACCGTCGATATCAACCCAGTACTGTCGAAGTTTCTCAAAGATCAAAGGGAAATCAAACAGAATCAGTCTGCCCACCGTTTGCATGTAATCGAGCGTGTCTTGAGCACCTTGGTCGGAGAGGAGCTGGTCCCGTATCTGAGCTATAACGGGGATTCAATACTAGCATAGACTCACACCACCAATATTCGTGTACGCCCTGGAAGGATCGCAATTCTCGGAGAATCCCAGGTCACAGCTGACGACGAGAGTCGGTCAGATTCAGACGCTCTGATATGAAAATATCCAAATTACTGGTCGGGCCACAAGCCTATTAATATCTGCTAAATGGTCGGTCCAAGATGGTAGTACAGGCTTACCGTGGATAGTCCAACTATTGGCAGGTCCAGTCGACGGCTTGGTATCCCAGAACTAACCAGCAAGTCAGGGACTCGGAGGTTGCTCTATATCGAGCCGACAGCGTACATACCTGAGTCTGCAAGAGAAGGCCCTGTTTCACGGTCAAAGTCTATGCGAGTCTTTGGTCTCAACCATCGCAAAACGTACTCCAGGCGCTTCAAAGCAGCAAAGGTCCGAGACGACGGTAGTGTTGGTGCAGGACGCGACGCCTCCGCCGCAGCTCGACGTCGCAGGAAGATTGGCTGAATTGGAGAAAGGGCTTTGATTATGCGCAGTGCGTAGCGCTTGTACGGTGGACGACGCGAGGCGGGCGCCAACAAGCCCCACGAGAGCGCTGACGAGGAGAGAGGGCATGGTGGTTGAGAGGAAGCGCTCAGAATGAACAGTGCGATGGCTCGCAAGAGGCAAGTTCACGCGCTCACGCGCAGCGCACTGCGTCCATGGCCAAATTGGGAATTTACCTAAATACGAAATTGGCACACACGTTCGAACGACGAGACGCACTTATAATTATATGATGGGATTGTACCTGCACTGGAGCCCAAAATTACAACCAGAGTCAGAACGTTCTAGGGCGAGACGATGGAGAGCGTATAGTCCTGCGCGTGGCTGCTCCCGGTGAACACCTGGAACACGGTCGAGCCGCTGGGCACCCCGTCGCTGCTCCACGCCGTCGAGCCGCCCGACGCCAACAGCAGCGCGCCCCCGCTCGAGACCTAGATAGTTCCATCAGTATGCATCCGCGCACAGACGGGAACGGCCAGTGTATATAACTCACAGCGGAGAACGTCGAGAGCGCCACGCCGCTCCCGCACGCGAACGCGCCGCCGCTGACGCCGCAGTTGCCCTTGGACGAGGTCATGGTGAAGCTCGTTGCGGTGCCCGTCAGGGTGTAGGTCGCGAGCGTCTGCGTAGACCAGGTGCCCAGCGAAAGGAGGCCACCCGTGGAGGAGGCGTGGATGGTCGCCTTGGCCGGGAGCGAGCCGGGTGTCTAGAGTGGTTGAGTTCTGAGTTTGTGCAACGGAGACCGTGACGGTCCGTGACAGAAGACGCGTACCCCAGTGCTACCGCCCTAAGCCCCGGAGTGTTAGTTAGATACGGACAGTGAGCAGAAGAGGAAGGGCACACCCCGGCGGAGGTGGTAGTGGTTGAAGACCCGGTCTTGGGTGGGTACTTGATGCCGGTGGAGGGACAGCTTCCACTCTCTGGTGCACCTAACTCAAGTTTAAAAACACACTCCTATTTGGAACGGTGAGAGACCCACTAATTTGCACGAATGTACCGTCAATGATACTCCCTTTCAAGTGGAAGTAGTATGCGACAGCATTGAGAGTGCTCCCGTCGCAGTCGAACGATGGCGTGAACTAGAACCCGTCAGATGCAATGCGAGCGAACTCTGAGCACGACGCACTCCTGACTCGGCGCGGATTGCCGCCGTGAGACTGGCGAGCGTGTGCGTCCCCGAGGAGGAAGGGGTGATGCCCTGATTCGAGAGCCAGGTGAACGTGGGGAGAGTCTGCATTGATAAACTCAGCAATTGCGAGTCGCGACTAAATCCCAACAAAACAAACCTGGAACAGCTTGACGACAGTTTGGAAGAACGCCACGGCCTCAGCGCCCTTGGGGCTGCCCGAGGGCAGGCACGCCGGTTTCAAGGTGCTAAGTCACAGTGAGACTGTCTGCTTTTTTGGTTGACTTGTTGATATACTTACCTCATGCAGGTTCCGTGCGTCGACCACTCGTGCTTTCGAAGCCATTATAATCCATCCAGGTGAATCGGGCATCAGCTCACCTCCCAGAACGTCTCGTCTTTCCCGTTAATGTCTTTCCAGAACTGCGATCCAGAGTTCAGTTGACGCGTCTTGGGCTAAATATCAGCACATACAGTGTTCATGAAACTGAGGGTCGAGCTGGCGCCCTGGGCCGTCAGCAGCTGCCCAGCGCAATGAGAGGGCGAACGGAGGATGGGAAATGGACGTACGCTGGCAATACCCGTATACGCCCGCGAAGGGTCGCAGTTCTGGCTGAACGTCAGGTCGCATCTCGGTTAATTCGACGAGTCAGCATGAAATATGAATAGACTGGGGGGATCTACTCACTTGTCGGGCCATAAGCCTGAACAGCGGTACGACAACTCAACATCTCGAGCCGGAGACTTGAAGAAAGCCCTCACCGTGGATAGTCCAGCTGTTGGTCGGTCCAGTGGACGGGCTCGTGTCCCAGAACTGGCATCCCAAAATCCGTAAAAATCAACGACTGAGAGGCCCTCGGCCGGACGAACCTGCGTCTGCAACAGAAGCCCCTAATCAACGAGTTAAGCACCAACTTGATTTGAGTGATACAGAGATATTCACCCCGGGCGCCTCAAAGCAGCAGAGATTGGATACGGACGATGTGTTGGTGCAGGACGCGGTTCCGGTGGTCGAGCAGCCGGAGGCGATGGTCGGCATCAACGCGCGTTCATCGAGCGAGGCGAACGACGACAAGACCGAAGCTGCGGATGAGCCGAGGAGCGCAGCGAGTGCTGCAGCGACGGCGAGCATGGTTGCGGAGAAGTTGACCAAGGGCGTCCATTGTCGCGAACGCCTTTTGAGATGCGAGATATTTTGGGAGATAAGATATCCTGGGACACACCACGCGGACAACTTGTTCTGATTGGTGGCGTGACTCATGTGCGACGGTTTTTATGCTGCGCGAAGCTGATGTGGCGCAGTGTACCTTGTGAGCCACCCGCTGCAGAGCAAACGTGAGCCCGACAGGCCATTTTTAGACCTTGGACTGCCAAACAAGTGAGAATCTGAGCCTGCGAACGTTGCATCGGAGAGCTAGGAGGTTTCGATATGGATCATGGATGTTGGCACGGGGCTGCCCACTTGCGTATGTTTAACACTGGAGGGGACTGTCGGGCAAGAAGATCCCAAGCCAGAAAGGATCCAGCCAAGTTGCGGCCAAGGGCCTTGAGAACAGCAAGTTGACGATGCTTCAGCCAAGAAAGTGCGCGGAACGCGAATGGAGCGGAACTTCATGCGAACAAGTATAACGACTTCACGTAGAATAATAAAGACTTGCCAACACAAATCAAGCATGTCAACGCTCAGCGCGAATAAGCGGCACTGGTATGAATCAGTAATTATTTAAAGTGAATGGATGGAATGGAAAGGCTGACCGGCTTGAGTCCAGAGTGACATCGTTTGAAGTCTCGAGCTAAGTAAGTGGTCGATTATAAGCACATCTTAATACGAAACAAAGGATAGATGACGCCCGATAAGAAATGTCAAGGGTGCCATTGAGTAAAGCATTGACTCAGACTCGAGGAGTTCTGCCAGTGCGTCCCAGATTGAACTGGAATGGCAGAATACGAGCACCCTGCGAACCTTGCAACGGAGAGCTGGTAGGTTTTGATGTATCAAGTGCCTGAGGCCTGGAGGCCTGATAACTCAGGGATGCCACGGAGTTGCCCAATTGCGTATGTTTAACGCTGAAGGGCCTGTCGGGCAAGAAGATCCCAAGCCAGAAAAAGGTTCCAGCCAAGTTGCGGCCAAGGGCCTTGAGAAAAAGCGAGTTGACGATGCTTCAGCCAAGAAAAGTGCGCGCTGTTCTTGGTTGCGCCCACGCCGCGACTTTTGATAGACCTCTTGGCTGGTTCGCAATCGGAAGTCTACGGACCACGGAGATCTTCGAAGGCAGGAGCTGTTTGTCCGGGCTCTAGGAAGTCGGATCCGAATGAAGTTCGTTGAAGTACTTGGTAGAGATAGAACTAGTAGAGGCTGATGCAGATGGAGGAAGTCCGATAAGTTGCGGGCTGCGCGAATTGATCGTCACGATGGCATTGATACTCCGTAAATTGCCGGGCCGAGCGTCGCCCAAGCCGAGCTAAGCCGATGGGGCCGAGCCACGGCGAACCCCGCGATGACCTCAAGTCTCTCCAGTTCATCTTGGCAGGCATCCAAGAAGCATTTCTTGCAGCATTGCGGCAGATCAAATGAAATCGAGCCGAGAATATTCTGCCCTCCCCTAGCCCCAAGTCTCCTCAAGTTCTGACATCAGGGTCAATAGACAGATCCGCTTGGAAGAAAATCTTGGTTGTCTAACAATGTTGACTCTTGGCGAGGACCTTTTTGTGTCTTGGATTGTTAGCTTGGCCATCTTGGCTGAGGCAGTCCCGCTATAAAGCGCCCGCAGCGCCGCGGCTCTGCGGTACGCTTCCCCCTCCACAACGCCATGGAATTCACGCTCAGAGCAGAAAGGTACGGTCCTTCCGACTATACGAGTCTCCTACTTGAACTTTCCCCAGTGATTTAGAGGATGGAACCACCACGAACCCGGAAAGCGGGCACCTGTCCGCATCTTGGGAAATCGCAGTCGTTGTCTCACTGCGTGCGGCGACCCATTTCCTACATTCCACTCATATCCTAACACCTCCCCAGTTATCCTTCTTATCGCAATAATCTCCACCGTTGTTTGGCACACCCGGAGGACCAGGGCACGGCGAAGGATGGCACGACTGCAGCCGCGCGACGCCGAAGCCGCGGGGGAGGTGCGAGAAAAGACGCCTCCGCATTCTGAATTCTCACGCGACGGCGCGCTCTCAAAGGTGTGATGAGCCCTTGCGAGACTCACCAGCCTTTGCTGACCCGGCCGCAGCCTCCACCAGCGGCTTCAGCCCAGTCGTCGACCCAGTCTCCCAAGACTTCGTCGGACGCAGAACGCACCCGCCCTGGGCCACGGTACTACTGGGACCACCGGTGACCGCGCGCGCCGCCACCCCCGTTTTCCTGGATATCTTGTTGGACGGACTATGTTGTAACATCGTCGTCGGCGCGGCGCGCTGCGCCCTGGCCCCGCATGCTCTCGTTGCTCTTGAGCCCCTCTGCTGGGCTGCGGTCTCAGTCGATCTGTGCGTCCCCTGTGTCGCACACGCTGCACATGTCGGGCCGCGCTCATCCTTAATTCCATAATAATCTTGTACTACAATCGCACTCCTACTTACTACTGCAGACCTGCTCGCATACCTTTTGTAGCCTCCTACCTATCGATCCGTGGCTTTTTTTTGGCGACCAGCTACAATGAAGCCACCTACAGGTTGTGATTAGGTTCCGCCAGGTTCCCCTGACTCCTTCGTGTCGCATTTTGAAGGACAGAATTTACTCGGCAAAGTGCACAGTCCAAGTCTGTGACTGTCTGTCCAAGTACAACGCGGCAGATGTGCCGAATTTGTAAGGATTCAGGCCTCAGGATCGGCCAGGTCATCCGCTCCTGATGTTCGGCGCTTTCAGCCGTTAGACCCCGTCAGACTCATAACGGACTTTATTTCTTTTCCTGTCCATGATTATTACGTATGACTTGTCATCAGCTTGCTCCTCTTTGGCTTTGTCGCGTCGCGTCGTACAATCACGGGATCTGATTAATCCATCATTTCTTCGTCTTACTACTACTACGTAGTACTAGTAACTAGTACTACTACTACAGTTTCACCACATTCACTGCCCTCCACTCCCACCTCATGCCTCGGGCAGCACCTTCCACGCCAAAGAAACGAGACTCACCAGTTAAGAGTAGTAAGCCGAAGTCTCCCGGCCTGGGAACACTGCAAAAAAAGTGGAAGGACTCGCTGCAGAAATGGACGGCACCACCTGATGGATTCGCACACCCTGAGGGAACAACGGTGAGCACAGCGTCCGGAAGATGCGCGTCCTTCCATCCTGCTCATACATATCCCGACAACTAGACTGTGAATAAGACCAGAGCGATGAAGGACTTCTCACTCAATCTGTTCGAGATTTCGAGTCTGCCTTGCGAGCTCCGGGCGAGGGTGGACACTCTATCGACCAGAATTTGGAAGTGGTTCAGTGGTTGTTTGGGTCAAGTCGCACCTAACCCCTAACCCTGCACAGCCTTTGCGGGTATATAAAGGGTGCTACGGTTTAGCAGAAGCAATCAACAATGGCAGCATTTCCTCCCATCCCCCCACTGCCCCAGGTCCCTGCCGGCCTTCCTCTCCAGGGTGTCCCGCCTCCGCCCGTTCCTACAACGAACCCCCCCACCCTGGTGGACGTCACCAATGCCTACGACTACACTCGGCGCTTGGAAGCGGCACGTATTGCGGCGAAACTGGGTACGCTGAAATTAGCCCTGACAAATGCCCTGTTTTCATGGTTTTACAGCGCGTGGTAATCCAGGTCCTACTCCCCTCGAGATGGCCGAAAGCCTTATGTACCAAAAGGCCATTATGGAGCTTATTGGCCCAGGTATGGTCCCTCCCTCGCCGTTGACACCCCACTCACCTTCTGCGCAGCCGGGATGCCTCCGTGGTTCCAGCAGTGGAATATAACTCAGTTTTTACCTTTGCGCCAGGACGTCACCGACTTAACCCGGGATGTCACCGACTTGCGCCGAGAATTTGCAAATTTCAGAGGACAGGTGATTATCAAAATATTAAACTTCACTTCATGCTTAAAATTTTCACTGCAGACTTTCAACGCACGGCGCGCGACAGGCCACCAGATGGCCTTCGAAACCCTCAACTTCATCAATGGCGACGACCCTACCATGCAACCTGTACGTCATGACCGGTATCCTCGTTGTACACTTTCTTACTGTGTGGTCCAGCACAACCTTCCACGCCTCCAAAACAACGACGCCCTGAGAGCACTTACCGCAGCTGAACTTACGGCGTATCTGACAGGTTATGGGCTGTCTGCGCAAGGGAATCCCATCGTACGTAGCGAGCGCCTTGCAACGCACATAGGATACAGGCCCGTTCCCTGAAAAATACTCCATCCTGCCTGTATTGTTGTTGTATGAATAGATCGCAGAGTTCCCAATCGTGATCGGTCCTCACCCCGAACTCCAGCGAGTCGTGCAATTCACTCTCGCCGCAAACAACCGAGTTCGTCTCAAGTTTCAACGAACATCATTGTTGGACTTCTCTCCTGGGTTTATAATCTGGCCCTTTTATTCTTCTCGAGCCTCCCTGGAGCCGGAGCAATTCCTCTTTATAGTAAATGCAGTCCCATAAACGACCGAATCCAGCAACCTCTCCCCCACCCGTATGCGCAGCTCCCTTCCATTTACGGGGCAGGTACGTACTCCCTCAAAATACCTCTGGCCGTGGGTCTCCTCAAACCTTTACGTTTTCAGTGGCATTCACAGAAGTACGCGCAGACCAAGGGAGGAGGAGGAGAGGAGGAGAAGATATTATTTGTATCACAGCTCTTGCTATTGACCCCGTCGCGCCCTACATCATCATCATGCATACCTACATCGACATCGCATGTACATAATGATGGGTCTTCAGTATTAGTGTAGGTTCAATTTTGGTTCAATTGGCGAACCTGTGGGAATTTGTCGTCGGCCAGGTACCCTGTTCTCCTTCCTTGATGCCGAATACATACCCTTTGACTCCGAGTCTTTGAGGTGGAGACCAACTCGAGGTGCGACGAGGGGTTGGAGTAGTTTGCCCGCGGTCAAATTTCGGGCGGAGTTCTAAATTAAACGGACGCGTCGGAGACTATCTAGCCTGACGGCCTCCCGCTGAGAGTCGAGTTGCATCGGGCCAGAAGTCTGGAAGATTGCAGAATTACCTCAAACCATTAAAACACATAATCTTTGGCGTCGGTGTTTGTTTAGACTCTCCGAGTTGAAGGAACTTTGTCTTTATTAATATATTGAACTATCCCATGTCAGACTTTGTAGTGAGATATACCGGTATCATACGCGTGGATTCAGCCTCTATCTGACTGTCCACTCAACCTCCATAGCTACTCAGAGCTTTGAACAGACCCAATTTCCTTTAATGGGGATTACCGTACATAGCCGAATTGTCAGCAGCTTCGTGGCTGTCCCATCTTTCCGCTGCATTCCGCACAGCCACTTCTGCTTTTGACTTCTTCCTTGGGCGTCCCCAGAATGTGGGTCCTCTTCACACACGCCACGGGCCTGCGACCGAACTTTTTCAGAGCTAGGCGCTGGCTAGACGGGACAGACACAGTGCTCTAGCTGGTAGGATCGCAGGGCAAGCACAGCTGGTCTGTATCACATTCGTGCCGCCCTCAAGTTCACGCCGATCCTAACTTGCCCTCCAAATTGTGTAGAATAATCTTGGGAGAAGGTATCTCGCGGATGGCCGCTAACATTCCTTCCCGGCGTCGGAAACGCAACAGGGAGAACGGGCAAGATACGGAAGGACATACTGCGACCGCCCCCTTCGAAGCAGGGACTGATTTCATCCGCCTCGAGCCGGATTCAGACTCTGAGGAGCGCGAGCGAAGGAAGAATCGCGGCAGGGATGGACGTGGGAATGGACGTGGAAAGGACGAAGACAAGGAGCGTACACGCGACGCGAACAGTCCGCGACCTCCGTCCGCCTCGCCGCCGCCCCTTCCCTCGCGGAAACCAATCTCTGAAGGAGCCGATGGAAACGGGCGGGCGAACGGGCGCGAGCGCGAATGGGACCGCGGCAAGCGGAAATACGATATGGTATTCGACCCCAGCGATGGGTACCAGAACAAGAAACAGCGCACGGACGCCAAATCGCGGTTGGCCCCTTGGGTCGACCACGTTGAATGGGATGGGTGTAACAATGCGGCCGAACTGTGCGTCTCATTCTCAGCCTCTCGTCTTCAGATTGACCTTATACTTATTATCTACACATAGGTTGCACCGTGAGGTTGAGGGATTCGTGAAGTGGATATCGCCGACGCCGCAGGAAGACGAGATCAGAGGGCTTGTCGTGGCGATAATCTCCCGCGCCGTGACCGCTTCCTTTCCTGACGCGACGGTGTTCCCGTTCGGCAGCTATGCCACAAAACTGTACCTCCCGCTAGGGTGAGTTGCCCTGCTCCGCCCTGCAGCCCGTACAGTTCCTCATTTCCCTCACAGCGATATTGACCTTGTGATACGTTCTCAATCTATGGCGTACGCCGACAAGCACGCCGTCCTCACTGCGCTTGCCACGACAATCAAGCGGTCCGGAATCACAAACAAAGTGACGATCATCGCGAAAGCCAAGGTCCCCATTGTCAAATTCATCACCAATCACGAGTACGGCCGTTTCAATGTCGACCTCAGCATCAACCAGGAGAACGGGATTGTCGCCGGAGGGATCATCAACGGGTTTCTGAAGGATTTTGGTGGAGCCGGGAACTGTCTGGCCCTGCGCGCTCTCGTGCTCCTTACCAAGCTCTTCCTCTCGCAGCGCGGCATGAACGAGGTGTACACCGGTGGCCTAGGCTCGTACGCGATCGTCTGCCTCGTCATCTCGTTCCTGCAGATGCACCCGAAGATCCGCCACGCGCAGATCGACCCGGACAAGAACTTGGGCGTCCTCGTCGTCGAGTTCTTCGAGCTGTACGGCAACCGGTTCCACTACGAGGAAGTTGGGATCTCGCTGCGCGACGGCGGGAGCTACTTTGGGAAGCGCCAGCGCGGATGGGGCTGGGGCGAGCAGTGGGGCGGCGCGCGGAGGGGCGGTGCTGGCGGGCTGTTATCGATTGAGGACCCGGGCGATCCCAGTATGTCGTGCATCTTCTATACCCCTCAAATTGAAGCATACTCATCTCTATTTGCTTTCTGCAGCGAACGACATATCAGCGGGGTCGTACAACTTCCAGAACGTGCGCCGGAATCTCGCGGGGGCACACGAGATACTCACGGCGACGATCTACCTGCGCGCTGGCATCCTGGAAGCGCGGCGCGGAGGCCGGGCCGTGCGCTTTCGAGACCACTACGCCCCCGACGACATGAGCATTCTGTCCAGTGTCCTTGGTGTTACACAAGAGGCGAGTGCACGGTCACCGTTCGCATCTAACACAGCTAACGTGAAACGCCAGACGCTGAACAATCGCGCCCTCGTGAAAGAAGTATACGACAAAGAGACGCTACATCGACTAGTAGGTGTCCCGCGGAAGGTACCCCCGCTGCTGTCTGTGAACGGGGCGTCGTCTAGCAACGGGACGAAGGGGACGACGAAAGCAAATGGTAGCGGCAAGGCGTCGCGTGCTCAAACACCCACTATCGTTGACGGCGCTACGAGCACAAACGGGAAGGCAAACGGGAAGCCGCAGTCGTCGGCGCGCGCCAGGGCGGGGGTGCAGGACGCGTGGGCGGAAGCGGACATGGTGCTCTCCGACGACGGCAACGATGCGACGCGTTCGCCGGAGCAGGATGGGCGGTATGGCATCGGGCTGTCGCCTCCGAAGAAACGGCGCAAGACGGGCAAGTATCCTGTCGATGAACACATCGTCACTTTCACCGCAGACTCGGAAGACTCAGAGGACTCGGAGGAGGGCGCGCTGAAACCTGCTCGGTCGAAGGAAAGGCTGGGTGGTGTGAAAGCAAAAGACAAGTCCGCGCAGGGGGACGAAGCCTTGCGGATCAAGGGAATGGGGAGTCGCTCCTCGAGTGGGAGCTCGCTGGATCCGGCTGCGAAGCGCGATTATTGGCTTTCAAAAGCGAATGGGCTCGGGAGTGGCAGTGACGAATGAGCATCGAATGGCAGGTCCTGGAGTCACGGAAGACACATACGTCGAGATAACACAAGCTATCGTGTTGGGGAAACATTATGACTTGTACGTCGTATAGATTTGTATGTGATTAGACGAAGGCTTGTTTCTCAAACCTTCGATTAGACCTTCGCCTCGAGGATCTTCGGATCGATCGACTCTCCAGCATTTTGTGCCCTCCGTCCGTCCAAGGTCGTCACCTCTACTGCATTTTGAATCTCGAGCAGGCGGAAATCTGCGGGCAATCAGTGCTGTATTCGCCTGGACGATGGGAGAAGGACCTTTGACAAAGAAAGCTGCGCATAACGGAATGACCGCAACGACGATACCGGGGATGAGCAGCATCCGCATGGTCTCAGCATAGGCGGCCACTGCGAGCTGAGAGTCAGGCTTGCTGCCGCGCGAAGGAATAGGCTGACGCACCCATGGAAGTGTACTCGTCGCCGGTGAGTAGGCGTACAAGGGTCGGGGCCCCGACATAGCTCGCGATTTGGGTTCTGTACGGATTGCATTTCAGGCCAGTTGTCACGGGGAATATGAGTAGGAAACATACCTGTTGAACGACGGTACATGCTTCGCGATCTCGACAGGCAGACGATTGACCCAGATCGCGCCGGCGGCGGCCGTTCCGACCACGCCTCCGACTTCGGCGGAAAGGAGAAGCGCCGCGGTGGCGAGCGCAACGTCCTGGTGCGGTACAGCGCCCTGCGCGCCGATCTGCGACGCGACGGCGGCGACACCGCCTCCGAGCCCTTGGATGATCTGCGTCATCACTGTCATTGTGGTGAGTAGACGACAATGGGAAGAACGCGAGCACAAACCCAGCGCGCCGATGTTGTTGTGCGAGCGGGCGTAGAACATGAGGCCGACACCAAGGATGCTGGAAATAAGACGTCGACTTAGACTTGCTCAGCATGTATGTGGAACAACGCACCGGATGGCCAGGGCGGCGATGAGAGAGATCTTGTACCCGGACTTGTAGATGCCGGCGATGACCGCCCAGCTCACTCCGAAGAACGTCAATGAGAGAGACTGCGCGTTGCTGTAGTAGACAAGATTCCCGATTTCCCAGTGGGTCGTGGCGGAGACGAAACCGTAAAGCTCGGAATAGGTGAGGTAAAAGGAGACCTGGTGAGATCATTAGGAGCCGGGTAGTCTTCCTTCAAAAAGTCATGGACGCACGAAGTCGAAGAAGTTGATCGTGCATCCTAGACATTCCGTTAGTCTGAAGTAAAAGCCGTGCTGGATAGTGGAAGACACACCAGCAAGGATGGTGCGATTGCGCAGCAGTCTCCATGGGACAACCGGGTGCGCAGCTTTTTTGACCTCCCAGAAGATGAAGAGGGGAAGGGTGACGAAGCCGCCGATGCACTGCACAACGATTAGCTTCTAGCGGGCCAGATATTATTTCGGCTAGACAGCGTACCATCATGGCAGGAATGGCAGGATTATGCCAGGTGGTCGTCGCATAGGACCCACCAGCGAGGACGATGGGCACTAAATGACGCATCAGATGTCGTTTATCAGCGGAGGAAAGGGTAAGTACAGAAGACAAGTGCCAGGGTGCTGCGATGAAATGAGTAACGGAAGTGTGGGCTATGGTAAGCGCACGAACCCAGCGAGGAAGAAGAGCCCCACGGCATCCACCTCCTCCATGAAATTCCGGATGCGCGCGCCGAGAGGTGCTTTGAACTGCGGGGAAGTCTCGCCGGCAAGGATGCCTTGCGCCTTTGCACGTCGCTGGGCCCAGAGAAGGGTGATAATCTGGTCGTTCTTTTAGGGCTTCAAAGACAGAGTAGACTGGATAACGGACAATCGGGCTCAAGGCAGGAATGTAGCATATGGCATAGATCCCGTATCCCCATCTCCATCCTAAAGCAATTGAGCGCAGGCCAAAAGGAGAGTTGAGCCCAAAGACATACCTAGGCCGCCAACGGCTGTCAATCTCGCAGTAATTTTACCGTTCTGAGTCGAGGTCAGTTAACGGTCATCTAGAGAGATGACCAAAACGTGCAGCGTAGAAGTTAATACTAAATATATGGCATAAGCATATGGTAAAAAGCCGAAAGAAAGTCTACATACAAGTACCATCCACCTGTCGAGAGGGTCGAGACGATAGCTCGCCATCGCAGAGTCGTGACGTCGGCGATGACAATTTGGAGGGCAATCTGCAGACCGGAGAAGCCAAGGACCCAGATGCCTGCAACAACAAGGAAGGTGAGAGGGTTCTCGGTCGAAGTTATGTGGAACACTAACAGCTGCCTGCGCCAAGACCGGCCATATTCGGTGTTGTGGCATTGACGATGTACCCAACAACGTAGAAGAAAAGGGCAATCTTTTCGGAATGAGAGATGGTGTGAGCCGAAAACGATAGGAACTCACAGCGATGGCCTGAGTCAGTTATTTCAGTATACTATTTGATACAGTTGGGTGACGGAAGGGAACATACCTCAGCTCGGCCCGCCGCATCGGTCAGTTTAGCGAACAATGGCTTGCCAATTGCGAGGAGGATAGCAGTGGCGCATTGGATTGCCGCAAACTGCTGGTAGTGGCCTTGAAAACAAACAAGATTAGGGAAAGACATCTTAGGAAAAAGAAAACGCACCAAACTGGATGGTTGCGTAACTTGGGGCAGATGAGCTGCTGAACAGGAGCGGGGAGTGTTAAGCTGACCTTCCCCATGCCCAGTTGGTACCATTATCCAAGATATACATGTACCTAGGTGCGGATGAGCATCACAGCCGAGGGAAGTCGAAGCATGCTCGTACGAAGCCAGGGCAACCGAGATCCATAGCGCAATCTTGGATTTGGTCCCCCAGACCTAGAACCGGACGATGAAGTACGGCTCGTGGGCGTCCGCTGAGCTCGACTCACGGATTGAATGGCCTCTATGCGTCTGACGCCGCTTTGGGTTCCTGCGACCCCGATTATGTCCTCGTGGCTGGAAGCGGGGGAGCCACTTGCTTTCTTGTCGTGCACCGACATGCTAGTAAATGCCGGGAAAGAAGCGACCTGGCAGCTGCGGGCTTACAGCCGGTGTCGGATCCGGTTATAAGAGGCGATGAGAAATTTGCACATGGTTATCTGATACGGGTTATCAGATATGATCGTGCCTAACATAAGCCGTTTCAACACTTGCGCAGCTTGCGGCCTTGGCGTGACAGGGACTCGGCGTGCGCATGAAGTTGAAAATCGCAAGCTTGGAGGAAATCGAAAAAAAGTCAGATGAGGATGTCCGGCCGCAGGAGTCCAGGACTCCGAAATCATTGGGACTGTCAATGGTACTGGATAGGTACCGGCATGGCATTAGCATGGCATGTGCTTTCTTTTGAATGTAACATACCTGTCCTTTCCCTGGTCGGGAAATTTCGGCTTGGGCCTCGATCCAAAATTTGAAAGGTGAAGGGAACTTGGTTCTGCCAGAACCTACTTATAGTCTAGCGTCCTCAGGCCTCAGGCCTCAGGCCTGGACCCAGTGTGTACGTGGCATGTTTCGCACGGTTTACATACTATTCTTCTTGAGCAGACTGAGTAGACGACGCAGGACTGACTGGCAACTTGAAGCAAGGTCAAATTTAAGCCATCGACTCAGTCATCTCACTTTACACGAAGCCGCACGAGGCCAGTCCTAGCCATTGACAATAATCGAATTGGTTCCGGAGGACAAAATCAAATTCTGTTAGAGCAACTACACCACCAATTTAACCTCGAATACGTTGAAATCTGAACGAGCACGTGTTGAGTTGGGTCGACTTACCACTGGCTGAGGTCCCACCAGTACTCCCTGGCCTGCACAGTACTGGCACTGGATGTCAGTTCTAAAACAGGAGGATGGCTCCAGCGTGCCCCCCCCCCCTATTTCTCGAGTGTAGATGCCGATTTATCTCGCTTCATGATGATCCATCATCCCACCGGGAGTTCAATTGCAACGGTACGCAACGCGCGAGTGGGATTGATTGAGTGAAAGGCATACTAAGCCCATTGACACTGTAACCGCACGCCGTGTAGTACTTACTTCCATTCACTTGAACTGACCTGCGTGTGATATGAAGGCGCCGCAGAATCCGTCGAAGTTCTCCGCCCGCTCAATGGCAATTCTCCGATTCCCCCGCGTTTTACTCCATAGAACGCGGAGGGCGGCAGGTGCACCGGCACCTGCCTCACGGGCGCATCTCCGAAATCCGAGCCGCTGAGGATGACAGGATGGCTCATCATCGCAGCGCGCGCTCTGCTTCTGCGCCGGAGGAAGAACCAGAGCCCAAGGAGAAGGAGCGCGATGACGGTTATGCCGACTAGGGCACCGCTGACGGCCCCAGCGACGTTTGTTTTCCTGCTAAGAATGAGCATGGAAAATCCGCTGGTTCACTTGTACTTACGTCGATGGGGTGGATGATACATCTTTGAGCGGGGTTGTTACCGAAGAAGAAGCTGAAGCAGCGCCGGAAGACGAAGTGGCTGGCTGCGATGGGTGGAAGAAACTCAGTATATTGCTACCAAAGGGGGTTCGCGGCCACTCACTGGCACAGCCGTAGGCAATAACGGGAGCGCGGTTTGGTTCGAAGGCAGCGCACCACCATTGGCCACAGTAATCTATCGTGCGGATGAGCGCAATTATCTTCCTTTGAACGAGTTCCCGTACGTAGATCGCGTCGTTTACCGCGCCATGTTGCAGAACAGGCAAGAGCACGGGCTGGCCGTTCGTGGCGGTGATGATCGACGACACACGATAGAAGCCAGTGGATAAGCCCGAGATAGTCGTTGTGACCACACCCGTGCTGTCCGGGAGCGCATTCACGCCCGTAAACAGTTTGAATAATTTCGGGTCCGTAGGCGCAAACATAGAAGCCGACAATTGCTCGACGACGATGAACGCACGGCCCCGGATGTTACCGTTCGCATCGAGCTGTTGGGGCGCAGCGAGGAAGGACGTGGTCAAGTCGGCGGAATTCCCCATCGCGAGGTTGGTGACCGCCAAACCAATTGTCATCGGAGAGTCCGGGGCAAGGATTTCACCGTTCCGGGGATAAGTAAATTTCGATGTTGGCTGTATTGCGTCGTGAGTACGAATTTTCAACTTGCCCTCTACGGAGCCATCGCACCATGTGAGCCGACGAGGGGAGCACGCCCATCGGCGCCGGGTTGCAGAAACCAGTTGCGAGCTTCGTACCGTTTGTGACCGGCAGGGTAGACGTGGCGCAGAAATTTATAAAATTGTTGACGGACGTCAGGGATGCCGATTGGCCTGGATACAAGTTGATTTAGCGTACAATGCACACGAGGCTTACATTCATTTACGCACCAGCAACAGACGAATCCTGCCCATTGTTGGAGAATCCTTTGGCGATAACGGATGGTGAAAGGGAAAGCGATGATTGGTCACCGACCTCCCGTGGTGCTGCGGTGAAAGGACGTCGTCGAGGGACCGTTTTACGGATCGGAGCTCTTCGTTTGATGGAAGGGATGCTCCCTCGTTTACCGTTCGCGGTCACAGTGAACTTGCAATAGGAAGTGAATAAAGTAGGATTAAGAGCGCTAGGAACACGCACATAAGTCACGTCGTTCAACGAGCCGTGTTGCGAAACAGGGACAAGGACTGGCTGATGATTCGCTGCATGCGTCGTCACGGTGGCGCGATAGAAGCCCTCTGGAAGACCGTTCGGAATCGAGGACTGGATTGCTCCACCTGCGTTCGCCTCTTTGTTGATGATACTGAAGAACGTAACAGCTCCAGGATCCATCGGGACAGTGGAGTTCAGGGCGACCAGCTTTTCGACTACTAGATGATAATGTCCCACAACGTTTCCGTTGGGATCCAGTTGTTGTGGTGCCGAAAGATAGTTTGTCGCAGGGTTGACAGATACGCCCGTCTTCAGATTGCTCACAAGAATTTGCAGGTCGATGGCGGTGTTTGCTGCTACGGTTTCCATATTCGCAGGCTTATAGATCAGCACAGACGGGATATGATCGGTAGACGGAATCAAGCCCATCGGCGCAGGGTTGCACGATCCCCCGGAAATTTGCTTCCCGTCAGTGATAGGCGTGGGGGCGACCGTATCGCAGAAGTTGATGAAATTGTTCGGCGAGGTAAGGCTCGAAGTCACTTGAACTCGAGATTCTAGTCAACGAATAACAGGATGATCGATTCAACACACCTCCGGCGCCATTACTCGTGCGCGCAAAACTGGTAGCCACCAAGGAAGCGTCCAAATTGAGGCTCGTCTGGGCGTCGGCAGCAACGGCGCGAGTTAGCCGCGCCTTGGACCGTCGCGTGCGTTTGTATCCACTGCGACTGTGAACGTCAGGCAGCTTTCAGCATATGCACATGGATTCGACGCACGATTCAGAGCCAAGACGCTTCCTGGACATTGTCGGCGATGCATTGTCACGGTCGGAGCGGCCTGCGTGTGTACCGAAAGGACGGCCCAGGCGGAGCGAAGCGAGTCCAGCGTCGTCCGCATTCGAAGAAGGGTCACGACGCCTCCAGGACGTGGACCCAACAGGCTGCTGAGACATAGCCCGAAACTGAGAAACGCAAGCAAGTGGTGGCAGAGAAAGAAACACGACGGGACACGCGGGACCACACCGCATGTGCCCTGTCTGAGACATTGGGAAGTCGACATCATGACAAGTGGGCGCCGATGCGCTGAAACTCAATGTACTGTCATTGTACAGGCTAGCCATTTTGAAGGGTTTTACTTGACGTTTCGGGATGCCCACAGAAGCTGAGTATCTTGAGTGGTACTAGCTATTGGGTAGCTAGGTAGGTAGCGGAACAGAAGCACAACCTACCTTAGACTCGGAGCTGGCGCTCGTATACTAGTCTGGCAATCCGGTACACTAGATTTGTGGGAGTCGGCCCGCAAGTTAAAGTTGATGTGTGGTTGTTGCTGGCGACTGGCTAGGGCGAAGCCCGGTGCTGTTGGTGATCCCAGGGTGATCTAGGAGCTTCCAGGAGGATCCAGGGTGATCATCATCGTCTAAAAACATTCGACGCTCTTGGCATAGTATACACCACGTTGCTGAACAGCAAAAACTGTGGAGAAAGCGAGGAGAAAAGGAGTAGATATTAGAAAGGGCTTAGCGCGGTCGACTGCCTTAGCATTAATGTGTTCAGCCAGAGCGCTCCTCGAAAGTGGCTCGAAAGACGGTCCAGGGTGAGTCGGCTTTGACTCTTGAGTTATACTATATCTTCCTGTTTGTCTTTGAATCGAGCGATTCGCTCAGACTTGATTCCTGAAGGTTGCAGGAATCCTTTCCTCTGAATCAGTGAGGCAGGAATTCGTCGTTTGGGACGCGTCTTGGTGGCACTGGCAGGCACTGTGGCAGTGGTTGAAGCAATGAAGGATTCAAGGAATGGGTACTGGCAACACCAGCCAGATCAATGTCTGTGTGGTCCTGTTTGGTCCCTCTGCCAAATCAGTGATTGCAATGGCAAATCCACTTTTGTTGCCTCTGTTGCTCACCACATCTGGGTAACCAATCCTAGTAAGCCAAAGTGTACTATATATGTATGGTAATGTCGCTGCAGTGTCAGGAAATTTATTAACAAGTATTTGTGGCCAATGAACTGGAATTGATTAGTTTACGGCACCAGATTTAGCACTTTGACGGGGGTTTCTTGAACCATCGACACAGAGATGAGTACTGGGTCTATGACCCTAAACTAAAATGCAATATTTAGCTTATCATAATCCATTTGTAATGTCCCGGCCCAATTTTCCATTTTCCTCCTTGAAAGTGTTACATAAAATTGGCAAGTTCAGTGCAACAAACCAAAAAGCTCAGAGGTCCAAAATCACAAATTCTGTTCGGGACATTACAAGTAGATACTGATTATGAATGTTTCTCTCATACAAAGTTAATTGAATCGGGGGCAGCAAAGCCCTCCACCGATGCTGGTATGAATTTGCCGCCTGTGACGCTAAGCGATGGCTTACATAATTGCCATCAACGACCGATCGATTGCCAGTACCCACCAAGTACCCACAAGGAAACAAGTCCTTGTCGACGCACGTGACGAACCCGTGATCAGCACGGACGGTTCCTCGCTTTGACCTCCACCGTTATGCCCCCGTCTGCGCGCAAGAGCAGCGTGGGTGCCGCGCGACGCGCCGAGCAGAAAACTCATGTACCCTACCGTGGCGACGACCCCACAGTCGGCAAGAAGACAGGCATCTCCGTCCAGCCAGTCCCGCGCGGGTCCGACGGCTTCGAGCCTTTCGACCAGCTCATGGGCCAGCTAGGCGAGGCGCACGCACCGAGGCGGACGCGCAAGAAGAAAAAGAGGTCTTCTGTATCCCAAGCAGACGAGGACGAGGACGACGAGGACGGCGAGATGTCGATGGACGTGGATAGTGCGCCCCTTTCTGCGGTGGCTTCGCCTCGCTCACTGTGTTGCGCGCAGGCCCGATACAGAACTACTCCAACGCGCGCCCGCCGAATACACCGCGCACGCCGCGCCCCATCGCGCGAACGTCGGAGGTCGATTTCGACCAGGTGCCTTCGCCGCGGCCGCATGGCTTTGCAGGGCGCGCTGGGCGTACAGCTGGCCCGTCACGTCTCGCCCAAACCGCTCAGGAGCTGCTTGAACAGGACGAGGATGACGACGACGACTTCGGTGGCGGCGGTGGCTACGACTACGCACCCGCGGACGGCGACTCGCCTCGTGAGGTGAGCTTCACCGAGATGGACAAGGGCGACGGCGACGAAGATGAGGGGCAAGATGAGCTCCCTGTGGTACTATCGTCGCCGAAGCGAGGGAAAGGGAAGGGGAAGGCCACCAGGGAGGTCGAGCACGACAGTGCGCGCGGGATGGAGGATGTCGATATGGGCCAGCCCGACTCAGACGAGGAACCCCAGTCACCGCCCAAGAAAGCTCCGCCTGCAAAGCCCAAGCCCATTGCAAGGCCCCTCGCTCGTCTACAGAAAGAGAACCGCGACAGTAGGTGCCACCCGTCTCCTTCGCTGCTATGCTTAGTCCCTGTGCGCAGTTCCGGCCGGCGTGCGGCGCTCGCGGCGCGTCCCATACGCGCCGCTCGACTGGTGGCGCCTCGAGCGCGTCGAGTACGGCGGACGCGACCCGGAAGGCGCGCCGATCCTCTGCCCGACGATCAAGGCGATCATCCGCATCCCTCAGGAGCCCGTCGTCCCGCTCGGCAAGCATGCGCGCCGCGGGATCAAGAAGCGCGCGCGCTCGACGCCCGCGGCCGAGAAGATCGTGGAGAAGATCGTCGAGGTCCCAGTAGTACCCGTGGACCCAGAGGAGGGCTGGGATGATGACACCGAGCCGAACGCGCTCGTGAAGGGCTACCCAGACGGCAAGGAGGTCATGCGTCGTAAGCACCCCCCCTGCTTTGTCTTTGCCCTATGCTCACCAGCACGCAGGCATCGTGTTTACGGCGAAGATGTTTTCGCCCATGCCCGCTGCGAACAACGAGTGGTTCTTCCAGAAGGTGTTCAACGACCCGGACTTTGTTGCGGCGGGGCTCCTGCGCATCCCGCCGAAGGGCCGAAAGCCGAGCAAGAACACCAAGGACAACACCTTCGTGCGTCGCTGTTCGTTCGTTCGTTCGTTGGCCGCACGCTTACCCTTCGTGCAGATCTTCTTCGTCATCGAGGGCGCGGTGAACCTCAAGGTCGGCGACACGAGCCTCATCGTCGCGTCGGGAGGTATGTTCATGGTCCCCCGCGGTGCGTCGCCCCTTCGTTCTCGGGTGGAGAGTGCTGAGGCTGCGGTGCAGGCAACACGTACTTCATCGAGAACATCGCGGACCGCGACGCGAAGCTGTTCTTCACGCAGGCGCGCAAGCTGCGCGAGGACGAGGAGGAGGACGCGGCGCCGCGCGGGTCGTCGTCTGCGTCTGCTCTGCCGATCCAGCGCGCGGTCAGCGTCGCGGCCAGCGGGGCAGCGCGGGCGAAGGACAAGGAGCCCCGGCGGGGGATGAGTCTGAATATCAATGTGTGAGCATGAGCGTCGCGCTGGACGTAGGATCATCATAAGGATGGGATGGGATGGCGATCGCACAGTTAAAGTTCCATTTATCGTTTCTTTCTGAAGTGTTGTACTCTATAGGTCTCGTACTCTTTACTCTCGTCCGCTGCTGATGACTGCTGCTCTTTGTTGCTGTGCTATGCTACCGGTGTACAAAAAGAGGATACTGTTGATGACGATATTTCTTTCCGTGACCGAGAACGACCGTCTTCTCGCCAGAAAAAAGAAAGTCTGGAATCGAGACTAATGATATGTGACGTTCGAAGACACCGGATGTCCCTCGTCCAGACCTCCTCCTGTGCAATCGTACATGCAGAAGCATGGTGAAGGCGCGGTCCCGGGTGCTCCGAGAGGAATGCAGCCTGGACGATGCGTCTGAAAAGGTGATCGGGCTTATCTGGGTGCGGTCGTCGCGGCACGGGGTTTCTCTCTGGGATCCTCTTGAATCTGGACGTCATTGAGGAGCATCATGCCCCTCGTCGCGAGCGGTCTTCGTGCCCTCCGCCCAGCTTGTCATGCCTTCCAGCCATTTGCGGTCATCGTCTCGGCTTCCAGCCAGGACCAGAATCCACGGGTTCTTCCACACTGGAGTGGTTGCCGGCGGTGGATGGCTGGTCGTTGTTTTCTTGCTCTCGGAAGAAGGGCTAGTGCCTGCACGACGCAAAACCCCGACCTCCAGTTGTTCGACACCGACGGCGTGGACATGATGTCCGGGTGATCTGCAGCCTCGATCATCGCCTCGTCCAAGTCTTCCCAGAGGAAGCTCCGACGGCGGGCGGAGTAGCCGTGTAGTCGTCCACGAGAGCCCATGTTTTGTCAACATCCTGCATACTCTTGAGATCGTCGATACTGAACGAGGGTAAGGTGCCCAGGGCGAGGTTGGAGCGCTCGACGAGGGATTCACGGACGGCTTCGTAGGAGTTGGGGAACTCAGCGTGAAATGCCCATTGCTGCATTATCTTCCCGCTAGTGGTGACCAGGGCAATGTGTGGTGGCACTTCTGAGACCACTAGCCGGCCAGGGGGGGGTTTTGAGAGTTTATGGGGATGACGAGGTATTCGAAGGACGTCCTCCCTTTATACACCTAGAAAGCGAGCGAAGCCTATCAGATAGACCGATGGACACCGCGGCGGGACGATCACGGACTGTGTGGTCGCCGGACGCCGAACTCCATTCCGTAGACACGGGTTTTGAGGTCGCGGATAGTGACCTTGCTTGGGATCGCAAGGAGAGGATGATCGGTGAAGACATGCACGGGTCGGCTGCTTATCGCGTCAGTATCAGTATCACCTCTGCTGCGAGCAACGATATGTGTGTACTGAATTTGCCTAGATGCTCATCGAGGTGGTTGTGTCCGAGGCCCCACGTCCATTCGAGTCGGACGCTGCGCGGAATGAAATGTCATTCACAAAGTACAAGGACAAGACCTACTCGGACTTGGCTACTGATGCGACGTATATTAGCCAAGGCTGGGGAAGTCATATACGCAATGATATGTGCGGCAGAGATGGACATAATGACATGGTCGAAGGGTGGGTGGAGGACGTGGGGGAACGAGTCGTCGTTTACAGAAAGGTGGTCGTTTGTAGGCTCGATTCACCCTCTATAGCTTTCTACGTGATCTTTCTGAAGACAATCGTTCAGGATCACTACTATAGTCGTTTGTTGATGACAATGATCGGACTCGGATTTTGCTCGGATTCCTTGTCCTCTCGACCACAACTGCTAGCTCTTACACACTCTCCTCATAACAGGCTCGAATAAATGCCGAATACGCGCCACTATTGTGCAAGATCGCGATATCGATGCCGTATTGGCGCTGTCTCTTGTGCTGGATCGGTCAAGACGGACCATCCTATCGTCGCAGAGAACCACTACTACACTGAGACTGCATAACATGTGGGGTGCGGAAGGCAAAGTCGCAGGTCCGGGTGAACTTGCGAGCCCGCGCGGCTGGGGTCGGGATGCTGCGCAGCAACTTGCCGTGAGTACGCATGCCCTCTATCCACGTTTTTCTCAATCGTTGATTTCTCTGTGGAGCTGGCGATGTCGGATGCTTCCCGATGGTGGAATCTGGATCACCCCCTGCGTCTTCTCCATCGACGAGCTAGGGAACCCGCATAAAATTGGGTGGGTCCGGTCGGGATCAGGGTGTCGCCTCGCGTGCTCGAGCGCGTCTCAAAACAAAACGAAGAGCGAAAAGCCTGGAGACAATCAACTGTTACTGCTACGGCTTGTCACTTCCGAAGGCAATCATACCTTCGCCTTGTCGACTATGTATCCCTTTCTTGAGAGGTACCCGTGAACCCTCGTAGCTCTGCCCTCCTTACCATGCATGATATCAGCTTTCCATTGCTTCGATTTGAGGACCCTCGATAGGCCCCAGGAGGGCCTGGATTATCACACCACCCACGGCGTCAGAACGAGGACCAAGTCGGGTTATGGCACAGTCATTGGTTACCGCCACTCGAACAAATATCCGATACCGGTGGTCCCCGCAGCATCATCCGTTTCGTCAGCCAGAATCGGCTTGTCCGTCTTCCTGCATCATCCGCAATGCGAAGAGCTTCTTCCCTCAAAGACATGGATGGCGCTATGGGGGACTGCCCAGTAGTACGCTTCATGGATGGATGTGGCGATGAAATGGAAGGAGGGCTGCAGGATCTAGACGGCGGGGCGCAGACGGACATCGGCAACCGCGACACCATCGTGGCGCGAGACTGGGGACCATCCAAACACAATCAAGCTGCCGCCGTTCTCCTTTTCAGGGAGGGGTGGCTACGGGCAAGATGTCCTTGCGCCAAATCCAAAATGACCTCGTTGACTTCGCCCACCACTGCGCGATCCCTCTTTCGTACCCACTCAGACTGCACCATACCCATCTTTCCGACGTGCAGCCACCTCACCCGCCACGCGCGATTCTTGTGACCTGGTCACTTCGGCCGCGAACGCAGCCTGTTCATTAGCATGCGCGTTGCTACTACGCACAATGTCCGTTAAAGTTCATGGGGAGCATAATATGTAACTGGTCACAGAAGCAAGCGTTCCTCAGAGCGCAAAGGGTCGTCAAGATCGGCGAACATGGTCAATGCGACCTCCAGCGTCCCCCAAATCTCCGCATCGACTGCAAAGCGTTCCGCCCGCGCATTGCGTCCCTCGTCGCCATTCGCGTCCACCGCGGCTGGCTGCTCGATGCGCTTCAGATCCAAGTAGCGCGTGGAGTAGAAGATCTTGATGAAGCCCGTGTCGGAGGTGATGCCCTCGGGAATGATGAACTGGAACGCGAAGCCGCCACCCGCACCATACCCGATTGTCATGCGTGTCGGCTCGTCGCCCTTCATCGCCGGCAGTGGCGCAGCCATCGTGCTAGACGCCGGGATATACCAAGCCTGCCATAGCCAAGCCGTCAGTACACGTCTGCAGGGAAAGAGGGGCGGGACGCACGTCGATGCTGTACGTCGCCGGGTCAAAGTAGAAAAGATACGGGAAGAGGTCGTGCGCCGAGTAGTTGCATATCGCGAAGCCGTACTTTGCGCGGGTGTCGAGCTTGAAGCGTGCCTCGTTCGCGACGACGAGGTTGCCTACGACAGGATCCGGCACGCGGGCGGGGTACTCCCCACGCAGACGGTGCATCTCCAGCTGGAGCGCGTCCCCGAGCGACGCGTGCGCGTTGTGGCGCCCGAGGAAGTAGCTGAACTTCCCCACCGCGTCGAGCGCATGCGGGAGGCTGTCGAGTGGGACGGCGAGCTTCGTGTCTTGCGTGGCATACCGCGCGAGCAGGGCGTCGAGGCGCGTGAGCGCGAAGGTGTCTTCCGACACCCGGGCAACGGCTAGATCTGCGGCGTCCAGCGACTCCACGACAAGGAAGTTCGGCCGCATGCGCGGGACAGAGACGTCGGTGATCGCGAGCTTTGGGCTCTCGCTGGGGTGCACGTATACTTTCATCATCGCCGCGTTGTTGTTCCATTCCGACACTATGAGGCGCGTGCCCTCTGGAAACAACGAGTTTGATGTCGACGCTGTTGGGACCAAGACTGCAGAGTCCAGGGCGACGGACACGGCGACCAGCGTGCGCCGTAGCTCCTGCGCGCCCCTCGCGTCCTTCTCCGAGACGAATTGTGTGCCGACTACGACGCCGTGAAGACTTCCCATGTCGATCTCGAGCGCGCCGTCTGCTCCGACAGTCAAAGCGCAGGTCATCGATCCCTGCGCCGGACCCTCGGCCGCGAAAAGAAACCGGTTCTTATTCGCGCCCTCGCATTGCGGATTCTGGTCTGGCAGCGTCGGCAGCTTGTCAAGGAGCTCGGTGTATGTGATGCGGTTCGGCCCAACGGCGCGCAGCTCCTTGATGAGGCTGTCGGTGAAGAACCCGCATGGGGTGCCCGCTGCCGAGAGGCACTCCCGCGCACGTTGCTGCTGGCGGCACGCAGCCAGTAGGACGTGCGACTGCATGAACTCGTAGCGAATGCCTGGGGGCAGGCTGACCTGTCCTGAACGGGCGCCAAACAGCCCTTCATCAAGATTTGCCGGGATTGGCGCGAGCGTCTCAACGAAACGCGGGAGCGGAAGGATGCTTGACCCAGACTCCCGCGTGATGCCGCCCGAATGGCAGCAGTCGAAGATGGCGGTCTAACACACTATTGAGCTCTTGCATTGCATTGCTCTGTAACAAGAAGACGACACACGATATTGTTTCCCTTTGCTGTTGCGAGCTGGCTGAGAAGCATATTGATGGTGCGGTCAGGTATTCCGTGGATCGTTTCGCACTCTGGGGTCTTCATGCGTTCATCGTGAGGCACCAACGTCTCGACTTTGCCGTCCGTCGCTGGCCATGATTCCGGTGCTGTAGCCCGACTCCCGTGCCCGGCGTAATATAGGATAATCGTATCGTCTCGCTCGATGGACGAGTTCTCAATCAGATGTGTCTGGAACTTCTCGAGAATGGCCACACGGGTGGCATCTTCGTTGGCGAGAAAGGCAATCTGGCATTCGGGGATATGGAAGCGGTTGGTCAGGTATGTCCTGATCGTCTGGGCGTCGTTCACGCAGCCTCTGAGATTCGGGATGCTATTAGCGAGATACTGTGTTCCACTCGTCAGATCAGCAAAGGTCAGCAAAGTAAGTAAACCGAACCTCATCTATTCCAATTATAAATGCGAAAACAGGACAACGGAGTTCCCTGCTGGACGTCAGTGCTCGTTTGCTCCTGTGTGCATCAACGCTACTTCTCGTGTCTCTCTGGCTCTTGTAGTCGGTACGTGATAGTCACCGGCCGCCGTTTCTCCAAGGAAGGGAATGTCTTGACCAGATCTAGGTGCCATGTCAAATGCGGGCTAACTCTGAAAGAGATGAAAGAACTAAAACCTTGATTCCGGGGCTCTAGGTCGGTGGATATAGTGAGGCTACCTATCAGCATCGGATGACCGAACGGTCTCGTCCGGTACAGGCCCAGTGACAAGTCCTGGGAACCAGCAGAACCCCTTCATATACCAAATCAGTCACGCCTGAAGCGCAGAATGGATGCTCACAGGTTAAATGTCTCGTTCCAAGCGTATGGCGCCATCCCTCTCCGGCTCGTTGTCTTGTGGATGCGCTCGCCGCCACGTATTTCAACGTGCATCTTGCTTACTGCAGCGCATATACTGGGACGAAGACCTTCGACGCGCATGACTAGATATAAACGCGATTGAGACTGCGTTCCATGGAAGGATCGAGACGAAATACCTGTGAGTGCCATCTTGTCAAACCTGCCGCGGCATGTCAACAAGTGTCGACTTTCGTAGAATGATCAAGCGTACTTTTCGTTTGTCGACATTTCCATTAGGACCTATTCCGCTGAGTGGCGGGCAGAAGAACGTGGTGGTGGGTACAGAGCAGGAGGCGGGTGTACGGGGTTATGCATCACAGAAGCTTTACTGTCGATTGGCTTTGATGTGGCCCAAGGCCTCGAGCTTGAGGGTAGGCTAAGCCTACCCTTGACGATGAAGGCGCATCCATAAGCGCCGCGCCACTACCAGCCGGGTAAATGACAGTTCATAACAGGCTGAGGCACCGATGAGCCTGCGCATTCGAGCAGGGTTCGGCGGATGTGACACATCGACGCCGGTTTTCGAACGGAGGGGCGCAGGTGGACGGATCATGTGTGGGTCAAAGGTGTGGATGTTTGGTTGGAATTTGGGTTGAACTAGCTGAAGTTGATTTTTTAGATTTCGGCGGAGCCTTCGTATAATCTGAAGACTGGCCGTCACTTGCACTCTGGGACCACCACCAAGTGGCCCGCTGGAGTGATGTTGCTCATGAGTGGAGAGTGCCAGCCTTCGGCCGCGTGTTTACACGACATACAAGCGACATGTGGCACCCTCTCCACGAGGACTTTTACCCTTGTCTTGCTACCTTCACCCTTGCAGAAACATGCGCAACAGCGAGCGCGCATACGTGGACCTCCTCTTCCGCGCGTCCAGGAAATACGCGAACTGGGATCCAGAGGTAGGCCGTAGCCCCAAACTTCCTCAACCGAGACACAACTGCTGAACGAAATTCGATTGGAGATCACAGTGGCGGTCGGCGACTACGGACGGATAACGCAGGGGAGAAGGGGGCTGGCGTTCTGGCGCAAGAACGGGACGTTCCTGAAGGAGGGGAATATCTTCGCGGACGGGCAGGCGCAGGCGCACGGGATCCCGGGGCCGACGGAGTTTGGCGGCGACGCGGCGGAGGGCGAGACGTGGGTCGTGTCGCAGAACGCGCAGCAGATCGACGTGGCGGCGTCTCTCGGCGGGTGCGTGCCACGTTCCCCCCCTTCCTCCTCCCTCCTTCCTCGTATCTCCGCACCATCGCGAACTCATCACTGCCAACGCACGATCTCTGAATCTCTGAATTTTTGAATTCCAGGACCACCGCGCTCGCGGACTGCAGGGCCACGGGCGCGTTCCGGTTCGCGGCGGGGCGCGGGGCGGTGCTGGTGATGCAGAACGACGTGGTCCGCGCGATCGCCCCGCCCGGCGCGCTGCGGCGCCTGCTCGCCGCCCCGCGCATGCGCGGGCTCGTCGTCGTCGCCGAGGTGCACGCGTGCGCGTCGTACGCGCGGCTGCTCACGGCCCGGGGCGGCGGCACCGTCGCGCTCGGCCTGCGCGTCGCGCCCGCCGCCACCGCACCCGCCGCAGCCGCAGCAGCAGCCGTGAGCGCGACGTGGGTGCGGAGCGTGGGTTCGGGGAACTTTAGGGCGGGGGTGGATGGAAGGGGCGAGCGCCGGTATTGCCCGCTGTTTCGGCTTGTGTCGCTCGATGAGAAGGCGGTGTCGACGGGTATGCGCGGGGAGGAGGAGGAGGAGGATGGGCTGGATGGCGAGCCCCCGCTCCCGGATGCCGAGCCGCCGTGGGGGATATGCGATGCGCGGAACCCGCCGAGCGGGTCGAAGAGGTGAAGAGCTAGATCGAGACTCGGAGATTCTGGTACCGATGAGATTCTGGTACCGATGGCAGTTGTGCACGTTACGCACCGTGTTTGTTTTTCAACCCAGAGGCCGATTCTGTGTTATATATGCAACAGTTGTTTCTATATTCAACATTATAATGACTTGGGATTTGGCCTCTTCGAGGCGGTAGCTGAACCTTTAGGCTGATGATTAATAGTTGTACTAGGAGGTGCTTGCTCAATGCTCTGATAATCATGATGCCCAAACAGGAAATGCAACCTTGTATCAGCAATGGCAGAATATTTGTCAGAGATGGGGGGGTTCGCTTTCCTGGCATCTGAGTAGCTTTAAATCAGTACATTCGTCCCAAATCAATCTGAGCAGATTTCCAAGACCTCCCTACGAGGCAATTTCCCAATAACCTCTGATGTGTATTAGGCAATGACAGAAGGTGACTGGACTCCATGCTTACCCTCCCCTCCTCTACTTCGAGCCTGCTTCCTTTTTCAGATAAAACCTTTGGGCTCTATTGCATGGATGTAGGCCAGATTATAATGAACCAGATGAAACTTCAAATGTAAGAAATTGATCCAGTATCACAAAACATAGCCAGAGAGGACATGAAGTGAAGAGAAAGGCACAGTACCGGGCCCTCAATTTATTTGGCCGCTCAATTGGCCCAGTTCTTTCATGTATCAGATAGCGGTTACTCCGAAATCCATCCTACTACACTTGATTTTCTAGGTTTGACTATAGCAATTGAATTTCCGGAAGATACAACTGCATTAAAATAGTGTGGAATTTTCCCACTGTTTGCCTCCGATAGACAAATTCAATCTGATTGGCTGCCCTGACAGGTGATTCCAACACAATCTTTGTTTTCATTCAAGATTCAACCTTGTATTTTCGATGAACTTGGGGTTATATTCCTCGTTATAAATAACTTTAGGTAAGTCTCGCTGGGCAGATCACGGTCTGATGATTGATCTCGGGCATTGATTTTCACCGAGGCCGATCACAAAGCAGAAATGACTAAAAATCGAAATCCAGTTGAGGCCGTATTGCTCATTCCGGGGACTGGAATAGTCTCGAGTGGTGTGTATACAATGGCTAACATGACAGAGAATATGCTATTCAATTTTTATCTACTCTAGATCTTCACCTGGATCTTGAATTTAACTTTTACCTTTGACTAATTTCTATGACGAGACTTATTTGTACATGTAGCAAAAGTGAGCGAAACCCAAGTTCCCCAGGGTAGCCAAACCTAAAGGTTCAGCAATAAGGACACAAGACTTACTACTCTTTCATCATGATAACGGTGCTGATCGCGTCTCAAGTGTCTTGTGCGTCGGGGCGCCAGTCCGAGAAGGTGCGCATTGAATGGGCTTGGCTTTCAAGGCTGCGGGCTGAGCGCTGATATCTGAGATAGACCTGCGATGCTGTACTTCGCGACCTGGACTTGGGGTGTCATTTAATATCACTTCCCCACGGGCACGATATCACTGCGATTTCCCGCCGTGGACTTGTGCATACAATGTCTTTCAGGTAGATAAGATACTTACAGGGGTTACACTTGCCCGTCTACTCGGGCTTCTTCCCGAACATCGTCTCCTCAAGCACCGTTCCATCCGCGAGCACGATCTGCTCCGCCCCCACCAACACCAGCATAACGCGACACGTCTCCTGCGTCCGATTGTGCCACGTGTGGTTCGCGCCGCGCTGCACCATGAACTCGCCCGCCTTCACCGTCTTCTCCTCGCCGCTCTCGAGGCTCAGCACGATCTCGCCCGACAGCACGACGGCGTAGTCCATGCTCTGCGTGCGGTGCATCGGCGCGCGCGCGCCGGGCGGCATGTCCGTGACGCAGAAGACGACGCCCGTGGGCGGGCAGCGCGGGAGGACGGAGGCCGGCGCGGGCAGGGGCGCGGTGTTGGAGGCGGGGACGGCGGGGCTGGTGTGGAGGGTCGTGAAGCGGCTGCCCGCGGGGCCGAAGGGCGCGAACTGCGTGCAGGTGTCGTCGAACGTGAAGATGGAGGTGCCGTCGGGCGCGGTGCCGGTCACGACGAGACGGGCGTCGGGGAGGATGGTGGAGGGAGAGGCCATGTGTGGTTAGGATGAGAGGGCTGTTTCAACCACTTGCTCTTTATATGGACTGCATCGGAAGCCCGGATGAACGGACATCGCCGGATCCCATATGCAGGTTGAAATACCACCGCTGCCATGGCGACGGCTCTAGAACAAGAAAACGGAGGCTTGTTTCACCTTTCCTGGACACATACTGCGAACATGACGGTACGAAGTGACCAATATCCGGAAAACAACCCCCCTGACCGGAAGTTCACGTGGAAAGGAAAGCACACAAAAAAGCACGACCAAATCGGGTAACAGATTTACCGCAAGGGGACACCATGATCACGTGTGGATCGCCACTCCGATTCGGCCCGAGTCGCGAGTCGTCGCCCCACCTTTTTCGCTATCCGCCAAAATTTTGCACGCGCCCCCATGAGCGTCCTCCGCCCCTTTCGCGCCGCCGACCTGTTCAAGTTCAACAACATGTCGCCGCCCCGCTCCCCCGCACCCTGCCTCGCTGATCCTTTTTTTCACAGCAACCTGGACGTGTGGACGGAAACGGTGCGTGCCCGCGCGGCTTTTCGAATTCAGCGCGTGCGGATGCGGGGCTGAGACGCGCGCGCGCGCGCTGCAGTACGACCTCGCGTTCTACCTCAACTACCTCGCGACCTGGCCGGACCTGTGCTGCGTCCAGGCGTCGCCCGGCGGGCGGCTCATGGGATACAGTGCGCCCCATTCCCTATCCTCACTCCAAGTTCGATCTCACGCGCCGCCTTCCTTACTCCTCACTCCTTACTCCTTATCGCACACAGTCCTCGGCAACGCGGAGGGCGCGAACACCGAGTGGCACGGGCACGTCACCGCGCTCAGCGTCGCGCCGGAGTACCGCCGCCTCGGGCTCGCGCGGCGCATGACCGCGCTGCTCGAGCGCAGCGCGGACGCGACGTACCGCGCGTTCTTCGTCGACCTCTTCGTGCGCTGCAGCAACGGCGTCGCGGTCGCCATGTACGAGGGCATGGGCTACAGCGTCTGGCGCCGCCTGCGCGAGTACTACGGGAGCCTTGGCGTCGGGAGCCGTGGGAGGGACGAGGAGGACGCGTTTGGTGCGTGCTTCCGGCTTGTTTTTTCTCTTTTCCCCTTCGTTTTTTCCCCTTTCACCCCCTTCGCTGCGACGCTGACGCGCCCCCAGACATGCGGAAGCCGCTGAGCAAGGACCCGGGCCGCCGCTCAGTGCGCGCGAACGGCCGCGATATGATTGTCCAATGACCGCGTTACAATAGCGTCCTGATTTGAGCGGGATCTTAATTTGACTCGGAATCGTACTATACCTCCAATAAATCACCCCACTTATCATATATCAGACTTGGGAGTCCCAGGAGTGCTGTCCGACAATGCGCGGTTGCTCTGAATCCGACACGGACCTGCCAGTGCTCAAAATCGAAAAGCTGGCCGAAAGGCTCGAAGTCAAACTCTCTGAGGATCAACTCGACGGCCAGGAACGAGATACTTGATATGTATCCTCCTCCCCCTCCTTATGAACACACCTCCAACTTTCAAGCGGCCGTTTTGTTTCTTTCTTTTCCGCACCTGTCTCTGACCTTTCTTTCCGTTCCGCAAATTACATCTAGTACTATGATGGATCGAACACACAGAGCCCTGCTTATCCGCCGGCCGCGACCTCGAACGCAACTTGCCAGCTGAGCGACTCGGAGTCCGGCTTGGGCGAGACGCGAGTAGCGAGTAGCGCCGCCATCTGCATCACGACGACTCGGAAAGCGTAGCAAGTCTTCCAAGTTGAATATGAGCCCAATAATCAATCGCACCATGGCCCATGGGTAGCAGAAGCCACTGAGTTCCAGCTCCCGCCCCGGGCCGGTCCAGCTCTTCCTACTCAAGTTCTTCTCACACTCACATCTCCGAGTCAGCGTGTTACGCCCCTCGCACATTTCCCGGCATGTCTTCGAATTGAATTTGGGCGGACTCAGGAGGAGCGTGTCTTCGACTCGGAATTGCACGGAGCTTCCGCCTGCCAGTGGAATGACTGTGATCACTGGCAAAGAGTAACCACCCCGAATCCGTCAGCGGCAAGACTCCGAGTCCGCGTTCGCTTCCTTGATTGGAGCACTGAGACTGGGTTCGAAGGATCGCTAATTATATATATAGGCAGTACCACTCAGACTTCAGCGCTTCGGCAGTACTGCTCAGTCTCCCAGTCGCATTCCAACCGTGGTCGCATATCTGACTTAGCCCTTAGTAGTATCTCGGATATATCCTAGCCCGTCGGTAGGTAGGTAGGTAGGTAGCATTACACGGCACGGTCCCGCTGAGGAACGCCGGTTTCCAGGAATTTTCCCGATGTACACGCACTAATTACATCATCGTCCCTGGGCCTCTCTAAACCCCTCTAGCCGAGCTCACGGTCACAACGTACGGCGCATAGCCTAGATCGCCGCGGTAGAACTAAAGCAATCTAAAAAAGCGAAAAGGTTAGTACATCAACTTCGCTATAATCTCTAGTCATCATCAAAATCCTGACTTGAACACCGTGAAATACCGCAAAGTCACTATCTGCATGCCAAATAGCATGAGAGACGCAACCCAGACTTTTTGCGCTATAGTGCCACCAAAAGTATGTCGGGTTGATGTCGGGGCTCATAAGGATTTTAGGTTTGATAGTCTAACAAATTTGAATCAGTACTTGGCCAAGCTTGTCGACGATCACAAGGCTCTCATTTCTGGACCATACAAATCCATGTGATTTAAATTTTAAAACATGATTTATATGCCAATAGAGGCCAGAGCTTTGACGAAGCTTGGAGAGATATTTTACGAGGTTTCTGCGGTGAGGGTGCAAGTGCTTAGCTGTTTGCAGATGTGAACATCGAGTAGGAAGAAGTGGTTATCAGAGTGAGTTGAACTGTTGAGCATTATTTCACACCCGGTGGTTTCACCTATCGTAATAAACCTAGCTTCATACCGTGGATGTTTCCCGGCGAAACAGCTCTCAATGCCGAGAGTGCGTGGGGAAATCCGTTGATTCCAAGAATAATAAATGATCAATCGACATTAATATTAATTAATAATTAATAATGACTAAGATTGATTTGCATCTTATCACGTAGGTGGCAGTGCACCCTTGTCATCAGAGAGGCAAAAGTCCGCTGGAGAGCGACGAGATCCACGACGGCGGCGATGTGGCGGCCAGGAGTGCTCTTATCATGAAGCCATTGGACTATGACCCACTATGTGGCAAAGGGAAGCACTGGCAAGTAAAGACGAGCTGGATGCTCGGTGAGCAAGACAGATGTCGTCCAGTTTTTTCCTCTCTTTCTTTTGTACTGCTGTACCGAGCATGCATCTGGAGGGAAGGGCTCGTTTAGGTGGGCTTTCAGGACTGCTGAGGTACATTTGTACGACAGAGTGGCTGAGAGGGCTAACGGCGGACTTCCACATCTGAGATGATGGTGGTAAGAAGGACGAATCGGAACTTGAAGCCGCTGCGCAACTTGAACTGCGCAGCGAAGCCAAGGGTCAGGCAAGCGATCCAACGCGTGCAGAGCGCTTGGGACAAGTCACACATCGCTGCGACCAACCGTTGCCGCGTCGCTGCGTCCGCAGCGAACCAACAGGAACCAACGTATGACTCATGAGCTCTTATGAGCAGTGATGATCAACCGGCTCGTCAGATGACTCCGGGCCGCGTTCACCTTTGCTTTCCCTTCCTCGATTCACTGCGCGCGAAACCTAAGCGCAACCTGGCGGAACCACAACCGCGACAGACCCCAACTCTGACTCGACTTCAAACGGGCGCTGGACTCCCCCGACGGCACCTCACTGCTGTTTCTCGAACTTCGAGCTCGAGCCGGGGAGGCGGCCGGGCGCCGGCTTCCCAGGCACATCGCACTCACAAGCACATCTAGGTAGGTGGTCTGGACGCTCAGCTTTGGCGTCGGGGCGTGGTTTTGCGAGAGCTAGAATCGGGTATGTATATCGTTCTCAGCCTTGACTGGTTGACCCATCGATCGTTTCAGAGTCTTGAAGGACGATTCCGAATCCACTTATCAGAATTCCCTCTATCATCATGCCGCACCTATAAAGCCCTTATATATGGTCTAGTTAGACCGGCAATGTGATGGGGTTGGCCGGTCTAATTAGACTTCGATCGTAAATTAATTCCATACGCCGATAAACCTCGTATAAAGCCCATACTGGGAATACCTCAAATAACTCCCAAAAGGGCGGGGGCGGCGCGCCGGCACTATATTACCGCCGCTTACCGCCGCTTGCATCTATCAGGGCGCGCGCGCCACGCCCGCTCCATCACTACGCATCAGCCAGATCGCGCCCGCGTCAAATCCCGGTGGCCCGATCAGTTCCGATCGGCTGTGTTAATTCCCGCTGGCCCGCAATCAGTTCTGATCGGCCGCGCGGATTCCCGGTGGCCCGCGTCAGTTCCCGGTGGCCCGATCAGCTATGATCGGCCGCGCGGATTCCCGGTGGCCCGCGTCAGTTCCCGGTGGCCCGATCATAGCTGATCGGCCACCCCAATTCCCGGTGGCCCGCTGATCGCCCGCATCAGTCCGAGGGCTGTGCGATCGCGCCGACCATGCCGGGCCCTGCTGGCCGCCGCCAACGGGCGCCGCCCGTCGCGCGCCCTCTGGCGGCCGCGCCCGCCCGCCTAAATTCCTGAAAATATTCAGGCGTAATGAACGGTACCTCAGCGTCATTGAAGCGAAGTATCAGCATTATATACATGGTCAATACACGGTCAGTACGTATAAACAGCAGATGAGATAGGGGGCGGGACTACTGGGCGGGATCCTCGGTGACGCGTAGGACGATGAACGCCGCGTCGAGTGCGTCCGCCTCCGTCTCGTCGTCGTCCTCATCACCATCACCCAGCGAAGCTCGGTCGAAGGACTCCGGGACTGGCCGGGCACGCAAAGATGCCCCCACCGCTGCGCCGACCAAGCGCTCTTTATTGATGGGGACGCCGGGCTCGATAGACCCGGAGAACCCTTCGAGATTCGCGAGCTGGAGCAGCCGGACCCGATGGGCATCGTTGAACCGCCCCTGACGCATCCGATACAGCGCCACTTGGTGGGCCAAAGCCTCGCCGTCGTCCTCCCTGAGAATGCGCGCCTCTTGGCGCTCGAGGAAGGCCTCCTCGTCGCGCATGTAGGTGACGAGGCGCGGGATCTCGACGTTGAGCCGCTGGATTTCCTCGTCGGCGCGGAGGAGCTTGAAATATTGGTCCATGGCCTCCCGGCCCGCTGGCTGCGCCCACCCCTCGGAGGCAATATCGGTCCGTGCAAAGCGCAGGAGATCGAAGTCCGAGAGGAAGGTGTAGTCGACCACCTCCTCCCAGCTCAACGGCTCGCGCGGGACCTCGAGAGCAGCCGCCGCGTTGTTGTACTGCTCAATCGCCGTCTTGATAGCGCGGGAGCGCGCCTGAAGCGCCTTGGCGATGTGTTTCCGCATCTTATAGCCTGCAGGTATGAGTTAGTCATGTACATGACTGGCATTGACTCGGAACGCACCTGTGCCGGACATATTGCACTTGGTGAGCTCGAATAGGCGGGCAATGACCAGACCATGCAGCTTGTCAAGCGCGCGCTGGTACCGGCGGTTTGACACCATGACAGCTGCCGCCGACCACTCCTCGCATCCAGCCTCCCATCGTCGGGTGACTTCAAGCCGGGCCTCGAGCTCATGCACAGCAACAAGTACATTGTCGCGGAGCTCCAAGGCCTGTCGGCGCTGAGTCTCCACCCGTCGCGTCAGCGCCGCATTCTGCTCGTATTGCTGTGCGCCGGGGTCCTCAATTGCAACGGTGTTGCGAACAAGCACCAGCTTTTCCCTGTAAGCCAGTTAGTATAGATATTGCCAGAGCCGAGAGTGGGACTTACTCAGCCGCACGGAGATTGACCAGCTTCTGGTAATACTCCATTTGCAGCGTCTCCTCCAGCGGCTCATGCTGCAGCCCTGCCAGAAACTCCTTCTCGGCAGCCAGCCAATTTACAAACGTTTGGGCGTTGGGGATGCCAAGACGCGTCATCGTCTCGCGTAAAGTCCTTGCGCCGAGCTTCACTTCGAGCGCGCGCTTGTACTTGGAGGCAAGAAGCGAAGCTGTCGCAAGTGTCAGCGACATCCGCAGAAGTTCTGGTTTGACTTACCCAGGCCCTGGTAGGTGTCGAAGACATCTGTGTGCTGCATATACGTGCTGATTGCCTGGCGGCGATGGAACGTGGTGGCGTATCGCGTTGAGGCGGCCAAGGCGTTGGACTTTGAAAAAAAAGACTCGCATTCTTCGAGATCCTCTAGACCCACGCCTTCCACGTACGTCGCGAGATTACAGAGCTGGCAGCGGCGGTTGTGCGCGTGCCCGTGGAAAGCACCGACCAGGGAGCGGAACCGGTGTTCCCGCGCAAAGGGTCCGAGCACCGGGTGGGCGTTCACCATGTTTTTGAATTTACACCCAATGTCGTAGCCGTCCCCGAGCTCGCCGAGCACCCTGATAAGGTGGTGGATCACAGCAAATCCATACTTTGCCCTGAAAATGAAATCAGAAAAAGCCCAAGGACAATAGAGAAGTTCTTACAGCTCGCCGCTCTGAACCATATCGGCCACCAATAGCACAAACCCGTGCCGACAAAGGGACAAAAAAATACCTGTTTCATCGTACAGGCTCAGCGCGCGGGAGGTTATCTCCTCCCGCATGTTACTCCACCGCTCCGAACACCCATCCTCTTCTTCCACCCATTCCTAGGAAGAAAGGTGAGCGACAATTTGATACGGAGAGGGCAAATCTACCGGGTCCGATGTATACCCCTTCATCAGATCTTCCAGCCCCTCCTTCGCCCATTTATCCACCTCAGATCGTGAGAGATAGTAGTCGCCCGGAACCTCGCGGTCGTCCTTGCGTGCCTTCGACACAAATGCAGTTGTTGACTCCTCGCCGCCCTCATCCTCCACTCGCGCCTTTTGCCCAAACCGCCGCAGAGAGTTGTTGCCGTCCATCGTGGTGAGTAGAGGAATTAGCAGCTGAGGCTCGCCCTCAAGCTTGTACATACACGGCGGGCACGCATTCTTCAGACGCCAATCCGGAGTGTCGCGACCCAGCGCCTTTTGGACGCGCCGTTCAACCAGCGCCAGTGTCGCGAGATACACATCGAACGCGATCGAAAACTGGGTCGATAAGTATGTTCGAAACGCAACCTTCTCCATTCCTGTCAGCTCCGTAGCACCGAATTGATGGAGAAAAAACGCACCCCGTGAATATCACACAACGCGCGAACATACGGCTGGATCCCCAGCCGCGGACAGCGCAGGTGAGTCACCCGATAAACTTCAAGGGCGCGTATCGTGATTGCGACCCTCGGCCCGTACGGAGAGCAAGGCACGTAGCCTAGATTCATCAGGCCAGAGGCGACGAATTTGTCGGCTGCGAGCATGGGGACCAACTTGTCGAATGAACCTGCCGCAGTTATTCATCTGTTTGGTTAAATAGTAGCGGAGGCTCACTGAAGACGTCGACGACCACCAGCGGCAAGTAATTCAGCACCATTTCATCGGGGTCGACTTCTGGAAGCATCCCCATTCCGCCGTCTCTGGACTTCAAGCTCCAGTCCATGTACGCACCACTGGCTCGATGAACTCGACGAGCCACGGCCTTCGCCCCCGCCTCCCAAGCGCGTCCGCATGGATGAGGTCATTGCGAGTGGCCAGCGCCCCCCCCCCTTCAACCACGTGAAGCGCCGAGCAAAGCGCAACAAGAAGATTGCGCTGGAAGGCCAGGTCCCCCGGCCGGCAACTTTGCGCGAGCATCTTCGAGCAGAGCACGCAATTCCGACGGCAATTGACGCAGAGGACCTCCCCGCCGCGTTCGGTGCATACGGGGCGAAGGTCGGAGACAGCGGGGGCAGCAAGAAGGCGCGAAGTGTGCACGAGCTCCTCGGTTTGGGCTTTCAGCTCATCGAATGGGATGGCTTGTGTGCACCTCTCCCTCTTCCCTCCCTGACCCAGCTAACCGCCGCCCCCCAGCCAAGCGCGCCCCATTGTTGACGCACATGGGCGCATTGTCGCGGTACTCGCCGGACAGCCCCGCGGCGCCGACTACGCGGCGGCAGCCCTCTCCGCCTTCGATGTGCTTGAGGAGGAGCGCAAGGCGGCCAATTTCAGAGCGGCGATGGCAACGCATCGACGCGGAGGCTATGTCGCCCTCCACGTCGGTCTATCTTATGGCAAAGGCCAGCGCGTCCCATCCTGGCTCGACAACGGCGCGTACAACCCGCTACTGGAGCGGCTGCTGGCCAACCCGTCCATTAACCGCTTGGCTACGTTTGCGAGCGGTGCGTTCGGGCCCCCCCTAACTTAAACCCCGTGAGCTGATGCCCCCGACAGCGGCGTTCGGAATCTGGGCCCCAACCCTCTACGACTACTACCGCAAGTACGACCAGGCGCTGCGCAAACGCTTCCCACTCCTCCCCCGCACCTTTCCGAAGTCGGTTTTCTCCAGCGCCACCTTTAACTTCGGCCCCAGCGTCTGGACTTTCAAGCACCGGGATATCATGAACTTACCGTTTGGGATGTGCGCCGTGCAAGCCCTCGGCCGCTTCGACCCGACCAAGGGCGGCCACCTTGTTCTTTGGGAACTCAAGCTCCTTATTGAGTTCCCGCCGGGGGCCCTGATCTTACTGCCCTCCGCTACCATTACCCACTCAAACGTCCCTGTGCAGGCCGGCGACCAGCGCACCTCCTTCACCCAATACACCGGGGGCGGCCTCTTCCGCTACGTGGACAACGGCTTTCGCACGGAAAGGGAGCTGAAGGCGCAGGACTCCGTAGAGTACGCGAGGATCTGCGCTGCAAAGGAGGGACGCTGGGCGATGGGTCTCGGACTTTTGAGTAAAGTCGATGACTTGTGCCAGCCATTGGCTGCCGTAGATGAGCAATGAAAACTTTACATGCGAAATCCTTTAGAGCATTCATAAGATAGTCGGACTGGTCGTCCCGGTATGTACCACTGTCAGTGGACTGTGCACTTGTTATCGCGAACTCATTGTATCCGCAATGAGTTCGCGATAACAAGCTCAGCAGAACCTCAATTTCTCGCAAGAAGGGTTTTCGATTAGACAGACCATAACCTAGGGCGACTCCGCGCATGAAGAATATTTATTGGGCTTTGGTCTGCTCCACTCAAGTTTTTGATGTTCCACTCGCAGCGCTTATGCTAAAACCTAGAAAATATTTGTGGTCATCCTGGTACTCAGGAATTCCGAGGTCTCAAAGTTTCAAATTTTTTGAAGAGGTAGTGGAGGCGAGTTACATTTATCAATGGTATATGATCGCGAACTCACTGCTGCACTCCCATTTTATCCAGCCTCCGCATCTGACATAAGACCTATACTTGACTTCGACCACTACTTTTGCTTCCACTCTGCCAACGCATGTCCCCGAAGCGGGTACCTGCTGACCCTGAAGTGAAAGCACAACGTCGACAAGAGGCCCTCGCCCGGTATCGTGCGTCGTAAGTCCTCTAGCTTCAAGTCCTCTTACTTGTTCTGACCACCGTCTCAGACATGCTGAGTCTTTGCGGACGTCCTCACGCAAGCGAATGGCCCAGTACGTAGCCCATGTCCTGCAACTCTCGCCAACTTAAACACGGCCAGACGACGGGCAGAGCCGGTTTCTGGGGAATTACAAGACGAGCGTCATGAAAAAAAACTAGAGGCAGCTGCCGTCTATCGCGACCGGTACGCCCTGCTGTTTCTTAACCCCTTCATTGACCCTGAGGCCTCAAGCTTAGAAACCGCGAGGCCATACGGGAGGCAGATACGGAGCGCCGCCGCCAGTATGTGACAATTTTATCTTACTGATGTATGTAGTGACTTCAAGGCCTCTCTAGGGCGTACATCGAGGAGAATGGGCTCGCCGCGTACAAGGCGCGCGAGCTCCTACGCTACGTGAATAAGACCCAGGGCGTCAACGAGGAGCATCCGCCGCCTCGTCGGCCAGCACCCGTCCTTCTCACCAACCAGCGCAAGCGCCGCAAGCTCGCAATTGAGCGCCCGTCCGAGCCTTCCGCGCCCGCCGACGCCTCCACCCATGAAGAGGGTGCAACTTGCCCGCGCGCTGGTTTGGCCGATCCCTCGAAGCGCCGGAAGCAGCGGCCCACTCACGAGCGGCCTGGCGCCGGCCGGTCGACTTCCTCTGTGGTCGCTGGGTCGCACTGCGGGAATATCCTGCGGCTGGCCAGCCCCGCGCCTGACTGTCGCGGGATTCCGGACGAGCTGCTCTTGGCTCCTGTAAGTTGCAGCTGCGTCGGGGAGCAGCGATGCGAGGAATGTCGCTTGTGCTATTGCCTTGCTGCGTGGTGTATCGAGGAGCACCCAGGGTGGCTGCAGCGGCCGCCGCTCATGAAAGGGCTGCTAAAGAGGTCGCACCCCAAGTAGATGTTTTGTTCATGCACAAATATATCGGTTTTTCTTGTCAATTTTTTTGGGTGGGCGGATAAAACCGGTCCGGATGGGACCGATCAAAATCAGATTCCGACTTGGCTTTCCTCACAAGCCGCCATGTCAGACGGCAAGCCTCTCTCGCTGCCCTCCTCGACAGTCGACGCCCAGGTCGACGAGCCTCTGCCACCGCCCTCCTCGACAGTCGACGCCCAGGTCGACGGGCCTCTGCCACCGCCCTCCTCGAAAGTCGACGCCCAGGTCGACGGGCCTCTGCCACCGCCCTCCTCAAAAGTCGACGCCAAGGTCGACGTGCCCTCGAAAGTCGACGCCCCGGTTGATGCGCAGAACAACGAGCGCCAGGCCCATCTGCCGCATGCCACGGAGCCCACCGCAAACACGGATGGAGGGCCTCTGCCGCAAGCAGCGGCAGATTCCCTTGCTGTTCCCTCTTGCCCCGACCTGGGTGCTCCTGTGGCGACGACTGAGGTGGGCGCTCCGGAGTCCAACCAGGGCAGCCGGGCACCCAGCCCTGGCAACGAAGTGGTGGACCTCTCCGACGTTTCGACCCCGCCGGCCTCTCCCTCGCCCCCCAAAGCCCCCCGCGTCCGAAAAACCCTCCGTGCCCCTCCCCGACCCGATCGTCTCCCGCTCCCTTCTCGAGTGCGCGCGGAGCGCGCTGCTACACGGCTAGAAGCGGCAGCGCAGAGGGCGGAGGCAGCGGCTATGCGAATTTTGGAGGACGCCGCGCGGACTCGGGCAAGGGCCGTGCGTGTCGAGCTCACTGCGCGTCGAATGAGCCAGCAGGCGGAGAAGATATTCTACATTCTGCAGCGGGCAGGCGAGGCAGCGCGACTCATCGGGCAGGACGCCGACGAGCTGGTCGCCCTCCTGGCGCGTCCTAGCAGCACAGGCGGCTCCAGCGCAGGCGGGGACTTGGGCCCCAGCGCGACCGGCTCGGGCCCCAGCGCGACCGGCTCGGGCCCCAGCGCGGGCGGGGACTCCTCTGCCCCTGTGCCCTTTGCTTCACTTGTCGCCGATGAAGCATTTGCCGAGTGGTTTGCGCGACAGAAGTAAGTAATCCATTTTACCTGCTGCTTTGGCTGATTTTTTTATTTAGATTGCTTGCCTTCGTCTAATATATCGTTTTCATAGTATGAATGTATTCGACTGGGGAAATATACGTAGTTTTTTTGTGGGTATTGAGAGGTGAGTTATCGAGAGGCCATGCTTATAAAGCATGTCCCATCAAGGTTCTTGCACAGCTGGAAGCTGTCAAAGCTAAAATTGTGAATGGACATTAATAGTGCATGTAATAGTTGTAGGTGTTAATAAAATAGAACCAGATTGCAGAATCGAAAATTGGGACGGTAGGAAGAAAGAAATAAAAAGTACCAAGTGCCGTGTTCGAACCCCTGCCAAAAGAAAGCCACCTGTCTAGTACAGTGGCTGACTTCGGTCAGCCACTGGAAAAGGGACTTTCCGAGAGTCTGACGATGTCAGCCGTTGCACTAGACAGGTAATGGTACCTGCCACCAAAGGCTGCTAGGGCGGCATCTTTTCTTTTTTTTTTGGAAAAGATTTATATATATTTTGAAGCCACAATCAAAGTCCTTGGACTTGTCATTCGTGTCATCCTCAGTTAAAAAAAACCACGCCGAAGCCTATCACCGCTCAACCCCCGCTGATTATTATGCCGTCGAAGTCTTCTTCTACCCACGCCACACGGAATCCCACGCGTCCCGTCCAGAAGTCCCGAGGTCGCGCTGGTCGTCCAGCTGGCAAGCTCACCCCAGCACAGAAGGCGACACGAGCTCTTCAAGCTGCGCAGCGAAAGCTCAAGAAGCGCGAGCTGGAGGAGGACATCGACAGCTGGTACGAGAAACGTGACACATTCGTCGAGGAGCTGGCGCAGCGGCACAACCGCACGACAGAGTACATCATGGGCCTGCTCACGAACCCAAGCCAGTTCAAGAGCAGGCGCGCGATCAGCATCCGTAATGCAATCGTGCATGACCTGGCCCTCAAGGCGAAGGCCCGTGAGTCGCGCTCGTGCATCTGACTTGTCTTGCATGCTGATGGTTTGTAGGTGGCGAAAAACTCAGCTGGGGCGAGCTGTTGAACCTCGCCGACCAAGTTATGCTCCAGCCCATCTCGAAGAACGAGAAAGCTCGCATGGTGGCGCAGCTGGAGGCGGACCGCACCACGCGGCGCGTCGGCGTCCGCAGCAATAACTTGTCTGCCGGTGCAGACTCGCGCGCTGTGGCCAGCCGCGTTCAAGAAGAGGTGAGCTATATTGTGCGACAGTCTTCGGCACAGACTTACATGGCCTCTAGTTCATGAATCTTTTCGAGCGCACGGGCACGCGTGCCGTCGCCTTTTTCTCCCGCGGCCATGTCGATGACGCCTTCCTCCCAACGTATGCGGAGTCCGGAGGGAGCATGGATTTCTACCTCCAGAGCACAAAGATGGCGGGGCTCGACTTGCTGAGGCGGTACGAGCTGTGGTGCTGCAATCAAGAGCGAGGTAAGTCCAACGTTTCTTTTCTCGACTTCTTCTCATCTTTGTTTTAGCGCCGAACAGCCAGGAGACCTTGAACGGGTTGCGAGGCCAGATCAAGGAGGCCGTGACCGGCGGCCTTCGTGCGTCTGCATCTCATCTAGTCTACTGTGCACTGACACTTGTTGTAGAGGACGCCACCAAGAACCGCGAGCTTTCAATGAGCTACGCCAACTACCTGGTCGCCATTCAGCAGACCTGGAAGGTGAAGCTGGTCGGCTGGCCCACCGACATCCCTTTCGTCAACCCCTCCAAACTCGGCACCATCGATCGCGTCCGCCGCATCCGCGACGGCCTGCGCAGTGGCTCGATCACCTGGGCCCACATGCAGGTGGATGAGATCGCCGAGGTCAACGCAGAGGTGGAGCGACGCCGTGCAGACGGCACCTTGCGCGCCCCGAGGAAGCCGCGCAAGGATGCTGGGAAGAAACACAAGCGCGCGAGGGCGAGGGCGAGGGCGGAGGAAAGCAGTGGCGACGAGGACGACGACGACGACGAGGACGAGGACGACGAGGACGACGACGCCGTCCCAGGCACCTCGTCCTTTGCGGCAGCCGCTTCTTTTGCGGCGCCTGCTTACGCCACCACGTCTCCACCCTCCGCTGTCGTCTCGAGCTCGACGGCCGCATCAGCTGCGAACACGGCCTCAAGCACGACACCCGTGTCCACCAACACCGCCTTGACCACATCCGTAGACGCCGCCTTCAGCTCCACACCCCCATCCACCAACGCCGCCCCAAACGCGACCCTCCCGTTTGCGAACACCGCCGACGAATACGATCCCGACTACGACTACGACAGCATGGTGGTCGACATCAACGCTCTCGCCGCCGACTTCGGGCGCTACGACATGGCGGCGCAGGCGCTACGCGCCCTCAATGCGACAACCTCGGGCGCTGTCGGTGAATACCCAACCACCAGCCTTCCCGGCGGCGCCTTCCACCCCCTCAGCGGCACCCTCCCCTCCATAACCGAGCCCGGCGCGTTCCCCCCCACCGCATATGCCGCTAGTCCATCCTTCCCCACTGGCCACGTCACCGGGCCCTCTCTCGCTGCCGACGCTCCCACCGGAGCTGCTCCGGGATCGGCCCCCTTTGGCGCTGTCAACGGGGAAGGCTTTGAGTTTAGCACCCCGGCGACGCCCGACAGCTTCACCTCCGCGGCCAAAAGGCCTGTCGTCAAGGCGGCGGGGAAACGGGGCGCTACTGTGCAGGATGGCGGCGTGAAGAAGGCGCGGAAGCCGCGCAGCGACAAGGGCAAGCCGCGCACGAAGGACGCCGCCATCGAGAACCGGACGCCGGAGGAGCGAGCGGCAGCATTGGAAAAGAGGAAGGCCCTTGCCCACAAGAAGTGGGCTGCAAAGCATGGGCGCGCGTAGGCCCCCAGCCGCGGCCACCTCTCCTCGGGCCCTCATCCCACTCCGCCCCTCTCGCCCCCCCTGTTTCTAACGCCGCCGTTCCTCTTGAATACACCCGTCTCGCTTTTTCACCGGACTTCTATCTTACCTACGGATTTTATCCAAATTCTACCTATGTTTCTCTACATTTTTATATGATTATGTGCTTATGTTTATGACAATATATGTGTTATGACCCAGGAATATTTTCGGGAATTTAGGCGGGCGGGCGCGGCCGCCAGAGGGCGCGCGACGGGCGGCGCCCGTTGGCGGCGGCCAGCAGGGCCCGGCATGGTCGGCGCGATCGCACAGCCCTCGGACTGATGCGGGCGATCAGCGGGCCACCGGGAATTGGGGTGGCCGATCAGCTATGATCGGGCCACCGGGAACTGACGCGGGCCACCGGGAATCCGCGCGGCCGATCATAGCTGATCGGGCCACCGGGAACTGACGCGGGCCACCGGGAATCCGCGCGGCCGATCAGAACTGATTGCGGGCCAGCGGGAATTAACACAGCCGATCGGAACTGATCGGGCCACCGGGATTTGACGCGGGCGCGATCTGGCTGATGCGTAGTGATGGAGCGGGCGTGGCGCGCGCGCCCTGATAGATGCAAGCGGCGGTAAGCGGCGGTAATATAGTGCCGGCGCGCCGCCCCCGCCCTTTTGGGAGTTATTTGAGGTATTCCCAGTATGGGCTTTATACGAGGTTTATCGGCGTATGGAATTAATTTACGATCGAAGTCTAATTAGACCGGCCAACCCCATCACATTGCCGGTCTAACTAGACCATATATAAGGGCTTTATAGGTGTCATGCCGGCGCACTAACCTGCCAGCTCAACCCGTCGTGCTCAAGTACCAGCTGTATCTGTCCATAAAAGGTGAAACAAGCCTCCGTTTTCCCTTTCTACTTGATGGGGTCTCCGTGACGGCGGTGGTTCTGAAACCTGCATGATCTGTGGAGATCAGTGGATGTCCGTAGATGTCCGTTATCCGGGGATGTCCGTTCTTCCGACACAATCGATATAAAGAGCGACGAACTCGATGTGGTGGGAACAGCCCATCGTCGAAAGCCTCGTTCAACGTTCAAACGTTCAAACCTCACACAAACCTACGAACCCACCTCCTGAATGGCCTCTCCCTCTACCACTCTCCCCGACGCTCGTCTCGTCGTGACCGGCACCGCGCCCGACGGCACCTCCATCTTCACGTCCGACGACACCCGCAAGCCATTCGCGCCCTTCGGGCCCGCGGGGAGCCGCTTCCTGGTCTTCCACGCGAGCCCCGCCGTCCCCGCCTCCAACACCGCGCCCGTGCCGGAGCTCGCGGCGGACCTCCCGCGCTGCCCGCCCGGCGGCGTCGCGTTCTGCGTCACGGACATCCCGCCCGGCGGCAGCGCGCCGCTGCACCGCACGCAGAGCATGGACTACGGCGTCGTGCTTGCGGGCGAGGTCGTGCTGGGCCTGGACGGCGGCGCGGAGAAGACGATCAGGGCGGGCGACTTTTTGGTGCAGCGCGGCGCGAACCACACGTGGCACAATAGGACGCAGGAGACGTGTCGGATTATGGGGGTGATGGTCGGGACTGAGCAGATCGTGCTTGCGGATGGAACGGTGCTTGAGGCGACGGTGTTTGGGAAGAAGCCCGAGTAGAGGGGCAAGTGTAACTCCCGCTAACTCCCGTAAGTATTCGAGGATATCCCTAGCCCAAGAGTATATATATATGATCGGAGCTCTACGTCAAGCATCAGCCAGATCTCAGCCAATCCCAGGGAACCGCATTCTGAGAATTGGGGCTCACTGTGGCCAGACACAAGACAAGGTTGATCTAATCAGAGAGGATCAGTCGTTGATCAACCGGCTCGTCAGAAGACTCCGGCCCGGGGCCGCGTTTGCCTTTGCTTTTCTTCCTCGACGGTCGACCTCTCACCGACGCTCGTCCTCGCCGGTGCAGCCATGCTCGTGAAACGCTGAGTGTAACTTGGCGGAACCACAACCGTGACAGAGCCCAACCTGGCTCGACTTCGGACCCCCAGCTCACGCGGACGGGCGCTGGACTCCCCCGACGGAGCTCGAGCCGGGGAGGCGGCGCGCTTTGGCTCGCGGCTTGGCCAGCTTCCCAGGCACATCGCACTCCCAAGCATAGCCAAGCAGGCGGTCTATAGACAGTCAGCCCTCAGAGTCAGCGCTCAGCTTCGGCGTCGGGGCGTGGTCTTGCCAGAAAGGGATGTATCTTGTTTCTTGGCGCATCCTCAGGCTGGCAGCTGGAATCTTGAACGACGAGTCCGAATTCGCTTATCGCCGTGCCCTCTACATTATCATCGTTCTTGAGACCTGCCAGCACTGTGCCAGCTCAGCTCGTCATGCTTGTTCTCTCCAGTCTAGTCCTCTCAGTGCGCATTCAAACGGAGTCCGTCCACCACGACACCGAGCCTCGCCCATCGACGTGCACACTCCTCAAGAACCCAGACCGCCGCGCAACGAGCGAGCCGACCGTGTCCGTGTCGTATCCCGGCGGGGCGGCGAACTTGAACCCCTCGAGCATCATCATCCATCACATTGACACACACGGAAAGCACGGCGCAAAGTCGCTCAGAAGAGACCCACACACTTAAGTTTACACTCCCGAGTCGGAGGCAAGGCGACGCGCACCAGGTCCAGGTACCAAGGTCCGACGTCCAATAGCAACGCCAACACCAACATCGACTAGCGAGTAGTGCGCCCGAGTGCCGATCAACGCGACTTGCTCGCCTCGCTGGCACTCAAGTACTCGAGCTTCCTCAACAAGTCTCACGCGCACGAGTCATGCGTCCCGCGTCCCGTCCGGGTCGAACGCCCTCACCGACTCGTACCCCCGGCCGATCAACGAACGCCGCCGGCCTCGCTGGGCGTGGAACGTGGAACGGTGGAAGCGCGAATGCCACGTCGCCTCGCCGCGCCGCGCCGCTCGCACCCCCGAGTCCGAGGCGCGTCGACCCCGGGAGTCGCTCACTGACAAAAGCCGATACACACACTACTGGATGTGGTGCCAATAAACCCGATAGAGGCTTGTACAAGGCTTGGATATTTGAATCATTGAATGCCACGTCGCGTCGCGTCACGCAGTACTGGTGGCCTCGTATGACCTCGAACTAGCCCACTCAATGCACTCCGTTCTGAACGTCGAACAACAACGAAAGCCAATACATTATAATATACCCAAGCCCTAAGGCCTATATCCATGACAAGAAACAGAGTAATGCACGTACAAGTGAGACGATATGGATGCGAGAAGAGAGACGATATGTATGCGAGAAGAGAGAAGATGCGGGTGCGAGTACGAGTGCGACAGTGCGACAGGGGAGATGTATGTATGTAGATGTGTCAATGGAGATATGGGATGCGAGCGGATTGCGAGGAGCGAGGAGTCAAAGCAGCGAACAGCGAATAGGGGGTAGCGAATAGGGGACGGGAGACGGGGGCGAAGACGGGGACAGGGCGAGGGCGAGGTACGTGCAGAGGCGAATGCGGGGCGAGTGGCGGACGTGCATTGACAGTGGGGCGGAAGCATCATGATTCGCACGCAGGCGCACCCGCAGCCCGTTGGCTCGGAGGGCCACCGCAAGACGGGGAGGTCGAAAGGCAGGCGCGGATCGAGTGTCGAGCGTCGAGCGTCGAGTGTCAGTATCGGTATCGGTATCGAGTGTGCAGGTGCAGTCCGGTGCTGGTGCTGGTGTGCTGGTGCTAGCGCGAATCGCCCGAGGCGTGCAAGCCCCAACCCGCGAGCTAGCGCACGGGCAGCCGGGACCGCCGCGGGAGCGGGAACAGCGTCAGCGGGACGGGGCGCTGGGCGGGCGGCGTCGGCATCGGCTTCGGCACAGGCATCGGGAGCGGGAACGCGCGCAGCAGCGCGTGCAGCGCGCCCCCGCCCCCGCCCCCGCCCTTAGTCTTCTGCCGCTCCCCATGCCCATGCCCATGCGCGTTGTCGTCCTCGTCCTCGCTGCCGCCGCGCCGCGCGCGCTTGTGCGGGTACGGGTAGGGCGAGCCGCGCGCGCGCGTGCGGGGGTGCGCGGCGTCGACGTCCATGCCGTCGGGCGTGCGCGGGGACGGGGACGGGGAGGGCGAGGGCGAGGCGGACGGGCGCGTGGGGTGGGAGGGCTCGAGCGCGGGGACCGGGGCGGGAGCGGGAGCGGGGGCGGGGACGGGGACGGGCGCGCGCGGGCGGGGCTTCCGCGCGTGGCTGCGGCGCGGGAGCGGGAAGAGCTGCATGGCCCCGCCCGCGCTCGTGCTCGTTCTCGTTCTCGTGTCCCGGGCTGCGCCCGTGCCTGCGCCCGTGCCCTCGAGCGCCGTCGCCAGCGCCGCGCACTCGCGCTCGAGCTCGTCCGCGCGCACGGCGAGCTGCCAGTCGACGACGGCGAGGAACTCGCGCTCGACGCGCGCGACGTCGCGGCGGCCGAACGCGGGCGTGCACAGCGCCCAGTGCGCGTTCCGCAGCGCGGAGTCGTGCGCGTACTTGCTCGCGGCCATGAGCGCGCCGAGGAACACGCGCTCGCGGGCCCACTCCTCCGCGGAGACGACGAGGTGCGGGCGCGCGCGCGCGACGTAGGTGAGCGCGGTGAGGAGCGTGGGGGGCGTGGTCTCCGCGCGGGACAGGAGGGTGGCGACGAAGGCGGCGAAGGGGGCGTGGTAGGGCGAGGGCGTGCCGGGGGCGCGGGAGAGGGCGAAGTCGACGGTGGCGGCGACGGTGGCGACGACGTGGTCTGCGGGGCGGGTTAGGGATGGGACAAGGACAAAGACAAAGACAAAGGAGGGGTGGTGGCAGGGGCAGGACGCACCGACGACGGCGCTGGTGATCTGCATGTCTGCGAGCTGGAGCAGGGCGGGCGAGTGGCACGCGGGGTCGACGAGGGACGCGGGGTGCACGCGGCTGCTGCTGCTGCTGGAGGAGGCGCTAGAGGAGGCGCTAGTGGCGGAGGTGTGGCTGGAGCCCGAGGACATCGCCGAGCTGGAGCTGGACGACGAGGACGACGGGGAGGCGGGGGAGGCGAACATGGGTGGTGGTGGGGGGGTCGGGTGGGGAGCTGTGGCGGGGCATGGGCGCTATATATACGGCCGCAGCTGTGGACGGGCTCAAGCACCGTCGCCTCTGATCGTGATTCGGATCTGCCACTGCGCCACATCGGGATGACTCGCCGGTGGCCCCGAGCCGGGCGGTGCACCCGAGCCGAGCTGACGAGCTGGCTCGGTTCGTCCCGATTGGGCAGAATGTGAACGTAAGCGCGCTGACCCGGCAGGCTTACCCACCACGCCGGCACACTGCGCAGAGACGACGTCGTGGTCCGGCGGCCCACCGCGGTGTGCCTGCGACCAGCAGCTCGTGTGTGCTGACTAGTAGTAGTACTGCCCGTGCGCGCCGCCCAGTGCCCACGCCCCTAACCCATGACTCCACCAAGTACCCGTTCCGTGCCCAGCCTCCGCCGCTTGGCCCCTCCGACCTGACCGCTGGCCGCCCACGTCTTCGGCTACTGCTGGCGTGGACCTCGCACCGACGTTCAGCCTCCGAGCGAATCGTGTCGCGTCACCTGCACGCACGCCCCGGCGGGAGCGAATTATCACCTCCAATCAGCGTGCGTGCGTGCCGCCCGGGGCCGATCTGCGCGGTTCGACGCCAGCGTGGTTCGCTGCGGTTGCATTGAGTGCGTTGTCGCAGGCCACTATGTTGCCACCGCGCCGCGCCTGACGCCGACCGAAGCGCAATATCACTGCAGCGTGCCCTAATATCCTCCGAACGCATCCTCGGCGGCCTGTACCTCGCCTGGGCCAGCAGCCTCCCGACCAATAAATATCGGATCCATCCCAAAGAATTCTAGCCTCCGTTAACGATGCATCGATGAACGCTCAACGTTCAATGTTCATCAAAGCGGAAACGATATCAGCGCTCCTCACGCAGCCCGGCCCTCCTCGCCCTCCTCGCCTCGCCTGGTCCCAAGTTCCAACGAACATCGATCCGATACAGCCAAGCAATCAACTTGAACTGTGATTCAGACGCGGCCCGCCCTCCCGTCTTTCCGCCTCCAAGTTCGCGCCATCTCAACATCCCAGAACCTCAGGCGTCAAATCCACACGATGCTCTATGTCTCTCCTTCCACTACGCATGATGTAGCGCTAGCCCTACTGGATCCGGCTCTGCGATCTGCGTTGGCGCCGGCGACTCAACCACTCGAATCGCGTCTATCCTCCGAGTCTGGGAGCCCGCGCTCGCTGCTCGCCAGCCTGACCACTCGCCGCAGCCGTCTTCGCTTCGCTTCGCCGCGGAAGTCAAGCACCCATCCCATCTGATAACAGCTGCCCCCGCACCCCGCACCCCGCACCCCGACTTCCTGCTTTTCGAATCCGCACACTGGCTGGCACTGGCACTGGCGGCACAGCACAGCACAGCACAGTAACAGCGCGGCTACTTATCCTGTTGGGACATGCTACACCAGTGCCGACCGGTTTAGCGCTGGATTGCAGTGGAAACGAGTTCACAGCGCGCTGTAGCGTGTGTGTGTGTGTCTTCGAGCTGCCTGTGGATGCATGGAAGTACGTGCGTGGGTGGGCTCTGCTGCGAAACGTACAGACTATAGCCTGCTACAGCTGTGGCAGACAGGCGCGCAACTCGAACTTGTTCACGACGTCACGTACGTACGTAACCTATAATAATATCGCCCTTCGCGCGCTTCCTTCCTTCCTTCCTTCGTTACACTTCGATGATCACTCAGTTGCGTCTCAGGCTCTCCCAGACCATATCACATCAACGACGATTCCGCTGTGCGCTGCAGTAATCTTACGCTCGCTGCTGCCGCTGTACTTACCCACAGCAGCGCGCGATCGTCCAATGCCAATCGATATGATATCCCGGACTCGGCTCGCTCGGTGTTTTCGCACTCTGGGGGTTGAGGTCTACTTGATCGTTGCAGGCGCGCGCGCACGACGCGAGCTTCGGTGCCCTATCTTCTGTACGTTCAAGGAGACTCCGAGTCGGAGGATGGCAGACGGACTGTAACTGGGGTATGCATCGCGCGCCTCATGGACCCACGGGACCCACCCTCGGTGACCGTCCTTGCATACCCTCCATACCGCCCGCCCGTGCCGAAACGGACATCTCCTATACATCGATGGCTTGACAATAGGCACGACAGACATTGACAACTTGGACCCCGCGTGCCCAGATGTGTTAGCCTGGCAGGTCCGCCCCGTTATTGTCTTGCAATATACATAATTGTATTCAATTTAGTGGTCAGGATGTGGGCGCCGCATTTGCCGATGGAAGAGACTTGGAAACCTGGCTTGTGTTGATTTTGGTGCTGCCAGTCTAGGGGGCAGCTGTTCGATTTCTGGGGGGCACGCCTTGCCCGAAGTCACCGTAAAATCATCTCGAATCCGTTCTAACACCAATCGTGCATCCTGGTGCCAGTGGCACCGCCGACCATCCAGCACATGTCCATTCCGCATTCCCCTCCCTCCGCGGCAAGTCGCTATCGACACAATCAACCCACTCGTGAATGTCAATGCCAACGCCAACTCGAACCGAACCAGTCCGGACTCCGGACCCACGCGCGCCCACAACCCACAACCCCCAACCCACCCGTCCCCCTATGTATGTATCTCTTTGTTCGTGGCCCCAATCCGAGCCCGTGATCGATCCCATTGGCACGAGGCGAGTCTCCGCGAAGAACAATGGCGCCTCGGCCCTCGGGTGAGAACAATGGCGCTGATGCCAGATGGCGGTGCCGCTTTGAGGTTTTGAGGTTTTGACATCTGTGGCGCCGGCGGAGGGCTCCCACGGTTGCTGCCAAATGAATGGGTTTGTGAGGTTTGGCCCGGGGCCGCAGGTGGGCGCGGAGGGTAAACACAAAGGTTTTCGACCCGAGGTTCACGGGGCTCGTGATGCGGTGGCGGCCGCCGCGGCCGTCCAGCCCGCGCGCGGTTGTTTTCTGTGAGATCTATGGGGCGATGTATCATCCCGGTCCTTCTTTCGTTGCCTCCGAGCTGCTCTCATTATGAATCCAACTGAAGAAGGGACCGCTAACCGCCCAGGCGCCCGCACATATTCCGCTTCGCATTCGAACCGCAACCATCGTATCGATACTACTTATTCATCGATTCGGATTAATCTCCGGGCGGTTAAGCGATTCGACGACGGTTCAAGTTTCTCCCATCGCAGCCTCCACCCTCAGGCTCTTCCTGCCCAGAATCAACTCTGCCTCAGCTACTACCTCGAAAGTGGAAGTAACTACGCACAGGCAAGTCCCTGTTCTGTTCACGGACCCACACGCGCCTACAAACCCTCGCGTCGCCACCGCATAAGAACAAGGGCGCGTCGGCTAGAGTACAACACCAACACCAACACCAACACAAGCCAGCGCCTTCTCCCCGGAATGGCCTTGCGCGGAGCATCACTGTGTAGTCGCTCCGAGGCAATCGATCCCGTTCCCACTTCCCCGTGTTTGGGTTGAAAACTTCGAAATTCGGCAGACCCGGGCGGCTCGGAGCGCGGTTGAATATATAGGGCCCTTGTTCTTCTGCGCTTGGAACTTGCGGTTGGGGCTTCGCGCGTCACGGCGCGGAGACGATTCAATAAGGAAGAATGCCAGTGCGCGACAGGTGAGTTGGTTAATTGCGGTTCGACTCGTCTGGTCCCGAGATACATATATGCTGCTGATTTCTCCTTCCCTGTCGGTACGAAGATTCCTGGAATATGATTGTGGAGTCTGACTGTGGCAGCTGAGCCGGTTCAGTACATCAACATAGAGTCATACTGATCTTCCTTCATAATGACTCGCTGTGATTCCTCTGAGCAACTGCCGGGGGTAAACATTATGATCGACTCGAGCTGCCTGACTCAGAGCACGGACGGTGGGTACGCTGGACCCACATCAATATTTATAATCGAATGGACAGCTTCATTCAATTAGAAGCCCACACTTCATTGATCCCGCAATATTAATCACCGCATTTCTCAAGTTAATCACCGCTCTGCCAGTTCCTTTCCCAAAGCTTTCATCTCACAACCACCGACTCTATCCCGCCGTCCAGCTTTTAGACAAACAGATGTACTTGTGGAAGATTAACCCAATCGTCCGCCGGTTTGCGTACTTGTTACTCTGATCGTCCAAATCATTTTCCAATCGACCGCGCTCCCGCCACTCTGACAGCGCTTCCCGTGGGCGCCTCTCGCACGATATCACTTTTGTGACTCGAACTGGGCGTCTGTCGGCCTCGATCAGTCGAGTTTACACAGGCTTTCAACCGGATGTGTATCAGGGGTGAGTCACTTAAATGAACATCACAGGAAATGGGGCGCTCCCCTGAGCCTGCTTACAGTAACTGACAGTCATTTCTTGGAAAGAGACACTAAAATACTTACAGTGAAGCTTGTGCTCTGAGCTTTGTTGTTGTAGCTTATTTAGACTGGTCGAACATTCGAACCCCGAGATGCCCGAAACAATGGGATCACCTCGCCGGCGCGCGCCTCGATGCAAGAACACAGAAGATCACCCTCTCCATTCTCACCTATGCCTCTGGTCTCTATCCCCGACCCTCGATCGAGCGGTGGGCGCTTGTGGCGCCCTCCCTGTCGGCTATTGTGGGAGAAGTTGGAACCAACTGCACGCGCCGGCGAAGACAATGGGCCCGACGCGCAATGAGGCCCCGTCTATCAGCATCGGCGGAAAGATCGAGTGAGGAACAACGGGCGATGCCGGGGAGAAGTTCGGAAACAAGAAAACGTGGAGGCCGGATAAGTTGGAAGAAAGGCGGCGATCAAACTATCAAACACTCATCAACGCCACCGGCAACACGCGCAGAAGTTGAACTGAACCAGCACACAAAGGCGGCTCTTAGTCGGGGAGCAGCGGGAAGAGATGATTGAATGGTCCCATGCAACCTCGATAAATCATCGGTAGACGCATAACAAGGGCCGTTCCGTCGAGGATCCGTGCGCCCGAGACGCAAACGGGCATTCCAGCTGGCAACCATGGGCGGCATTGGCTCGGCTAGATACTGTGAAACAAACACTTGAGTCCAATACCCCATCACGTTCCCGACTTGAAGCCCGAGATGTGCGCTGGCGTTGAGTCAGTGGGCGCTCCGTCATTTTTCCTGATCTCGATGTCATGATGAACAGCATACTGTCAAAGGATGAACAAAAGGTGAGGCATGAGACAAGCGCGTGGCTCAATTTCTGCGCTTCGAGCATATATATATATATATATAATGAAAAAAGCAGCACAAGTTATGATATGATAGCCAGTCGCCATAATTCGGCGAACAGCCAGCAAGGAAAACTTTCCAGGACATAGTGGGGTTTGGTTTATCGGGCGGGATTACAGCCGTGTCGAATTGAGCATGCCTTGCCAACGAGCCACCGCCACCGCGAAACAGCAACGTATTTCGCGGAGTATCCCGATTGGGATGAGTGACACCTCTGTCTCAATTAGGCAACGCCCGCCTTGCACGCCAGAACAAAGGCTGGCCTCTCCCGGCCAAACCCAGTCCGTGACACGATAACAAAAGCACTGCATCCCGCGGCGCCGAAAGACATACTTATGTACACTATCATACACACATGCGACGCAACCGCGTCTGATACAACCCACCAAGATCGGGATATCACTATGCAATGTGGGATGTGCAGCAGTCCGTTTCCCCAGCTGTGGGGAATTATATGGCGGCGCCCAGCCCAGATCCAAGACTGGACCCCTAGCCGCCCGCTGCGCCGCGATTGCGGCTCCCGCGCGGTCGCCCACGGGGGCGCTTCGCCTGCCCGCGCTCGTCCACGCCATTCGAGGGGCCGGCGCCGGCAGCAGCCCCAGCCCCTGGCGCCGGCGACGCGTTCCCACTTCCATTCGCATTCGCACCTGGAGCAGAATCAGGGCCGCCAATAGTACATGGTAGAGAAGCCATACGCTTGCGCTTCTTCTCCGCCGGCGCCTGGCTCTGAGGTGGATTGGAGGCGGGGCCGTTATTCGAGGCTGGGCCTGCAGTCCGTCGCTCGGCGAGGTACCTAAGACAAAGCAAGATACGGTGAGTATGGGCTGCGAAGGGCGGCGAGAAGAAGCGAGGGCAGCACATGAACGGTCAAGACCAGATATGAAATTTCGCAAGTCCGGATAGGTGCACCCACGTGCGCCCCGCCCACACGTGTGCCTCACCGGACCACACTGGTTCGGGCGCAGCTGTGCGGCGGGGGATAACCATTCGCAGTGCACACCGACCGGACGCCGGACGCAGATCCGGTGATAGCGCGGCGTCGAGCGACGACCACCACCAAGACGCCGAGAAGACGCCGGCGCGCTGGCTCATCAAGACACGGATCGGTGCGTCGGTGCGAGTGGGTCGGAAATGGGTGACATCGACTGGCCCAACAGGCCCACTAGGCAGGCCCTCCCCAAGCGAGAAGGTCAAAGATGCAAGATGCAGGATGCAAGTGACAGGAGGCCCGAGACTGTCGCACTCCGCCGCAAGGTGCTCCTCAGCTCGATATGGAGGGCCTCGGCCGGTACCACAGATGGCTGCCATTCGAGGAAGGGAAGCCTAGACCGCTCCATCCCGATTTGGACATGTCATGCATGTGAGCCTGCGCTTGGGCCAGGCTGGGTCCGTCCTGGGAGCTGCTTATGATAGCCCTGCAGCCACACAGAGCAGGCTTCGACCGGTGCCTGTGGGGAACCGTTGTCGACCGAATGAGCTCTCGGCGAGCACGTCCTTCCCTTCCCAAACGGCGTGTCGTGCGATTGAAGGTCTGTACGACAAGTCGACTCGGCTCATAGGTCCATCGATCAGCTCGTAAGGATTCCCGCCATCCCTGCTGAGCAGAAGCGAGCAGAAGCCGAGAAGCCGCAGGCGATAGAAGTCGCCGATGATAGGGATGAAAGAGACCCTAGATATGGGTGGGGGTACTCGCGAGTAGTGCCGTTGGCGGACAATTCGGAGATTGGGGTGGCAGAGATGCTCCCCGGGAACATAATGAGCATGCCCCGCGGTCGTGGGAGGGAATAGAGGCACCCTCGACAGTCCTCGTACATGAGAAGCCCGCCCACTCGCAAGTCGGAAATCGGGGTGGCAGAGATGCTCTTCAGAATCATCGTAAGCACACCCCGCGGGAACAGAGACTCCTTCGACAATCCTCGTACATCAAAAGCCCGTTCGTGTCCGCCAGTCTGGCCATGTAAGCCACGCCCAGAGTGTGGGGGACCCATGGAATCAGGCCGTACACGAGAGCCCCATGCCGCCATCTTCTGGGGTATAAACGAAGGGGGGGGGGGGAGGAGAGTCATGGAGGCACGACGGGTTGATCGTACGTACCCACCCCACGACCGATTCGGGAGTGGACGCATGGCGTATGGGAGAGAAGGAGAAACGGACGCCGTGATCTGGTGCCGCAGCCCGCGTTGCAGCACCAGACAGAACAAGAAAAAAGACCGAAAAAAAAGAAAGCATCGCACGCACCCTGCACCCTTGCCATCCAACGTCTCCTGCAGTCCAGGCAAGGGAGGCTGTCCCAGCTCCGCGCGCAGCCGGTCGACGTCAGCCTTGGCGGCGGCGTACTCGCCCGCGGAGAGCGCACCAATCTTGTTCTGCAGCGCGAGGCGCTCGCGATCGAGGCTCGATTCGAGGAGGTCGGCCTGCGCGCGGCGCGTGTGTTAGCCAGCATTCCTCCTGGGTGCACGAGGATCAAGTACCTGGTTCCGATCCTCGTTAACCTGCACACCGCTGTTACCCAATGAGATTAGACAAAGAAAAAAAGACGCACCTGGCTGAGACACTCAATGAGACGCGCACGCTCGGATTCAAGTCTACGAATGTCTTGTTAGTATGGCGGTGGGATCGGATGGGGATAAAAGAAGAAAAAATGGAATCAGATAGGAGCGAAAGACATATATGCAGGGTATCAACACGGATATTCAGTGTGAACTGTGCAGTTCGTTTGGTATCATCAGATGGATGGTGAGGGGATGTGCATCCGTACTGCACAGACAAAACGGAGCCAGAAAAGGCACAAAAAAGCACGCGACACGGAAGTAAATTATATGATGATTGGAATTGCGAACGCACTTGTTCCGCTGCTCGCGAATGTCCTGAATGGCGCGGTTCTTCTGCTCGAGCGACGCGTGCGCCGAGAGGATGTGTGCCGTGTGCAGCTGGAGCGTCAGCGCATGTTTTCTACACAAAGAGCTCAGTCCCGTCCTTTTTCGCAGGATTAGAACGCACTTGAGCTCGGCGGTCTTCGCGAGCTGCACAAGGTCCTTCGTCCAGTTCCCCTTAGCCACGACCGGCTGCGTTGCAGTGCTGCTGGTGCCCGCGGCTGCGTTCTGAGGTCGCACGACGGCCTGCTTCGGTGCGGCATTGGCTGGGGCGTGCTGCGTGTCCTGTGGCGAGACGGTCGTGGGCGGGGCAGAATGTGGTTGGCCAGGAGGGGTGTAGTGGACGTATTGGGGCTGGGGCGGACGGTGCAAGACCGACATTTTGCGCAGAACGCCCGACACCGAGTGCTTGGGGGCCGACTGAAGGGTGGCAGGAGGATGAGTGTGACAGTCACCGCTCTTCGGCAGAGTTCGCCGAGTTGCACAGCCTCAGCTGCGGCCTTCTCAGCTGCATCTCTGTTTTTGGAGAGCTGTGCAACCTCGGAAGCCTGGAACGTGTCTGGAGCCACTGAGAGCCCACGATACAACAGCTTTTGTCTTCTCTGCAGCGCGCTGCAGTTAACAGTGCTGGCTCCAACAAGTCTTCGTTTCTGCGCGGAATTCTGGTCAACTGCGAGTCGTCGACTGCTCTGGATCTTTATGGCTGCTGTGGTACTTCCGACATGAACCAGATCGCACCGCTCCAAATCAACCCGAACTGGATACATCGAGAACTGGGTTAGCTTGGCTTTCCAAGGCTGACTGTGTAACTCAAGAACACCGCATCTCAGGACTTCGAATCGAATTGTATGACTACCCAAGGGACTGCTTCGGACGTCGTTTAGATTTGTCCGCGAACACAACGCCCTCGCTGTCGTAAGTACCTGAACAACGAACGAGACGGAATTTTGCGCCGCCGCCTCAATCAATTCCTGTCCTCACGTGCCTGAACCTCCCGCCTCTGCTACAGTGCTAGCCTCTACTTGAACCCATCCCGTCCGTGTTTAACTCGATGGCATCCTAAACCCCCTAATTCCGACGTGCCGCCCTTGTAATGCAATTGGGTGAATTTCCGAGCCCCGCTGGTAACCCGTCCTACGTTATCAATTCGCGTTGATCTCTGCCTCGCAGTCTCGGCGGGTGCTCTGATACGTGTGGCTTACATCAAGTGCCTGCCCCTACAACGTCTCTCAGGTCCGCCCGGCGCAAATTGACCAACGAAGATCTTACAGCAGTTTCGTAGCAGATGTTCTGCTACTTATTCCCGTTTACCCCGGCTTTACCCCTCCATCGGTCTCGTTCTTTATATGTCTATCTATGTACCTCAAGCTTAACTTTTCTCAAGATCGTGGACTTACCAGTGGCTCCTGATTATCCGACCCAGTTGAATCGGTTGTTTCGACTGCGCACTGCGGAGATCGAACAGGACCCTACCAACTCTGTGCAACCGCAGTCTGATTTTCTCCCTCGGCGCGTCCACACGCTCCTAAATTAGCTGGGCAAAGGTGTATCTCTGCTGGACCCGATAGCTGATAGCTGTTGAGCTGTTCTCAAATTCCGATAAACTACGCCAGACTCTTCGACCTTCGCATTCAGCTTTACCGTCACTGAGGACCCAGGCCGTGAATTCGGAATATCAGAAAACCCACACGTAACGACCTGCGTATGTTGTGAGTGGTCGACACTGTTCACTCATCCTTCGACCCGCTTGTCTTTGTTCCGACAGGTTACATAGCACGCCCATGAAGCCCTGTAGGCCCTCCAACAGCTGTAACATAGGCAACGCGCCCGACAGTAATCGTAATCGAACCACCGCTCTTCGAAATGCCAAGGTGATAGTCGCTCTCAAACTGCGCATGCCCCCAGTCCAGTTCGGAATAACGGACAGTCAAGGTCAGTTCGCTGTGCCACTAAAAATAAATCGAATCGGTTACTTTAATTCTATTCAGTGCTCCAAACCGGACTTGAATTCGCCCCCTGCCCAGTCCGGAATAACGGTCAGCTCAGGTCAGTTCGCTGTCCCGTTGATAAATAAATTGTCTCGTGCTTCAAACCGGACTTCGTTCATTCCACATATACCCTAAACCTTCTGAGCTAGTTTTGTACGTCGCAAATATTCGGCCCGCTGAGTGTCTCAACTTCGTGCGTCCGTCTTCTACGGCGCTGGCTAAGTAGATATCTCTCGGCCGTGGGAGATGCAGTCCGCTCGCTGCTCCTAATATATAACATATCCTGATTTGCACTAGCAGGAAATGGATTGGACATGCGAACTCGGCTATGAACAAACGCCGCAAACTCAATCAGTGAATCACCAGTCAGGCAGGAATGATAGGGCCTGTCGATCCCGCCAGGCACAATACTGGAGGAGTCAGAAAAGCAGATCGCGGACGTGCCACAAACTTGATCATTGATTCGTTGCGCAGGAATGATAAGGCCCGTCGAGTGGAATGACATCCGGTGCGGATCCCGCCAGGCACGACATCGGAGGACTCGGAATCAGCCAAGCAGAAAGCAGACGTCGCTAGTCCAAGGCAAGAACAAAGTAGTAGATCATCATATCCATATCCAGACTGGCTCGGACCGGCTCGATTTTCGCTGCAGTTCAATCCATTCGGCGTGAATTTGACGTCTGAGGTAGAGCCGGATCTTTTGGTGCGCTATCTAGACGACGTCCGGTTCAGAATGAATTTCCTCCAGGTCCCAGTAATTCAGGTTCCCCAAGGCCCGGCGTTAGAATCTCCGCTCAAAATTTGTCAAAAATCGGTAGGTTTGAGCCTGCAATGCATGAGCGTTTGGTGAGAAATCATGAGCAAGCTTTGCGAGTCAAACGCAGGAGCTTCGACGGACGGACGAGGTCGGCCTGGATCATGATATCTTGCGATCAAAAATCGAACGGGAACATGGCACAGTGATTCGCCCGACCTACTTAACTCCCATCAACCTAACAGGGTAAGATTAGGAGTTGATATGTTGCCGAGTCGCATCAATCTTGTAATGTTATCCATCGGCTCGTGTCGATCCCCAGCGCGAACGGGTTCGCAACCTATCATCTTGAGATGAAGCGCACCCTGGCGCACCAGAGAGAAAAAATGTGCGGGACCACATATGTCTCCGATGTGTGGGCTCCGACCTTGAAAGTTCGAAGCCTCGTAAGTCGTACGAGGATTGACCGGTAGTCCAGATTGAGATAAGCATTCGGTGTGTTAAATCCACCGAGCCCGCGCAGGGGATCGGACAAAAACCGGGTGCACAGAAGGACGGGGCGCTCGGGCTTGGACTCGGGGTGCCAATGTAGGGCAGGGTCGACGAGTATTCAGAGGGCAGCTTCTTTCCGGGGAAGACATGATCAGAGCCAGTGTGCACGCACGTTCGCGTGCAAAGGGGCAGATCGGGCGCAGGGCAGGCGACAACCGGGGGCGGCCAATATCCTAACTGGGGTGGGTGATAGAAGGATATGCGCGCCAAGAGACGGTCGAGGTCCAGGCGCGTCACCGTCGTGGATCAGGTCCTCATCTGCGGTTCAGAATCAGTGCGGATCTTCTGCCCAGGGCGCGCCTAAATCTAAATTGCAGAGAAGAAAGTGTCGAACCAGTTCGTAGACAAGCTGAGGCGTCAGCGTGGAGGCCTAGACACGGAGCCTGCACTACTCTAACATGAGCGCTGAGCCAAGATCAGTCCAGCACTCCAGTACTCCAGGTAGGGCAAGCCAAGCGCAGATCCAGGCGTCACCGACATCGACGCCCCGACGCCAAAAGTCAAAGTCAAAGTCAAAGTCAACGCTGAGCGCTGAGCGCTGAGCGCTCACTGGTGTCCAGACCGCCTGAGAGCTTGGCCCTGCTTGACTTGGAGGTGTCGATGTGCCTGGGCTGGCCAAGCTAAAGGCGCGAGTAGAAAGCCACTTCCCCGGTTCAACCAATTCCAAAGTTCGATAAACTGGTTTGCATCGACATTGTAGAGGGCGAGTTGAGAGGAAGCGTGCAGTCGGAGGAATCCACCGCCCGTCAAGATGATCCGAGTCGAGTCAGCATGGTGGTTCCGCCCAGCTGCGTCTAGCTTTCCGTGGGCCTAGCTGGTGGAAGTCAGAAGGAAAGCATTGCGCAAAACTGCGTCGAAAGCAAGAGCAAAGCGCGGCTGCGGGCCTGCGGCGCTGTCATCTGACATGCCGATTCCCAATCAGCGCAGGTGATCCGAGTCAGTCAGATGCTGATCCGGCGGGACTGATCCGTTCCGTCGGGCCGGAACGATAAGATAAGATACGATTCGGTATTGGCAATGGTTCGCTGCGGACGCGGCGACGCGCCTCCGGCGTGGCATTGTACAGTATATAACAGTCGCAGTGGTTCGAGGAAGATCCGCGCGCGTTCGCGTTGTTGCGCAGCGGTGATACTGTATATTCTGGGCTCGCGATCACCGGGGCAGGGCAAGGCAGATTTAACTTGACTGAAGAAAAAGGAGAGACGGCAAGATAGATACGATTCATCGATCATGACTTCGACTGTTGTCTATTGGCCGTTAGGAATAGTGCCAATGTGAGCCATGTCAGTGCGCCGCATGCATAGGGCTGTTGCTGTTCAACCTCTGGAATGAACTTGAACCAGAAATAAAACTGCGAGAGGCGGGGATGGCGATCATCTTTACGACACTTGCCAGCCGCCGAGCAGGGCCGAGCGCTACAACCAGGCAAGTTGCAACGCACTGCGCAGGAAGTATGTTACATATAAAAAAGTGAACCAAGGCGACGACACAGGTTACAGGAACTGGAACCCACGGGCCACGGGCGGCCCGCCCTTTCCTTGATGGTGGGTTTCTGACCAAATGTCCATCACGTTGTGCTCTTCGATAGCAGCTCGTCCAAGGCCCCAAGCTCGCACAGCAACACGAATATAAAGATGGTAATATTTGATGCGAACTTGATGTAGAAGATGCGCGCGCCGCTGATGCGATGCTGGGCTTTGGACCTTGGTTCCCTCCTGCCAAGTTCCTTGCGGGGCCCGATCAATGCGCACAGAATGATGAGCGACCTCGATGAGGATTGAGAGACTCATGACCAACTTGCTGACCCGTTCAAATGTACTTAAAGTTACCGCTCGCCCATCGTCACGCTCGGGATGTCCCGGCGCAACATTATTCAAGAGGCACCACCGTGACGATGTCCGTGCCGACTGTCGCGTCAACGCTTCTACTGCTCCTGCCTCCGAGTCGACGCCACCGGTGCCGGTTCCTTCCCATGACGACGAAGAGAATCGCCCTCGATCGTGCAATCTTGAACCCCAGTCCGTATGTATGGTTCGAACTTCGATTCAGTAAGTAGCCCAACACGCAAACCGACTCGCCCGTGCATTTTTTAAATTTGGGCCAGTTCTATCAATGAGAACGCGCGCTGCCTTTGACACTCTAATACTTGAGGCTGGTCCACGTTCCGCGCCATTGCCGCGCGCGATAGTCCGATCCCGGACGAAAGGGCCTGGACAAAGGGCTATTCCTCTGGTTCCGCAACCGACGGAACGACATACAACCGTCCATCTTATCCTTGTTTATTCTTCAGGCACCTGCGTAGAACTCATATATCTGCCTCACCCGACCCGTGTCTGCAATGGATCCGTGGGAACGTTCTGCCACCGATCGCGATTCAACCCGGCTTCTGCGCGTCAGCTTCCGTCTCTTCGTTCCGCGGCACAAATTTGTACCCCCCGACGTCACCTATGCTGCTTATGACGGAGGGCTACGGAGGGTCTCAGAAGATCTCAGAGGGTCTTGGCAATGGAGCTCAGGTGTACAAGTTTAAGTTGAACTGAACCAAAAGAAGCTGACTCGTCCGACGCTCTCGACGTCAGTCATCACTTTGTCTTTGCATGGTCACGATGAGTCCCGCGATCGTGTTTCGTGAGACCAGGACCCCATCGACATCCCACGTCCTAATCAAAGAAACATTCCCTTCTTTGCGGATATTGTCTTGGCTGCGTGCGGCTGTCGCAAATCGGGTACAGTCCTAGAATCGGGTTTATTTCACGCGAAGGGATCGCACTGCAGCCTAGATCTACTTGAAGTCTGTACGGAGGTCGCTGCCATGAGCCACCACCGCTTTCACAATCACTTCATTCAGATCGGTGATCCACGACGCGGTCACATGACCCCAGAGGCGAAGCGTAAATTACTCAAGTATCTGATATTTAGCTCGAGCACAGGACTGCGGAGCCAACTAATCGGAATTTGCGAATCTACTATGTCAGTCCCATAAAATCAAATGGACTGCAATCGGACTCGGAGTCCAGCCTTTCCCAGCGTCTTGTCCAGCTCGGGCTCTGACACGTTTTGAACCTTTCATCATGATACTGACTCCCCATGCCTCCGTTCAGCCCCATGAGTCGACCCAGGTAACTTGGCCAGACTGGCTTCACTGGAGGAGGCGATGGACACAGTCGCAATGGGCACTTTCCCACGGTTCAAGTTATGCCTGTCGAGAGTTGCCGGGAGCATCGCAGCTTCGCTTGACCCATCCGGCACGGTATCTTTGCCTGGGCTGCATATGTATGCTATTCTTCTAGCCCATCTCTAAGTGAGGTCTCTCGTCCATCATGCATTAGCAGGGAGATCGACATTCTCCACTAACCAGCAAGATACATCAATACTGGCAGAAACAAAACTGGCGGGGCTTGATGTAGTAAAATCGATCAAAGCGCCCGCGTATTGAACCCGTTCCCGTAGCCCTTTCCCGGAGCCTCTTAATCTTGGTTCGTATTCGACTCGTACCGGCCCGTACGTGAGATCATCGCAGTGATGAAGCAGTTGAAGGGCTGGCTGGTATCTTCCCGAATGAAAATGAATACAAAGTGGCATTTTCAACACTTTGATCCGGGCCAGTGCCTTCAGCTTGCATTACTGCACGGGACGGATCTCAGTGTTGGAACTTAGCCTTCGAGTTCAAATTAGAGCGCGCACTGGGCAGCGAGCTGGCTGGATGTAAGATGTTATCGGTTAGTGCCCACCTTCTTTCTCTTTCTCTTGCGAAATCATGGATGCCGCTTTGGTTCCGGTCGTCGACCCTCTAGTTACACCACAAAGTTGATTCACTTTCAAGTTCAAATCAACTCGATTCACGCACAATAGAGAAACAAGCAATGCTTCCGGTCTCGTTCATTCTTCTCTTATGACTACATGATGTAAATACATGATATGGTGTGATGTTACACAGAGCAATGAGAGGATATGATGATGGTACAGTGAGTGCGCCATGCAGATGCTCGAAATATAGGTGAGTGGCGCTTGAGATTGAGTCAGGAGGGGGAGTGAGTACGGTAGCAAGGGGATGGGGTGTGTACATTGGTGAGGGCGCTTGAGAATGAGACTGGAGAAGATAAGATAGCGGTGTGCGGGCGAGGGTCATGGGAGGGGTCGTAAAGGTCGTCATGGTCGTCATTTTGACCGCGCGCGGGACGCAACGGCTGTTCTTTTTCGTACGGGAGTAAAAGGGTAATGGGTATGATGAATCGAGTCAGATGCGACTCGTCGTCTGCTGCGAGGGCGCGCACAGAGCGCAGACGGCTACGCCGCGGCCCGAATTGCGGGGTTCGCGGGGTGGAGGTGCACACGCGGTACGTGGAATACACGGAGGAAGTTCCACGGGTGGGGTTGGTGCGGTGCGGGGTTGACGATGTCCTTCGGATGGAGGGGACGGGAGTGGGGATGCGGGGCAGGGGCGGGCGAGGCGGGTGTACGCGGAGACATGCTGCCTGCGCTGCTCGCGGGGCTGGACGGCTCAAGCTCTGGCACACTGAGATTGCGTGCGGGGCGGCGGGGCGCCGCGAGGTGCGTGCGGGCGTGCGAGAGGTAGTGTTCCGCCCCGAGGGCCGAAACCAACGCCGCGTAGTGCGACTGCACCTCCACCTCCCTGACGCCAAGTGACCATTTGAGCACAGTGAGGAAGTCACGCTCGATGAGCCCGATATCCTGCATGCTGAAGACGCCCGCCCAGCATGCCCAGTGAAAGTTCTGCGGCCCGCTGTCGTTCACGTACTTGCTCGCTGCGATGAGCGCGCCGAGGAAGATGCGCTCGAGCGCATACTCGAGGTCGTGGGAGATAGACAGGTGCAGGCGGACGCGCTTGACGTAAACGAGGGCGGTGAGGAGCGTGGGCGGGGTGACCCTTGAGAGGCAGAGTATTCTGGCAACGAAGGTGGTGAACTTTTGGGCGTAGGGCGAGCAGGCGCGGCCCCGTGCGGGGGGTGAAGGGGCGCGGCCCATACCATGATATACTGTCTCGGAGACACAGCCGACGATGTAATCTATGATACAGATAGATGAGGACGAGGAGCAATTGTAAAGAAGGGGCAACGCACCGACGACAGACTTGGAGATAGTCAAGCCAGCGAGCTCGAGGAGCGCTGGGGAGTGCTTCGCAGCGTCGACGAGGGATGCGGGATGCAACCGGGACGACGAGGAAAGGCTGCTTTTCATCGAGGGAGACGACTCCAAGGCCGAGAATGAGGAGGGGAGCGAGTTGGACATGAGCGGCAGCGGCGATGGGGCGGAGGGGGCGGACACGCATGTTTCGTGGGCTTATATGTGTGATCCTCACTGAGACTGTCCTTTGCGATCTGAATATTGAATCCGGGGCCCGTGGGTGGGTGGAGGAACTTGGAGGAAATGATGACTCAGCTCCGACCCGACATTCGGACATCTAATCTAATCATCAATGATCATCCTCTTTTCCCACGTATTCCTACTGGCTCGGCAACGTCAATTCTCAAGCTCGGCACATCCGGCCATCCCTCCGGGGGATCGGCACGAGTGCGGCGCCTATACCCGCGCTGCTTAAACTTTGCGGGTTTTACAAGTTACCCGCGCGGGTGCGACCCTGAGGCCCGCGCCCGGCGCCCGAGTGCGGATGGCGATGCCGGTACCCGGCAATTCGCGGGTACTGGACGCCTCCTTTTTAAATTGTGTTCGTTCTGAATCTTAATGTGGCGGTCAGCAAGTTGAGCAACACTGCCGTTACTTTCTTCCGCCGGGTTCGATTCCCAGCTTATTTCTTTTGTCCTTATAATGAATCACATGCGAAATATCATCATACAGGTTCGAAGGTTTGAGCTTTTCCTTCGATACTTTTACGCTGACGAATGTTCGTGTACATTGATCTCTTCGAATGATGCAGACCCCTTCAGAGCTGAGCGCTGAGGAGTCTCGCGAAAACCCAGAGTGCCCTCCCTTTAAATTTGCGAGAGCTCAGCGCTGCTCGGCTGCGCGGCGCCGCTTGATTGACTGACGCCGATCTATACCGCCCGGCGTCCATCATTCTGGCTCGGGCGAGGCGTTTCAAACCAGTCCAGCTCAAACTGCGCCCATCCATCTCGGGCGGATGCCGCGCCATTAAAACGCGGAACTGAAAGCCTCCGTACCCAAATCTAACACCGTATATGTCCGTGATGCTGTGCACGTCTGATCAGTGATCTCCGTCCCACGTGGTCGGCGATCAAACAAAGAGCAGGAACCTCGGCCATGTTTTTTCAGCGATTTAATTTATTTCAATGCGGAGAGTAGGGCCCTAGGGGCTTACCCTGAGCTACCACTGACATGGACACGATACAGCCGGCCGGTGACTGCGGAACAACTACGCGCTTTTTGAGGGTCGAGTGCCCGATGCTTGGTGCCGATGGCGCGCCGCGGCGCACGCCGTGACTCGTTCAGTGAGCGTGCATTTGTCGGTGCTGCATTGTTGCCGTTCATCGGGAGTAAGGCTTGAAATGTCTTGAAATGCAAAGAAAAAAAGAGTAACCCGCTTTGAAACCACTTGAGGCTACGACGATCAACAATTGAAGCGCCCAATTTCCGACAACAGCGTGGGTCGAGAAAGTTCATTCGGGAGAGTTCCCTTACGTGGATATTCCTGGGCTATTCCGTTTTTAGCTGTTCGTTCAAAGGCAGGGTCCGGTCGGCGAAATCACAAAGCTCTGAGTTATTCGGACTTGTACATTTGTCGTTCCCGCGCTATCTTGGCGCTATCTAAATAAAACGCCAGGCGATCAAGATCATTCGACGGACGGACTACAGACCCTGAGTACATTGAATCGTTGGGGACGGTCCCCGGGGATGGTTCGTCGGAGCTTGATACTGTTGTAGTATCGACGGGGTTTGTGGGGCTTGTGGGGCCTAATCGGCGCTCGCTCCTGCCACACTATTCTAGTCCAGATAGATATGGGACCAGCGTGCCAGTGACAGTCCCTAGGACAACGAAGATAACGCCAGTTCACACTGACCTTGAACACCTTATAGGCGTACAAGCACAAGGTGGCGCCCGGGATTTTTCGAAACTCCTGTTCTCAAAGCCGGTTAGTATTGGAAAGACGTCAGCTTGAGTCGTTTGAACACTGCGGCACCAGGATCGATGAGTACTCTCCTTTGCACATGAGTATAATTAGGGTATGTACCTTGCCAAGGTGGGGATATTTGCCCTGTCTTGTCAGATACAAGCTACTGGACCATGCGGCAGGTCGGGATGTTCCTTGCCCCGATTCCATCCCTAATTGTGGGTTTGGGCGCGATAACATGCGCCTCGTTCGGTTTGCTTCCAGTTCGTCAGCTTTGAGGACACATCAGAGATGCAATATGTGAACGAAGCAGCGAAAACATCTTCTCTTCTTGATAGTAAACCATCTTGACTGATCTCTTTCCCAGTAACCACGCAGCGTGTTTGAGTGTATAAGTGCGGCGAGGGCGGGGTTTAGACGGATACACACCTCATGATGCATGTGTTCGTTACGAAGCTCTGGAAGAGCCGCCACAGAAAGCCTCGGATGGCATGCTGCACCCGAACGATGTGAATACTGTATTGTCCCTTCCTTCCGGAGCCAGTGGTAGGGAAACTGCTGGTTCGGCCGAGGTATCCAGAGATGAACTGAATCGGGGATCAGCGAGACTCCAGAGTATCAGGTACCGTGCGAAGAAGACCAACACAGTTCCACCAATTCGAAGGATGCGCGGGTTTCTCGTTATTGGACCGTGGCTGACTCGGAGGAGCCAGGTAGACATAGTGTTCCAGATTTAAGGAATTTGGCGGGCGGACAGGCCTGCTTAAATCTAACAGTTGGCCATGAACTGTTTGATGGCAACGGTTGGGCGGAGGGAGCGTGAACTGTGTGATCCGGACAGCTGATGCAGCTTGCCGGTTGAAGCCGAGGCGAGCTGATCTCGCCAAGATCAGACCCGATAAGATACCAGTTTTGATGCGCCCCGACTGCGAAACGCGCACACCCTGTGCCCAGCTGTTTCAAATGCACAGTACAAAGCACTGCATGGGCAAGGGCACCGCTCGGAACCAGGTCGTCATCTTCTTCCTGAACTGTCACTACGTAGCACTTCCCGCAGCCGCAACACTTCGACCATTCTTGCCCCTGAAAGCCGCTCTACTGCCAACCATGGACACCTCCGAAGCCATCATAATTACTACTGTCACTGCCCCTACTGAGCTAGCCACGGCCCGAAAGCTTCTTTCCGTATACAAGAGGAACAACAAGGACTACCGAAAAAAGCAGGATGAAGCCCATCACAACGAAGCCTATCCTGGTGAGTCGCGCGGCCTACAGTCTAGATGTTCAACATTCAAGTCGTATCTAGTATACACGGAGTTCCTTGCTGCTCGCATCGTAGAGTGCGAGAATATGATGGCCATGCGTACACATCCACATTTTCTGTGTCACCTAAAGCTTCTAACATGAGTTGCATCAGCTCTGAACCCAAAAACCCTCGCTGGTTCTCCTAATGATCCTCCGGCCCTCCCCAAAAATCCCCCGGTCCTCAGTGGTATGTGCATGGTGTCAATCATTTTAATCTTTGTTAACACTGACCCTGTTGCTCTTTGCAGGAGTGGCGGGAGGCCCTGAACAGAACAATGGTGCAGCCGCTGTCAACCCTGTGTCAGGTATGTACTACCATTCTATTCATCCAATTCTTTTGGGGGGCTGGCGCGAGGCGCGGAGTGTTCGAACTCAGCACTTCGCTTTGAAGTTGTTCGAAGTGCATTTGCGAAGCAGCACTTGAGCTGTTTGTTGCTAGCAGTTCAGCGAGTGCTCGCAGGTTGCATCTCGATCCGGTTGTCTTATGCAGACAGTTGGATGCACCATCCCAACTGTTTGTTCTGAACAGTTGGAGATTATCAAGTCAACTGCATTTCTACGCTCTTGGGGCGTTCACATTAGTTAGAGCACATCGAGCACTATATCTACCTGATTGCCGTCCCACTATACATGTTCTCACTAATTTATTTTTCTCTCAATAGACCCTCCTATCGACCCATCTCTCGAGGACGGCCCACCAAGGAAGAAATCCCGAGGAACCGGCCAGACACATCGTAAAATTCGTAATGCAAATGAGTTTCTCCCGCCAGCAGATTCTTATCATTTCCCAGTTGTTGTCGATCCGATGAATACGGTGAAGGAGTCGATAACCGCCCCCATGCTTGTCAAGTTCACGACCGCTTGGCTGACGCATGGGAGTGCCGTAGAAGCCGCGGATGGTACTACCAGCGCCGACACATTCCCAAGTCTACGTGATTCTGCAATCGACATAATTGATCATGTGCTAGACATTGCTGATCAGTCAAAATTCTCCCTCGTCCAGTTGAAGTGGACGATGGAGTATGAGAGCGGCGAGCTTAACCTTGAACATATCACAGCCCTTCGTGATTGGCTCGTCGACGCGGAATTGATGATCGGGGATCTCCAACGGAAGCCGGTGAAGAAAGGTATTATATTTCCACCTTATACATTCACAGAACTAATCATCTTTTCAGTCAAGGACAAAGATGTGACCGTGAGAATCATGCACGAGGGCAAACGGGTCACCATGACACCGGCCATGCTCTTGGATGCGAGAATGGATCCTAGTAAATACCCCGGTTGTGTTGAGGGAGGCATGGCCCCTGTTCTAGCCGTCCTGAAAAATCGGGTCCGTACTCTTCTCTTGCTTGAAATCGGTCTCACGAAAAGCAGAACGGGATGCACAAATGTATCACCTGTGGCTCGGGTCCGCGCGGAAAGGCAATCGACTCCCGGCCGATTCCCCCTACAATCGATCATCCATATTTGGGGGACTGTAAGTGCCCTGTCCGCGGCGCCGCCCTCGAACTTTGGATGATCAAGATGACTGCGGGCCTTGATGGTGTTCCTCAGCGGGGTGAGGGTAAGAAGAGTCAACTGGCTTTCAATCCGGATCTCCTCAAGCTTGTTGCTGCCGCCATTCAAGCTGCATCCGGCCATGATATTGATACCCTCCTTCAGCCACAGAGTGCGCGGTTGCGTCATACCATTCTCTGGGCGCTCGAGCAGCTCTATGAGATCTGGGATGAAGAGGGGTCACAATATGCAGATTCCTTCACACTCCTGGCGAAGAAAGTCAACGAAACTTTCGATGCTATCGAAAAGGAGGATTAAAGTAGTTTAGTGTAGCTTTTCAACGAATTCATGTGATGTTCTTGATTGCTGTTACGGAACTGTGTGCAAGAAGCAGCTGGGAACAGACTGTTTTACTTCTACAGTAGTCCAGCTGTTCGGAAAAGACACTTGCAGGCTGTTTCAATATGCTGGTGCATGTCAGTTGTCGAAGTGCAACAGTTCGGAACTGTGCAACTCCACAGATAAGCCAGCCAGTTAATAGGTTAGATTAATACAATCCGCTCAAATTGAGTGATACATACCTTGTACTAAGCAACAAGCGCCACACCACAGCCACAGCCACATGTCTACAAACTCAGTTCGCCCTCAGCCCCTGTCGGTGTTTCAAGAATGGACACTGGCCTTGTTTTTTTCCTGTCAGTAGGCTAGAGCTGAAGACTCTGGGTGTAGATATATCTGTCATGCATAAGCTCACAGGCAACTAATTATATATTCTGAGCACAGTAATTTTTGTGTTCCCAAAATGGAAAACAGTACTTCCTTCCTAAGATATTGGGTTGAGATGCCGGCGACATAGACTTCCTCGCAAAATTGATGTTTAATGGCACTAAATCTCTATGAATATTTACAGAATTCCCTATGGAGCCCCCCATGTTTGAGCGAGTAATATAGTATGCTTGGTTTTAATCAATAATCCCTGCTTAAGCCATGTTCAAATTTCGGATGATTTACAGCAACAGGGAGCTCATCTCCCTAGCTCATCTGCACATTGAAGAAACACTATAACATGCCTAAGGATAATATAAAAGTGTCTGTATGTTACTCCATACAAATGCGGACTCGCACCGGAGTGATTTCTGGGTTGAACTTTGGGTGGAAGTGTTGGCCAAACAAATGCCAACAGAGTTCGCTGATTTGTGGTATCCTGTCACATATGGCTGACAATCCTAGGAGGCAGAAGGGTTCGGTTTGAGGTCCCAAATGAGCCCCGAGTATTGGTTTCCATTCATTTAGCAGCCCAGTATTGCTGGAGGCTGAACTTTGGGTGGAAGTGTTGGCCAAACAAATGCCAACAGAGTTCGCTGATTTGTGGTATCCTGTCACATATGGCTGACAATCCTAGGAGGCAGAAGGGTTCGGTTTGAGGTCCCAAATAAGCCCCAAGTATTGGTTTCCATTCATTTAGCAGCCCAGTACTGCTGGAGGCTGAACTTTGGGTGGAAGTGTTGGCCAAACAAATGCCAACAGAGTTCGCTGATTTGTGGTATCCTATCACATATGGCTGACAATCCTAGGAGGCAGAAGGGTTCGGTTTGAGGTCTCAAATGAGCCCCGAGTATTGGTTTCTATTCATTTAGCAGCCCAGTACTGCTGGAGGCTGAACTTTGGGTGGAAGTGTTGGCCAAACAAACTCAAATAAACTTTGTGTGCTATCCTGACGAACACAGTTGTCCTTCAACTTGTCCTGGAACAACGTTATGTTTAATTTGGACATTCCCCATTGAGAGATGCATTTCTCAATCAAACTTTATACAAATTCTTGTTCAATCAACCATTTTTTACACACAAGGGTTACGAGTTCAAGGTTAAAGGCACAGGTGAGATTACACTGTTTGATCTCTGCAGTTGTGAACTGTCAGATACTGCACTCCCACCTGAGATGTTCATTTGGAGCAGTTCAGGAGTTGCACATATTGTGCTACTCACTCCAGCTGTATTTGGAAACATATCTCCAAGTGTATGATTCAGACAGTCCAGCAAGTGCTAATCACTCACAGCTACCATTCAACTGTTTATTCCGAAGAGGAACAAATCGTGAAATTTACACACTTGGGTAGGCCTGCATTGCCTCCGAGAGATACTTTGTGCCCCTGCCATAAAATATTCAGCTGATTACTCTCAGGGTAGTACTCCCCAGCCGGTCCATCTACAATGACTTGATCTGTATTTAGGAAGATTATCCCAGTGGGAGCTTGAAGAACGGTGAAGAAATGAATATTTTTCAACCCTTAAATCTGAGCTAAATCTGGCTTAAATCTCCACATAGTCACCTCTGAGTTGCCACATAGTTTCGCTAGATTTAACCACCCAAATGAGATGTATGATTCCGACGATTCTACTCCAACTGTAATTTTTGGGCAGATTCAAGGTGTTTGATTACGACAGTTGACCGAAGGTGCAAAGAAGTGTGTTAGAAATAGCCCGACGCAAGTCTGTATTGTTACACCAGGCCACGCTCTGATCTATTTCTCCAATACGACTCTAGAGTCTACTTACGAGTACGACGAGACTTTGTTTCCCCTCTAAGCTTGCGCTCCACCCGGATCGCCTTCATCAGCATGGTGAACTTGTTCCGCATTCCCGGAAACTTTGCCTCGAATGCCACATGATCCCCTCCGAATCGAACCTGGAACTCTTCGCAAACAAACCTGATATTCCCCAGCTTCACCGCCTCAGAGGCATACTCTGCCGACTTGAACTGGGTTGACCAGTTCTTCAGAGGGATATTGAGGCCCTTCTGTGGTGATCCATGCTCCCAGTATTCGAGCGCATCATCCAAGCTTTTTGTCTCAGGAATGCGGGATGGACCGAGAGGAAGCGGTGAAGGTGGGACTGGCGATACCAGTCGGCCAGCTGATAGAGGGGCTTCGATTCGGGCTGGAGCAGACCTTGATTTGGCTGAATACAACTTCAGTACCAATCAATAGCAGGGAGAGGCAAATACCAGTAGGTGTTGCAGGCGGAGTGGACAACCCAATGCCCTCAACGATCCCCTGTATCTTCTCCAACATAATCCCTTCGAACCTCGCAAGATCGGCCTTCAGTAGTGGTGCTCCTTCGTCCTCACCCATGAAAGTCTCGTGACGGTCAATGACGCGGTCATCCATCATAATGTCAGAGAACCCCTCTTCATACGCCATGAGCTCGTCGAGCAGGTATCGCATGAGCGTTCCCACCTTGAAATTTATCAGTGGCTGACCCGACATGTAAGTGAGGAAAAAGACATACATTTTCATTGGAGGACCATCCGCCCCACCATTTCACCGCTTTCAAACTCCATTTTCGATCTGCCCACAGAAAACGGTACTGCGCACCACCTCGACGAAAGCAATGTGTGGTGAACTTGCCATTGCGACTCTTCATGACATTGCACCTCTCTACAATGTCGTCCATGAGATGTTCAAACCCCGAACGGCTTGCGCATTCGCCAAATTTGAGTTGGCCCGTGGATGCGAAGGCCGGGAATATAAAGTCGGCTCCTGCCAAAGGGCGCCTCAACAAATGCTCCATGTGCGCTTTCCAGGCCAGAACATGCGTGTAACAATCAATCTCCGGGTGCGAACGATCGATCTGGACCATGTATTTTTGAACTGACGATCTCGTTAGAAAGTCCGATGGATGAGTCAAGGTTCTACTCACCTTTATTGGGGTCTTTGTTGGTCTTACGGAAGATGAGCGAGAACTCGTGATAAGGAATTCCTGTCGCGGAGCGCAGATCGAGCTTGATATCTTTGAACTGTAGATTGATGAGCTCGTCGTTTCTATTAGATTCATAAATTAATACTGGAGTCAAAGCGAAAGGTTGTCATACCGTGTCCACAGCGTAAATGCCGTGGTAGCAAACGCTTTGAAATATAGCCGCTGAGTCACAGTAAAGTACTTGATTGCTTCCTCGCTATCAAGGTATTCGAGGATGATCTTGAGATCAGCGGGTAACATCGGAAGGGCTTGCGTCGCTGTACTAGTCCGATTGTGACGGTTCTTGAGAGATTCGTAGTAGGTCTTGAACCCGTTCTCGAAGACAGGATTCCCTTCCCACTTTTCGGTGTGCGAGTTGTACCTCCAGAACTCGCCCTGGCAGCCTCGAACCCTGTTTTGTCTAAGATATCTATCTGATGAGGCTTAGGCCACTCACCGCTCGAAATAATCTTTGAACGCAGAACGAAGCCCCTCTGCAGAAGCGAATCCACGCTCGAGGTGCTCGCATTTGTACGCTGTAAGGGCTCTGAGAGCAAGCGGGGTTTCTGCCGTGATCTCATCGAATGCGTCCGCCGAGATCTCGTCGTCCAGACGTCCTTCTGCAGTCCAATCTACAAGCCACTTTTTACCGCTTTTGACGTAATTTGCGTAGCCCTTCTTTGTCCGCTTCGATTTGTACCATTCGTCTGTGGTCTGCTGGCTGTTATTGAGAAGAGAGGAAGCGGAAGGGATGGTCGGCAGTGTCGGCGATTTCTGCGCGTGAGTTTTCTTTGCCCCCACCGGCTTCTTCTTCTTGGCCGCCGAGGAGGCAGGGCCAGAAGCAGCTGGTGTTGCCGCAGAAGATGTCCGCTTTGCGTGGCTTCGGAGGCTTCGGTGAGATGTCATATCTGTGTCGATGTGGATTGACGACGAGAGGGCTGGCAGTGCCAGTGTGCTGGACCAATGAGACTCTCAACAAATAAGCACAGAACGAAGTGCTCATTGACAACATCCCCTTTGGCACGTAGATAGCGCGCAGTTCAGAGCATGTACAGAATGCACGGTTCATGTTCAATCGCAAGACTAAAACAGTTCAGTACACACATTCCTGATTGGGAAGTGCTTAAATCTGACACCTCGCTTCCTTAAATCTAGCCCGACTATGACCTACATAGGTTTTTTTCCATTTTCGTGTCGATCGAGGTCTCAAGGAGAGGAGCCGCTGGGGCAACCAGCCGTCGAGGCAAATAGATGCTGAATCACTCTAGCGCGGGCATCAAGGCGTGTTGTAGCAACCGCCCTTGAGCCGCACTGAAACCGCACGCTCGGAATTTGGCGAGAGTGAGGCGCGTAGAGAAAGAGGGCAGCTTGGTTGGTCTCTCATGGTCTTTTTTGGTTTATTGCCGTCCGCATTGATTGAGCAGATCGAGGCTTGTGTGGTGTGGGTGATGGTGGCAGAGGAGAAGGAGAAGACGGCGCCTCGGCCCGGAAGAACTTGCACAGCCATCCGATGCCAATCAAATGCCAATCTCTAATCTTATCGTAGGGGGGGGGGGGGGGGGGGGTATATTATACTCGCGTGGTCCACAACATGAACAACGAGTTTACGGAAGACAAACAAGTAGTACTGTATAGGGGTACGTATCCATCTCTCAAGTTCCTTCTACTTTTCTTCTTGTCAAAGACCCAGTCACGGTGTCGGATCCAATCCAGAAGGCAGAGCCTAAGGCGCGTTCTCTGATTTTTCTCCTTGTGTCCGAAAACTCACCCATTCATCCCGACAGGATCGGGACAGCACATCACCTCGATGCATAATTATTTCTTATCACGGAACGTTCAGTGTTCAACAGACCCTGCTTAACGAGCAAATCAAGAAGTAAATTTCTTCCTCATTCGCTACATTATCATTGATGTCGTTTGTTCGCCGATTGCCATTAACTTGCCTGATGTATAAACTTCATGGCGACTCTTGCCACATCTGGTACGGGAACAGATTTTAAAAAGACGGGGTCCGTCTGATAAGTACAACTAGACGCGTAGCCGTAGCTGCAATTCAGTGCCGCGCGATGCGCCGCTATGTATCTGTGCTCGCGCTCTCCGAGACAGTCCGTAACAAGGGTAAAAAATCGTTTATACAAAGGTTAATAGGAGTCCACCGAAAAGGCGCGGCTCAGCGCCCGCGATCGCCGCCCCAGACCTTCTCCGGGGCAGCTTGGATATCTTGAGGTTCAGCCTGCAGCTCACGACTCGACACTCTAGTGACTCTACGTTCCCTTCGCGAGTGCGATCCTCGCGTCTTTGATCCGTCGTTTCTTTCTATCGATGTATCCGCCTCGTTCCCCAGGCCCCATGGCTCAAGATCGTCGTCGATCTGCGCGCGCTGATGCCGGATGCTCCGTGCATCTCGCGCCCATTGTCCTTGCCGCATTCCTGGGGCGGTTGCACGGCGACGTTGATCCCATTGTTCCAGACGGCTCTACGCATTCGATCGATCAGGGTCGTGCCCATTATGTTCTGCGGCGCGAATGCGAATGTTCAGGCGAGTCCGAGTCACGTCCGCGCCATCATCTTCCCGCCGACAGTCTTCGAACAGGTCTTTCCCCTGAAGCTCAGGCCCATCGAGATATATTCACTGAAAAAAATACTGTGGGAATAGATCAGAACTTTTGAAAGGCAGTAGTGTTGCCAAAGTCGGACGCGGGCGGCAATGTCGAGCCAGAGCGGAAGTGTGGGAATCTGGCCAGGGTGCCGAGGTAGCAGCTGTGGGAAGTCCGCAACTCGACCCTAATGCTGGGCTTATGGATATTCAGTGATGGTGGGGAATGCAGCTGAGCTGATGCGAACATGCCGCGGCAAGCCGTGCCTTTCCACAATTCTCGGCGCATGTGCGGCATCATTATCAACCGTGGGAATTCCCAAAATGCGGTCCATCACCTGCAAGCTCCGAGTCCGAGTCATGCCGATCGAGTCGATTTCTATGCGAACGGCAGCGAACGGCTATCTTTGAGATGAATCATTATGCAGAAGATTCGGGTATTGTCTGCTCACTATCTGGAGGAATCGAGCAAAATAGCTCGCCGTGTCTGAATCATAGCTTGCCGCCCTGGCAGGGCCGCAAAGCCTACTCAGGAAGAATCAACTCCAATCCCGAGTTCATGCAATCATCCTGGAACAGCCGCGCACAACGCGGCACATTGTCTGTGCTCGGAAGCGAAGTCGTGGTTCACTGCGCTTGAGCTGAAAGCACATCTGGGATTGGGGCTAAGTGTCATTGTACCTGTGATGTGCGAAAAGTATCTCCCCACCCCAGCCGCGAATCAACCGTGGGAGCCACGCCATTGTGCTCACTCGCCAGTCGCTGATTCAGAATCGTTAATATTGATGTCCCATTGTACTTACGCGGCGCGAAGTATCCGATCTGCCACCGCTAGTGAAGTTGAAACTGATATGTAAGCTGCTTGTGGGCGCACGAGGGTCCCGCATATTTGAACCAGCTCGATTCGCGCCGCGGCGCGGGGTGAGTAGCGAGCTCGGCGGAGAAGCATAGACGAAGCGAGTCAAAATCGCGCCTGGGCTGGGGCAAGACGCCGCTTTGACGCATCGTGACGCCGGATGGACCGCGGGGAGTCTGAATCCGAGGGGTGATCGCTTGTGGCCGGCATCCTAACATTTTGTGCATCAGTGGCAGGACACCTAGAACACCGCTGGTTTCAACTTTTGAGCCAGAGGCGGATCAGGACCGAAGCGAAGCAAATGGAGTCGGGGAACGTCTCGTGCTGTGCATGGATCACATGGTAGGCCAAACCTGTTGTGTTGGAAGGGAAACTTAGGAAAGAAAGAATGAACACCGATATCTAGATACCGGGATTGATTTATTGTTCAGTATATCTCAAGGCAACAGTATATCCAAAGGCAACCAACAAAGCGGGCCCCGGAGCCGACATCTTTTGCCTCGCTTCCACGGAACGCGAGGTAGCTAGGCAGAGGGCAGAGTTGTTCAAGAGAAATCTGTTCCGCATCAGCGAAAAAAAGAAAGAACGCCCCCGAGGTGCTGATTGATCAGCATAGACAGACCGGAACACTTCTCTTATATGTATTTCAACGCAACAACGCCGGCGGGACGGACATGTCAGTCCGATACATGCGACACCGGTGCAACTGAGGTTTCGGCCAGCGGGGTTTGCCTGTCGTCCGCTTCCGCAGGATGTAATTTTGGAGTTGTGAATCCAGCGGCATCTTGCAGAGCGGCGTCCGTATTATAAGATAGCATCAACTGAGCTACGGCCGCTCTGGCAGAGACAAAAACAACGAGCAGGGCTGATCTGGAGTTCGCCACTTGGGGCCGCTAAGTTGAACAAAGGGGTAAACAACCAGTCGTATGGGCAAGTGGTGGACAAGTGTTTCCACCGATGAAATTTGGAGTCGCTAGTTGGTCGCTGGCTGGTTTGGTTGGCGTTAGCACGAGGGGTTGCGCAGTAAGCTTGAGTACCTTGAGCAGTCGTCATACTCTCCGTATACTCTGCATCATAGCAGTTGCGCCGCTCCGCAGTCGCACCAAGCACGATTATCCTGCCGCAGCGTCAGCTTCGACATCGTCACCGCGGAAATGCGCATTGGAAATCCGGAACCAGGGGGACAGGGGCCATTTTATCGCTTCTGAGAGGGCGTCAGGGGCCGGGGCGACCTTCGGACGAGAGGAGCGGCTCCTGGAGCTGGAAGCCTGAGGGATGCGACAAGTGAATGGAAGATAAGTACCTTGGAAATACTGAATCTTCTTAAATGCGTTCTGCAGGCTTGCAGGGCCAGACAGGAGGAGGAGACGGGCTAAGGGGCAGGGAGCTCGGAGAGGTACTAGGACCGACGGGCATCCGCTATAGCGGAACGGGGAGTTAGGTACCTGCTCTGTGCGAATGTACCTGTGCCGCCGCCTGCGTCCTATGGCTTGGATACCGGCGTCCGCGCGCGCTAATGACTCGACAGGCGGGACGGTGCAGGTCACCTTGGCACGCGCCGCACCGTTAGGGCGTGGCGCGCATCATGATTAATGATACACAGCCATGAATTGAACGTTGACAGCACGCCCGGGTGCATTCGACGCTCGATTCCGAACTGATTTGAGCATTGCTTTTTTCTTAGAAGGCACATAGGGGCGCATGCCACGGTCTCGGAGGATTACTCATACCTAGCTTCATGTTCCCCCTGTTCGAGGCGATTGCTGGGTTGAGCGTCAGAGTCAAAATTCAACAGAACTGAGCCCGAACACGCACTTGCTGCGTTCAGTGTACCTGAGCCTGTTTAGGGAGAGGTTCATAGCATATTGAGAAGCCGGTAAGTCTTAATATGAACATATACACACCTCCTTCAACCTGCCTCTCGATTCACGGAATTCAACCTGGCCGTCGAACGAACTGCTACGGGCCGCACCGTGCCAACGAATGATACCAGGCTTCTCTGAGTTGTCCGGATTAATCCGTCACTTAGCCTGACTCTACTATGCATTAGTGCCTCGATATAAAAAGCCGGCGAGACGAAATGCGATCTGGTGGCGCGTCTTGACTTGTTGGGAACGCGCACTTTGGCTTAACATGGGTGCCGATGGCCCGGGCGATGGCGCTCCGACAGGCGACACGGACGATGGTCGCCACTTGAGCTTTGAGCTTGAGCGCTTGAGCTTGAGGAGTCTGCTTGACCGAGAGATTCGGGCGCGGATCGGTACGAGGATAGGATGGAACGTACATACATGTACTCGGGGGATATTCCGGGTGTAAATGGCGTACGTGAGCGGTGACGGTGACGGTGCCGAGACGAGCCAGCGCGCCGGGGGAAGTGCAGGCTGCGATAGGCTGTTACGCGGACTGACGAGACGAGCGGATGTAAGCAGCTCAAACAGCGCACGCTTTGATCGATGCGGCGACGGCCATCTGGCACGCATGGTCAGTTCGGGCGCGCGGCGCTCAGCACATATATCCATGTTGGGGCCTTGTTGAGGATTCGATTTGCGCGGAGACTGCGATGTTTAGGCTGCGGAGCAAGCTCGCATCCGAGTCCCGAAGGGGCCGGGCGTCGAGCCGGCAGTGGTATATTTAGCTGGCGTTGGGCGATCGCGGTGTCATCGAGGTTTGTGGCCGGGATGCGGGATATTTCGGGGCGCGGGGGTCGGGATGGGGAAGGGATGACGCGGATTCAGACGCAGCGGAACGAGAAAGCTGCGAAGAGGTAAGGACCGATAATAGATATAGACCGGTATTTTGGGATGTGGCCCGGAATACAGTGTCGATGCAAGGATGAACATACATAGACCAGGGATGAACATAGGTATGAGGCCGCGCGCCGGATTTCTTTGATAACGTGGTTGTATTCCTGGCTAGGTAGCGCGCGGCCTCCAAAAAGCCCAAAGGTTGAGTTCGAGGGTGCGTGCAATCGCAGGGCGCAGTTGCGGCCCAAGTTCCAAAAGAAAAGAAAGGTTATATTCGAGGGTGCAAGCGCAAGCCCCAGTCAAGCAAAGTAGTAGGCGGCCTCACCGAGCCTAGAGCGCAGACTCCGTGGATCGGTGACTTCGCGCGATATACGCCTCTGGGCGGGGGCGGGGAGGCGTTAGAGGTCGGTTGACAGGCAGGCGCAATGAGCGAGCACCAGGCTCCGGATAGCGGCCGATAGACGGAAAGGTTGCGGAAAGGCCGGCCACCCAAAAGACGGCCGGAAATTGTCCCCGTACACGGAGGATCTGGGGTAGGATATCGACAGGCGGCACGGACCACGGTAGATCCTGACGACGGACGTCCTAAGCTTTGTTTTGGATGCCAGTTTCGACGGGGAGCAGCGGGGAGCTCGAGTAGATATGGTAAGGCCAAGGAAGGGGCGCTGGGCCCGCCGTCGTCCGGATCTCTGATGTCCAGCGAGCAAATTGAAAGAGATGGTGGCGAGAGGTTGCTTTGTAAGTCAGTATTTGTAAGAATAATCGAAAGGGGAAACACCGAAGAAAATAGGTCCGCAGTCGGCGGTCGGTCCGATCAGCCGGTCACATGGGATGACCCTTTCTGTCATCGTCAAGCATGTAGGATGCGGACAACGAGGGGACTCTAGGGGACTGGGGCTCGAAGACCTACAAGAGAATAACAGAAAATGTAATTTGCATAACAAATAAATCGTAATACTACTATTTTGGGTTTCGAAGGTTGATATCGACGTTAAGGGCTTTCGGCACACCGCACACCGTTGCCGCCGAGCGTTGTTTAACTTCGCTAGCTTCTGAACTGCGGATATGTATCTGTACATGTGGTTATCTGGCCAGGAGCTGGCATCAGATTCATGGGCTGGGCTCTGCTGGGCTCCCCAGACTTCTGAGACTTTCCCCAACAAACTGAACAGCCCCAGCCCCAGGCACCCCGAGCCGAACCAATTGCCAACCAATCTGTTCATCAGATTGATTCCGACTCCGAGAAATAATTAAGACGCCGGCGAACCAGCCCATCAAATGGCTGTGCCCCCGTGCTTCTCGCGCCGTCCCAATCAGGCCATCGTTTTTCATCTCCCGATCCCGATCTTGCCCAGTCATCCAGTCCCCTCAGATCGCCCGCAGGATCTGGCCACAGATATATAAGGCCCCAGGAGACATGGCAGTCTTCACAATCTCAGCATGGTCTCCCCGGCGTCCAACCCGTCGTCCAAGTGGTCTCCCCCGACGCCCAGCAGCCCCTCCTCGTCGACCTCCTCGATGAGCAGCACCTCCTCGCGCCTGCACCCCGCCTCGCTCGTGGACCCTGCGCGGCACTCGCCCGCCCTCATGCAGCTCAGCAGCCTGAAGATCTCGCGGCCCGTTGTCGGTGCGCCCCATTCCCCTTGCCGTCGTCTTTGTCTTTGTCTGATCTCCGCCCACAGAATACGTTGTCGACGCCGTCGCCACCACCGTCAACGCCGCCCTCTCCCGGCCCCCCGCCCCGCGCGGCCGCGGGCCCACCCGCTCGCCCTTCCATGCCCCATTCACCACCTTCGCCGCCAACGTCCTCGCCCGCGCAGAGGTCACCCCGCCCGTCCTCCTCACCGCGCTCATCTACATCGCCCGCGCGCGCCCGCACCTCTGTATCGCTTTGGAGAAGTGGGCCCTCGAGCGCGTGTTCCTGGGCGCACTGATCACGGCGAGCAAGTACACGAACGACAGCGCGCTGCGCAACGTGCACTGGGCCCTGTGCTCCGGCGTGTTCGGCAAGCGCGACGTGGGGCGCATCGAGCGCGAGTTCCTCGACGTGTTGGACTGGGACCTCGGCGTCACGGAGGCGCAGGTCGAGGCGCAGTGGGGCGTGCTGCGCAGCGTCGTCGCCGCCGAGCGCCCTGGGCGCCAGCACGTGCGCGAGCACACTTCATCCCGCCTGGCGCCGCCGCGCCCGCGCCATGCCCGCAACCCGAGCATGCCAGAGCTCGAGCCCTCGAGCCCCTCCAGCAGCGACGCGAGCATGTCCCCGCGCACGCCCGATCTGCCCATGGACGTCGACTCCGCCGCCTCCCACTCCTTCCACCCCGCTGCGTACGCCGAGTCCCGCGCAGCGTACGCCCACCCCGCGTCCTGCGCCGTCTCCTACCCCTCGTACCCCTCGTACCACCCCTCCCGGCCCGTCCCCGCTCCCCCCGCCCCCCCGTCGCAGCAGAAAGCGAGCGCGAGCGGCAGCGGGCTGCACGACCGCCTCCGCACGTTCCCCGTGCCCGTGCCCCTCCCTCTCCCGCAGCCCCCCGCGTGGACGCACCCCCACCCGCACCACCACGCGCGCGCCCTGCGCGCCGCCGCGTAGGGCGCGCCAGCCCTCCACACGTCCTCGATACTCCCCCGATCCGCGACACCTCCTCGCCTTTCGCCCCCGCCCGACCCGGGCCCTGCTCCGCGCGGCGCATGCCGGCGCCGACGCTCGCACTGGCAGCGCTCGCCGCCCCGCCCTCCCTGGGTGCGGCTGCGGCTTGTACTCCTCGTCTTCGCATTCATCTGCGTGTTCCATGTCGATATCATACCTCTCCGGAGTGCACGTCCCTCGTTATCCCTCATCTGTCGTCGTCTCCAGTCCTCTCCATCGCATGCTATCTTACTCACCCCACCGTCTCCCGCTCTGCCTGCCCGCTCGAGCCCATCGGCCCCTCTCTCCCTCCTTCACTTGTCTCGCTTCGCTTCGCTCCGGACCATACTTACCTCTCGTATGCTAGAACCCTCCTTAGACCCCACCTGCCCAACTACATCCACATCACAACACGGCCTCAGATACTGTATCACCTGCTTGCGCATTGCATTGCGCAATACTTGCTCTCAAACTCGAAGTATCTCATGTAATATACTGTACGTACCTACACATACCGGATTGGGAATTTGAATGCCCTCTTGGAATCCGACTCAGCCCTCGTGTGACGTGTGATGCAGCGCCAGCTCGAAATTGGCTGTGTTCTTTGTGTTGTATGTTTTGTGAGCAGGCTGCGACAAGGCTGCGACGCTCCGAGTCTGTTCAAGTCGCCTGCCAGAACAGGGGTTTATCTAATATTTAATAAATCTGTTCTGTACCTATAACGTTCAACACTGACAGGTCCATACCGCTGCCGTCGAGTCTCGAGTCTCGCCACGCAGATTAATCGATTAATCGATTAAGGCGCGTCGCCGTCGTGCCCGCCCGATGCACGCGCATCGCAAGTCCTGCGTCGCAGGGGAGATTAACTCGTGGACTGATCGCGGATAATATTGATTCTCGATACTTGGATCAGAAACTTGATGCATCCGCTCGAATCACTCAAATTCGTGCGGCCGGCCTCGCTCGGGCAAGGGAGTCTGGAGGAGTTCTGGAATGTTTGCTCGCCTCTGCTGTTGTCAACTTGTCGGTGATTTTTCTGAAACTGTAGCAGTGCATCCGGCCCAAGCGACTTCTCCGACTCGCCCGCATTAAATATTAAATATTAAATATTTGATAGTATTTGTTAGGAAACTTGAAAGAGAATGTTGAGTTAGAGTGGTGCGGGGTAGCGCGGGGTCGGCGCGACGCGCGTGGTAAGTGATAATTGGTTGTCAGCTCATGTGCAGCCCAGTAGAGTTCAGCTAGCGCGCCCGCCCGAGCCGTTTGTTATTCTGTCTCAATGGTCACTTGGGTCAGTGAGTGCGGAATTCGGAGAGGAGCGGGATATTAATATCGAGAAGAGACTGACTCGGTGTTACTCGGAAAGGAAACATGCATAAGTGAGCGCGACTAAGGCGAGCAATTGCGCGATAGCACTGGGTGAGTGGCAGGCGTTCGTAAGAATAAATGGCGTCACGGCGCCGACGCGTCAAAGCGACTAGGTCAGACTCGGGCTCGCGAGACCGAATATACTAATAGCACGAGCCCCGTTGAATGTCCGAATGTCGTTCAACTTGTTGCACTGAGGGATGCAGTTACAGCAGCGTCCGTGTTGGCTTTTCAACCAGACTATGCCGAATGCGGGAGGCGGCATGTGGCTGCCGCGATGATCCCGGGTTTGTGGCGACTCGGCGTGGTTCGTAATGTGAGTGAGTGAGCAGCCGGCGTTCCGCGAGGCTCGGCGAGCGCCACCATAGTTCGACTTGAGTTGAACAGATCCAGAGTGCTTGGCTGCGGGTCGGCGCCGGTGGACAGTGGGCTACGGGCTGGATATCTCCCGGAACAAGTTACTTCTACCCGCCCGAAGGATCTTCTTCGGGCGTTGTCGCATGCAAGTCGCATGCAAGTCACATGACGGAGATTCCTTGGGCCGGGAGTATATTCACGCATGCGCCAAGTTCGAGTTCGGGGCCTGTTTGTGAGCCGGAGGTTTATGCTTGGTTCCAGGAGGCTCAGGAAGTACTGGTGTGCCGTTGAGTGCTGTTTAGGATTTTTCCCACCTAGTATGTGTGAGGCAGAGATACACAAAGTATCTTCCGCGGGTACATAGGCAACGGTGTTCGGAACCCAAGAGTCCAAGACGCCGATAGACTCTAACTTTCTATGAATATCCCAGAACCAAGCCGCCAGTGAGCCTTAGTTTTGCTGGTGTATCCACAAGTGTCCACCCGCGGAAAGTAACGCCGGGATCGCCGGAGTGAGTTTCGGGCAAGACAATTGTTTGGGCGGGTATTTCCGAACGTACGGGCGCCCTTCCCGAGCCAGCCTGCAAGTGGTTGTTAGACTGCGAGTCAATAGCCTCCGCGTTCTCGTACGAGCAGGGCAGAGGGACGAAATATTTCCCGCGGGTGGACTATCTATCAGTGAGTATTTCTGGAACAAGACGCCGGCAAGCTTTAGCTTTGTCGTTGTGTCCACAAGTGCTTGCGGCAGTGGAGGGGAGGACATGAAACGAATCAGCGAACCGGCTCAGAGAGCATAAGTGGTAGTATGAGTGAGGCAGACAGACAGACAGTATTTTCTGCGGGTTGGCGTCGGCGTACAGAATTAGACGCCGGTAGACTCTGACTTTGTTGGTGTGTCCATGAAGAATCGACCGCGGCCGCGGAGAGGGACCCTGGATAATTGAACCGGGATCGTCGATCGAGGGAGCTTCGGAGGCGAGTATTTTTGAACACTTGGGCGGCGCCCTTTCCTGAGCCGACGTGCAAGCTTGAGTTGCAGGCCATTAATTTGCGAACGATGTTCCTGTGAGGCTCTAAGGAAGAGCATTAGTGATAGTAAGTGACGAGTCCGCCCTAAGAGACAAGGTGTTTTCCGCGGGTGGGCGTCGGTGACTCGGAGCTAGCTACAGATATTGGCTAAGACGCCGGTAGGCTTTGGTGTCCACAAGTGTCCCCGTGTCCCGTGCGGAATGAGGGCTTCAGGCCCTCAGTTGCTAGGGGGTACCTAAGACTTCCATTTCGCTTTCTGAGCATAAGCACAAATCCTAGCGCCGTCGTTTGGCCGAGGCCAAATCAAGTTTGAGGTTCTTGTCAGTGTTCGCTGTCGTGCATTTTCAGAAGCTGGATGAAGGTATCGGCGATTATCTCGATGGCGCCGCGGAGGAAAGGGTGACGCAGACGGTGAATTAATGCCTAGGATTAGGACGCCGGTTGCGGAGTTTTCCGTCCGCGGAGAGAGATGTTAGGCAATGAAGAGGGGAGTAGCGTGATCCAGATCGAGCTTTGGGTATCTGCATTTCTTGTTGGCGATCGATACCCCAAAGATGTAAGCGGCAAGAGAGAGTACGACTCGGAGCATCGCGGGGTGCTGTGGTATCAGCAGGAAGCGGGATGACAGCTGAGAATGTGTATCAGGTGGGGGCGGGGATCAATGCTTCGCGCTCGAGGGCGGGAGTCAGGGTTGTTTGCCGCCGTGTTTCTCCGAGATCTCCGTCTGATAGAGTTGAAGCCGTTTGCGCACGAGGCGGGATAGATACGCTGTTGGCATTATCTTGATTTTCAGATTGAGAGACATCAGATTAGAGGCAGGCTCGTTGCACGAGGTCCTTTATTTTGTTGCTACGGCAGTCGGCTTGACCCGGAGGCGGGAAGGTGCGTGTGTTCCCGCCGTGAAGATCTCCCGCTCCTCCATGGGGCTGTCGTTTCGCTTTGAACCAGTTCGCGCAGTGTTCGCGCGCGGGTTCCACCCTGCTTGAACTCCATGACGCACGCTCAGGTGAGCACGGGGTGCGCACCTTGCGCGGGGCCATGATTGAAGCGCCCGCGCGGGAGGGTGAAAGCCGGCGCGCTTGGAATGGCCCCACGCCAACCTGAACCCCGCCGCCCGCATGCTGTCCGGTCGGATGTTGAGACATTTGACCGCGCGCATTCGACAGTTCGCGCGGAGCCAAGTGGTGCGCTGCTTCAATTTGGAGCCCGAGTCCGATGCAACTCCATAGTGCTCGATCTAGAGCCAACAGACAGACATGCCACTTGCGGCTTGGCCACCTGAGATCCATTTCTCAAGCCGAACCAAAATGCGCGGGAGGAGAAGAGACGGACCACTTCAAGTTCCAGTCGGGCGAGTTTAACGCTTGTCAACAAGGATTTGGGGCGGGTGTTCTGCCAGGACCTTGGACGATTGGACAGTGAGAGGCATGTTACTAGATACATTCTTTTTTGTGAAGCTTGTTTTATCGAGGAACAGAACGTTTAAACATGAAGATGAGCGCAGGAAGATGGGATGCCACACCAACTCTGATGTGATCAGCTTGCACGTGAACCGGACCGAGCGATAAGATAAGATTGGCACGCAAGCAAAAAGGGTCGAGCGCAGCATACTCGCTGGTTCACTGCGGAGACTCACCGGTCACCGCTGGAGTCGCCCGTGGTATCTAGGGCTGAGGTATGTTTTCGATGGCATCCTGATTTACCGTCTTGACTGATCATGGAAATCTGTATTGCAGTCCCGGCCCGTCCGTGCGATTAGCAGTACTTATTACAACAGAGTGAGGCAACGGGCTTGTCTGGTTATATATATATATAAAGAGGGAAAGAGGTCCGGTGCACCGCACCAAAACAATGCATAGAATCGGACGCCTCTAGAGTCTAGGCTCCTTTCACAAAATCGAACCATCCCGATTTTGCCCCGATCATTCGTCCTCTACGGTGCTTCCTTTTGGCAAAGTCCAGTGCTTGACCTTGCGCGGATTAGCGTGAATCTCTTAGCAAGATAGCCCCGCAAGCCGGTATAATAAGTACCAGCGAGAAACGCGGAACTGCCAAGAGCAGACTCGGAGCACAACCTCACCGTAGAGCGCTTATTACAATGTATTATCGGCTAGAAACTGATTAATGCGAGTACTTGTACCTGTTCGCGCTTAGTGAGCTATGACCGCGATGAGTGTAAGGGTACCCGGTGCGGAACTAAAAGATGGCAGCGCCTGAAGCGAGGACGGCGCCTTATGTCAGGCATCCGCGAGCCCAGATGTGATAGCCATCGAACCGCTGATTTGCGCCTGCTTGAGCTTGGCATGGATCAACTTCTCAAATGGATCAATTGAGGGAGCTCGAAGTCGTTCGATTCTGACTGTAAACTGGACCAAAGCGATCGGTAGCCTTACTTAAAGTTACTGCCCGCAATCATAATGCAGACTACGAAGTCTAGTGAAGGGCTAACAAGGCGAGCACTGAAGCGTCTCGCTGGTCAAGTTCCGCTCAGAAAGGTTTTAAACGAGATAGTGCTCTTACATAAACAACCTTCCATCATAATGATTTCTGGTTCAGTCTCGAATGATTCGTTCAGCAATTAAGAACTGGCCATATCGTAATCGACGGCTTTATCATGTCAAAAATGTGCGCTGATGTAGGTGCAAGCTACCACCGATGTTGACAAGAGTGGGCAAGAGTCTTCAAAATAAAGCAGGGGACCAATATTGACAGACCATATCTTATCACATCGGGTCAAGCCGGATCAGATTCATGACATCCAAATCGGTGATCGTCTCCAGCTTCACTTTTGCTCTCCCCCTCCCCCCCCCACACACACACTGAGGCGAGTTCCCTATCTTCCTCGAAATCTGGGGATATTCAGTGTTCGCCTTGGTGATACTTCTAGATCTCGGATTTATGATCGCAGGCCGGTTTGCGTCAACAGGGGGTGTTGAACGTTGAATGTTGTACGTCGAACCAACCTTCGTAGAGTCGTGATGATCTCTGTGTTGCAATATAGAATACCCGTGACGGATTCATTCAACAATCAAGACCAGCCTACATGATCCGACAGTTCTATCATGTCAGAAACTGTGCGCTCAAGCTACCGTACAACCGATGTCGAATTTTGAATCCGTTCATCAGTGGTTCGCCGATGCCTATCACACCTGGACTCGCGAGCGCCTGCAATGGGGCGACATCTTGATTCTGCACGCAACCTGCTTAGCAGGATCCGCGCCGAGTCTCTTGATGCTCTTCGCCGTCACTATACGTGATCAGGTACAAAGGACTTGCATTGATCAGTTTCGTTACGACCATACGAGCGTCCAGGTGACCGCGCCACGGGTCGCGTAAGTATTGAAGTAGCGCCCTTGAAAATCCGCGTTCTCCGCTGGTATACTAATGTGCGGGCCGCTTTCATCTCGAATAAAGTCCCGCCGATCCCCATGGCCAAGCCTTGCAACTCACAAAAAAGAAAACACCGCATCGGGGATCGCGATGGTTCGTGTTGGTTCGATATCAGTCAAGTAGTGGACAGAGATGTGAGCCTCAGGCGTCGGAGTTGAATACTCCGAGGGTCTTTGTGGTGCGGTGCATGCATATATTCTCATCGCACTTACCGCCGCAATGTTCTGAAGTCGAGCCAAGAGAATATGTAACTATCATACCATTCAGAGTGTAAGTATGCCGGCGAAAGCTTGGCATATAGCTCAGCCCTAATGAAGGGCCGGGGGCACCGAGCTGGGTGGGCGTGGACATATCTGCTAAACCAACTCTAAACTACTTGAACTTGCGAAACTCGGCTCGTGCTAATCTTATCTTATCACGTATCTCATCGGATCATCGGCCGTGCGGAGGACGATCCGAGTCATCCCGTCCAGTCGCATCTTCCAATCTGCACTCATCTTCATCCTTCCCTCCGACGAAACAAACGTCCTCTTCATCAGGGAAAACAACTTCCACTGACAGCAAATGTACTAAACGCCCTGTTTCTGGAGTGTCATGCCCGAACACGCGCACCTCAATCCTTGTCGACGGGTGTCAAACTCGCCCGACTGGGAGGAAGCGGTCCGCATGCCAGCGCACAGCTTCAACGCGACTTGGCCCGCCTCGTTTTTTTGCCCTCGCTAAGCGCGGGTTTTGGTTCGGCTTCAGGGCAAGCTGGTCCGGACTTTGGGCCTCCTTGTGCGTCGGCGAGTCGTCTCAGACTCGGGCTCCGAACTGGAACTTCTAGACAGCTCTTGCACAGCTCACCACTTGGCTCGGCCTGAATCGTCGAATACGGAGGTCAACAGTCTCAAATGCCAACCGGACCGGATGCGCAGGGGCATCGGGCGGCCGGTTCACGTTAGCGCGGGGTCATCGGTGTCCCGACGCCCCGTCTTTCAACCTCCTGTGCGGGCGCCTCAATTACGGACCGCCCGGTGCAATGCGCGGTCCCGTGTTTACCCGAGCATGCGCCGTGAAGCAGAAGCTGCAGAAGGACGGGACCCACGCACGAACCGGTTCAAAAGCGAAGAGACACCCCCAAGGAGGGGCGCGAGATCTGCACGGCGGGAGAACGCGCGCCTTCCCGCCCCCGAAAATACCCTCGACCCACCTCCGGGTCGTTCCGACTGTCGTAGCAACAAAACCAGAGGACCTCGCGCAACGATCTTACTTCTCGTCTGATGCCTCTGAACCCGCATATCCATCTAATCTTCTGTAACGATGATCTATCCATCCGCCTCATGCTTCAAGCCCTATGTACGGCGTTTCACAGAAGACGAGGCCTCAAACAACCCTGACTCCTGCCCTCGAGCCCGAACATCTGATCCCCGCCCTCCTTTCTAATTGAGCCTCGATCCGTAATCCCGCATTCCTACTGATGCGGCCTGTGACCCCCCGGGACCCCGAGTCGCACTACATGTTACTGTGGAAAATCACATCGGACCCGCGGTTCGCCACAGGAAATGCAAAGCCTTCAAAGCTTGATCTGGATCCCACTATGTGTGCTACCAGTTTTCAAGCTACAACAGTCGAGACTCACGAGACGCGACTGGCTTCATTTCCAAACAAAACCTAGGAAGCGGCGGTGCACCTCAGCAAGCGCATGTGTGGACGTTCCCCGTCCGAGGAATCAACGAAACCCAGCTGCCCGAGCCTCCTCCGTAGTCACTCACGGCCCGAGGCTCTTCGATCCGACTCTCTTCGAGGACAGACAGCCTCCGCAAACAGAACGAGCCTAACAATCGCCGGCGTCTCAATCCTAGGAATTCACCGTCCCCGTCGCCCCGCCGGTATGCTGTCGGCGGAAATTCACCGCTGGCTGATCGGGATACTCACGGACAGTTCAATACTTACACTCAATTTCAAAGATCGTATAACCCTGCATGATAGGAGCCTAAACCGACACACCGAATCTGAAACTTTGAGTCCGGGGCCTCGACGAAAACCGAGAAAGGGCGGTGCGGCGTTGAAGTAAGACGTCCTGTCCGAAACTCCCTCCGACAGCCGATCCCGGCTTTCGGGCCTGTCGTTTTCCTCCGTTTCTTCAAATTTACCCCTCCGCGGCCAAGGCCGCTTGTGGACACACAACCCTTGCACCAAAATTCAAGTACACCGGCGTCTTGGTTCTGGAAATATCTCTAGTTCACAAACGTTAACCGGTCAACCCGCGACAAATCCTCGACCTCATTAGTACTTGCAGGTCAGTCCATTCCTCCCAGAATATGGCTCGCAAATGGCAAATTTACAGCCTGCACATTCGCCCGGGCAGCTGCAGGGCGTACATCGTATGTCCGAAGATACTCCGAATTTTCGTCACTTCCCAGGCTTCCCTAGACCGACGATCGCCTCATTCGTCGTACGAACTAGGTTAAGCCTCCAGAGCACTGCCCCGAATATACAAACCTCCTCTCAAGAGCTGGGACCATTGGCCTTCATTACTATTCGATTTTCTGCCTCCTGACTCGGGCTAGCTCTGGCTATGACGAAGGGCGCTGTGATCACTGACGTTCTCCATACAACTGTCTGCTCACTTTCTCTGTCTTATTCACGCGCACGATACCTGCCCCTCAATGTCATGCGCCCGCCCGAGGGTGACTAGGACGGTCAGACAGACGGCTCGCTCGGGTGGACGTGCTAACTTATTCCGCACAAATTGGCAATAAAATGTTCCCCACAGAAGGCCTGTCGAAACCGACTAGGGCCACAGTCCTGGGTCCAACCACAGTCATGTCTGATGACGAAGAGTTGAAGTCGGTTGGTGCGGATTGATTGGATTCCCCGGAAAGCTGGAAGTGACCTGTCGGTGCCGGTGGCAGAGTCGCTGCTCCTTACCGGCCAGCCCACAACAAGCTACGTATACGGCCAGCTTGGCTGCCAGTGGTGACGCGTTGACGCGTCTCCCGGACGAATTCCCGCATCAAGCTGTCTGTTGATCAACGTTGAATGTTGAACGTTGAACTCGCGCACCTAGTTTCCCCTACAAGCCCTTGAATTCTGCTGCGTCTCAATATCGCGCTATGTTTTATTCAGACCCATGATCAGGTTGCCACGCTCACTCTCCAGTGGCCTCTTCTGCGCACGTCTTCAAGTCACACCCGCGCCCGAATTGAAGACGGGCAAAAGGGACCAAGACGACGGGTCAGCTCGGGTGGAGGCGGATCGACGAACGCGTCGCCCGCAGCAGCCTTCTCGAACTAATTCAAAAAAAAAATGCCACACTGATGGATTACATAATAATGATGCCGAAGAGAAGTCGCTTGGGCCGGAGTTGTTGAAATCAACGAAAATTTGAAAGCTGAGAATTGCCTGTGATTAATATTGCCGGTGGCAGAGTCAAGACGCCGCTGCTTACCCGGGTTTACCCGCCCACTTGGCCGTTGACGCGGACGCGTTGACGGATTGGCGTTGACGCGTTCAAGACGCGTCGCTCGCACGGCTTTGAATGAATCTTGAATGAATCATGCATTAACGGGTTTGTTAAATATATATATTACCCCGCCCAGTAATCGCTCCCACCATCCCAATCGTGTGCGCAAAAATCGGGCACCGCGCGCTTTAATCGATCGATATCGACGTCGGTTGAGTCCCCTTCGTTTCAACCGGCACACTTCGTTTCAAGCAGCACACATGCATCGGCCTGTTGATCACCGTGGCAAATACCCTCGACCCTTTGTTTGTCTCCATCAGAATTGTTCCACGGAACATCCATTCTAGCATTGAGTGACGACGAGAGACAAAGCACTAGGGCAGACTAGGACCAAATGCGCGCTTCGAAGCGTCAGGGTGCGGGTGAGAATGGCTTTGGAAAAATGTGCTTTTCATTCCGGTGCGGGCGATAGGGTACATTACAGCCGGTTTTGGCGTTGGTGGGTAGTTCTATTTATGTGTGTACGGCGTATATGGCGTAGCGTATGCGTCGACTATGCGGGCAGACTGAGATGAGCAGGTGATACAGTGTGTCTAGTGAGATCAGATATGATTTGATACGAAGAATGAAGAAGCGGGAAGGAGGAATGACGAGAGACACGCTAGCGCTAGGTGGAAGGTACGATATCGACAGGGGCAAACGGGGCGACGGAGATGGTGGGCAAGGCTACAATGAGAAGACTGAGACATAGACAAATGGGAGCACATGGCTCTTTTGAAAGAGCAGGGGGAGTGGGCGATGCTAGCGTTGTCGCCGGTACGCGCCGCAGGGGCGCAGCATGCAGCCCATTCCGGGCGGCTGGGGTTCGAAAGGCGAGGTGTCGCGGATCGGTTTTGGAACGGTGGGCAGGTGAGGCTGGGACCTGCAAAAACGGGCCTAAGAGGCCGCCCGCGGAACCCGTGTGGGGTAGTGTCGACGTGGGTGTTGATACGTGGGCGGAAGGTACAGCGGTGCGGGCATGGGGAAAGCGCGGAGGAGGTCGTGCAGCCCAGCCCCACTCACGGTCTTTTGCTGCACAGGGGGAGCGTGGGCGGGGCGCGGGGCGTGGAAGGAGCGGTGCGTGGGGTAGCTGGGGTACGACACGTGGCAGGACGAGGGGTGGGCATACCCGGCGGGGTCGACGTCCATGGATGTGGGCAGGTCGGGCGTGCGCGGGGACAGGCTCGCGTCGCTGCTGGAGGGGCTGGAAAACTCAAGCTCCGGCATGCTGGGGTTACGCGCGTGGCCTGGGCGCGGGGTGCCGAGACGGGGCTGCGTCTGCTCCCGCGCATGCTGAACCCGATGCGGGCGCTCGGCGGTGATGATGCTGCGCAGCACGCCGCACTGCTCCCGGTGTTGGCAGCACGCCCGTTGCAGCGCGGCCCACTGCGCTTCGACCTGCGGTTCCGAGACGCCGAGGTCCCAGTTGAGCACGTCGAGGAACTCGCGCTCTATGCGCCCTATATCCCTTTTACCGAAGACGCCGCTGTACGTCGCCCAGTGTGCGTTGCGCAGCGCGCTGTCGTTCGTGTACTTGCTCGCCGCGATCAGCGCACCCAGGAGCACGCGCTCGAGAGCCCACTTCTCCAAGGCGATGCACAGGTGAGCGCGTGCACGGACAACGTAGATTAGCGCGGTGAGGAGCACAGCCGGGGGAACCGACGCGCGGGCGAGGACGCTGGCGGCGAAGGTGGTGAAGGGGGCGTGATAAGGCGAGCGCGTAGGGGCACGGCCACGTGGGGCAGGGGGCAGGGTGAGGGCGGCGTTGACGGTGGTGGCGACGGCGTGGACGACGTAGTCTGCGGGAAGGGATCAGACAAAGACAAAGACAAAGAGACAAGGGGCGCACCGACGACGGGGCGCGAGATCTTCATGCTGCTGATCTGCATGAGGGCGGGCGAGTGGCGCGCGGGATCGACGAGCGAGGCGGGGTGCAGGCGCGAGGAGCTGCTGCTCATCGGGGGGGCCGACGAGAAGGGGTTGCTGTGCGTCGAGGCAGACGACGACCACGACGGGTCGTACATGCTGAAAATGCGGAGGCCGTCATGTTCTAAGGGTCTTATATATGAGTGGGCAGATCTGAGTGGATCTGGATCGAGATTGAAAAAAAATGCTGACCCGATTGGGATGTTGACGGGTGCACAGCCATCTGATGGGCTGGTTCGCCGGTAATTAACCGATTTCATCATTCGCAATCTGATCTGGATCTGATGGCCGTGCCTCGGCACGCTATGCTCAGCGTTGGCTCAGCGAATATGCTCTAGCACCCAGGTCAAGCGTCTAATAAGCCTGGGTGGGTTCATGCCTGAGGCCTGAGGCCTGAAAGTTGCCCAATCTGGAGTTGGGACGGGCCTCTGTTTCCGCAACGGCTCGATGCGAGATCCACAGCACCGTATTCTCAGCGGAAGTTGGAGGAACCAAGGTGGAACTTCCGCAGGTCGAGCGCACGCTCAGCCGCCTGCCGAGTCGCCTGCACATACGTCGTGTCGAGCGGGCCACGTAATCCTCGCTGCCTCATACCGTACCGTTTATCCATCCGTTAGGAGCCGTCCGTCTCACCCCTCGGCATCACATCCAACTTGGACCGGCGCAGCGGAAATTTCGGAAAGCCTCGGTAATAGAAAACCGTCCCCTGTTCTGTTCCTTAGGTTCCTCGGATTGTACACTGGCTGATCTCTCTCCCTCCCCCTCATGTCGGTTTCCCGTGGCCTGGTCGTACCTTCAACAAGTAGCTCACAGCTCTTCGCAGTCAGAACTCCAACGCTCTGCAAGTGCGCGGCATCAGCTTTCTGATCTGGCGCGGATCCCCCGCAGTAATATCAGGCAAGGCGCACTTGGCATGTTGCTTCTTGTTGAAATGGCCCTTTTCCAAAGCTCTCCACGTCATGCGTCCGCTATTTTCCGTTGTTCCCTCCGCGTCTCTCCGCGTGCGGAGCTACGGGCCTCGTTAGTCGTGCGGAATGACATCGTCCATCTATACTTGCGACTCTCCCAGTCTGTCCCCTCTCCATAATGATGCACCCGGTGCCACCATCCACCCTCAGGCTCCCGGAGACCCTGTTGGCAACTTACTCGCCAAAATTCGTTCCGACTACTCGCAACATTGAGGAATAGAGGACACTCAGGGGCTCGGAGCTCTGAGATAAGATTAGATCGACAGATGGCTGTGCTGCTGTCAATTTTTGGACGTCGGCATAGTCGGCCGAGGTTTTTTTCGCGGTTCTTGTCTCTCGTCTAGATCTTGTTTCTCAGTGGACATATATATCAAAGAAATGTCGCCTCTGCACAGCGCATCCAAACATTTATTCTTTTGACGTATGTAATATTTGCGCGCTGGCATCGGTATCTTTTCCCTTTGTTTCCTCACCGGTCGCTACACAATCAATTGTGTCGTTTGTTCGGCGGTTGCCTGACATAAGAGTTGACTTATCTGATCGGCGAAACCCGCCATCTCTGGTACGCGAGCTCACTTCAAGCAAACGGGTATCCGTCCACTGAATACCTACAATTTACTGAACCGCAACGCGCCCCGAGTACTCAACGTACTCAATATCCGTATCTTGCATTTGCGCTGTCTCCCTGCGCCCCGAGACACTCCGAATCAGAATGAAATCGCTAACAAAGGCCCTGGGATACTCGGGCCTCTGAACGACGGCCGTCCGGAACTCGGATCCCAACGTCCCACTGGCAATCCCACCTGTTTTTTGTTTATTCGCCGGGCGAGGTGAAAAGGCGCGGCGCAGCGCCCGCGATCGCCGCCCGGACCTACTCCGCGGCGCCTTATCGTGACGCTCAGCAGCGCTCAGCCCGCGACGCGTCATCCCGCGGCGGCAGTGATCGCGTCTTTGATCCCCGCCGCCTGTTTCCCTACCTATCAATGCACGCATCAGCCGCCTCGTTCCCCATTGTTCAAGATCGCCAATCGCGCCCGCCGACGGCGCATGCTCCGTGCATTTCGCCCCCCATTGTCATTGACCGTGCCGCGGTCTTGGGGCGGACTCGGAGGCAATCCCATTGTTTTAGAAAGTTGGCATCCTTCTTGCATCAGGGTCGTGCACGGTCGTGCACGATTCACAGTAACTCGTGTTGAGACGCGACTCCGAGTCGTGGCGCGTCCGCACCCGCGCCACCATCTTCCCGTCGACAGGGGTAGCTTGATCTGTCAATTCGCTGATTCGCGGCACCAGCCTCCAGGCGTTGGTCGCGGGGCGCCCACTTTTATGTCTGTCGAACATTATGATCTACTGTGGGAGCGGAATTGATCATAACTTTTTCAGCGTTACATACCCAACGCGGGGATTTCGAGTCTGCGTCAGAGCGGCACCGTCATGCGTGTGGGAACTCGGGCAGGTGCGGGGCTGCAGGGTGGGAAGCCCGCAGGACTGGCTCGCAACTCGACCCAGGTGCGGGGTTCATGAATTTGTATAATGCGCGACTGAAATTACATGGATGAAAGAAAAGATATTAATAACCTTGCTTGATGTGAACATGCCGCGTCGAAGCCGAAACTCTCGGCAGATCTCGGCATTGTCAACCGTGGGAAGGGCTTGGTTGGAAAATGAAATAGGCGCCGCTGCTTCAAGTTCCGAGTCCGAGTCATGCCGATCAAGTGGATTCCTATGCGAGCGGCCATCTTCGAGACTGTGGTGAATCATTATGCAGAAGTTCCGAGTTATGGATGTGGGAATAGTCCGTGTCTGAATCCGATTCAGAGTCATGAAGGTTGCCGCCCTGGCAGGGCCGCAAAGCCCAACCGGGAAGAATAAACTGCATTTTGGAGCGGCCGCGTATAACGCGGTGCATTGCATCTACTCGGAAGCGAAGGCGTGTTCACTGCAAAGCCATTGTACCTGTGATGATCCAAACGCGATATATCTGCCTACCCAACCGCGAATCAACCGTGGGAGCCGCGCCATTGTACCTAAGCACCCGCCAGTCTGTTGCTGATGCAGACTCATTGATGTCCCATTGTACCATAACTACGCGGCGCGCCAAAATGCATACGCAATAAGTACCCGATCTGCCATGCCTTCGCTAAGAAGTTGAAACTGATATCTGAGCGGGTTATCACTTGTGGGCGCGCGGGGATCCCGCACACGTACCTGAACCAGCTCATTTGCGCGGGAATACCGAAACGAGCTTAGCAGAGAGGTATAGACGAAGCGAGGTAGAATCGCGCCTGGGCTGGGGCTGGGGCAAGACGCCGCTGAGATGCAGATATACTTGTAAATTGTAATGGGGACGCCTGATGCACTGCGGTGACTCAGGAGTCGGAGAGGTGGTTGCTTTTGACAGGCATTCCAAGGCTCTGTAGATCGGTGGCAGGACATCTGGAACGCCGCTGGCAGGGGTTGAAACTTTCGAGCCTGAGGCGGATCGGGGCCGAAGTCAGGTAGATCCGGTTCTTAGGCCGTGCTTGGGGTAACCTTTTTCTTGTTTTTCCGCGGGAAGAGAAAGTTGGGAAATAAAGAAAGAACGCCCGCATATACCGAAATCTATATTCATGAGGGAAACCTTCTAGGGTAGCTAGGCAGATCTTATTTGTTCCGCATCAACGAAACAAAAGCAAGTTCGCGATCGAGGTATTGATCGATCAGTATAGACAGACCGGAACACTTCTTTCATGTATTTCAAGGCGACATCGGGACGGACCATGCCAGTGCGATACGTGCGACGACGGAGAGTAGGACTCGGCCGACGGGGTATGCCTGTCATGCGCTTCCGCAGAATGTAATTTTGGAGGTTGTGGATTCAGAGGTATCTACTAATTATATTGCAGAGCGGCGTCTGTAAGATAGCAAAGCCAGCTGAGCAGGATGCGGTAATTCCCCTCTGACAGAGACAAAAAAACGGGGGCCGCGCGAGGCTATCGTGATATAAATGATGCGGAATGGTGCTCGGGCAGAATTGAACGTTGAACAAAGGAGCAAACGAACCACTCATACAAGCTCTAACCAGTAAATTGGCGGGAAAGCGCGTCCAGCTCGGTTGAATGTTGGAATTTCGAGTCGCTGGTTTGTTAAATTGGCGGCTCATACATAGAGGGGCAATGAAGCTAGCGAGTCGTCATCAGTACTCTCGGTAGAATTTGCGCCGGTGCCTATCCTGCACCACCGCGTCAAGTTCGACATCATCCCGAATGAGCGCATCGAAAGCACGGGTCCCAGAGGACAGGGGCCAATTCATTGTACCGCGAGGGTACTGCTGAAAGGGTCGCCGCGGCGAGCTGTGGGCGAGGGGATCAGGAGTGGCTCCTAAGGCCTGAGGAACGCAGCAAATGAATGGGAGATAAGGACTGAAGTAACTTAAGATACTGTGGAGGTACTTGATGTGCTCTGCACCCATGCTTATTAATCCAAAGAGGAGGATGTGCGGCCGTTGGATAGTAAGGGGCAGCCATCTCGGAGAGAAACTGGGCCGATATCCGAGAATGAGGAACGTGAGATGCATCCGTGACAGCGATGCTAAGCCAACAGGAGGGAATGGCCGCCGATGGTGGCCGGATTCTGAGTACCGAGGGGCAGATTGAGGAACTGACTCGGAGAGATGCATCCGCGACAGCGAGGGGCCGGCCACGGCCCTGTGCCTGCGTCCTATACCTCAGCCGCGTGGTTACGGGCGACACGCGACGGTGAGTGACAGCACGGGGCTGAGACGGTTGGGTTGAAAGTCAACTCAGTACCCCAGTGCCACCCGCTGTACCGTTAGGGCGTGGCGCGCATTGATTATAATTAGTGATACGCAGCCACTAACGCGTTACCAGGGACGCACCAGCAGATCACGTCCGCCCGGGTGTGTCCGACGCTCGGCGGCCCCTCAAGGCCTCAATGCCGGACTGTATAGTGCATTGCATTATTCCAAGACGCAGATAGGGGCGCATACCACGGTCTCGGAGGATACGGGTGCGGTTACTCGTACTCCTGGTTTCACGTCCCCTCCTGTTTCGGGTAATTGTTGGTTTATATAGTCCGAATCCAACAGACTTGGGCGGAACACGCACTTGCCGCGTTCAATGTACCTGAAGTTCCTGAACCGACTTTGGGGTGAGGGTTACAAGAGCATATTGAGAAGCGGGTCGGTATTAATATTAGCATTAACATACCTGCTTCACCTGTCGGGCGGAGCGCTGAGGTGGCCGCCGAAGAACTGCAGCAGGTGGCAACTTGCAAAATTCTTGAATGATCCGGGCTCGAGTAGATAAGTCAAAGATAAAAGATCGCGTTCGGGACGTCGCGCTCTCGTCTACCAAGATCTCGGATGCCCAGCAGGCAAAGAGACGGTCACCAGAGGTCGCTTTCAAGTTGTAAGTTGTTCGGAAGGGGAAACACCGAAAAAATAGATCCGCGCCCGGTGGTCGGTCCGATCAACCGGTCACCTGGGCTGACCCCTTTCTGGATCCAGACCTATTCCGACAACAAGGGGACGAGGCGTCGAAGATCTACGTATATGTAAGGCCACGCACAGAACAGCTGAAAATGTAATTTGTATAACGAACAAATGATAATATCACTGTTTTGGGTTTCAAAAGGTTGAAATCGACATTAAGGGTTTTCGGCACGCCCGCCGGTGTTGAAGAACGTTGTTCACCTTCACTGTAATTATCTGGCCTGGACTTGCATCGCTGGACTCCCCCCATACTTCCCCCTGCTTTCCTCAGCCCCAAGCCGATTTCAATCACAAATATTGATTCCGAGAAACAATTAAAAACGCCGGTGAGCCAGCCCATCAAGTGGCTGTGCCCCGTGCTTCCCACGCCGTCCCAATCAGGCCATTTTTTTTCATCTCCCGATTTCGATCTTGCGCTCCCCTCTGGATCTGGCCTCAGATATATAAGGCCCCAAGAGACATGGCAGTCGTCACATCCTCAGCATGTCCTCCCCGGCGTCTGAGCCGTCGTCCGCGTGGTCTCCCCCGACGCCTGCCGCGATGAGCAGCGCCTCCTCGCGCCTGCACCCCGCCTCGCTCGTTGACCCCGCGCGGCACTCGCCCGCCATTCGTCGCATACGCAGCATGCCCTCCCCTGCGTCCGAGCCCTCGTCCGCGTGGTCTCCCGAGACGCCCAGCAGCCCCGCCTCGTCGCCCGCCGCGGTGAGCAGCCCCTCCTCGCGGCTGCACCCCGCCTCGCTCGTGGACCCTGCGTGTCACTCGCCTGCGCTCATGCAGCTCAGTAGCATGGAGATCTCGCGCCCCGTCGTCGGTGCGCCCCTTTCTCTTCGCCTCGTCTTCGTCGTTGTTTATCCTGCCCCAAAGATTACGTCGTCGACGCCGTCACCAGCACTGTTAACGCCACCCTCACCCAGGCCCCCGCCGCCCTGCGCGGCGGCACCTCAAGCCGCTCACCTTACCACGCCCCCTTCATCGCCTTCACCACAAACGTCCTCGCCCACGCGGCGGTCACACCCTCCGTGCTCCTCACCGCGCTCATCTACGTCGCCCGCGCACGCACACACCTCGCCATCGCGCGCGAGAAGTGGGCCCGCGAGCGCATCCTTCTCGGCGCGCTCATCGTGGCGAGCAAGTACACGAACGACCGCGCGCTGCACAACGCGCACTGGGCCGCGTGCAGCGGCGTCTTCGGCAAAAGGGACATAGGGCGCATCGAGCGCGAGTTCCTCGACGTGCTGGGGTGGGATCTCGGCGTGACGGAGGCGCAGGTCGAGGCGCAGTGGGCGGCGCTGCGCAGCGTCAGCACGCATCAGCCTTGGGCTGCCCCGTGTCCACACCGGGAGCAGAGGCACGGGGCGCCGGCCACCCCGCGCCCGTGCCAGCGTAAGCCCAGCATGCCGGAGCTCGAGCCTTCCAGCCCCTCCAGCGACGCCAGCCTGTCGCCGTCCCCGCGCACGCCCGACCTGCCCATGGACGCCGACCGTGCCTCTGACCACACCTCGTACGCCCACCCCGCGTCCTGCCACGTCGCCTACCCCCGCTACCCCACGCACCGCGCCTTCCAAGCCCCTCGCCCCGCCCCCGTCCCCGGCCCGCACTACAACAAGACTCGGAGAGCGAGCGCGCGGCTGGGCGGGCTGCACGACCTCCTCTGCGCGTTCCCCATCCCGCCCCCGCACCGCCCCGCGCGCGCGCCCCGCGCGGCCGCGTAGGCCGCGCATTTGCACCCGCAGGCCTCAGCCTCACCTACCAACCCCGATCCGCGACACCCCGGTCCTCGCCTTTCGACCCCCATCCACCTGGGATGGGCCGCGCGCTGCGCCCCTGCGGCGCACACTGGCTGCAACGTTACCACTGGCAGCTTGCTCTTTCAACAGAGCCGCTCGCCTTCGTCCTCGTCTTCAAGACGAGTGTATACTGTGACTACGCCTTCGCCTCCCTCGCCCGTTGGCCCATGTCGGTGTCGTGGCGAGTTTGGCTCCGATATCGGGCCCGCCGTGTATCTCGCTTTCCGTCGTTCGTACATATCGGTCTTCCCTCAGCGCATTCGACATCCTGCCGTACTCTACCTCACCCCACCGCTCCTCCTTCAGGCCTCGTGCGACATGCCCCACCCTCCCTCCTTGATTCTTGCTTCTTGCTTAGCCTTCTCCATATCATATGTCTCACTAGACATACTGTATCCCACCTACTCGTATAGACGACGCGCAACCATAGTACCGTACGTACACCATATAGTCCTATCCCGACTAAGAATTCATGCAATATACATGGGTGATTACCATAAGTGGCCGGTACATAAATTGCCTTTTTGGGCGATTTTTCGGAGTTTGCCGGCCGTGAAAGCCCCTACTTATTTTAGACAAAAACCTTTATCCACGGCCAGTCACCGAGTACTGGTCGAGCTCGAGATAGTAGTACGGTATGATGCAAGTGTGATGAGTATACACCGTACGGGCACGCATATGTTATAAAAATAGAACTACCGACGCCCGGAATACAAATTCTGTGGCCCAGAGCCTGCCAGCTGCAGAATGGACCTGGAATTCGAATAAATTCGATCGAAATCGACGAAGGTATCTGCTCTTATCTGCTACTGCATAACACTATTAATACATGTGCCACTAAAGCCTGGACGTCGGCCTTGAGATCGATTAAAACGCTGTGCGCGATTCTTGCGCATCATAATTTATGAGGCGGGAAGATCGACGCCAGTAGTTTAGTACAGGTTCATTAATGCGTGATTGGATGAATCATAACTGTGCGGGCGGCGCGTCAACGCGTCGACGGCGAATCTGGGCAGGTAAGGAACGGCGTCTAGATTTTGTGTCTGCCAGTGGGAATGTCAATTACAGGGGATTCTGAGTCTTTCGGTGGTTCCAACAACTTCGGCAGAACTCCGGCCCAAGCGACTTCTCTCGACTCTGTTCGCCATCGTTACATCATAGCAGTGCATCGATTGTCACTTGTGGCAGCATTTTTGAATTAGTTCGAGAAGGCTGCCGCGGGCGACGTGTATTTCTCGCGATATTGATCCGGGGTGGCGTCGGCTGGGTTCACTGATCTGGTCCTCCGGGGCGTGGGTTCGAATCCCACTCCAATCACCAAAATGGGGTGGGCCACACTGAGATAGCGGGGGGTGGGCTAGCGGATGGTCGTCGATAGCAAGACAGGACCTACTGACTAAGCTACGGAAGCCCTGACCAAACATCCTACTACACTGGTTCATAAGTTTATATTGCCAATTTGTAAATTGTGCGGAGGTCCTTGCGGAGGTCTGTAATGTAAGTACCGGTCAGTCAGCATGCGCGTCCGCCCGCCCGGAGAGCAGGCCCGAGCTCAGCCGTTTGTCTGACCGTCTTGGTCACCCTGGGCCATTGGGCGCGTGATTAAGAGGTACCGTGCGCGTGAGTAAGACTGGGATGAGTGAGCGTGAGCAAAGACAGAGCAGGTGAGCAGGTGTTGGTATGGAGAACGGCGTCATTGATCATGGTGCTGGGGAAGTCTACAAGTTCGGGGGCGATGTGCCGGGAGGCTCGGCCTGGTTCGTATGACGAATGGGACATGGAGGCAGGACAATGACGGGCGCCGGCGAATTACTTATTGATATCCAGAGCCAAAAACTCAACCAAGACACCGGAGGGTTTCAATTTCGAGTGCGTGGCACCAAGGGTCGAAGCAAGCACTAAAATGGTGACGTTGAAGCTTTCAAGCTTTCAAGCGGGCTTCGATCGGCCATTCTGAAGTTCCGTTCGTATGTCCGAGATATTTTCCGCTGGTGCGCGCCGGCGACTTACTTATTAATACCCAGAACCAAAAAAAAAACCCCAAGACGCCAGTGGGCTTCGGTTTCGATCGTATCGTCTGCACAGCACCAAGGGTCGAAGAAAGCACTGAAATGTTGACGTCAAAGCGGGATCCTCGGTCTAAGGAAGCTTCGGGCATTATGAAGTTCCGTACTTATGTCCGAATATGATACGGGGTGCGCTTTCATGAGCCGATGTGTATGTAAGTTGGAACTTGCAAGGTGGGAGGAGGTTCGAACTTCGGAGTGCAGCAGTGTGTACGAGTGAGGCAGCGAGATAGAGTATTTTCGCAGGCGACGCCGGTGAGCTAGGACTATTTTCAAACCAAGACGCCGCGAGGCTTTGATTTGATCGTGTCCGCGCCGTATCGATTGAAGGGTCGAAGCAAGCACTGGAATTTGGAAGGTTGACGTTAGGTCGGGATCCTCGGTCGGAGGAAGCGTCGGGCACTTTCAAGTTCCGCATGTCCTTATTTTGAGAATCAGACGCCGCTAGGCTTTGCTTTTAATTGCCACCGAGTGCCCGCGCCGCCAGCGAACTACTGGAATAGTACACGGTAAATCGGGATCATCGGTCTGAGGAAGCTTCGGGCCTCAGGAAAGTTCCTTGGGCGGGTAGTTCCGAACATACAGGGTGCACAGCTCTCGAGCTGATACCGAGGTTGGAGTGGTTGCAATTTGCGAGAGTGGTTTCGAGGATTTGGGGAGCGTTTAGTGCAATGAAGTTGGAATTTCTCCGCGGGTGGGCGCCGGTGTCCAGAAACAAGACGCCGGCGGGCTTTAGCTTTGTTAAGTTGTGGGTCCAGCGCGGCCGCGGAAGGGAACCTGGGATCGTGGGTCGGCGGAGGTTCGGGCACGACGAAAAGTCCTCGGGTTGGAACTTGGGTATAGCAGAGGAAGGGAATATTCCCGCGGGTGGGCGCCGGGGAACTATCGTGGGACTAAGACGCCGGCGAGCTTTGATTTTATGAGTGAGGCAGGCAGAGAGTGCGTTTCCCGCGGGTTTTGGCGATGGTGTCCAGATGCAAAACGCCGGTGGCAGACTCTAACTTTGTCGCCAGCGGGTCCATAAACAGACATCCGGCGCGGTCGCGGAAAGGAAACCGGGGGCGTCGGTCGAGGGAGCTTCGGGCACGGTAGAAATTCCTTGGGCGGGTGGCTCCGAACATACGGGCGGGACGAGGCCGGCAATTTGCGAACGATATTCTGCGAGGCTCTGAGAACAGTAGTGCGTACGCGGGGCAGAGAGAGGAGATATCTGGGCAGCCATCAATAAGTATTTCAGGGCCAAGACGCCCGTGCGTTGTGATTATGTCTTGTCCACAGGTGGCCGCGCGCGGCCGTGGAGGGGAGGACTGGAAATCCATTTGCGCGCCGGATCGGAAAGCATGAGATTGTCAGACAGACGGAGTATTTCCCGCGTGTTGGAACTTGGCGCCGGTGAACAAACCCCTTGAGACGCCGGTTGTACTCTAACTTTGTGGGTCCACATATGTCCACGGCCGCGGAAAAGAAAGCCGGGATCGTCGGTCGAGGGAGCTTCGGGCACGGGAGCCCGCCGGGCGAGTAGTTCCGAACATACCAGTGACTTCGTGCAAGTTGGAGGCCTGGAATCTGCGAACAACGTCCCGGGAGGCTCGGCGGGCCAGAGCAGTAGTGATGCTGAGCAACGAGTGAGGCATGGAGACAACCTGTCTTCCGCGGCGTCGGTGAGGTAGCTATGGATATTGATAGTCCCGACGAATCGGAGACGATAAGTAGGTTGGACCAAGACGCCGGCAGACTTCGGTGTGTGTCGCGGCCAAGGGTGGGACAATGCGACGTGCCGTGCGGACGGGGTCCAATCAAGTTTGAGGTGTCCGCGAGTACCTCGATCGCGCCGCGGAGGCACGACAGGGCGGTGGGTGACGCGGACGACGGTGAGTTAATGCCTAAAGTCAAGACGCCAGTTACGGAGGTTTCCGCCCGCGGAGGGCTGGATTGACGAGGTCGGGGCCATATAGAGGAGTTCAACCAACGCCTCGGGCAGGAAATCTTCCCGAGGCGCACCGCATTGGTAGTACCGGTGTTCTTTTGCATTTGAACTTGTCAGTCGCGTCTCGTGAGTCTCAGTTACGCCGGAACTTGACGCGTGATGGCTTGTAACACACACAGTGCGATCCAGATTGAGCTTTGGATATTCGCATTTCCTGTCGCAAACTGCGGGTCTTGGATACCTAATGACGAACGTGAATGTCATTTCCCGCGGTAGCAGTACGCCTACGAGTCCCGCGGGGTCAGCCGCATCAGTAAGAAGGCGGGATGATGAACTGAGGGAGAGTTCGTCAGAGTGGAGGGCGGGGAACAGAATGCTCGGGCTCGAGGGCGGGTCTGGCGGGAGTCAGGGCTGTTTGATGTACCGTCTTCTGTGGTTTGTGTGGTGTGAAACCCCGTACATAGAGCTTTGCGCACGCGGCGGGAGAAGACGAACTGTTGGCGTTGTTGTAAAATACAGCGGGTTCCAGGGCATCAAATGAGAAGCAAGATCGTTGCCCAACGTCCTTTTGTGTTGTTGCTGCGACAGTCGGAACGACTCGGAGGTGGGTCGAGGTTATTTACGGGGGGAGGCGCGTCTTCTCCCGCCGTGAAGATCTCGGGCGCTGCCATGGGTGGGTTTGGGGCTGGTTTGCCTTCAAACCGGTTCGCGCGGGCCCCGTTCTTCTTCTGTCAATGATTCTGCTTCACGACGCACGCTCGGGTGAGAACGGGCGCACGCATTGCACGGAGCCGCCCGCAATTTAAGCCCCCGCGTGGGAGGGTGAAAGACGGCGCGCCGGGACACCGATGGTCCCGTGCCAACGTGAACCGGCCGCCCGATACCCCTGCGCATGCGGTCCGGTTGGCATTTAAGACCGTGTTCGACGGTCCGCGAGCCAAGTGGTGAGCTGTGCAAGAGCTGTCTAGATCTTCCAATTCGGGGCCCGAGTCCTCGCCGACGCACAAGAAGGCACAAAGTTCGGACCAGGGCGCTTGCGCGGAAAGCGAGCCAAAACCCGTGCTTAGCAGGACAAGGAAAAACGAGGGTGCGCTGGCATGCGGACCGCTTCCTCCCTGTCGGGCGAGTTTGACAGCCGTCGACAAGAATTGAGGTGCGTGTGTTCAGCCAATGGCCATGACACTCCAGAAACAGGGCATTTAGTACATTTGCTGTCAGCGGAGGTTGTTTTTCTTGACGAGGAGGACGTTCGTTTTCCTTGAGGGAAAAGATGAATCGATGAAGATGAGTGCAGATTGGAAGACTCGGACGATGACTCGGATTCGTCGGAACGTCCTTCCGCGCGGCCGATGATCCGATGACTTAACTAATAAGATAAGATTGCTACGGGCTAAAGTGCCAGTGTTGCCAAAGTGTTGCAAGTCCAAGAAGTTGGAGGATAGGAAGCTACACGACCCACGCCAATCATCCCTTAGGTATTACTCAGGGTTAAAGCTTTAGCAAGCATGCAGTCGGAGTCATTATTCATATGATACTCATTATATATTCTCTTGACTCCAGTCAGCCGGGTTGCAGTACGTGCGATGAACTCCTGAAGATACGGGCATGCACTGAACCACAACGAAAATCTGACCCTCCGACTCGGACGCAGTCAGAGGATTGTGCAATATCGAACCAACACGAACCATCGCGATCCGCCCTCTGCGGCGATTTCTCTGTGAAAGTTCCCACTGCCCGGGCTTGGCCGTGGGAATCGGCTGGCCTGTCGTCGAAATTCAAAAGGCCGCACATTAGTATACCGCGAGAAAGGTGCATTGCCAAGAGCACTATAGATGGTATACTATAGTACTACTGTACCTGCGGCGCGGCCACCTGACCCTACGTAGCCGACGGCCATGCCGGACCATTATAATCAGGACGCGCGGGCAATCCGGATTCCGGACGCGGGGCGATCAACGTCACCGTCGATCTTGTTCCGACAAAAAAAAGGTGCAGAGTCGGAAGAGCCCTGAAGAGCCTCTACATAAATTCTTCCGCAAAACCCCGCTGTCTCGCGTGTCGTCAGCCTCGCACCCGGCCCGGGCCCGTGGTCTTCCCTGCGTACGTTAGCCATGATGAAAAAAAAAACCCCGAAGGTGTTTTTTGTGCTGGCAATTTGCGTCGTTCGCCAAGGGATCTGCCGTCAACAGAACACATATAAAAAGGCGGGAACGCATGCGCCCAACGTCGTCCCGCGCTTCGAGCGCATCTCGACTCGGGCGGCGGGCGCTGATCATGCCGCAGTCCAAGATCTCATAGACACAAAAACGGAGCTAAGAAATTGAACATTGCCGTCCCGCTGCGGACGCGGGATTCCCGCCGCGCCCGCCTGCATCGCTCCGGCGCTCGTGTCCGGCCAGTGTCCGGCCCTGGTAATATTGACACGATCCCCGCACAGCCTAACGACACGACGCGCCCGCACGCGGCGCGCGCCTACCACCATGCCAACTTTCCCCGCGGAACTATATGTACGCAAATCCCGGGACGAGCCGCGCGCCAATATCAACTCACGCCCGTCGGCGCGTCTCCCGACATCTCCATTTCGGACGACGATGAATCGGACGCCCCCGCCCCCCCCCCCCCACACCAATTTTTTTTCTTTCCGACGGCGACTTCAAGGTACATTCATTTTGATCCGTCGGGTGTCGGCGTCTACCTAATGTAGACACCGGTGTCTTGCACAAACGCCGGGATTTCTGCTTCCCGTCCGACTAGGTCCGACTCAGCCGTCTTTCCGTTGGGGTGGGCCACACTGAGATTGCGGGGGGTGGGCTAGCGGACGGTCGTCGATAGCAAGACAGGACCTAATGACTAAGCTACGGAAGCTCTACCCAAACATCCTACTACATGTGCCCAACAAAAAATGTGCGACGTCCTCGTTTCCGTTGGGGTGGGCCACACTGAGATTGCGGGGGGTGGGCTAGCGGACGGTCGTCGATAGCAAGACAGGACCTAATGACTAAGCTACGGAAGCTCTACCCAAACATCCTACTACACCGTCTCCGTCTTCGCTTGGCTTACCGACGTCGACGCCCGACTAAGTACTCCCGACTGACCAACCCGGTAATGGACCAAGCCCGCTGCGGTCGGTCACTGGTCTAGGTCAGTCGGGAAATTAGCAAGCCGCACGGCGACGCCAAGGCCCAAGAGGACGCGCCCAGTGACTCAGGCGTAGGTAGTACTCAGGCCGTGCGTCAGAGTCAGACAAGGCGAGCTAGTTTGCGCGCGGTCGGCAAATCACCGCCAGATATGTATACCAGATAAATTGCCCAATCAGTCCCTCGCCCCAGGCCCGCGAGCCGGTTTGTGCGGACTCCGGAGCGGAGGCCTGAGGGCGCAAAGACGGGATCTCGGCGAAAAATATCCAGCGCAGACAAACCAGATAAATTGCCCCAGCCTAATCAATCCAATTAATCTCGCGCCCCGGTCCCCGCACGCATATGATATATGAACGCTGTCGAATTCATCTTCCCCGTCGTTCATCTGTCCATCTGTCCATAGCGCTCGAAGTTAACTCGACTGGAAGTGCTACTTTCCCGGATTCAGTGCAGCTGAGTCGAGCTTCGAATTTAGCATTTGATTCGCGCCCCAAATTTGCCTCTCATATGTATGATCTGGCTTGGATCTGACCCGATTCAACCTGAACTGAAGCTGCAGTGATGGTCTTATTGATTCACGAAGCATCCAGGTTGCCTCCGATGCATTCAAATTCTCCTTCTCATTCTGTACTGTAAGTCTGTAAGAATAGTCATTGCTGATATGTATTCTGTATTCTGTATTCCGGTGCCGCTGCCGGTAAGTATGTATGCTAATGCTAAGATATGTATGCTAAGGTAAAATGTTGGCCATATGCTGGATGAGATGTATGAGATGATAATGATATGATAAGTGCGTCATGCGAATATAGAGACCCGAAAAAGATATCAAGAGGTGGGGTGGGGTGGGGCGTGGGCGCCGTCATGGGGCGACAGCAGGGGCGAAAGGCGGGTGTCGCGGATCAAGAGGCTGTGCTACAGACCAAGGACCACCTACGCCGCAACCCGGATCCCGCGCGGCATTGGGAACGCATCAAGGAGATCGTGCAGCTTGCCGCCCTTGTGCGCATGCGTATGGGGTGCAGGGTCCACGTCCATCGGCACGGGCACGTCGCCCTTCGCGTGCGGGTGCGGGTGCGGGGGCGAAGAGTGCGAGGCGGGCGTGCGCGGGGACATGCTCGCGGCGCTGCTTGCGGGGCTGGACGGCTCGAGCTCAGGGACGCTGGGGTTGCGCGCGTGGCGGCGCGGCGCTGGAGAGTGTTGCCGGGACGATGCAGGGTGCAAATCGAGCGGGCGGCGCGGGGGCGAGTCACAGCGCTGCTCCCCCAGCGCCACCACCAACGCCTCATAATGCGCCTCCACCTCTGCCGCACGCACACCAAGCTCCCAATCAAGCACGTCGAGGAACTCGCGCTCGATGCGGCCGACGTCGCGCTTGCCGAACACGCCCGTGCACAGCGCCCAGTGGACGTTCTTGAGCGTGCTGTCGTTCGTGTACTTGCTCGCGGCGATAAGCGCGCCGAGGAAGACGCGCTCGAGCGCCCACTCCTCGAGCGAGATGGAGAGGTGCGGGCGCGCGCGGGCGACGTAGACGAGCGCGGTGAGGAGCGTGGAAGGGGAGACCTCGGCGCGGGATAGGACGGTGGCGACGAAGGCGGTGAACTTGGTGGTGTAGGACGAGCGCGCGCGGCCCCAGGTGGGCGGCGGGGGGGCGCGGCCCATGGCGTGATCTACGGTCTCGGAGACGCAGTCGACGACGTACTCTGTGAGGATGTGGGTAAGAACGAGGAAGAGACGCAAGGAAGGGGAACGCACCGACGACGGACTCGGAGATGGTCAAGTTCACAAGCTCGAGGAGCGCTGGGGAGTGCTGCGCTGGGTCGACGAGGGAAGCGGGGTGCAACCGGGAGGAGGTGCTGCTCATCGAGGAAGACGATGATGCTGACGACGAGGCCGACGACGAGGAACGGGGTGAGCTGAACATGGGCGGCAGCGGCGGCGGGTGAATGGGGCGCCCATGTCTCGCGGGCTTATATATAAAATCTGAGTGAGACGGCAGTGCCGTGCTGCGATCTGAATCGGGGTGAAAATTTATGGGGCAAGCTTGAACCGCTGACTCAGCTCCGACGCCAGTTCGGCACGACTCCGACCCGAGTCCGTTCGGTTCACAGCTCTGGCCCGGCTCGACTCGGCATGACATCTAATCTAATCTATTCTGAATGCCCCTATCTTGTCCCCTACCACACAGCAGGGGGAAAACCCACACTGGATGCTGCAGAAAGCTGGCTCGATGAAGAGTCATAACGACCGACTATCCTCCCAGCCCGACACGTCAGCTCGGCCTGGCATCCGCTAACCGTTTACCCATGTCCCGAGTTTCCCCGACCATCCGGGATGACTGACCTCATCCCGTGTAAGCAGGCAGCTGATTGCTTTTTCATGCTGGCCTCTCATTTGACAGTCCCACTGAACCCACCTGCTCATCCGCCGCTAGTCGCTACGAGCGCTGCCGCCCAACGACTGCCTCCTGCCAACTGCCCAGCAACGGGCCACGATTAGCTCCCGCAGAGCAGTCGCGCCCCCAATAATCTTAACAGCGGCGCAGTTCACACCTGTGGCCGCACAGCGCGGATCGCGCTCTCGTCTTGTATCCTCAATTTAGTAGACATGCCCCCGCTTCCGATTCGGAATTGCCCAAAATAACGCGGGGACTCGGAGATGATCAATCAATCAACACGCAATCGCTGCTCTGCTTATAATTCCCGTGCCTCGGATATCTCCTGCTTACAATACCAGCGCATTGTGATATTATTCGTGCTTAGGGGTGCGTCTGACTCTCCGCACGCCCGCAGATCTTGATGTTCAAGACCCGTTCTTCTCCGTGAACTCTGTGAATGTCATCAGATCTGACCTGAGTCGTTCCTGTCAAGTTCCGCTTTAATGTTCGCGCGTTCGGGGTTCAATACTGTCCCGCGCGTCTTTAATCAGTAACATTCCTCGGAACGGCCAGTTGGACCCAACGCGCGACTGTGTGCCTGTCGTACGTCCGAATGTCCGAATGTCTGGCCTTCTGCGAATTCGGATTTACATTCGGATTGTATTATTTCGGGATATGTCGGAACAAGGATGAACAACTTGCATTCGGAATGAGGTTCCCCTCGGCCGATGGGCATTGATAGTATCGAGATGACTCCGCGCCTTTCACCATAAATTTAATCAAGCCCACGGCCCCGAAGCTCAAATACCCCACCCCGTCTTGCCTGGCAAATAAATCATGAAATAAAACAGCTCAGTCGATGTCCCGCTCTTCAACAGTGCGCATAAACTTCACTTGAGCAATCGAGTCAAATATATGTACTTCCCTTTTGGGATACAGTGTACTTTAGCGCTAATTCGCACTGGCAGCGCACGCGGGCGAGCTGGGTTGGGGTGACGACAGCGACAGCGTTAGCGCGATCTTGGATGGTAAATTGTAGCGGAGCGAGGGTGAAGCTGATGGTTGAAGGAAGGCTGGAGCGCTGAAGCGCTGAAGAGTGAAAGTTGCTGATCAACGTTCGTTTGAGGGCATCGTCCTGACGTCGACAGTACATTTACATGGGACGCGCACGCTAATGCTGATATTTCAATTGAGGCAGACAGGACACTGCGCCGCGCGGGCTCAACGTTCAACGCTCAGGTACAGGTACGCACCGACACAGTCTGGACTCACGTCGGGACACGGACTACCGTAGATGCGTACTCAGGAGGTAGCTACGTACGCGCGCCGCTGATTCGCGCACCGGGATTATCTTCTTCAAGTCTCGGCGAGCCGAGCCGAGCAGGCGGCTCTGTATCATGATCCCCACTTCGGCTCGCGTCGGGCTGTTCATTTCCGGCGCCAGAAGCCGAGTCCCGTCCTCGCTCGCGAGCAGATGCGCGTCCGAAAAAGTTTAACTTACATGTAATGATTCGCTGCGGGGAATTGGCTCTCCTCGATCTAGTGGGCGATCATACCAGCTCGGCTCGGCGTTAGCGGTAGATGAAAACAGCTTGTATGATGAGGATGGACGATAGCCTCTATATAAGAGCTCGCTCGAAGTTACAGCGTACCGATCTGAAATGGAAGCGCGACAGCATCTGCTCTGAACCGAATCGACTCGGACCCACAGTGGTTCAGAATTGAAGTATCAGGAAGTATCAGTGGAACACGAGACTTCGATCCTCCATGCATCCCTTCTTCGTCCACCTTCCTCTTCCAACGATGATCAATATCCTAACTCGGCTGCCCATACGCGCTCCGGCGCTACCGAGGGGAGAAGGAATTAGCGCGCATCGCTTGCCAGCGGTGGACCCACGATGCACTGGTTCTCCTACCCTTCTGGGTCTTTTTCCCAGCGGCAGCGGGTCTGAACCACGCGTTAACAACGTTTGATGGCTATGGACGCCGAATCCCGGTGTTCCACCTTGGGCACGCTATTAACGAACCGGCGGGCTGAAAATTGAACCCCCTATCAGAGATGGAACGGTCACATGACTCGTCAAAATTATGCACTCGCACGCGCTTTTCAAGACTGTTCGGTGAGCCAGTCCACTTCAGCTGCCATAATCAGCCTAAAGAACTCCGCACTCTGTAGTCCGGAAGGTTTAGAATGGTGTTAAGCGCTACACAGCCCGCACAGCCTTTGGCGAGGAGCGAACTACAGCTATTGATTCTACAGGAAATTGATGAAGCCCACTCGTTTTTTCTTCAGAAGGGATCCAGAACCAGGGGCAGTTCAGCCCAAGCTTAGCTGAAATTGATGTGGCATGCCGCCGAGCCTTCTCTGGAGAACGAGTACAATTTATGGTCAATGAGATAAATGGGTGCTCAAGCTCGCAAGCGCGGAACGATAAAATGTCGCACACCCTTTCCAGCAGAGAAGTGTACTGAGCGGTAGTGACTGACGCCCGTGTCTGAGCTAGGTAAGTACCGGTCCACTCCTCATTAGGTCATTCACTTCCGTATCTTCCATAAACGGACTTTTACCGTTTTGAGGGCATGGCTGTTAGAATCTAGTTTGATGTTCAGAGGAGATATATAGGTCGCTGCGGAGGCTGGCTTCAATCAACCAAACGAAAGAGTTCAAGTATCATTTTTTACCTGCAGACGGATCCGCTTGGCGGGACAAGTGATTCGTCCGCGGTTCGTTAAAGTATGATGGCCGTACTATATGGGCACGAACCTCCAATCCCGTTGCTTGAATCCTTAGCACGGCACAACGAGTGGTGCCGCGGCCCCTCCCCCTAGTGAGCGAGTCTCCACCAGGTATCACGACTGCGCAGGGATCTCGGCGCGCTCGATGACTAGCGCCGATGAGTCTATACCGTCGGCGCTGATCATAAGGTACCATTTTGGCTTGAGCTGCGCGTTCCAAACCAGCCCAGCCCAGCGTCAGTCAGCGTCCATCATAGGGTGGAATCCCTCGCTCCTGGAACACGGAACAAAAACATATTAACGCCGCATATGTCCGACGCGATGCTAGGCGTGGTCGGTGATCAAGCAAAACAAGGAACGGCAACTTAAATTTTACGACGGGACGTCGCTTCCCTCTCCCGCTGTTTCACCCAGCTACTGGAAGTTGTTTCGTGGCAACGGTCCGCGAAGAACCGGCGAGAATTTGCCGCTGTACAACAACTTATTGAACTTACCACGCGATGCTGGCGACTACGGCGGCCAGTCTGCCAAGGAGTGCCGGCGCCGGTAGACGCGGCGCCCCGTTGTGCTTGGAGTCTATAGATTGTTAAGAATCTATATGGGAAACGAGCTGGAAGGGCCAATGGAAAAAAGTCTTGCGACGATCAGCAATTAAAAGCGCCGCCCACTTTACGCTTTCCGGAGACACCGTGGGTGAGCAATTTCATTTTATTGCCTTATGTGGATATTCAGTGTTTTGCCGACGTACAGAAGTAGGCGACTGTCGCCGAGGTCGGTGAAATCAAGTTCGCGAGGTCCAACGAGGTCAAGATTTTCCGACCGTCAGTTGTTGCGTTCACGTGCTATAAAATGGCTCAGCCGCAACTTGACCTAAAAGCACACCTAACGAAACCTTCCGCGGCTATACTCAAGTCGCTGGGCACATCGATAAAGGTCCCCGAAAATGCCTGGTTGGAGATTAGCGTCTGGTCTACCATCAGCGACCAACCCACCGCTCACTCTGCTCGTCGGGTACGTACAGACACGGTACCGAGATAAAGAGTTCAACCTGTCCGTCCTCCTTATTCCACTACGGACGCAATGATCGCCCGCGCAGCTCACCCTGGTTTGAGCAAGACACGAGCGCAAGGCAAACATGACGGACGACGCCCGGGGACTTTTCAAACGCCTACTTCCAAAATCGGTTAGTTCTAAGTCGGCTTGAAAAAGACTGCGGCACCGGGATTGGTAAAGTATCCTGCTTCGTAATGGTGATACAACCTCGCTGACACACGGCAAAATGTGGACTTTTGGGCCGCCCAAAAACATATCAAAAAGTAGTAATATTGATAACAGAATAAGGGTAGCGAAAATTGAAACTTAGAGTAATTGTTTAGGGATTACTGAATGTGAATACAAAAGTAATAGAATTTCTGGTCATTTCGGGCAGCCCTAAACTACTCGTTTTGAATTCGCTCTTGGCCGCCCCAATACTGCACCGAAAACTATAGCTTTTCGGTTCCATTTTGGGCTGCAGCAAACTTATTGTTTACGGCTGCCCAAAATGGTTCTCGAGAACAATAGTTTCGGGAACCATATTGGGCGACCGTAAACAATAAGTCTCGGCTACAGTTTCGGCAACTCCAAAACGGAGTCCAAAACTTATTGTTTTGGGTCGCCCGGAACTCAGCGGCAGGTGAGCGGCCGCTCGGCTGCCGCTCAGCAGCCGCTGGAAGAATCTCAGCTGCCGCTCGGCAGCCGCAGGAGTAATTTTTCTGCCGATTGTGCGGCGGCCAAGCGTTACCTCCGTTTTGGGAAGATCCGGCCATACGGGCCGTATCCCTTGCGATCCACGTCGCGCTCAGATTACGTGCGGTCCAAGCGATGAATTGTTAGCAATGAGACATGTACTTAGAAAAATCGGCGCCGCGGGAGCAGCACACAGAGTGCGACATCATCAGCAACCCTGAATTCTGTTCTTTTTTTGGAAAGTGTCCTCAACTACCCCCACTGCCCAATCCAAGCCCTCTAGGAACAGTAAACATCCCTACTGCTGCAGTCTTCATTCACAAGCTCACCTCTCCTCTTCCTGCAACTTCCAGGGACACTATCAGCACTGAAAATGAGGACCTTGGATGAGATGTGAGTCGTTCTCCATTCTAATAGTACCCCATCCATTAACAAACCCTGAGTCGTCACCTTCCACCCATGCCCCAAGTCGAGGCGCTTCTCAAGCTGGGACCCGCCTCAGCATACCAAAACGACGGCCCCGGAGTTCTGTATTATCCCGTTCGAGTCGCGCCCGGCTACCAAGCCGCTGTCGAGATCAAAGCCGGCCACACCAAGAACTTCCATCGCCGGCAGCATCAGTACAAGAAATGCAAAAAGGGGCAGGACTTGCGGTTTGTGGCGTACTGTGAAACGCCTTACCGAATGTTCGCAGGTGAGCCTCATCTGCCTTTTTTGTCTCCCCTCGACTCTCGCGCGTTCAGAACGACTCATCCATCTGCGCCTTCGCGCACTCGGCGCTCACGTCGACCCATACCCGTGCCCCGGATGCGGCAAAGAACATCGCGAGTTTTTCTCGCTCGGTATCATCGGCGGTTTTCCTGAGTTTGAGGCTGTCGTTTGCTGGGCGGTGACCCAGGCGGGCGGAGCATATATTCGGTGCGTCTCTACTTCTCGCGATGTTCGACTACTTATCCTTTTCTCAGCCAGAACTTTCTTGTAGAATCATAGGCAACCGTTGTAATTCCTCGCTACTGCTCCTGATAATAGCACGCGTGTCTTCAGGAGAGCTGGTCTTTATTCGGCGGACGACAGTTGATACAGGCAAGACCACGCGGCGACATGCTCATCGTCCATGCCCGTGCTGGGCCGCGCCGCCGAAGCGCGCCCTTCGTCCCCATCGAGCCCGTTCCCGCTGCCCATCTCGCCGATCTCGACGCCCGCAGAGCTCGACGACGCTGTTCGAGGGGACGGTGTACACGCTGCCCTTCGGGAGGGGCTCGTCCGCGGTCTTCGCGCCGCTGAGGATCTGCAGCAGTACGGGTACGCTCGGCTGAATGAGGTGAAGTTGAGCGCGATGGCGAGGTTGTGCACCACGTCCGCGACGGCCTTGCCCGCGACGGGCGTCGCGACGAGGGGGTGCAGGTTCGTCTCGAGGATCGGGTTCTTCGCGGCGGTGATGTTGGTGGTCGGGTCCGCGATCGGCACGCCGACGTAGCGCAGGATCGCGCTGATGCCGTTGTCAAACCCGGCCGTGCCGCCGTTGGCGACGGTACGGATCGGCGACTGCGCGGGGTGAGGAGGGGTTGAGTAATCGGGAAGTAGGGACGCACAAATCTGGATGACGTCGACGTCGAGCGGCTTCGTGTTGACACTGGCCGCCTCGATGAGCTTCATGCCGTGACCGTCAATGGTGAAAATCCAGTTCGGGTCTGCGGCACGTGAGTGGGGGTATAATAAACACGCGGAGGGTCTAGACCCTGCGCGCGGGGTGCCCAGGATGCTGTCCTTGAGAGCAAGGAAGGGACGGGGCGCGGTGCGCAGGCTTCCGAGGCCGAGCGAGGCACGGCGGTTGTGGGCAGAGGTAGGGTAGGCGCTCACGGGAGGTGGGTCGGGAAGCGGGCGCCTGTTCGCCTGCTTGCTGCTGGCGGGCACGGCTGAGGGAGGAACTACGGCGTGGTATAAGGAGGACATGTTGCTGCTCGTTGCGCTGCATGCGCCCGAAGCCTACAAGTGTCCTATACTTGTGTTGGAGGACTTGACTGGGGGCACAGATGGGAGCCTGGCAAAGGAGTCATCTGAGTGCAAAGATTGCGAGCTTTGGCTTGAATCGAGCATGGACGAGATCGCATGAGCATAGTCGGAGTCGAAGGCAAGGTGTAGCGTAGGCGATTCCGAGTGGAAGGATTGCGGGCATTGACTTGAACCGAGCAGGGACGAGATGGCACGAGCGTAGTCAGAGTCGAAGGCAAGCGAGACAAATTCTGTCTTGTGCGAGCTGGCGTTTGGTTCGATGGCGAGGCCACGAGGGCGGGCTTTCCGCGAATGCGCTTGAGGAGGGGCATGGGCCTGGGCGGGCGCATGTGTTTGCATTGCAGCATCTGGAGGAAGTTTTAGACATGGTGATTCCAAGGCTAAAACATACGTTCGCAAGCTTGAAGCGTGCGGTCTGAGCAGCGCGTCATGAGCACTGGCCGATCAGAAAGTCCGGCCCCCGCCCTCCGTCCACACCAGCGCCAGCACTAGTCTCTCAAACCGACTTTTTATCAGATATAAAGACGTTTAGATACGCCAGCGCGTGTTGCGCATCGAAGCGGGCAAGTCCGCCGGGCGCGCGCCGGCGCATCGTATTTGCGCAGAAGTCGCGAGCGAGGATTCGCCCGGCTGCCCGGAGATTTATCTCGTTACCTTGCGCGATGCGGGGTGTAGATTGAGGGGCGGCTGCACCCGGGAGTGGGGGCAGTGTACGAGCAGCGCAGCAGTGTGAAGTAAGGGCACAGTGAGGACCGGTCGAGCTTGATGCAGGCGTACGAACGGCTGTATGCAGGTAGTCATAGTCAGTATAGGAATCAAGCCGCAGGAGGAGGCGTACGGCGCGGGAACGGGGCAACCTGGCTTTGAGCGCGTGAGTGGACTCGGGCGAGGCAGCGGCAGCGGAAGGGGTGGCGCCGGCACGAACACCTGCGAGCCGCGCGTGCACAACGAGCCACGAAATCGCAGGCGTCCCTGCGCGTGCGGCATACAGGGGGGGGGGGGGGCTGGGGGGCTTCCAGTGGACAGCGAACAGACGGGCAGAAGAGCGCAGATTCGAAGCAAACTTGTGTGCGGTGGAGGCGGAGGCTGAGCGCTGAGTGGTTGGCAAGTCGTTGGTACGATCGGGTGGAGAAGTCAGGAAAGAGCGGCGCATGTGTTTGTACATATTATGGCCGTGGTCGGGTCGCGACCCGGCCCCACAGCATTTGTAAGCGGGGCGGGTCAGCGACCATGGCCCGACCCTCCCCGACTTTCTGCAATGGAGACGAGGCGAATTTGCATTCGCATGCGGTATCAACAAGGTAGAGTGATCACCGTACGGGCTCGTGAGAAAGACGACGATGTAAACTTATGGCTGCACCTGATCTGCAGCCCTAGTAAGGATATATCGAGAGGAAGTACGGGTGAGCGAGCGATAGGGCCCCGCGGCAGGTGCTTGAAAGCAACGCCACTGCGGTCTGCCGCCTTCTTGAGAGCCGGCAGCCAACCTTCATCGCCATGTCATGGTGCATCGGAGGTGCCAAAGGCCACTGAGCCAATTGCGAATACACTTCCCCGAGCAAGAGCCGACGGCGTCCGCGACGAATGCGGCGAGCAAGAAACGGTCAGCGGGCATACGCGCTGACTCGCCAATGGCTTCGCGATCGCCAAACTGCGCGAATCGCAGAAGCCCCGCCCCGTGTGCTTCACGAATCTCAGCCACGTGTGCCGAAAGCAACGCCTCGCAAACCCGACGCTGCAGCGACAGCGAGATGCCGGCCTCTTGCATGGCAGCATGAGCTTTGAGCGAATGAGGGGATGTCTACAGAAGGACACGCCGATCTGCGGGAACATGCGGTCGGAACGCGCTGGGCAGCCACTCGTTTTGCTTTAGGGGTCGCCGAGACTGCTTCTTTGGGAGAGATGATGCCGCTGCGTGGCGAACAGCGAGAAGAGTAGCGTGATGCTCCGTAGAGAGAATAACATCGAGCGAGACAGTATGGCGAGGTGGTGGGGAAGCGGAACGAGCACGACGTGTGGTGCCCGGCGAAGGGTGCCGTAAAAAACGAGGACGGCAGGGCGAGAGGGTCGAGCGAGGTGGCAAGAAGTGAAGTACAGTGTGGCGAGGCACACAATGATACAGAAACACTACAAAGGTTAGTAAGAAAAGCGAAAAGCAGATGGGGGCTTGGAGCAGACGAACGGTGGTCGCGTAATATCACACGAAATGAAGGATGATACGATGGGAGAACAGGCGGGCGAAACATCGCTGTTCGGTGTCATTACAAACGGGATCATGGTATGACGGCCAAACCACGCACGATAATGAAAGACGGTCGAACGGAAGATTGCGCAAAACTACTGAGCACGGCGGGGTAGACTGGGCGGGACGAGCAAGTGGAACACAAATCCGTCGAGCAGACGAGTACGTTCAAGCCGGAAAACACCTGCGAGCTCGTTGGGGAGGTCAGATCGTTGTACATAGCGATCTCGGGTGTGAAGACGGGGTGCGCTGAGGCCGCGCGAGGGTACGTTGGCGAGGTTGTTAGCCGATGGGCCGATGGGACATAAACGATGTTAGGGGTGATGAGGTTGCCCGCTGCGATCGCGAATGATCGGCGGGCGCACAAATTGACTTATTATCGGACCGCACTGGAATGTGTTCGTCGCGAATGCCAAGCTGCACGAGAAACATGAGTAGCAGCTCGATCGCCACTGCCTCAAGCCAACAGATGTCGAGACCGGGTCGCTTCCAAGGTGCAGACGGGCGTCGAAACGCGGACGGTGGGGCGGTAGCCCGAGCCAAAATGGTGCGCCCGACGGAGATTTCGATGCGGCGAATCGCGCCGACAAAATTTATAGCATATCAAACTCAAGAGGTGTGGCTTGAGGACGAGATTCATAGGGGGCAAAGTGGATCTTCTGGATACCGCGACGGGGACGTTGGCATTCTATGCGCTGGGTGGGCTGGAGAACAAGACGTATGGACTTGAAGGATGCTGTTTTGCAAGTGGGAGGATAAGGTTAGTTGGTGGTGCTTACTGCGGGACAGCCACGTATCCATACATATGTGCAGCGAGGAACGCGACCCTCGGCCAAGAGTGTAAAGTATAGTCTGATTCAAGATAGATTGCCTGAACAAGGAAAGAGCTCTATATAAAGTGGTGGCGCGCATGTCGATGCTAATCCTGCGGATTGTGTTCAGCCAAATGTCAGCGGAGGGATGATAGGATATATTTACCCGAGAAAGATTCAAAATGACGGCACGGCCGTTTGTAAATTCGAATCTTGCGCAATGCGAGAGAACTGAAGATGGATTGACTTTGTCGAGCTCGCCGCTGAGCATCTTCGATGAATAAGTTTTCGCCGGAAAATATACAAACGGCTTGAAAGGGTCTACGGAGCCAGCAGGAAGAGGGGCTTGACGACGGATAAGGAAAGTCGCTGTGTTATTTTCGACCATAATCTTTTCGATGCTGCCGGGCACAGATTCGGTCGACCCAGGAGGGTAGTAGATCACCAAGCTGTTTCCGAGGTGGGTCTTTGCCCGAGAGTAGTTAACGCCCTTGAAGATAAAGTGGGCCTTCTCGCGGTCCTGCCCAGGCACCGAGTCATCTTCAGCCCGAAAGTTACGCCGGGTGAAGGCTAGGTCGAAAATTCGCTTAAACTGACGAATCACCTCCGGGCAATCTTCTCTATTGAGCCATCGCCGCAAGTGAGCGCCGCGCATGAAGGTTTTAAGTATGCTTGCCTCCAGCTCGCCTGTGTCCGGGATCAATCTTTAGTATGTACGTTCGCATCTCACTTACCGCCAACCTGATTATTTGTATTGATTTTCTGCAGAACTCCGATCAGACGCTCGAAAGGGAAGCACCACCAGGATATGACGGGCCCAAATAGTAGAAGAAAATCAAAGATATGGAAAGCAGCATGAAAATTGGGTCGGAATGGGTGCTCTTCCGTATGTGGGTGAACTTTGTGCAGACCATCGAGCCACTCCTTCATAAAATTGCGGTAGGCTGTAGCGCGCTCGCGAGTCATGGCATATCGACAGACAATGGTTGTCGCTTGGAATATAGCCATGCTGTGTTGGAGCAATTCGTAGAAACGAAGGCCGTCCGGTCCATTGACATTGTCGCCCCATAGAAGGACTAACGCGATGGGAAGATATACAGTGGCCAAGATCCGCCATTCATCTGCTTTGATGGATCCGGCATTGCTCTCCCCGTAGTTTTTCGGCACGGAGTTGATCCAGGAGGGTGTAGTGGTTTTTGCGATAACCTTCTGTACAAACGCGAGATTTTGGGAGGTGATGGTTTTGGGGATATAATCGGACGCCGCGCGAGGCTTGGTTTGTCGCTGGATAAGGTAATTAGCAGAAGTAAAAGGTAACAGTTAGTCGAACCAACCCAGGCGATCAATTTATCGACAAGCCCCTGCTTTGACAATTCATCCCTTTTGTTCAACGCAGGGGGTAATAGATCGAGTGACCAACACACAAATCGCAGAGCAGGCTTGTTTTTAGCAAGAAGTCTCTTCGCCAGCGTCCTCTCGTTGAGAACCAAGTCTTCAAACGGCCCTTGACTCAACGACAAGGTCAACAGATTTTGGATATACTTGATTTGAGCGAGGTCCTTAGGGCCGATGCGCAGCGAATTGTCTTTCGTGATTTCGTCGTAACGGCTACCGGCGTGCTGTTTCCATGAGTACTCGAACGCATGCTCCGACGTGGGCTTTGTCTTAGCCAGTTCAGCATCGAGCCCGAGTACATGACGGCAGTGGTAATGAACACAACCCTCGAGGATGCAATGCATAGAGTCGACGACGAGCATCCGGCTCGGATTCCAGTACGGCAATCGCCAAAGCTCCGACCAGCGTACACCGTACTCCTTGAAAATTTGCTCCCGCTCGGACAGTGTCTCAGCATCCCGCCATTCCTCTGCTTTCTGACGAAGGAAATCGGGGTTTCGAGGTTCCCAATCAGGATGATCGAAATCGGTGCGGTACGCGCAGGAAATCCCTTTGCAGCTGCATATGCTGCAAAAAAAATGCGACTTTTGACTCGCCATCCCCGCAATCTTACGGGCGGCAGGCATATCGTTGACGGACAGAACGAAAGCGACATCGACATCGCGCCCCTTGTCGGGAGATGCACCCGTTGATGAGATATGAATGCCACGGTCCCAGGCAGTGACAGCCTCATCGATGATGGGTTTGAGGAAAGGGTTCATATGATCGAGACTCGGCTCGGTCGGTCCGGTAATGATCGAAAGATGCATGTTCTCCGGTTTATATCGAATCGTTTCAGGCAGGCCCAGATTGGCTGCCGAAAGTATGCCAATGGAATCATGATTCCCGCGCTTCCGAAGGCCGTTCGGATTGAAAAAATCAAGCTGAAGGGCGTAGGGAAGTCGCATCCGGCTTCCGCGGTCAACGAAAGGCTTGCCCGGGATAGGGCCTTCGAAATCCTTCATAAACTGTGCCTCAAATATATTTCGCGCGAAAGTGGGAAGTGGGCGACCGTGCGCAGCCCACGCATCGTCGCAAGCTTTGTCACAAAGCTCCTCAATTTTGGGGTCAGATAGAATCCTTGCAAGATGGTCGATGAACGAGGCGGACAGAAATGTTTTGACGGGTCGCATATGTCCGTTACGCATCGCCAGTAACTCGGTGCTGCAAGAAACAATCCCATGTTTTCCTACTACGCGATTTACACACCGGGCGGGATAAACTGGGGATATGGAATCGGGATCCATGGCCGGATGAAGGTGATAGCATGAGGGGCACACGGCATACATGGTGGTCCCTCCGTCTATATTGAAGCGCTCCAGCGCGATATACAAACTGGACGGCAACTGCTTGAGGATATCTTCTTCTCTTGCGCCATATGTTTCGCTGCCATCTGGGTGCTTTTTCAAGTGCAGGGACATTGTTAGCTTGATTATCATTGTGACGGCTTGTAAGATGAAGTTGCACGGGTCGGTCGCAAGGCCGATGATAACATGGCACACCACGGTTAACAAAATCATCATTTGAGCGATGGTGTCGAGCTTCCCGATCGGATTTCCAGTCAGATACGCTACCGATGAGTATGAGCGCGACATCGATGGTGAAAATGCGATGATACTTACAAGCGTCGTACAGCAGCGGTGTTGTGGGCTCAGGCAGTGTCCCGCCGATCAAGGTGATTTTCATATCGAGGGCTTTCAATTTAGAAAGCGCTGCCGTCTTCTCAGGCGTATCCTGCTTGATTTTGTTCAACGATTTCTTGCAGGTGGAGAAGATCTCGAAGGCCTTATCGACTTTCTCGCGCAGGGAAGAAACCTCCGTCGGGTTGTCCGCGTGGTAGTCTCGAGGGACGAACAACATGTCGTCAGCCTCACGAATCATAGTATGCACCATTGCGATGATGTTCGCAGCTTGCGCCTCGCGCCACGTGGGTTCCGCAGCTTGCGCCTCGCGCCGCGTGGGTTCTGGGGTGCGATGAAACAGGGCTTCAAAGCTTTTTATCGCCTCGGCAGTAGACACAGCGTCGGCATTGAAGTTTTGGGGTATATTAGGTGCACATTGCTCTTGAAATTCATCTCGCGAGGTGAAGAGCTTCGACGGTTGGTTACCGGGGTTCGGTCCATCGTCGGTGATGGTAAGCGCAGTGAGGAGGTCTGCGATCTGTAGAAGACGGATCGTCGTTAAACATGAGGCACCAAAAAGGAGATCACTGACCTTGTGCGCCTCTGTTTCTACCTCCGCCCCGGACTGGGCCAATCGCAGCTCCCTCAAATGCTCTTGTCTCTGGTTGACCAAAACTTCATGCTCGTTTGGTTTAAGCGCGCACTTGCAATAGTATATCTTGTTACGCATTATCTCGACAGCGATAGACACCGACGAGGTGAAAACAAAGGAGAGGGCAGCTTGCCAGCGATATACACCGTCAAGTCCAGGGAGAATGTGGAGTCAGGAAGGAAATGGGGCTTTGCTAGACTTTGTATCCCTCACTCGATCGATCAAAGCGGTAGCGATTAAGCCCTCGAGACGCAATTTTACGTAGCGACAAACTTCTTTCCAAAGATGGGCCGGGAAAAGACAAGGGAACATGGCGCGTGGCGCTTGATATACAAGGGAACTTGGCTCGTGGCGTTTCATATACAATAAGTAAGGTACAAGGAGTTGGACGCGTCCAAAAACAGTGTCCAGTGTGCGTCGGGTTCAAGAAGTCGGGAAAGTGGGATACAGTGATATAGAAGATCGACCGGTGATTCGGTCCAAGATACGATAGCCAGGAGTGATAGTCGGATGCGTACAAGAAACTGGCGGTGGGATACAGGGATATAGAAGCGCGATTCGGTCCAAGATACGATAGCTGGGAGTAACAATCGGATGCGTCCAAGAAAGTTGTACAGTGAGGAACAGCGAATTCAAGAGAAAAGACAAAAGACCGCGCCGATTAGGTAGGGGATGACGTGCTGGCGCCAGCCGCCAGAGAAGTACGCTTGAACAACAAAAACGGCGATGGGGAATGAGATGGGAACAGTGAGCGGCTGTACAACTGAAGATAAAGTAAGACACTGGAGGAGCGGGAAAGAAAGGGTTTCACCCTGTGTTTGGGGCTGCGTGGGAGTCGGAGACGCAGTGGGACGCTCCGTTGGCGGTGCCTCACACACCGGGCATGGGTCGCAGCTCGGACAATAGTAGAAGATATCGTCGTCTGAATCTGACATTTCTTCCACTTTTATCGATGTCAACGGCTAGAGATGGAGTGTGAAGAGAGGATACCGGACGAGATGTAGGGGCAACGCACCATCACAGGATAAGATATGCTAGACGATATCGCGTTCAATGCTCTGGAGATGGGACGTGCGAAAGGTGCGATACAGTGGATGTCGAAGGTCAGCCTTTTATCCGATACCGGCCAGGATGCAAACAATAGGTGGGTGGAGATTCCGCGGCACGCTTCCAAAGAAGAGAACAATAACAGGGTGGATGGACAAAGGCGGTGGCGCTACCACCGTTTGATTGAATTACGAATTACTGGGTCAGTGGAGGGAAGGAGGATTGAGCTCCTGCGTGCGCCCCTTCGTTCGCGGGTTTGGCTCCTGCGCGGATGGTGCTCCTGTGCGGATCACGCTCCCGAATTTATGGTCTACAAGATTGAGAAACCCATACTGGCTGAGAAGATTCGCTAAGTCGTGACAGGCCGTGGAAGAGTGAATGTGCAACAAGAGGGGCGGGATGCGGACCCCACCAGGCGATAAGCACCAGATGGAGGTTCAGAGAGGGCCTCCACTGAGCGGTAGGCACTCAGCGGGAAACAGCCGCGTTGGCGGCATGTGGCCATGCCGTGGGGTACCGTCAGCGAAGCTGAGAGCGCAGCAGAAGGGGCGGGAGACTGACCCCACCAGGCGATAAGCACCAGATGGAGGTTTGGAAAGGGCCTCCACTGAGCGGTAGGCACTCAGTGGGGGCGGGAAACAGTGTTGGCAGTCCTGGTGGTGGCAGTGTAATGCCATGTGATCTGACATCTATTTGGATTCAGACCAAGTCGCTCTGGAGTCTGGACGATGCATACGTCGTCCAGTGCATCTGTCGCGCGCGACGCTAGCCATCTAGCTGAACGATGTTCACGTCGTCCAGCTGCTTCTTGATCACGATGCCGACTCAGTCACTTTGGACAATGCATACGTCGTCCAGTGTATTCATTGCGCGCGACGCTACCTGGCGTACTACCTATCTAGCTGAACGATGCTTACGTCGTTCAGCTCTTTTCCAGATCACGATGACGCTAGTATTTGTTTCAAAATATCGATACAGTTCAAGAAAGCTACGCTTCAGGCGAAACCACCGCCGCTCTTCGAGAGAAGTGCTGGCCTACAAATCCCGCTACTACTAGAATCAGAATAACATTCATCGCCAGCAAGATCGGAATGCGTTGTTTGCGGCGAGATTCCCCTGGCCCTGCTACGCCAGCCTTCCGCCAGACGACGATCTCATTGTGCCCTCCCCAGTCTCGAGACCTTGCTGCGATAATGAGGGATTCCCCATTGAGCTCTACGGCCTATAAATGATTCATCAGTCCTCGCCCTGCCCCTGAAACTGCAATCTCACCGTCACCGTTTGAACCCAGTCATTCGAATCGACTCGAAGAATGTCCACGGTATGGCCCGTGCGCCTATCGAAAACGTACACAACTCCATGGTCACTGCCGCTCACGATTGAACTGCAGTCGTCTGCGAAGCACACCTGACGCGGCCTTGGGAATGGTTTCGTGTTTTTGACCTCGAATGTTTTGACTCGATGCTCTTTATCCTTGTCAAAGCGATACAAGGCGGGCCCCTGGAAAGGGTCGTCAAAACAGAGGACTCCTCTGCGCACATTATAGTCAACTGCGCCACTAAACGCCCGTATATCAGTCGCATTAAGAAAGCCACATCGAATTCTACCTACATCATCGCCCCGACCTGCAGGACTTTCGTAACATCGCCATTGGTCCCGTTGAGACAGAGGCTGAGGCCGATTTTAGTCGAGTCTCAATACCGGAGCAAAAACGTCTTACATTCGTCCATCGTGGAACCCGAACGCAATTATTTCCCGCGCACCACTCTTGGTCTCCCCGAACGCGATACTCTTCGGCAAAAAATTGCTGTACGATACCGAAAATACGGCTCGCGCGCGTATCTGGCTGTCCAGCGAATGCACCTGAACGGTCGTATTTCGATGGCAAACGGCGAGCCGATTCGTTCCGGCGTCGTAAGCAAGACTGGTAACCTCCCCGGGGTCCGCCATCTGGAAGACGCTGGCCTCCTCGAACGCCTACACGATAGTTGACGATCAGCGTCAATCCACATGTTATACTCCAAACTTACGACAAGGCGACGATCTTTGCCTGCAACAGGGTTTTGTTTCCAGAACACGACGAAACCGATTTGTGTCCCGTAAACGAGGATCTCGCCTGCCTCGTCTTCCCGGCGAATCCAGACGAGTGCTGAAGTCGCTCCACGAATTCCCGCTCCGTTGGGACGCGCAAGAGCCGCTAGCGTCGTGAGATCCCAGAGCTTGACTCCGTCAGTCCCTACATCGTAAGTGAATGAATGTTCGTCCATATAATCTCGAGGGGGAACTGACCTCCGCTCGCCAAGATTTGACCATCCTCTGTGGCCCTGAGGCAGTTGACGGAGCCTTGGTGCCCGTTGAGTGCGCCGTGCAATATGTATTTCGCTGCAGGGGTTTCATCCGTCGACATGTCGATATTTACGGCGGAAGTAGGAGGGAAGTGCTGATGAGAGTTGGCTTCACAGCGTACGCACTGGGAAGTCTTTGGGGAATCTGGCTGGGGGATGTCCTTTTATTCAGATACGAACAATAACTGGTCTTCTCGATATGGGTTGCTTGTTTACGTATCGGACGTGTTACGTCCACTCCGCATCGTGTACCTGTCGGTTTCGTTCGCGCTTTGGCGACTTTATTCCTCAACTGGCGACGGCTCGCTCTCTCTGCTACCAAATCATCATGGCCTCCATAGTTGCCCGACGCACCTCGAAAACGACTGTTTCTGATGTTGAGCTACCACGCCCATTGATCGTCCTCCTCTCCGATACGGACATCACCGCTCCGACGTTGCCAGAGCTTCTGGCACATACCGACATCCAACACCCGATCACCAACGACACCACCTTGCGACACAAAAGCCCCATCCGACGAGCGACTTCGTCGCCGCTGACCAGCGATGACGAGGGAAGCGTGCATCGCGAGCATCTGTCGTCTGCTGCGGGGGTGTCGACTATGAAGATCCCCCGGCCCGCTTCAGCTCAGCTCAAGAGTTTGGACAAGATCATCAATGTGGGCTCGGACGTGCTAAAAGACATGAAGGTGTGCAACGTTACTTCCCTCCACTTGATGTCTCCCTAATCTTCATCCCAATAGTCAGCTGCTGAGATGCTCGCAAAAGAACATCTCAATCTCAAAGAGCCGCTGAAAAAGCAAGCGCCGCCAGCCCTCAAGGTGGTGAAAGAGTCGGTGCGTTACGCATTTCCCAATCGGATCATCCGCTCATATTCCATTACAGATGCATAAGCAGTACCCCGTTCTCCTCAACTACGAACACTCCTGGGCGCTCGACCATATCTTGACTTCAACGCTCAAGAACGCGAAAGCTAAGCTCAAGCAGACCCGTGCCGACGAGAAGCTGGCGAAGCTGAGCGCCGCGATGAGCGAGGATTGAATGGTATTCCACATTTCTCATTTCTCCTTTTTCCTACCGACTCAAGTCGCTCAACAGCTATCATTACTTGGACGTCTTCCGCGTTTAGTCTTATTTGATTATCTTCTTGAATTCCACTTCTGTAAATACCCATTGTATAGAGGATAATACCCCCGAAATGAGACAAAAACCGGCGGCGCGCAATCGAAAAGAACCGTCTGGGATCCGGCGCCAGATCGAGAAACCGAACAAAGAAGCTCGATAGAGACAACAAAGGATGACCCTGGCCTTCTGCTTATTCGGGCGAAGTGTCGTTGTAGTTACTATACTCAGTACATCCCGCGCGCCACCTCGACCGTCGATCAGGATTAACGGCACAATGACTGAAGCACGATGCACCATCGTCCGACGCGTCGGGACTGCTCAACAATACTAACGGCGCACAACGCGCCGCGGTTCATTCATCTCCGAACGTCCGATGCAGCAAAGACGTAAAATCGGCCCGAAATAGCTGTTCGACACAATAACGGATGGGATCTCCTCGCAGCGGTAGGGCCTTCTCAATATGAATGTTATTGTCTCGATAAATTTTGGTATCGCTCACCATGTCTTTCGTCGCTCGCTCGCTGCTGGACTCGCGCTCTTTAAGGCGGTTTTCTGATTGTGTCCCCTCCTGTCTCTCTCCGCCTCACTATCGATGCCCAATTCGCGCACATACCTTGAAGATTCTTCCGAGGTAAGAATCGGGCTTGATCTATGTATTCGATGATCGCTTATATTTCCCCAGACTCGCGACGTATTCCTTCGGTCACGTCTATATTCAACTGTTTCCGCCGCACCGACTTTCACGGCTGTCTTCACACGTTCCCGCACCAATCCAAACGGACTCCGCTTTCCCTGTGTGGAAAGCATATTCAATCATTTCGGCCTTCAGCCGTATATCCACGACATCGAGGTCGAGCTCAAACACGGCCGACGCACTTCTATCTTCCGTGCATTCTTCAAACGCCACGTTCGTCTCCCTCCCAATCCCACTGTCGCTATCAAAGGCGACCTCCTACTGATGCGCGTGGGATCGCGTAACGAGAACTTGGTCGTCAACCTGAGAAAGGGCGACCGGCAGCTAGCGGACTATATCGCGAAACAGTAAGCCAACCCCACCTTTGCAACTCCATCCGCCTAACGGTTGCGCGTAGCATAGCAGCAAAAATAAACCACTTCCAAGGTCCCCATCGCGTCCGTTTGCCGCGTCGCCTCCGCCTTGTGAGACGCTGGTAGTTGTGTATCCAGACCTACTCATCATGTCATTTATCTTGCGGTCTTGCGCTGAGCGCTGTATGTATCATCATATATTCTTGAACCATATATATTATTGTATCTTAATGTATATCTTGTACTATGAATCACATATTGAATCAGATAACGAATTAACAAGTGCACCTAAATTGGCTGTATACGTAAAGCAAGTCGGCGATACCCAAATTTGGGCGAAGGACCAGAGAACAATAAAGCTGTTCCTATAAAGCTCCTATGCCGCTCCCCTTAGTTCCCACTCCTTCCTATCGTTCACGATCGATACCGTCGTGAACGTTTCCTACCATTCGTTTACGAGCGATACCGCCGTCAACAGTTTACGATGTCTGAGGACACCGATATGCCGCCAGTTAATCCGTGGGCCAATCACTCCTTTTCGTATCCGCCTCCGCCTCCCCCAAGTCGAAACACCTTACAATACGTGACCCATCATCCGCTACAAGTTGGGCCGGTGACCGCCGTCGTTTCCCAGGTGTCTGTGGAGCACGGGTCTCAAGCTAGGCCAGAGTCAGACCCGAAAGGAAAAAAGAGGCAACATCAGGAATTTGTTCAGGGCAGCAGTAGGGACGAAGGCCAGACGAGCGCAACGAAGCGCCGCGGAACGGATGAGGCGAGTTTCATTGTTCCAGTTACATGCTAAGCTGATACCGACCCGGACTTCAGCAGGACGAGGAAACTGCCAAAAGGCATTTCGTCCCAGGGCCCGATCGTGAAGCTCACGAAGAAGTGAGTTTTCCCCAATGCATGATCCCCAAGATGGATGCTGACACTCGGTAGACGGTGAGGAAATTGGAATTGCAGCTCGGGCTGGAGCGGGAGTCCAAGGAAGTTGCCAATAGGAGACTCGAAGCGCTCGAGGCGCAGCTAGCCGTAGCTATGAAGGAAAAGATACAGAGCGAGGAAAAGAGGAGGATGGAAGAGGAACATGGCATGGAGGAAGAAGAGGAACAAGGAATGGAGGAAGAAGACGAAGTGGCAGAGGCACTCGCGGAGGAGAAAGAGCTTCGTGTAAGCCGCCACGGAGTTGCGATGGAGTCGAGCACTAATCACGAATCATTCTCAGGCCGCAGAGGCAAGGGATGCCGCCAAAACTCTGGTCTGTTTGCAATACCCATGTTTGAACGACTTTTGAAAGTTTGACAGGCGTCCAAGACGAACGAGATCGCGACCCTTCTCAACAGGCCAGGTCCTCCTCCTCAGGGCCGCCGCATCGATGCGCCCGACGGTCCATTCCCAGAGCACCCCCCAAACCGCATCCCGCAGTTCATTACCCCCCAAGTTCAAAAGAAACGAATCTACGATGTGATCAAGGAAACGAGGAGCGCTCGCATCCCGGCCATCCGTTTGGCACCGGCACCAGGAGTTGGAGGAGGGGCTGGAGAAGGAGCGACAGGTGGGGCGAGCGACCCCGGGTCCTCGCTGGGAAACCATCCATGCATCGGTTTGGTGCATGGAATCGTCGAAGAGGTTTTGAAAAGGTTAGGGCTAGACAGTTTGGAGTCAGCTCGAAAAGGCAACCGATCGAGCCAGCTAAAACGGGGTCTGTCGGCCATGACGATCGGGAGACGGGAACAGCAGGCTGCCATGTCAAAAGAGGATGATATTTTATGGAAGGTGCGGAACTTTGGGATGGCGAACCGCTCATTCTTATTCCCTCCATAGCGGGCGCTTCGCGAGATCTGGCGCAGGACGTATCAGGTGAAGTCGATAGAACAGTTTTCGTCCTACATCCCTGCGGACAGTGGGAAAGTTGCTCGCTGCAATAGCGGGGAATGCCCGCCTGCCCCGGACGACTGGGACCTCGACTTTGGGCCCGGCTTTAAATCCTCTTTGTGGAACCGCAGGGTGATGGGGAAGTTGTTGGCAGCGATCAAGGCTGCCCGAGCACAACAAGCTGGATGGGGGGTCCCCGACGTCACTGATGAATACATAACAGCCCAACTCTACGACCGGCTGAACCATTCTCAGCAGGCCTGGAAAAAGTGGCAGCCCCGGCTTATAGAGGCAACTCTGGCCGCGGAGACAGAGGAACAAATCTTCGAGCGCGTGGATGCGGCGCGTGCAAAGACCCAGAAGAGAGGTGTACACAACACCTCGAAATCGACCGTGAGTCTTGGAAGAGCCTGAGGCTGCTGCGGCTGACGCAGGGAACAGAAATATCGGAAACGACGAGCCACTATCACCATGATATTGCAGATGAAGTATGAGGAAAAGGCAGACGACGTTGAGACATGGGAGTTTCTCGATAAGATGATCAACTATCTTGGGAAGAACGGCATGTCGTCAGAAGAGGAGGCGGTCCGCAATTTCGACGGTCTCGTTCAATCTGTGTACATCGTCAAGTTGTGTTCCTGGCGGGAGCCTAAGATCGAGGAGTATCTTGATCTCGTCGACAATACTAGAAAGGCATTGCGCACAGGCAGAGGCGCGCCAGGAGCTGCTCGAATTCGGGAAGCCAAGCTGGGTTCATCGCCGCCGCCTACCAATATGCCTCGATCGATGTACCATCCGCGCTGGCTAGCCGATATGGAAGAGAAGCGCCCAGTCTATGTTGAGGAGCATCTTCAGATATCCAAGGAGGTCTTCGAAATCTTGGACATTGTGACTGAGGAGATGCAGATGGAGAGTGATGATGAATCAGTATAGCTGTAGTCATCCAACATCTTGGCCGGCCAGTTTCTTGTTGTAGTATATCCATATGAAACATGCTAGTCTGGCGAAACGGGTGGGCTCGGAGCGCATCGATAAATGTATGCTGGACGCCGCGCGATAAACGCACGACAAGGTACCGAAACCGCAGACTCTGGCTGGCGGTAAGCACCGTACTGAGCGCGTTTGGACCGAGATAATGAGGGCCGACTGCCTTGCGATGTACACGAGACAGCCGTAAAGAAAAGAACTGGCCGCATCGGTAGATATCGAGATGTACGCTGGACACACGACAAGCTACCGAAACCGCAGACTCTGGCTGGCGGCAAGCACCGTACAGAGCGCGATTGAACCGAGATAATGAGGCCCGACTGCCTTGCGATGTACACGAGACAGCCGTAAGGAAAAGAACTGGCCGCAACGGTGAATATCGAGATGTACGCTAGACACACGACAAGCTACCGAAACCGCAGACTCTGGCTGGCGGCAAGCACCGTACAGAGCGCGTTTGAACTGGGATAATGAGGACGGACTGCCTCGCGATATACACAAGACAGCCATGAAGAAAAAGAACTGTCTGGCGGTAAGCACCGTACAGTTTGCGGAAAGCAGCGGTTGGGGCGGTGCTCTGATGTGGCGGTGCTCTGATGTGGCGGTGCTCTGATGTGATCGAGCGCTGTCAGTCACTCTTACTCCCTCAACTCACTGTCGGGTGCATACGCCCGACAGACTCCAGTGCAGGCTTCCCCCTCGCTGCCCATACTGTTCGGTTTTTTTTCACGGTTCACTCTCGGGCTGCATAGTCACCTGAGAGCGACCTGCTATTGCTGAGACTGGCGAACTTGATCGCGACTAATCAACCGCGTACCTTGAACGACGACTGAGACTCATCTTGGTTCAACGGGGTTAATAAAGAAACCATGACGTTCAACCCACCTCGCGCTCGGCCTCGGTTTCACCTCATGCTGGAGCGAAGTAATAGCATTAGCTAATAAGCGTGAGGGTGGGCTTACATCGGCGACGGTGGCACCAAACTAACCTTCTCAGGCCCGCAAGCCCTCAACTTCGACCTCGCCCCCATGTCTGACCTCGAATCTACGCATACCTGCGCTACCGAGAACGCCCCCCCGTCCGTATGGTACGACGACGACGACGCAAGAGCGAGCCTTCGCCACGTACGTTTACTCTACCATCCGTTCACCTAATCCATCTAACTTTCTGGTCCAGAGGCTTGCTGCCCGCGCGACGGCGATCTTCATCGTCGTCCTCGACGCATTCGGGACCGTTGTCTCGATGCTGGACCAAATTATCCAGTCCGGACAAAGTTCCATGTCCGCCGCGCTGGCCATGGTAAGTCAGGCAACAGGGTCAGTTGCTGAAGGATAATCCGACCCCATCAGGCCATAGCCCAAGCGCGTCAAAAGCGCTGGGTCATTCTGTTCTTCGTTTTCCTCCTCCTCGCGACTCTCAGTACCATCGTCACCATTGCCGTCTGGCAACACCTCAGGGGACCGGCGGATTGGCTCGGGACCACTGGAGGCTCTTCGGAGCACAACTCCGGAGCTGCCGCAGAATGGTGAACGGGTGCGTTTCTGGACATCTGTCCATCTTTCCTCCTGCGCTCACCCTTGTATCTTATAGTGATGGGATCATCTTGGAAAAACCTACACAATGCTTCAAAATGTGAAAATGTTGTAAATAAATATCCTGTGTAGTCTATATTTCTTGTGCCACCCCATATACATATCTATTCGCTGTCCTGTTGCCGCGTCGACTTGACCAATGACGAAAATGGGATACGGTGGCAGTGTCGCACCGCCTCAGTGGCAGTGCCTATTGTTGTTTCCTTGCTTTCCTCCACCATCCATAGCTGCGCTGCCTGGTGTTTACCGCCAGCCAGTGTCCCGTGGACTTCTCTGCTATCGGGTCGCATAGTCGCCTGAAAGCGCTCAGCGTCGGTTTCGCCCTCAATGGTTTCAAGCAGCGTCGACAGTCCCACCGTCCCAGTACGCGTCCGGATTACCCCCACCACCGTCCCGCCGCCTAACGAGCTGGTCATAGGGAAGCGAGGTCCGTCTCCTCGGCCATGCCCGTATTGAGAAATCAATATGGTCCGTGTACGATGGAGAGGCCTCCATGCTATTGAATATGCCAACACCCCAAGAGCGTCCACCTCCTAATCCCGGAGCCATCGGTGGAAACTTCTGGACACCATCCTATGTGTCGTCCGAAACACCCTACATGATGTTTATTCCCGCATGCAATCCATGGAATGGTGTTTTGCTGGGTCGACTGAATTACCGGCGCTCAGCACTCCCTATACTACGACAGAACAATGGGAAGTGGAGCCTATCGCCCGCAGTAGTTCAATCCTGGCATGATTTGGAAATACTGCTCAGGCGTGTCTATGTCGCGATGATGAAAGTCACCCATCTCCCCCGTCCAACGCCCTTAGTACCTTTCGGAATGCCCTACCGTTTTGGATACCTGGCGTCCTATCGTACCGAAAACGCTGCTCGAACCGTTGCATTTCGTTCCATCGGGGGATTCTTGCCCCTTATCGGCATGTTATCGATGTATTTCTGGTACATGGAAATGACGGAAAAGGACTTGCCGCAGTGGAGAGACTTGGTGTGCGCGGAGGCTGATATCCATCCGCAATGGCTCGCGGATCTGGAAAACTCCGCTGCAGGGGATATGGCTACCCCGCGAATCGGCGGACTGCTCGACTTCAGCCTCCCTGACGGTCTTCATCCAATATCCTTCTCCCACTCCCGCAAACTGGACTTCATCGTCGGGCGCATCATCTCCACTCACCTTCCCATCCCGTTATACATATCGTGGGGTCCCATTAGCAGCTACCCGCGTGTCTTTGTTCCTCGCGAGCTACAAACAATGGATTTTGTGCCTCAAGCGCCTGAAATCAAGGACATCTTAGGCCTCCCGGGCCGAATAGCATTCAGCCCTTGGACTTTTGATGTGAAAGGCAAAGCCATGTCTCGGTGCCCCCCTGAACGCGACAATCAGTCCACCGGTCCCGCGTCCACCAGTCCCGCGTTCGCCACCGCAATCGAATCTCCCTCTGCCTTTCCCACTCCGGCAGGCTCATTCCCTCCGGTGGAGCGCAACAGCGGGCAACGCGAAGGCGAAACCATGGATGCCTTTTTCCAGCGTCGGCGGCAAAATGTTAGCACGCGAGCTCTCCGCGAGACTCCGCAGGAGAGAAAAAGCCGTCAGCAGCGAGAAACTCATGCGGCAAAGGGGGCAGCTCCGGGCAAGAAGGGAGCGCGCGTATATGTTTGGGAGAAATCCAACGGGCATTATGTGCGCAGAGCGGTCGGACGCAATAATCAGGATGACATTTGGGAAGAATATGGGCCATGCCAGCGGCGGTACGACTCCTACTACGATGAGTGGGATATTTGCGAGGAATTCGGGCCCCCGAGTGATGCAGATGATGACGACGACGATTTTGGCATCTACCTACCTTACGAGCAGCCTACTGACAGCAAATCGCAATCATATTCTGTCGACGTTCCTTCCCGGGACAATGGCCCTCCGGATGTGGACACCTTCGCACGGCGGAGTCTGCCCCGCAATATAACCGAGGGGGAGGGCAAGGTTGGCGACGACGACGACGACGCGGACGTACCTGATCAGATGCTTCCTGTGGATGAGGAGCTCGAAGATGGACAAATACCTTCCTCGGAGGACGATCTAAAACGCGCCTACAACCTCCGGAAGCTGGTCTCCGACACCAACACTTTCAACTGCGCATCCATTGCTTCGTCTTTGGCAGAGATGGTATATCTACGCTTTGGGTGTACCGTGTCCAAAGAACAAGCAGAGACGGACCTCGATCTCCCGATCACCGCCGTCGCAAAAAAGTTCCTCGGCGATTCGGACCTCCAAATCTCTCATGAGACTCAGTTTCAGAATTTCCGTGCCTTCCTCGCTCACTGCGCGAAAGCCAAACATCCCCGTGATATTCCTGTGACCCTCCTAGACTTCCACCAACAGGACGCGGAACTCTTGAGTGATTGGATGGTGCGCGTTCGGAGAGAGACTCTGAATGGACGATTATACTACGTGATCTCGGAGGCGCAAGACACCCTCGGCCTCTATGTCTTGCTACAAAGTGCCGTCACTACCCTCGAGGTTGTGAGACAAGGATGGGGTCCCAGTATGCGGGATGTAATGCAGCACCTGTTATCGCGGGGAGTGCCGTTCTTAACCTGCTTTCGCTCAACTGAGATTCCCACCGGAAAGCCGCAAGGTCGCAATTGGTATTCCGGCTTAGGATTTCGCCCTGCAAACTACACTCCCAATAGACTTGACTATCAGTCATATACCTGGCACCGCGACAATTTTCTACGTGGTCCCCGCGGTCGCGCAGCGTTGCTATATGGTGGTGTTATTGGTCGCCTCGCAAGAACAGTCGTGTCCGAGGATGAAGTGCTACGTGGGCCGAGTGACGCCGCTACCATCGATGGTATATGCCTATGGGATGGGCACGCTCAGTCGGCGTATTGGGACGACACGCTCAGCGAGCGAGAGATTGATCTGATATGTGGCGTATACCACGTCGCAACTGGTCGGTAGTCTCCATCTTCCGCAATTTCTATACTACTGAGAAATTTAATTAGGCCAGGGTGACTCCGGTAGCGTCTCAGGGGATCAAACAACTACGAAATCTTGGTGGCCAAAGCCATCAGCTTTTGCTCGCTCGGGTCTCAACGTCGGATGGTGGACTCCGATGTGTGAAGTCTGGTTTCAGCGACGCTTGAGCCAACTGGATGTGGATCAGCCAAGGCTTGCAACACATCAGCAATGGCGACATAACCTCAAACTAGAGAGGAGATGTCCAATATATGCAGAAGCCACTGAGCGTTGTGCCACGGAGATTTTGAGTACATTGCGGCCATGAAAGCAGAAGGGACCTGTCGCGTTTACTACATTTTTTTTTTGTGCGCTCTTCTCTGTACACTTACCGCGAGCCGCATGTATCTCTTCTCTTGCTCATTTGTTACAGATTTCGACTACTCTGTGCTTAATATCGCAATCAAAACGCTCTTTAATGTTTAGCAGCAGATCAATTTTTACCTGCGGCTGCTGAGCGGCAGATGAGATTCTTCCAGCGGCTGCTGAGCGGCAGCCGAGCGGCCGCTCATCTGCCGATGAGTTCCGGGCGACCCAAAACAATAAGTTTTGGACTCCGTTTTGGAGTTGCCGAAACTGTAGCCGAGACTTATTGTTTACGGTCGCCCAATATGGTTCCCGAAACTATTGTTCTCGAGAACCATTTTGGGCAGCCGTAAACAATAAGTTTGCTGCAGCCCAAAATGGAACCGAAAAGCTATAGTTTTCGGTGCAGTATTGGGGCGGCCAAGAGCGAATTCAAAACGAGTAGTTTAGGGCTGCCCGAAATGACCAGAAATTCTATTACTTTTGTATTCACATTCAGTAATCCCTAAACAATTACTCTAAGTTTCAATTTTCGCTACCCTTATTCTGTTATCAATATTACTACTTTTTGATATGTTTTTGGGCGGCCCAAAAGTCCACATTTTGCCGTGTGTGAGGCAGCAGGGACATTTACCCTGTCCGCCCATCCTCCATTTACATAAAAGGTCGCCCGACCATGCGGCAGAGGTCGGGACATTTCTCGACCGATGTCAAGAAGGTACCATTGATTGCGACCGGAGCTCCTATACGAGCATGACAGGAGGAGAGATTGTATCGGTGTATCTGAGGCAGGGTACGTCCGGATGATACATTGAGTGCGGAGTTGATATCCAGTGCGATCTGCGTTCACTTGTAGACGTTTTGGTACATATCAGCGGAATCCAGACATGCCAATTTGGTTTGGACGTGAAGACACACACCTGGTTTGGTTTGCTTCAAGTTTGCGGACACGTCCGAGACGCAATATGTCAAGCTCCTTGGCGTGGAGAGCCATACATCCGGTAAGAACTTCGAGACTGTCGGGCAAATGAAGACAAAGCAACGTCTCCTCTTCTTGATAACCCATCTTAGCTAATCTCTCTCCCAGTAACCACAACGGTAAGTACGGCAATGCCTGGGAGTAGTGAATGGATACGCACCACATGCTTTATGTGTCGGTTTCGAAGCTCTGGAAGAGCGGTCGCAGAACGCCTCGAATGGTATGCTGCACCCGAACGATGTGGATGCTGTATTCTTTGTTGCTTCCGCGAGCCAGTAGTAGAGGAGGGCGTTTGAACTGCTGGTTCATCGGAGATAGTCAGAAATGAACTGCATCGGAGATCCTCGAGGCTCCCAGAACTTGTGTCAAGTGCGAATCGACCAATACAGGAAGGACTCAGCAGGGGTATCCGGGTATTGGACCGCGTTCGAGGCTGACCAGGAGCCTATTCTAGTTTCCTGTCGTTCGAGCCCTCCTGAGGAGCACCGGGATCTTTTCCGTCCGCAGGGCGCAGCAACCAGCCATCGAGACACGACACATCGCTAGATTAGGCTAACGCAGGCGTCAAGACGCCCACTAGAGCCGCGCAATCAGGAATTGGCGAGTGTCAAACGTGGGTAAAATGAGTGGAGCTGAGTTGGTCTGGTTTCTAGTTGCCGTTCGTGTCGATTGTAGAGTAAGGCCATGGTGGCGGACGAGAAATGGCGGCTCGGGCCGGAAGATCAGCACAGCCATCCATCTGATGGAGGCTATACAGTAATCTAATCTTATCCAACATTGACTGGGCTGAAGTTCCTCGCAGGTTCCTTAAGCTTTGCTGTCCGTATGTTTGCGGGAGATTGGTTGGGAAATTTATCTAGAATCTTGCGCTGACCGTCTTTGCGTCTTCCGCATGCGGGCCGGGGCGGGGGGCTAATTAGGCAATTGCAATTTGCCAATCTATCCTGCTGAATATCTTTCGCCGATATGTCTTCCGCTCCGCTCGCAAACCAGCTCACCTCGTCTGAATGACGGCGCACGCGTAGGCGCACGCCATCCCGAGTCAGGCGCGTCGTGCGGCTTGCTAATTTCCCGACTGACGCTTCGTCATCACCGATTGATCACCGACTTGGTCAGTGTGGAGTACATACAACTCTGGATCCGGCGCCGGGAATTGACGTTGGTAAGCCAAGCGCACGCTAAGACAAGACACACCACAGGATCCCGATTAAAAGGCTGCCTGAAGTTTGAATTTTATTGTAGAAATCATGGTACAAAATAAATTTCTCTTGAAGTACTTGATTATCCAATGAAAAAGGCCTGTCGATATGCAGCCCAATTCAGCCAAAATCAATGTGCAAAACAGCATCCATCATTTTTCAAATAAAGTGATGCCGGCTAAACGGCCCATTTCCGCACATATTATTTACCCGTTTTGTACCCGAATATTGTAAATAAAAATGAAACTTGAGGGAGCCTTTTAACTGTGGTTCCTCATGGTAGTGTCATCTGTATTGAAAAATAAGCAGGCATCTGGTACCCCCCAGCGCTGGACTGCACTTAAAAGGCACCCTCAAGTTTCATTTCTATTTATGATATTCTGGTACAAAACGGGTAAAAAATATGTGCGGAAATGGGCCGTTTAGACCCAGGCTTTTTATTTGGCAGATGATGGACACTGTTTTGCAAATTGATTTCAGCTGAATTGGGCTACATACTAAGGGGCCTTTTTTATTGAATAACTATGTACTCAAATAGAAATTTATTTTGTACCCTGTTATCTACAATATAAATCAAACTTCAGGCGGCCTTTTAATCGGGATCCTGCGCTGTGAGACAGAGACGGAAATATGGCGAAGTCGCCGGGAACGGCGAAAGACCGGCGTTCGTTACATGTCTATATTGGGTAGACGCCGACGCCCGACGGATCAGAAGGTGCTTTGCAGTCGCCGTCGGAAGGGAAGAAAAAAAAAAGCAGTGAAAAAAAGGGAAGCTGCTATTCCTAAGTGTGAGCTGCGTTCAAGTCCGTCAAGTCTCCGAGTCCGGAGACGTCGGGAGACGCGCCGACGGATCATGTGAATCAATGTCAGCACTCGGCTCGTCCCGGGATTTGCGTATGGTTCCGTGGGGGAAGTTGGCATGGCGGTGGGCGTGGGCCTGCGTGGGCCGCGCGCGGGCGCGTCGTGTCGTTAGGCTGTGCGGGGATCGTGCCAATATTACTAGGGCCGGAAAAGGCCGGACACGAGCGCCGCAGTAATCCAGACAGGCGGGGCGGGCGTCCCGCGTCCGCGGCGCGACGGCGATTTTACTCCGTTTCAGTTTCTTTGGAATTCTTGACTGGGACATGATCAGCGCCCGCCACTCGAGTCGAGATGCGTTTGAAGCGCGGGACGACGTTGGGCGCGTGCGTTCCCGCCGCCTTTTTTTGTGTTCTGTTGACGGCAGATCCCTTGGCGAACGATGCACTGAATTGCCAGCGAAAATGATATCTTCGTCTTTTTCTTTTCTTTATGGCTAACGTACGCAGGGACGACCACGAGGGCCGGGTGCGAGGCTCACGACATGCGAGACAGCGGGGTCTTGCGGAAGAATGTAGAGGCTCTCCAGCTGATCAGGCTCTCCCGACTTTACACGTTTTTTTTTCGGAACAAGATCGACAGTGACGTCGATCGCCCCGTGTCCAGATTCCGCATGCGTCCTGATTGAAATCATGGTCCGGCATGGCCGTCGGCTACGTAGGGTGCGGGAAAGGTACGGGTACGCTGGTACCCGAGGTTTTCGCGCTGGCTTATTATAATTGGTGCGCTATTTTCTCGATTATTTCTAGCTGGGGTCGACTGTGGCTGAATTTGGTTTTTCAGAATGACGAGAAGAGAGGATGATTAGATTAGATCTAGTTGAACATCAACGTTCAACATTGATGAGATCAGCGCGCGCCACATTCCAGTTGACTTTTCATTGTGGTCATTCAAAAAAAAAAAGGCTAGGGCCTGGCGAGGGCACATCAGCTGGGCTTTACCAAGAAGCGGGGGATGTATATCGTGCGAAGCTTAGTTGAGCTATGTAGTACGATTCCGAGCCTGAGCAGCAAAGCCACGATTGAACACGGCTCTTCAATCTTTGAGCCTAGGCCAACAAGATCACACAAGCTCAGACACCGAGCTTCCGAGCCCAAATTGAGGGCCCAGGGACTTGAAGCGAGAGGTGTTTCGAGCCGCCGCTGTCGTCGTGGCGCACGAATGCATGGGACGAGCTCTAACAACGAGCAGTGGCTCCGTTTTATTTTAGCTCCTTTCCCAGAACCCCTTTCATTTCATTGGCGCTTGAATAAATTGATAAGAGACTTGTGGTATAATTACAGTTGTTCAACTCAGCAGGGGGAGCAGGAGTCGGCGCACATCGGCATAGTTTAGCTGTGATTGTTAAGTATTAAAGTTGAACCGTACCCGTGCCCGCTGCCTTTGTTGTTGATCTGGTTCTCCGCTAGTATGTAACGCATAGCGGAGACAATATGTGTGGCGGTTAAACATGCATCTGGCCTGAGCTAAACTCCAACCTAGGCTGTCAGGCCGACCTTGAACTTGAAGAAGTCCTTTGTATCACGATCACATGACCATCGCAATGAATGATTTAACGCGTCAATCAACACCGGCAGTGACATTCAGCTGTTAGCTCCACCTGAGGTTGATGACCGCAATCAGCGGTATGTGGATCCCGCCAGGCACGACGGCTGTGCCAGGCACCGCTCGAACCAGGCCAGCTCACTATGCACAGGCCGCAGCCACGCTGTCGCGCCGAGGAGTGGATCAGTAGTTGAACGTTCGATAGCGGTTCTCAGGGTACACAATGCTCTTGATCTCTTGTTCTCTGATTATCGCTTTATTGACGGTATAGTACTCGGGATCCGGAGGTGGGAGATTTGCAGCAGCTGGGGTTCTGGAGGTTCAGTTGCTGTCGGACCAGTGCAGTCCCCAAGCAGTCCCACTGAGGTTTCTAAACCGCTTCCAGGAAGCCGAATTGGGGAGTGGAGTCGGAACTATGGGCTAACTTTCATAGTAGCCTTCCTTACTCAGAATGGGGAACGGACAAACGGGACGGAAAGAAACCCGTCGCGCAATATTGCTGACGCGTCCGCGACGCGCGGACGTGTGCTGGCTCTCGGAGTCCACCCGGCAGAGTGTACGCGAACCGTTAAGGTTCAGATGCTAATTGCCGACGCGATGAGCAACTGCGTATGTATGTATATCAATCAGCCAGTGTTAGATGTTGCGCGTTGAATGATAGGAACGGTGGATACCGGCCAAGTCATGGCCATTGAGCACGATCTTCTATGAGATTGTTGTTGCAGGAAATAAAATGGACTGCAACGCGTCTCGACCACGCGTTGATCGTGTAAGTATGATAAATGTAACAAATCCTCATTTGCCCCTATTCCCCGCCGTGAACTTACCTGGCAGTTGCAGTAGGAACGGGCGACACTGGCTCACCCGAGCCGGGCTAATCTCAAAGCGAGCCGGTCACGCCCTAAGAGCTAAGCGCCGAGCTGCTTGCACGGAAAGCGGAAGAGTTCCGAGCGTAACAAGCGATTGTTTGAGCAGGCGTCTTATTCAGCTCCGGAAGCAGCCGAAAACCTTATTTCGAGCAGTAACTGTAAGCCGCGGTTCAAAGAATACCGTACCAAATCTCGAGGCCTGGCTGCCAGACAAAAGCAGTACAAAACTTACAAGGACAGACATTCCGGATAATGATCAACATCTGAAGAGCAACACTGAGCAATTATTCAGTGCTTGCCTCGTTACTACATGTAAGTACTTCTGGTGAGATTTAGCCTTCGCATCATTATTTCATCGAGCAGTAACTGTGTAAGCCGCGGTTCAAAGAATACCGTACCAAATCTCAAGGCCTGGCTGCCAGACAAAAGCAGTACAAAACTTACAAGGACAGACATTCCGGACAATGATCAACATCTGAAGAGCAACACTGAGCAATTATTCAGTGCTTGCCTCGTTACTACATGTAAGTACTTCTGGTGAGATTTAGCCTTCGCATCATTATTTCATCAGCCTATACCTCAGCCCAAATAAAGTGGGGTAGGTGGGCGCTCCTCGTACCTGTAGCTACGTATCATATAAATTTCTTGGACGGACAAAACTCAGCAAAGCTCGCAGCACTTCAGTGGTACTAATCTTATCTTATCAAGTACCTCGTCGGATCATCGGCCGCGCCGACGATCCGAGTCAACTCTTCTTCCAATCTGCACTCATCTTCATCGATGTATCTTTCACCCTCAAAGAGAACGACCGTCCTCCTCGTCGAAAGAACAGCTTCCACCCAAAACAAATCTGATAGGAAACGCAAAGTCTCTGTCTACGACTGTCAAGGCTGAACGCCCGCGCCAAGGGCCAAATCCTCGAAGTCGACGGATGTCAAACTCGAAGCGGTCCGCATGCCAGCGCACAGCTTCACCGCGACGTCGCCCGCCTCGTTTTTCCTTGTCCCTGCTAAGCGCGGGTTCTGGCTCGGCTTCCGCGCAAGCGACCTGGTCCGAACTTTGCGCCTCCTTGTGCCTCGGCGAGTCGCCTCGGACTCGGACTCCGAATTGGAAGATCTAGACAGCTCTTGCACAGCTTACCCCTTGGCTCCGCGCAAATCGTCGAATGCGGACGGGAGACGGTCTCAAACTCTCGTTAGCGGGGCCATCGGTGTCCCGGCGCGCCGTCTTTGGCTCACCCGCGCGGGCGCTTCAGTTATGGGCCGCCCGGCGCAGGTACGCTCCCGCGCTCACCCGAGCAAGCTGGAGCCGAAGAAGCACGTGCGCGCGAACCGGTTCGAAGGCAAACAACCCCCTGGAAGCGCCCGAGATCTTCACGGCGGGAGAAGACGCGCCTCCCCCCGTAAATAACCTCGACCCACCTCCGAGTCGTTCCGACTGTCGCAGCAACAACACAAAAGGACGTTGGGCAACGATCTTGCTTCTCATCTGATGCCCTTGAACCCGCTACAATGCCAACAGTTGGTCTTCTCCCGCCTCGTGCGCAACCCACTTCGAGCTCTATGTACGGCGTCTCATAGAAAACGGGACATCAAACAACCCTGACTAGGCCTGACTCGCGCCCTCGAGCCCGAGCATCTGATCCTCGTCCTCCTTTCTGATCAATCCGTGGAGTCGTCCTGCATAATGTTGCCGCGGAAACCGACTTCGGACCCGCGGTTCGCGACAGGAAATGCAACTTTTCAAAGCTCAACCTGGATACCACTACATGCGTGTGCAAAAAGCCTTTTACACTTCAATCGTCAAGTTCTGGCGGAATTGCGACTCACCAGATGCGACGAATGCAAACGAAACCCGGCAATATCGATGGCGGCGCGCCTCTGCAAGATCCTCTCCCCGAGGAGTTCAATGAAGTCCTCTATGTGGCCCCAACCTCGTCAATCCAGCCCTCCGCGGGCGGAAAACTCCGCAACCGGCGTCTTGATTCTAGGCACTAATTCACCGTCGTCCGCGTCGCCCGCCGCCCTGTCTTTCCCCCGCGGTGCGACCGAGGATACTCGCGGATCCCTCCATTCACCTTTGGTAAATGCACGATGTGGACCGCCAAGACCACTCACAAACTTCAAGTTGATTTGACTCCGGCCAAATTCCGGCGCTGAGAGTTAGACCTGGGCTCAGAAAGCAAAATGGAAGTCTACATCGTAGCTGACCCGGCGGGCAGCCCCCATTTCTCACGGACATCGCGTTAGTTCCCCGCGGCCGCGGACAGTTGTGGACACATAACGAAGTCTGCTGGCGTCTTGGTAACTTGGTTTCACCGTCAGAATCCGAGTCGTCTCTGAGTCGATCATGGGGATACCCAGGGTTGGCTCACCGACGCTCACCCGCGAAAAACAATTCGTCTTGACTCCTGCCTCGTCGGCGTCGTCGCTTACTATCACTGCTGCTCTTCAAGCCTCCCGGAACGTCGGTCTCAAATTACCAGCCTCCAACTTGCACGTGGACCCGGGAACTTGAAGTGTGTTCGGAGATACCCGCCCGGGGAATTTTCATGTTTTATGGTGCCCGAGCTGTGCCCGAAGCTCCCTCGACCGACGATCCCGGTTTCCCTTCCGCGGCCACATAAACAAAACTAAAGGCCGCCGGCGTCTTGGTTATATAAAATCCCTGCGCGAATGCTCTGCACACCTCCCCAAACCTCCCTCGCAAGCTATGACTCCTCAACTTAGCCATCGATATCGCAGCTCAGTCGTGTACGCCGTATGTTCGGACACACCATATACATGCCCGGGGAAGTCTACCGTGCTCGAAGCTTCTCAGACCGATAATCCCGATTTACCGTTTACTATTCCAGTACTTCGCTGGCGGCGCGGGCACTCGGTGGCAATCAAAAGCGAAGCCTAGCGGCGTCTTGATTCTTAAAATACGGACATACGGAACTTCATATTGCCCGAAGCTTCCTCAGACCGAGGATCCCGACCTAACGTCAATCTTTCAGTACTTGCTTCGACCCTTGCCGCTACGCGGTCGCCCACTGGTGTCTTGGTTGATTTTCTTTTGGTTCTGGATATCAATAAGTAAGTCGCCGGCGCGCACCAGCGGAAAATATCTCGGACGCACGGAACTCCATAATGACCGAACCTTCCTCAAACCGAGGATCCCGCTTCAACGTCAACATCTCAGTGCTTGCTTCGACCCTTGCTGCCACGCGTACAACACACTCAACATTGTAATCCACCGGTGTCTTGGTTGATTTTTCCTTTTGGTTCTGGATATCATCAAGTAATTCGCCGGAGTCCACCGGCGAAAATATCCCGTCTCATGCGTCACTCGTCATACGGACCAGGCCGCCTCTCGAAACACCGCCCCCGAACTTCCAACCAAACCTCCACCTCCACTGTGTGATCAATGACGCCGTTCTCCATGCACACCCCTTCTCACCTCAGACCTGCTGCCTTATTCGCACATCATGCATCATTGCTCACGCTCACTCAGCCGCCGAGTTTTAGTCTGACTCACGCGCACGGTACCTGCCCCTCCAAGTCACGCGCCCACCCTCCCAGGGTGACCAAGACCGTCAGACAGACGGCTGAGCTCGGGCGGGCGTGCTGACTGACCTCCGCAAGGAATTACAAATTGGAAATATGAACCAGTGAACGTCGGCGCCACCCAATACACGTCGCCCGCGGCAGCCTTCTCGAACAAATTCAAAAAGTTGCTACAAGGGACAATGATATATTACTATGATGTAATGATGGCGAAGAGAAATCGCTTGGGCCGCCCCGAAAGGCTGAGAATCACCCGTAATTAATATTGCTGTAATTAATTATGCTGGTGGCAGAGTCAAGACGCCGCCCCTTACCCGCCCAAATTGGCCGTAGACGCGTTGACGCGCCGCCCACACGATAATGAATGAATCACGCATTAAAACCTATACCAATTACAACCTCCACGTTGAACGTTGAACGTTGAACTTCCCGCCTCATAAATTATGATGCGCAAAATCGCGCACAGCGTTTTGATCGATCTCAAGACCGACGTCAAGGCTCTTGTGGCACAGTTTTAGTAGCAGATAAGAGCAGATAGATACCTTCGTCTGTCTCGATCGAATTTATTCGAATTCCCTGCATTCTGGCAGGCTCTGGGCCACACAGAATTTGTATTCCGAGCTATTCCGGGCGTCGGTGGGTAGTTCTATCTTTATAACATATGCGTACGGCGTATACTCATCATACTTGCATACTTTACTATCTTGACCAGTATTCGGTCAGGGCACAGCGGCCGTGGATAAAGGTTTTTGTCAAAATTTCAATAGGGGCTTTAGAGGCCGGCCAACTCCGAAACATCGCCCAAAAAGGCAATTTTTGTACTTCACAACTGAAGACTTAGGGGCACTAGCCACAGACCATGATGCATGATGCATGATGCATATGCATGAATACTTGATCAAAATAGTCCAGTATGGTGTATGGTACTATGGGTGCGCGGCGTCTATGCGACCAGGTGGGATAGATACAGTATCGTTGTGTCGTTATGTCGAGTGAGATCCGCATATGATACGAGAAGCAAAACTTCAAGAATCGGGGAGAGAGGAGGGAGGGTGGGGCACGAGAAAGCGGCCGTGGGCTGAGGTGAGGTAGGGTAGGTCAGGAGGGGAAGACGGATATGTACGAACTAGGACAACGAGAGATGTGGAGCGGGCGAGATATCAAGCTTCAAGCGCGAAGACAAGAAGTTTACAGGCTTGGGAACAGCCTCGGCGGACAGGGTGGCCGAGCTCTGTTAGCGTCGCTGGTGCGAGGGGTGCGATATCTGCAGGGGCGGACGAGAAGGCGATGTCTACGACGAGGAGACGAGGGCACGCGCACACGGCTCTGTGAAAGAGCAGAGAGGGTGCACGAGCGCAAGACATCGTCGCCGAACTAAGGGGGCGCAGCGCGCAGCCCATCTAGCGCGGGCGGGGGGTCGAAAGGCGAGGACCGAGGTGTCGCGGATCGGATTCGGCGTGGTGGGCAGGTGGGGCTAAGATCTAAGACCCGCTATGGCGTATAGGCAGCAGCCGCCCGGGGTGCGCGCGCGGGGTGGAGCGGGGGCGGGATGGGGAACGCGCAGAGGAGGTCATGCAGCCCGCCCCTCTTCGCGCTCGCTCTCATCTGCTGCGCGCTCTTGTTGTAGTGCGGGCCAGGGACGGGGGCAGGGCGCCAGGCGTGGAAGGAGCGGTAGCTGAGGTAGCGGGGGTAGCTGGGGTAGGCGACATGGCAGGACGACTCAGAGGTGCGGTCGGCGTCCAGGGGCAGGTCGGGCGTGCGCGGGGACGGGGATGGGGACAGGCTGGCGTCGCTGGAGGGGCTGGAAGGCTCGAGCTCCGGCATGCTGGGCTTGCGCTGGCACGGGCGGCGAGGGGCGGCCGGCGCCCCGTGCCTCTGCTCCCGGTGTGGACACGGGGCAGCCCAAGGCTGATGCGTGCGCTCATCGGCGATGACACTGACGCTGCGCAGCGCACCCCACTGCGCCTCGACCTGCGCCTCCGTAACACCAAGCTCCCACCCCAGCACCCCGAGGAACTCGCGCTCGATGCGCCCTATATCCCTGCTGCCGAAGACGCCGCTGCACGCGGCCCAGTGCGCGTTGTGCGGCGCGCGGTCGTTCGTGTACTTGCTCGCCGCGATCAGCGCGCCGAGGAGGATGCGCTCGCGGGCCCACTTCTCGCGCGCGATGGCGAGATGCGCGCGGGCGCGGGCGACGTAGATGAGCGCGGTGAGGAGCGTGGGTGGGGTCACTTCAGCGCGGGCGAGGACGTTTGTGACGAAGGCGGTGAAGGGGGGGTCGTGGGGCGAGCGCGTGGGGGCGCGTCCGTGCGGGTCGGAGGGCTGGGTGAGGGTGGCGTTGACGGTGCTGGCGACGGCGTCGACGACGTATTCTAGGGGAGGGGTCAGCAACGACGAAGACGAAGATAAGGACAAGGGGCGCACCGATGACGGGGCGCGAGATCTGCATGCTGCTGAGCTGCTTGAGGGCGGGCGAGTGCCGTGCAGGGTCCACGAGCGAGGCGGGGTGCAGGCGCGAGGAGGCGCTGCTCATCGCGGCGGGCGACGAGGCGGGGCTGCTGGGCGTCTCGGGAGACCACGAGGACGACGGCTCGGAAGCCGGGGAGAGCATGTTGCGAGTGTGACGAAGGGCGGGTGAGTGCCGCGCAGGGTCGACCAGCGAGGCGGGGTGCAGGCGCGAGGAGGCGCTGCTCATCGCGGCAGGCGACGAGGGCGTCGGGGGGGACCACGCAGACGACGGCTCGGACGTCGGGGAGGACATGCTGAGGATGTGACGACTGCCATGTCTTTTGGGGCCTTATATATCTGTGGCCAGATCCAGAGGGGAGCGCAAGATCGGAATCGGGAGATGAAAAAATGGTGGCCTGATTGGGATGGCGTGAGACGTGGCACAGCCACTTGATGGCCGGCTGACCGGCGTTCTAATTGTTTCTCGGAATCAATCTGGTTGAAACTGGTTCGGCTCCAGGTGCCAGCTGGGGCTGGGGGAAGTCTGGGGAACCCAGCCATGCAAGTCCAGGCGTCTTCGCGGCCAGACAACCAACGCATAGTAAATTAGTGAAAATAAATAACGCTCGGCAACAGGTGGGTTTGCCGAAATCCCTTAACGTCGATATCTTCGAAACCCGAAACAGTAGTATTCTCATTTATTCGTTATGCAAATTACATTTGTAGTTGTTCTGTCTCGCCTCCCCTCGTTGTCCGAATCCCATGACAGAAAGGGACCCTCCCAGGTGACCGGCTGATCGTACCGACCGCCGGGCGCGGATCTTTTTTTTTCGGTGTTTCCCCTTTCGTTAAGTTTCTTCCACAGACAACTTACAAAACGACCTCCGGTGACCACTTCGTAGATCGCCCGCTGGACATCAGAGATCCGGGAGACGGCCGACGTGACGAGCCCAACGCGACCCTTGTTCTGGCCTTACTGTACTATCTCCTCGAGCCCGGGACTCGAATCATTCAAGATTCTGCATTCTGCAACCTGCCACCGCAGTTCGTTCGGCGGCCGCCGCAGCGCATCGCCCGGGAGGCTTAAGGAGGTATGTAAATGCTAATATTTGAACCGACCCGCTTCTCAATATGCTACACTAACCCTCACCCCAAAACTGGGTCAGGTACATTGAACGCGGCAAGTGCGTGTTCGGGTCAAGTGTGTTGAATTTAAACTATATAAACGAAAAATTACCCGAAACAGGAGGGAGCATGAAACCAGGAGTACGAGTAACCGCACCCGTATCCTCCGAGACCGTGGCATGTGCCCCTATCTGCCTTGCGAAACCGCAATATGTACAGTCCAATCGAGCGCCGAGCGTCGAAGGCACCCGGGCGTGCGTCGCTGTTAATGGGTTCATGGCTGCGTACCACTAATCATAATTAGTGCGCGCCACGCACTAACGGTACGGCGGGCGGCCCTGTGGCAAGTTGACTTCCAACTTTCAACCCAACCCTCTCAGCCTCGAGCTGTCAATCCTCGTCGCGTGTCGCCCGTAACCACGCGTCTGAGCAGGCACAGGGCCGTGGCCGGCCCCTCGCTGTCGCGGATGCATCTCTCCGAGCCAGTTCCTCAATCTGCCCCTCAGACCTTCAGCTTCAGTATCCGGCCACCATCGGCGGCCGTTTCCTCCTGTCACACAATGTTTGCTTAGCAAGCCCGGGCCTCGCTGTCGCGGACGCATCTCACGTTCCCCAATCTCGGATATCGGCCCCAGTCCCTCTCCGAGATCCCTGCCCCTTACTATTGAACGGGCTCCTCCTCTTTGGTCTAATAATTCTGGGTCTAGACCGCTGAAGCGATTAGGGATTATCGAGGTATTTCAAGCTACTTTAGACATACTTAGACTTCTTCAATTGCCGCGTCCCTCAGGAGCCTAGCTGCTCCTCTCGCTCCGACAGTCGCAGCTCGCCCCGGCGGCCCTTTCACCGGCAGTAGCCTCAAGGTTCAATAACTCAATAAATTGGCCCCTGTCCTCTGCGATCCGGGTTCTCAATACCCTCATCCGGGGTGACTCGGATGATGATGTTGAATCTGACGCTGACACTGTGGTGCATATGCACCGGACGATTACGGTGCTGAGAGTATGATTATACTATGAGGACTCACTGGTTTTATTGTCCCTCTTATATCTATGTAGGTCATAATCGATCATCCCGGGAGCTTTGGCTGAGCCAGTTCTGCTTCGATATATCTCTCCACCCCAGGGGAAAACATTCCTCTTGAAGGATCACGTTGATAATCACGGATGCCTGCAAGATGCCTGGACAGTGGAAATTACGCAGGTCGAGCTGGCCTTTTTTGACTCGCGGGGCGCCTGGGCTTCGATTTCGGCCCAGAAATGAATCCCAATAAGAAAATGTATATATCGGACCCGCACGCTCGGTAGATTTGGAAGTGCAGGAGGAAGATAAGTAGTATGATAAGTAATAGTATCGATACGCGCGTAGAATGATGCGCACGTGACCGTGCCACATCAGCACTGCTTTTCCTGTTCCCACCACACCGTTGCCACACGGCCGCTCTCTCGCTCGCTCAGCCTGGACTGCGGCGTAGAAACCTCGAAGGAAGATAGTGGAAACCATTCAAATGCTCTCTTGCTGGGCTCCGAGGTGGCGCAAGTCGTGGTGAACTGAGACAGCCCAGGGGATGTCAGTGCCTGCATCCTCGATCCAAACCGACATCGCTCGTTCAACTTTCAGCCATCCACACTGCTAGGTATCTACTGCTGTTTCTATTTTCCGCATAATCAACTTGAAGCAATGCGTTTTTCCTACATTTTGGCTCTCGCTGCCCTCGACCATCACCGTCACTGCTGCTCCGACCAATCCGATATACATGAGGGCTGGTACTCGCAATATCTAGAGTGCGTGATCCTTGATATCTTTCTGTGCAACAGCCCATTGATTCCAGCGTGTGTCACTGCGCTTCAACCGTCCTTCATCAAGCTTCACTGCCTGCGGCCCTGCATTGACAGTCGCCGCGAACGGCGCAAGTACGTTGTTTCTCTGTATGCGGTGCAGTTCATCTGCAGCCAAGGGCACGTCTTTATCTGTGAGGATCTCCTACTACTGCCACTGGTGATCCCGCCATTCATCAGCTCTCAGCCCGCGTCCTGCATCCCATGTGCTTCTCAATCCGGCGCCACTGAAACTGCCAGCGCATCGCAGGCTCCTTCGACTACTAAACAGCCGCCCTGCGTCCATCACACAAGGCTTCAACGCTCAGTCCGCCCCGGCTCCTTGCGCGAATTCAAAGGCACCCCGGCTAACCGAATGGTTCAATTCTGTGCCAGCTGACATAACGCAGCGTGCACCGCGATGCCTCTCTCGTACATGGGAACCAACTCCGACGGCGCGCGTGTACTTATCGCGGCGGCTGCCAAAAAGGGAAAGCACCGTTTGTACGTTCTTCTCGTTCATCTTATATACCGGGGGATATCTCGCTCACCTCCATTGTTTCAGCTCGCGGCGTGCGAAAGATGCTTCGCAGTCTGGCGTTCGGCCGGGAGGAACCGAGTTTCGTGAATCTTGTCAGAAGCTAGCGCGCTGTGCCCCGTCGTTACTGACAAGAAGTACTGGTAATAACTCCGAGTATATTCCCGTTGAGCCCTGAAGTACCTTTGAACGAGTTAAGCCTGTTCGTTGCCTACCGCGCATTTGCTGAGTGCCAACTTCCAAGCCTGTGTTTTAGCCTTACTTTGCAGACCACTAGCAACACTCAGTTTAACGTTGTCAAATGCTTGCACCAACAGCAACGTCCCATCTTCAAGTCCCGCCGTACTCAAGAGAGCCCATGTTACGATTCACAAACAGAGACAAAGTCTCTGATTGTGCTAGAGGAGCAAAAAATGTCTCCGATTCGGCTTATATAATCTGCCACTCACGTGCACATGCCACAAGTGCCGAACCCCCTTGAAAATTCCGCTGGTCCCGCTGGATTATGGCTTGTATGCTGCAGGAAGGCGGAATATCTATATTCCAGCCTATAATCAGCGCAGTGATATGCGGAATGGATTGCAAGATCCATATGGCATTGCCAAAGTCTCGCCAGCTCCGCCGGAGGACCGGCATGACCGGCCTGTACACGGCATCAGCGGATATCCCGGCTCAGGTGTCAAACTCGATAAGATCATGATTGCGGCTAGGCCGGCACAGTTGCTCCGCCCACGTCAAACTGCCATCGGCTACTTTCCTCCTCTCTTCCGACCTCATGCTCCACGCCTCATAGTGGTGGAATTGAGCGTAGGACCTGTGCCGAGTGGCGGGAATGCAGACGACACACCACACAACGGAGGTAGGACACATCGCTGATGCGTGCAAGCTCAGTTTGCGCCCCGCCCACGTGTGGGTGGGTGATTGCGGGCCACACGCGCCTGTTTCGGTGTCGCGTCGCCGCGAGGAGTGCACCAGCGGTGACCACGTCTACCACGTCACTACCCGGAGCGACACGCAAGGACCTGCGGAGTTGCACATAGAACTAGTATTCAGGCTCGTACGTTCAACAAGTGAGGTACGAGCTTTGTTTTGTTGAAGCGTCTGTCTAGGAGAGACTGAGCTATAGCACAGTAAGTATCGTGTGCATCCTCTTTGCCTTCGAGGTGCACTTGTGATAGGTGCATGCAAAGTACAGGTGTGTACTTCTTTCTTGAATATACTCGTCGGCGTCCGCGAGTATCCCGGGCTGACCTATGATGAGCGAGGTACGAGCTGGTGGTAAAATTATAGTGTCTGTTACGGTCTTGAGAGACTAGGGCCCAGGCCTCAAGCCCACCTTATCTCTACCACCTTCACACTTTTTTTTCAACTTTCAAAGCTGTACATACAAGTACTACCTAATTTATATCGACACTATTTCTTCTGTTTGTGACCCGCCGCTTGCCGGCCACTACCTTTCATGCGAGTGAACGAGAGTCACTGTTAAGTTGGAACTCAATGCTTACATAAACATATATTCACGTGCTTGGTTGAAATAGATAGACGTTACAAGTCACACAAATTTCAACCACACGTCACAGCTCTCGTCAGTCCATCGTATACATAAGTCTAGTACAGGGGCGTATAGCATTTCTTCTGATACTCCAAGGCTCAGTCGTACATTGCCATCTCATTCAAGAACACGCCAGAGTCCACGTGTACGAGCGTCGACTTCTTACCGGCCTTACTAATGTATCCCTGCACAAGGTCTCCCACCATGCCGAGTCCGTCGAGTGGCACATCGTAGCTTGCCTCCGAGGGTTTGGGCCGCGTCGGGAGGCGTCTAAGGGCCGCCGATAGCAAGTGAGCATCGTCGCACTCCTCCGGAAGCAGCATATCGACAAGTCCGAGCTCGGCGGCCCGACGGGTGCGAATGAGTTGCTCCTCACGAGCAAGCGTCCGGGGCACGATGATAGCGCGCTTGTCGAAGGAAAGAATTTCGCAGAATGTGTTGTAGCCGCCCATGCTGACAACACCCGCGGCGGACTGCATGACTGGTTCAAGGTTGGGCTCGAAGTCGACGAGGCAGAGGGATGGATAGGGCGCGGCTTTGCGGTGGATCTCCGCACGTTTCGCGGGGTGCATCAGGGGACCGAGGACCAGAATTGCGTTGGTGGTGAGTTGTGGGTCGCAAGCATAGGCGGAGATCACCTGATGAAAGAGGCGGGCACCGTCGCCTCCCCCACCGGCGGTGATCAATATAGCGTCCTCTGGATATGCATTGGTACCCGAAGGCGAGAGGCCAGGGCTGCCGCGACGCAGAAACCCGGTATAAACGAGGCGATCGTATAAGGCCTTGGGAGCCTCTAGATCCACCAAGGGGTCGTAGAAATCCGCCGCGCCAAAGACCCAGACGGCGTCGTACACTTCGGCTGCCCGGGAGAGATCGTTCAAGTGACCCCACTCGGACTTGAGCTTCTGGGGAGAATCCAGAACGTCTCGAAAGCCGAGTACGAGTGTCGTGTTCTGCGTCTTGAGATACTCGAGAGCTGGAAGGAGCTCCCCGCGCTGTAATATAACGATGAGCGGTGGATATAGCATTGAGATAGCAACCGACCAATCCCAGAGGAGAATAATCCGCATAGAATAGCGAAGGCCGGAAGTCTTTCACGGCGTTCAGCAAAATGTCAACGCGGGACTGTAGAACACGAGAGAGTTCTGTGTTATCGGGTGGCGTATACAACCCACTCATGAGTTTGACGATGGTGGCGTGGTCGTCGTGCATGAGCCTCACGACACTTGGAATCTGCAAATAATCGACCCGGGCTCTGAAGTCGAAGGCGTCGCCGATAGCTGATCCGGAGACGATAAGGACCCGAAGCGTGTCGAATCGCTCGACGAGGGTGTGCGCAATGGCCCTACAGCGGCGCAGGTGGCCCAGACCAAAATTGTCGTGACTGTACATGAGTAGACGGGGTGAAGAGCCGCAAAAAAGGGGCTGATTTGGGGCGGCCATGGCAATCTGGATTGTGCTGCTCAGTTCCCCAGACCTCTTATACCATTTGTGCCTCGACTTCTGGATCTAGCGTCGGCGAGCGAAAGTTAACGGCCGCCAAGAATCATGAATAATGGATAATGCAATCCACCTGTATCCAGCAACTGCGGAATTCTCTCGCCTGTTCAACGGTAGGATAGATATCAGGCCCGATCTCCGATCGTATCAGGCTCACCCACCCAGTCTTCCGCTATGGTTCGCAAATCGGGTTCTGGCAAGAAAAGGTGTGTCTCAACAGAAAATCTTTCGAGTTCGATGGGGGTCTGGCAAGCCATTTATGGCTAAATCCTAACTAACCCCACGCTGTTGAAAGGAACCCGATTGAGAAGAGACGACGGCATCCCCGTTCATTTTACCGTATTTTGGCCCTCGGAGCAACGTTCGCAATCTCCAAAAAGTCCGCTTATCTTCAAAACACCCATATTCAGGAACTCCCAGGAATGTCACAAACCTCGTTTGATTATCATACTCGGTGTTTTAATAATGGAATGGGACACCAAGCCATCCCTTCATATTACGAAATGACCACTCCGCAGATACACCCGTCCGTCCCACGAGTTTCAGGTACTAGCAACCATGTTTGGCCGTTTTCTGCGGATTTGCGAGGCCATTGGCAGTTGTTTTGGGGGGTGCATATTTCCTACAGATAGTAGGATCTCGAGAAAAAATGGAAAAAACATTAAGGCTCATCACTCGTACCGCATTCAATATTCAGCCCGATATTACCCGGCTAGGTTCCCACAGGTGAGATTCTCCGGCGGTTAGAATCAGACTCATGTTCTCAACGCCGCGGAGTCCCGGAGAGCCTCCCAGAACTTCGCACGGTATTTCCTTGAAGCGTTACGTGATGACCCGTACGGTTGGGCCAGGCCCCGGGCTCTCCTAATAGGGGACGGATTTTAAATCTTGCAGACATCAACAAGGGTTAGCAGAGTAACCCACAGAGCGTCATTCAATGCTCGGAGTCTCATATTGAATGTCGCATTTTCTTTTTAAATTTTGAGATATATTCGCCCAGAATTCGATGGAACACATAGCTTACCTGTAGGATTATCCCTGGTAGAAATTTCCATGCTATGGGATAGAAACAGCTGCAGGACAACGGCACAGGGAAGACAGAGAAAATGCAACATCTGGTTGAATCGCCGTATCCAAGAACATACAGAACATGATGATCATATCAATCCTCTATGTCCTTACTAACCCCGCCCAGCCCCGACTAGTCCCGAAACCGAGACCGCTTGAAGCCTTGGAAACATGAGGAGAATTTGATCTGACAAACGAGGCCGATAGCCGCCGTCGCACAGCACGGGCAGTCGTTGCTCTTCTCACTCCCACTACTACTTGCAAAAGTTGCACAGAAGCGAACGCGTGTAGATGCCAGAGATCCGGAACGCAGTGCCAGCACTAGACAGCTCTCAGGCTGCGTCCGACTTTAAAGACAATATCGAACCGAAGGAAAACATCGCGACTGTCGATGCAACTTATCCAGACGGGGGTCTCAGAGCCTGGCTCATTGTGGTCGGCGTACGTCGCTCGTAGTAGTCCGAGACTCAATCTTGCTTCCTATAAAATTTATAGGCCTTCTTTTCGACGTTTTCAACGTTCGGATACGTGAACTCTTGGGGGGTAAGCCTGTCTAAAGCTTTGATTTGCCTGAGGTCCTGTTAGACAGTTAACTTCCTTACAGGTATTCCAAACACATTACCAGATTCATTTACTCAAAGATAGCAGTTCTTCCGCCATGTGCGTGAGTTCCAATCGCGAACCCAGAAGGTTGATCATGACTCCGAGGTCAATTTGCCATAAGCTCTTGGATTGGCTCTATTCAGGTGGCTTGTCCTCGGTTTATTCTGTCGACCTTCCCTTACTATGCGGTTATTAGATCGCATTGACGTTTGGAACCGCCGTCCTGATGGGAAGATTATTTGACAACGGCTGGTTCGCCCTGCCCGCCGCCACTGCAAGCGTGGCCTTGGTCGTTCTGACAGTCCTTATCGGCCAATGCACGACATTCTGGGAATTTCTTCTTTGCCAGGGGTTCGCAATTGGTATTGCCTCCGGTGTCATATTCGGACCGACATTGGCGATCGTTTCGCATTGGTGTGAGTGAATCTCGGGACGATTTTTTCCTTCGAGATGCAAGGAATCTGAAGCACACAGTCAAACGGCGAAGGTCTACTGCGATGGGAATTGTAGCTGCTGGCTCGTCAGTGGGAGGGTCGGTCATCCCAATTATGGTGCAGAGACTGATACCTGAGATTGGGTCCGTATATTTCATCCGTGTCCTCAGGCTCAGGCTTTTGACGAACGTGGATTGGCACTGCAACTAGGTTTGCTTGGACCACTCGTGTGCTGGCACTGCTCCTTATGTTCACGACCGGAATTCTGAATTTGGTGAGCGTCTCCCGGCTGTTAACCGATGTTGAAAATAAAGGCAACATGCAGTGCTTAAAACGTAGGTTACCACCGGTAATAACTAGCGGGGGGATTTTCAACTGGAAAGCCTTCAAATATAAACCGTTCTCGCTCTACACTCTTGCCGTCTTCGTCTGTTTCTTTGGCCTATACACATGTAAGTTTATCAACCTGTTTTGAAATGCGAAGCTTATTTGTCTCCTTCAAAAGTGTTGACTTACATCGACGTGAGCGCCACAAACGCTGGGATCGCTCCATCGTTCGACGTTTACCTTCTGGCAATTGCGAACGCCTCTTCAGGAGGGGGGCGAATTATGACCGGCGTACTTGCCGACCGGATAGGTCTTTCTTCCATGGCGCATCACCCGCATCTCAACTCTGATCCAAGAGTGATTTAGGTTGCATGTCGGTGATGATCCCTGGTACACTCCTTGCAGCCGCTGTTACGTATGCCTGGCCGTTCGCGCAGAGTCTGCAATCGCTCGTCGCCATTGCCATCGTCTATGGGTCCGCCTTCGTTCCTACTTCTAGCTCAGCTCGACTAAATCAGTGTTTCACACCTAGTTTTGCGTCGGGGATTTTCGTCGGTCTACAGGCAGTTCCGCTCATCCACATGGGGGACATATCCGATGTGGGACGGCGCACCGGGACCCTGTTTTCTATTCTGTCCATCTCGGCCCTTGCTGGTCCCCCGATATCGGGTGCGATCGCGTCGGCCACTGGGGATTACAAGGCGGTCGGTTATTATGCAGGTACATAAGCAGGTTTCTCACCAGCGACATGCGCTCATCGCGTCCAGGCTCCACCATGGTCGTCGCGGTTGCCATCTTGTGGTATGTTCGATATCTGATGACAGGCCGCCTGTTCGGGGGTAAATTCTAGATAGAATTGGAGAAGAATTTGAGACGACTCGGAATTACGGTACATAGACCTTTCCGTAATCCCGCGCAATGAAGCATTCGTTCGGAGAGTCAAAATCTTTGATGGGAGGAGATAATCCTTGGGCTGTAGGTAGAGCAAAAGTGCATTCGCCAAGGATGCTGGATTTTGAACTTCCACGGCAAAGTTCATCGCGAACGTGCCTGCAGTCTCAGTAATAATCGATAATCACTTGCCGTCATTCGCACACGCTGACGCGGACTCATCTCAACCTCGGTGTGCTTTATCTTATTATTATCGTGGATACATTTCTCCGACTCGGTACTTGTTGTGTACTTGTATAAATAAACACGCTGTGCCTGGGATGAACGAGATAGTTCGGAGTCGGCGTGAATGACGAGGCAACACGGCTATAACATACGGCATAGCCTCGATCGCCGCGGCAGAATATTACTAGTGGTGGAATAGGGTAGAATCCAAAGAAGTGGAAGTGATGTTACTAATGTAGCATCATCAACTTCCACGCGGACAGCTGCGGGCAGACCCTCAAGTTGAGAATCAACCGTGTACGAGTCTGCGTCAGCATCCGGCGCAACCGTAGATCTTTGGCCTTCTGCCGCCGGGTATCCTCGGGTATTCAATGAAAATTATACGGCGCGAGGTACAGTCGAGGTCTCTCATATGGGTCAAAGTCGGGATACCCGCCAAGATTGAATATTGATCCACCATCAATGGCTATTTTCCATATTATTATGACCGCTATATCATATGAGCAGCAACTACAGTGGTGAGAGCAATTGGGAGCACCTCCAGGGTTGCATCCACATGTCGGTCTTTGGCAGTATTCCCTGTGAGATTCTATGTGAGACATTCGACTGTACCGAAGACTCGGACACCGGACAGCGGTGAATCCGAATCAAGTTGAACAAGCGCCGTCCGTACGCGTAAAGGCCAAGCCAAAGGGATCGGAAAAATATGTGCGCCGATTGCGTAGGTATAGGTAGGCATCTATACCTTGCCAAATTCGAAGCCTTAGCAGCGCTCCGCTGCTACTTATCAATAATATTTCTATTTTTATGATTTGCCAAGATCAACTGGGTTCGGCGATCGGAAGAGCGAAGCTCTCAGCTCCATCGAGGTCACAGTTCCTTGCGCATCTTATCACCAGCGGGGAACGGCTCGTACTCTATGATAATGAGATGTCGGTTCATCTTCAGAGCAGCAAAGCATACCACGGATAGACTGTCGAGTGGCGGCAAATCGACCAAATCACATCCGACACGACGCGAGGCTCAGGCGGAAGAAGAACAGTGCCCACACAAGGAGGAGGACACCGGCAAGCGCGCTCTTGACGTTGGGCGTCAAGCCCCTGCCTCGGATGCAGCTCAGGATCCCAGGGGGGCCATTGGCGCCCGCGGCCTCGATAGCCGCTATTTCCGCGTCCGAGAGCGGAGCTTCAACAGGCGGAGTTCAGCAGAGTAGCGAAAAGAGAGAAGCGCGTACGGAGGTCGGCGACGGCGAGGTATTCCTCCAGACGCGCCTTGCTGGAGCTCGTCCTGTCATATTTGAGCTGGGTCAAGTTGCGCAAGAAAGTTTGCGGGGACGGGACGGACGTGACGATGACGGCGCCCTTTGCGCGCACCCACGATAGCAGGACCTGGGTTGGGGAGATGCCGAGACGGGCGGCGGCGGCGGCGACAGGCACGTCGACGGGGCCGCCGGGGAATTTGGTGATCGAGCTGCGCGGTGTTCAGTGCGCGCATCACGCGGCATGAGACGCGCCGCACCTGAGCGAGCTGTACGCCTCCGTCACGATCCCGTGCTGCGCGCTCCACGCGAGGAGCGCCTTGTTCGCGGCGTAGCGTAGTTGTACGGGTGGAGCTGGATCTGGTTGACGGCGGGCCGCACGCGCGCGTTCTTGACGAGCGCCTGGAGCTGCGCGAGCGTGAAGTTGCTGACACCGATGCTCCTGAAGATGGGTCAGGACGGTTGAGTGGGGAGCGGGAACGCACTTTGCTAGGCCGTCTTTTTGTATGACCTCGAATTGCGCCCACGCTGCGTCCAGGTCTGGGATTACCTGAGGCTGGTGGATGAGATAGAGATCCACGAAGGCGAGGCCGAGCTAATGAACGTCACGGTGAGCAGCTGTGCCGCAAGATGACTAGCCCACCTTTTTCAGGCTCGTCTCGATGCCTTCTCGGACGTCGCCCAAGCCGTATTTGGTGGTGATGTACAGCCCAGAGCGCGCGAGGCCGCTCTCATGGATCGCATTTCCGACGTATTCTGCAGACGTTGGCTTGAGAGCGAGCGCCGAGTAGCATGTTACACATACGCTCAGTGTCGTAAACTGCGCTCTAGATATGAACCCCGGCAGGATGAACGAGGAGCGCCACGTACACGCTGCCGTGTCTATGTGCGAAAAGCCCGTCTCAAGAGCTTGGTTGACGAGCTGAGTGACGTCCGTGTGCTTGTAGATACTCCCAGTCCCTAGGCGAGGATTAGGTCTCTCCTGCCACGATTCAGCCGCGTACCAAACGCGATGGCAGGTATCTGCCATCGCAGTCAGAACCCGCCACGGAAATGACGGGGGACCTACCTTCTTGCCGTCATTCAAAGGCACCGTTCCGAATGGCATGGTGGAGACTCTGACCACCAGGAGAGAGGGCGAAAACTGCGTCCTCTATGTAGAGCGATAGCGCGATACTGGCGTGAGTCGACGCGCAACGATTGGTCAAACGATGGTGGTAAGCCGGCAAGGGGCCGATTGCTGCACAGCCCCGACAAAATGATGACATCAATAAAAATCCCGTCCTCGGATCTGCCAGTAATACACGCGGCGCTGTCAAGATGTTTGATCGGCATTGGTCGGCACTGTGTCTTGCCGAAATCCAGTGTTGAACCACTGGATTCCAATGGAGGCCACTGGCTCATAGTGCGCCACCCCAGGTCCGATGGAAAACATTAGGTTCCGTTGGATTCCACTGGCTCTAACTTGCCCCGTCTCCCCTGGTTTACACCCCTTCCTAGTTGAAGCTTACAAGACATCCACCAGTCATTTATTATTTATTCCAGGCGCAGAATGTGTTGTATAACACAATGTGGGCCAGTTATGCAACTGGATTGACTAGAAATGCGATGGGTCATGAAGGAGCAGTCAAATTTGATCTCAATTAAGCTGTCCAGCCATCTAATTGATACGCACTGAATCAGGCCAATATCGTATTTAAAGATACCAAAAATGCAAGACTTCTGTAGGCTTTGAAAATTTAACTTCTCCAACAGTCTCCACCGAAAACCAGCCGAATCCGATGGAAATGCCAGGACCGGCAGACCTTGGGACCGGTGAACGCCGCTGTTGATTGATGGATCACGGCAATCTCCTTGGTCATACAGTGTCCATCAGCATCAGCCAATGTCCACCGATGGCCACCGGTGTCCAGTGGTGGCCGCCAGCGAACTTTCCAGCGGCGGGTATATAACTCGGATCTGCCGAGATCTGCCGGCCTTACAATTGGTTGAAGATTTCAAGGTTGTTACTAATACAAGGGTTCGAGCAAGATATTAGTGGAAAATGTCACGATTTTCTAACTGAGGTGAAGCGTTCGAAACATGTCTACCACTTTTCGACTTGCTTTCAACAACAACTCGGATCAAAGAATAGAGACTCTAGCATCAATTGACTGTTGTGCCAGTGCGCAGGCTTCCAGCTATAGTTGTCAATGATCACCCTCATTAGTAAACGTCGAGAAATCTCGGGGTGGGGTGGGGACTTCACAAAAATTGAGGGAGAAATTTCGAAAACAAGAACACGCATCACTTCGGGCCGCTATACGCAGACGGACCTGCGGGCCGCCGGCCCCCGTGCGACATCACATGCCACCCTCTTAGACTTCTCTTCTCACCATGATGAATGATGAACTTGGCCAGCGTTGCTCGCCAGCTTTCATTCACGACAACACTGGGGCTGCCACTTTCTCGCTGAAGCCCAGAGCGCACCCAAATGTGGCCGTACGTGCAGCCAGTGAAGCCCGGCTGCCGCTGCGGAAGAAAGTATATTCTACGCTGGCATCTGGAAGAGATGCAATCGTGATGCAAAACCCATGACCACTTCCATCGGTACTTAACCACAGTTAAACCACTGCGACCAGCACCCAGCTGTCTGACGCACCATGGCACCGCAAACCCCGCTTTCTCGCCTTGTATTGGACTTCTTCCTGGTGCTGACTTGCAGCACATCGGCTCATTCCAGCGTTAATCCGAGTTCCCCGTCCTCCGGTGTCTCCCTCTTGTTTCAAAACAATGGAAATTGGACGGTTCGTCTTATAATACGGTTTTCCGTCGCGCGCTCAAATATGAAAGAACCATGCGAATTTCCCAAGCGCGTTGCTCTTCTATGAACCAGTTACATACAAGACCGCGGTAGCAACTTGCAAGGCGAATAACGAGACTTTGCTGGGTGCCGCATCCCTCAAGGCGTCTGTTGTCATCTCCTTCTCTTCCTTACGTTCACTGATAATGCAGCCAGCCTGGCAAAGCAATTTTCCTATCTCGAGTACCTCAAAGACGCGAGCCGGACGACACAGTATTGGATCGCAAGTGGCCAGACGCACTCCTTCTGTGCGCCGCTGCTCTCGTCCCAGCTGTTCCAAGCCCCAACAACCAAAAAACTGCCGTTTCTGTGCACGAACTCGGCCCTTCATACGACAAAAGTTGACACAGATTTCTCTGCATCTCCGAGGAGCATTGTTACCTCAAACGGGGTAGTGTACACCGGGTATTTACCCTCTCGAGATTGTAAGCCGACTAATCAATGCCTTCCAGGACACGCGACCACCTCACCTTTCGCTTCATGGGAATCCCGTATGCCCAGCCGCCGGTTGGGCCGCTTCGCTTCCAGTATCCGCAGCCCTGGAATGGCACCGCTGTCGATGCTACATTCTGTACGCACCAGTTTACCTCTTGTGATCTCAGGCCTAAAACAATCTAGTCAAGCCTATTTGCCTTCAATTCGGATACTTTGGTAGTAATGATTTCGGACTTATGCCCTGGGGCAATAGCGAAGACTGGTGAGCCTCTAAGATCTAATCCCTTGAACGATACATTCCGCTTACAGACTACCCCAGCCTAACACTTCACATATTCACGCCTTATCTGCCCTCCAAAAAGCCCGGCAAGACCGCCCCTGCGCTGAAACCTGTTCTCTTCTGGATCCATGGCGGTGGAAATACCCAAGGCACGGGTGAGGATGCCACCTTCGACGGTGGGAGCCTCGTCTCGCGCACGGACTCGGTGGTGGTCACCATCGACCACCGGTTGAACATCTTCGGGTACCTCGGGCTCGACGACGCCGTCAAGGGAAACTACGCCATCGCCGACAAGGTTGCCGCACTGCAGTGGGTGCACGACAACATCGCGGCTTTTGGCGGGGACCCGAAGCGCGTAATGATCTTCGGGCAATCGGCGGGAGGATCCTCGGTCCTTGAGCTGGTGAGGTCGCCCAAGGCGCGCGGGCTCTTCTCCGCCGCGATATCCCAGTCCGGCGGCGGTAGCCCTGTGGTGAATTATACCGCTGCGGCAGCCGCGGTCGGCGAGTTTTTGTATTCAGAGGGGTCTACGTACCGTTTAACTCCGATCCTTTCACAGTCCCTACCCTCAACGCCTTTTGCAACAATACCGGCGAGGAACGGCTGGCCTGTCTTCAAGCACTTCCCGCCGAAACACTGCTGAATATAACCAACACCGTAGCCTCGTGGAATGCTGTGGTTGATGGAGTGTATACGGTGGACGACACCATCAGCCAGGTGAGCCAGGGCCCCTCAGGAATCAACAGCGTGCCATTTATGGCGGGGTTCATGCCGGAGGAGGGTCAATCGTTCGTGCCGGTCTTCCTACCGCGTCGAAAATGCAAGTATTCATTATACACAGGCTGCTAGGAACGAGAGTCACTCCAAACATGACTGTCTTCAATCCCGCTGCGATCGTCAATGCGCATGTTGGAGCTCAAGTCACCGCCTCCGGCCTCTGGAACGTCAGCACTGATTTTACTCCTTGTGTGCTCACTAGTTCCTCTATCGGCTCTATATTCAAGCCTTATAGATAACGCGTCTGTCAGTGTCTTCACTGATTACCTGCTCACATGCCCAGCGGAGAAGGTGATCGTGGCGGCGGCAGCATCTCGCGCATTCCCGTCCTTGTGGGTTCTCAACATCTGACGATGAACACACCTCACCTCATACCAATCTCCTAGGTACGTGTACGAGATGCAGCGTGGCTACGCCTTGTCGTATTATAACCCCTACAACCTCTGCACCTTCCCTGTCGGGAACACAGAACCTGCCTACTATCGCTGTCACTCCGGCGATCTCTATGAGGTACTCAGTCCACTCTCCAATATTCCCTTTCTCCCTGATGTTGTGCCAGGTATTCGGCACTTACCACATCTTCGACCAGCCCGTTCGAAACGTCCGGGACATCGAGTACACGACGATGATACAGGATATGTGGGCGTCCTTTGCGCGCACAGGCAACCCGAATCCGCCCGCCACCTACTTGGCCGCGAGGGGGTATGAGAGCACCCTCACGGCCCTGAGGCGCTGGAATTGGCCGCAGTACACGACTGAAAAGCCCATTGTCGCGCAGCTGAAATATCCGGGGCCGGCGGTGGGGACTCTGCCCGATATTGCGCGCTGCAAAGTGCTGGACTCGTGATGATAGCCGTACAGGCAACTGTTTCCTTCTGCTCTTGAATCACTTGATATTTTTCTGCCGAATGAACTCGGCCGTAAAGTACGCGATCTACTCTGCTCGTCTGCTCGATAAGATGCTAGATTCACTGAAAGCCGTTTGGGATTGGTCTAATGATTAATCCGTCAATGAATGCAGTTCAATGCACTGCAGCACAACCTGTCTCCGTTGAAAGACCCGTTGCCTCGCAGTGGGCTCAAAGTAGATAATGCCGCAAGACTGCTCCAATTCCAACCGGCATCACTTGTGCCTAAACCTGCCTTCCTTGAAATGCTGGTCTTGAAATTGCAGGTCATTTCATGATCAATCAATCAGGTGACCGTGTCTACGGTAGGCCAGAGCTACGCGGTTCGATTTAAATCGAGCTGTCGTGGTTCAAGCGAACCGCGTAGCTCAGGCCAAACCCCGGAGATACCCGGGCTACGTGGCTCGGCTGCCTTCTTTTGTGCGCATCCCCCGCCCCGGTCCCGCCGTCCCCTGCCATGTCCCCCACCCCTTCCCCCACCCTCCCCCTCGTCGCCCTGCGTCCCGTCCATGTTGCGCTTCGCGCGGTGAGGAAGCCGAGGACGGAAACGAGGACGGGGACGGGGACTACGGTAGGCCAGAGCTACGCGGTTCATTTTAAAACCGAACGACGCGGTTCGGCTTCCTCTATATCCGATTCCGGAACCCACCGACCTATTCTCGCTGGCACTCCTTCGTCATCGTCGGCGTCGCCATCACCACTACTGCGTCGTCGTTGCCATCGTGCTCGCCGCCCCACACTAACTCTGTCCTGTATCCTCTGGGTGCGCAAGCTAGCGCGGACACTCCTTTGTAGTACTAGATATCATGTATGTCGTTGGCACAATGCAATTTTAAGAACACATCCTACAATACAGGACCCAGCTCTTCAATACCCGACGACATGAGCCCAAAAATGTTCCAGCTGTTCTCAAGTGTGATTCTTGGCCGCCCCAGGGACTCGTGAACCGCATCCGCAATGATGGCAAACTCCGTGCTCACCCATGCCAAATGTTTCTCGCGCGGGCCAACCTCTTCTGTCAGGAACAGCCGCAGATCTCGGACAGTTTCCGGTGGTACCTTGATCAAGCAGTTGATCCCGCCGAAGAGCTCTGGGTGCTCCAGAGCGTCAGCAGGTACATGCCCAGATGGCATGTTTTTCTTTGGTTGGTCGCGTATTCTGTGCTGGTTCCAGTAGACACGGAATTCATCCAGTTCCGCTTGAACCAGAGGAGGGAAAATCCAATTGAAGAGGTCACTGAGGAGTGTTAGATACGGAGGCCTGCCAGCCAGATAGAACAGAATGACGTGCCGGTGGAACGGGACATTTGCATTGAAGATATGCTCGACTTGACCCCGTAAGATGAGGTCCTTCAACTGGAACCCGAGTTTCTCGTGCAACCATCGCCAAAAGGCCTCTATGATCGTATTGTGAACACTCTTGACGAACGCGTGTGATGGATAGACATCGAGATCGATGTCTGGCGCAAATTTCTCTCTGGTATTGTCGGAGTGAGTAGCCAAAACACCATTGTTGCTTCGACTTACCGTAACGCTGTTTGCAAGGCGTACAGCCAACCTGTTTCTGATCCTTTGTCAGTCGTGGTTTGAAGCGGGATGCCTGTAGATCTGGATTAACCATGACTCAGCAACGAATTGAAGCTCTCGTACTCACCACCAATTTCTTCCACAAAATCAAGGAACAAGTGGCCGACGGCCGCATTCGTACGAGAATCCGGAACTACATCAAGCTTCACTAGATCTGCCGCCGTCCACTTATCTTTCCACCCATAGATCGGGAGGCTAACATCCCCCATTCTCAGAGCCTGGGCCCCAAGCTTCTCGTGTCCATCGGAAGATATTTCATGAAACGGTCCTATGGCTGTTAGTGGCCGACGAAATATCTTGGATTTTTTGTGACCCGGGTATCGAAGCTCGGCACCATGCGGAAAAAACTCGTGCATGATGCTGCGGACTGTATGTCTATGGAAGCAGTCAGAAACACGCCCGGCAAACCATGTGTGTGATATGTACGACCTTGGAACCATGATGAGCTTATCCTTGAGCTTATCCTTCACATAATTCGGACCATTACTCTGCGCCACATCCTTGTCGGCTTCATCTAGGACCGCTTGCATGGCGACTTCCCGGGGAGCAGGTGTACGCCGAACAGATGGGATTTCGAGCTTACGCTCAAGTTGATTCAATTTCGTGGTTCTGGTGTTCGAACCTGTCAGCATCCAAAGTGACATTCCTTTCGTCCTACTTACGAGATTTTGAGATTATGGTCCTTCACAAGCCGGTCAATTTTCTGGGCCTGAGTAAGGCCCTGCTGGACATATTTCAGGAGAGTTCCTTTGAGCACGTCGTCAGCAGGATCTATGTGTAAAGTGAGCACAATTCCGATTCGAGTGAGCGAGTCTGTATCGGATACTGACAAATCTTTATTCCTGCACCGTTCTTTCCAGTGGGGTTCGGCATGGCAGAGCAAGAAACACGTTCAACGAGATGGGTCAACGACAAGAGGCTAGTTGCTAGAATTTTCGGAGTCAGGAATATGCTCTGGAATGTTCTGTCAGAATTGAACCACCGCCACTGCCACCACTGCCGCTACAAACAAAATCAGAGCCTGTTTCGAACACTCCAAACAACTGTCTTTACTCAGTATTTCTTTCTCTCAAGTCCACCACGACATTCTTTCCAAATGACCAGTCCCAATGAGTGCGACGACTGCGGGGGAGAATTTCCCCTTCGCGAGGCAACAGGTCTTTGCCCTAAATGTGTGAAGCTTGCTTCGCATACTCACGACTCGAAGGAGTATAATGATATCAGAGTACTTACATTTTTCACACTTCTCTCTTTTGCGCTCATTCTGGAGTCTTTTAGATGTGGCGCCAATGTCGCATGTGTGGTATCACTCGACGTAACATGGCTCCATCTTCTGGCACCGTACAAACATGTGGATCGGAAGCTTGTGATTATCGTGCATCTTCGACTTCGACTTCGGCTTCGGGTTCCTCAACACTTGGTGATCGTAAGTGCTAGTTCGACTATGTTGCTTCGGCCAATGATCCTGATTACCCAATGCAAGCCATGGGTGCGCCAGGGCCAGGGCCACTTCGTACTTCCTCTGCCATCAACGAGACTGCTGCAGCACGTGTTCAGCTTGTGCGAGATCGGCTTAAACTCCCAGCTGCTGGAAGCTCGAAGGCGCCGGCGGGAACAGAGCTGACAACCAGCATCCTTCTGCAACACGAACACAGAGGTGGCCTGCCTGGTGAGACGAAGATTATAGTGTGTTGGCAGGTAAAGTTCTCCGCATACTGTGTTAAAAGCGACTAGTAAGGACTAAAACATAGCATCGTAGGTTCGCACAAGCAAGGCAAGGCAAATCAATTCCGACCTCGGCAGTTCCTCGAAGAAATGGGCTGTATCGATGTATATGCAAGGTACACTTATATCTTCTGTGGAATTAACAAGTCTCTAATATCAATCGGTCAGACATCAAGTCCGCAATCGTCTCAAGCATCAATGTGGAATGGCTCAGAAACAGTTCAGTTCCCATCGACGAGTATGTTTCCATGTCCAAAATTTCAAGTACCAGTTACTGACTCCAATTGGAGCGACGAAGTATCCATTCGCTGGTTCAATAATCGAGTGTTGGATCCTGACACAGCTACAATGACTCTCGGGGAATTCTACAGCTATTACAGTACTCCCTCCAATGCACCGATGTACCTTCAGAACGTACCGACCATGTGGAAACATTACCTTAAGCAAGCTAAAGCCAATCCGTTCATATGCCTCGAGATGTATCTCGATCAGGGAGCGGTCAACGTCGGAGCGTGAGCAACCAATGAAACAAGCACGTCCAAGCGGCGGAGGTATGTGTCTCTCAAATTACCATATTTAACCACTGATTTACCACAGTTCGTCCATCTCTATTCGGACTGTCTAACCGTGCAGGAAGATCTAGCATTCTCAAGCAAAGCGAGGTTACATTCAAGAAGATTACATGTTTTACCACAGTTTCAACTGGTGCATGCCAGTTTGTCGATTCGGGTGAGCTTGTAGTTGGTCATATCCTCGACGAACCTTTCGGCAGTGGCACCATGAAGAGCGCATATGATGTATGTTTGTCTCCCCAAGGCTTTTGATTACTACCTGTCGCTTACTGTACTACGGTCGTAGCTTCATCTCCCAAATGGCGAACAATATGTCGCCAAAAGATTCTTCAAGCTTCAAGACAGCCCTGCTGAAGATACCTGCGTTTCAGTGGAGGATAATCGAGTCGAGGTTGAGGGGGAGATCATAAGGTTGTGCCAGGGAAAGTGGTTCCTCGATGCTTTCTACCGGTTTTGCAAAGGACACAAGGAAATTATTGTTGATCTCAGTAAGTTTTTCGAACCCTTCAACTGGGAGTGGAAGTAACAACCTGCAGACCTCGAATTCGCTGATGCTTTCCTAGCGGTGGAGGTCAAGAAGCCATCCAAGGCATCTGGTGTCATCGCCATTGCCGAAGACGGGGAAGGTTTGACTTGGCTAGTCGAACACAAACGCCCGACCACCGTCATCAAATTCAGCGGGACTCTCGTTCATCAGTCCCACCGCACAGACCTTCGATCCGCCACGGTTTCGGCTTTCGCTCATTTCGTTTACGGGTACAGCAACAACTCGCTTGTGTTTGCGGATTTGCAAGGTAAGTCCGCTCGATTCAGCTTTTGAAATTGACCGACACCAAATCTGACCAACTATGTCAGGGACACCGTCCAGAGTGAAAGGCAAAGACGGCCTTGTTCTCTTTGACCTCATGACACACACGACGTCAGGGTATGCACCACGACACAGAGTGTTTCGGCAACACTAATCCACTGTTCTTTCTAGCGAATCCGGTGTCGGCGATTTTGGTAAAGCGGGAATGCGAACCTTCCTTGATGGACACAAGTGCACAAAGATTTGTCGGGGCCTGGCCATCGACAGCGAGTATCCGCTTGTGCTCCCAGAAGAAGAAGACAACGAGCAGGAGATCTTTGGGTCGGACTTTGATGACGACGAGGATCCCCCCCTCACAATCACCAACTAATCACTCACTACTTTTCCTAAATACGATATCTCTTGATTAATACTCGAATAGCATTTAATGATATTGGCTTTGATGTTGGTACAGCGAGTTGGGAGTACAATTGCGAATGATAAACACTGGAGAGGTCTAACGAAGGTTTGGTGAGCGCCGACCCAACAACGGATCCGATAGACTTGCAGATTTGGCCTGCCCCAGCTCCGCGATGACTCCGTCGTGATCCCCATGCACGAATGGCAGCATGCCCTGCAGCTCCTGTTCCACTAATCCCGAGATATTGCATCGGACTCCCTTACCCCGACCTTATCCAGTGTCGGGACAAGGCAATCCTAGCAGTATTCTGAGAGTTGGCAGTCGAGGGCTGCATCATGATTGTCACTGTCAATGAGGTCGAGGTGCGGGAAGAGCGAAGGCGGTGTATGCAGTGACGCGCGCACTGCTTCCAGCCGGACCAGTCGCGGCACGACGCGCTTGCCGCGAATCGGAGCGCCGCCTGCCCCGGGGCCGCCGCGCCGAACCCCGACGTCCGAGGCGGGAGAGGGAGCGGCGCGCTTGCGCGCACACAAGCCATCCGCCCGTTGGGGCCGCCCGCGTGTCCTGGGAGCGCAGCGCCAAGTCCTGGGACGTCGAGCGAGGTGGGGGCAGCGCCTGCGGCGGGTTTCGGATCTCGTGCGAGACGAGTCGCGCCGTGTACGTCGCGGATGCGTTTGCGCGCGCGTGGGCTTGTGTGCTCGGAACGACGTCCGCGCTGCGGGCAGAATGGACTCTGCCCGTCGCGTCGCGCGCTCCCGAGGACGCAGGGTGGGCGGGGCTATGCCTTTAAACAGACTATTACAGTAGTCAGTCTATGTAGACTCTGTAAGTAAGGAAGCCACGCACCGAAGGCGGGGACGCGGGCGTACATAGCGGCGATAGATGCACGCTGCGCGGCACGCTCGACGGCGCTGCATACGAGACGGGAGGCGGGAGAGCGGCGGTGTGACGTGGCAGCGGGTGACGTGGGGAGCCGCGCGCCGTTCCCTGGGACGTCGAGCGAGGCGGAAGGGGCGGGTTCTGAGGCTCGTGAAGGACAAGGCGGGTTGGGCTCGTGAAGGACAAGTCAGGCTGTGCACGCCGCAGATGAGTTTGCGCGCGCGCGACGTCCAGGCTGCGGGCAGTCCGGTACGTTCGCACGGGAGCGTTGCGCCGGCGAGCACCGCGCCGTGTCTCGGGGACGTCGCGCGGACCCGGCGGCGCACGACTTCGTGCAAGAGCTTGCGCGGACTTTCCAAGTAGTCAGTATGTATAGACTTTGTAAGTACGTAGAACACACCGCGGTGAACGGCCGTCTGCGTGTGCGGGGCTGGGGCCCTCTGTTACCAACGAGTGTGTCCTCAGGTCTCCAGCGCAGCTTGCGCTACCCATACGGGCACAGGAGCGTCCGCGCTAGCTTGCGCACCCAGAGGATACGGACAGAGTTAGTGTGGGGCGGCGAGCACGACGGCGACGACGACGCAGTAGTGGTGATGGCGACGATGACGAAGCAGTGCCAGCGAAGATAGGTCGGTGGGTTCCGGAATCGGATATAGAAGAAGCCGAACCGCGGTGCTCGGTTTTAAAATGAACCGCGTAGCTCTGGCCTACCGTACGGGGACGGCACCGACCGCGGCGGACGTGCGCGCGCGTCCCACCCCGCGCTGTATCTCCCACAGGTGTCCGCAGCGTCACGCAGCGATGGAGGGCGGTGTGCGACAACACTGGCAATGTGTGCCGGGCAACAAAATCGCGGACACGGGGGCTGGATGCGCCCGGCAGGGAACTATTGTTGAGACAAGGTGTGCCGACTCCCTCGCTCGTTCCTTGTTCTGAAGTGCCGCTGCACGCAAGAACTCAGACTCTAGTATAGTAAACTCAGTCTTCACATACGTAGCGATACGAAGTCTAATATCCTATCCATCTATCGAATAGTAAAATAGGTACGACAATTCTATTCTTCGCGCACGTCGCGGTGCAAAGTCTGAGGTGTATCGATAGGTAATATACAATATATATAAGCCGGGATTCATTGTAATCTACCAGTGGCAGGAATATTACGAAGAGGCGCAGAAAAGCGGGAAAGCGGCGCATCATTCCATACATCAAGCTTACGGGAATCGGGTGGGACACGGTCACACCTCCAACAAGAGCCGGCCCACGCGAAGTGCGGAAATGGCACGGCGCCAGGGATGGCAGGTGACGCGTACGGACGCGCGATGGCCATGGCGGGGCAGGGGACATGGCAGGGCCCGGACGGCGGGACCGGGGCGGGGGGTGCACACAAAAGAAGGCAGCCGAGCCACGTAGCCCGGGTATTACCGGGGTTTGGCCTGAGCTACGCGGTTCGCTTGAACCACGGCAGCTCGATTTAAATCGAACCACGTAGCTCAGGCCTACCGTACGTGTCTGGCCATCATGTGTCGTTGCTTGGCTGTGCTTGCTCTCCGCGGTTCAGTGGCAGTGTAAGTAGGCGGCTCTCACTGCTGGCAAATATGTCCACCGTCCTCGCCCTTCTCGCGCGTCTGGATGAGCTGGCCGACGAAATAGCGAGGCAAGAGCAGATTCTAGCTGACCTCAAGAGCTCTAGAATCGCCGTCCGCCGCCAGCTCAATAACCTCCGCGACCCGATGATGCGGTTGCCGCTCGAGATCTCGTCCGATATCTTTGAAAGTTCCTGCTCAGAGTGCGACCTCCACCATTTGAAGGCCGCCCTCTTGTTGTTCAACGTATCCAAGTCGTGGAGCAGGATTGCCCTCTCCACCGCTGCCTTGTGGACCAACCTCGATTTCGATTTTGGCTGGCCTGAAGCCGTGGGGGGCACCCCGTCGCTGCGGGCTGCAGACGTAGACGTTCTTGCTCGCTTGCTCGCTCGCGCCCGGGGCCACTCGCTCTCTCTCAGACTCCGCGGACTCGCAGATTCCAAAGTTGGAGATGTATTCGCTCGACACGCACACCAGCTGCGAGTGCTAGATGTCGAGCTACCCTCCCCGGCGTATCTCCAAATATTGCGCCAAGGGGCGCTTCCGTTGCTTGAAACCATAACAATTTTCCACGATGACGACATCGCCATCGACAATCTCGCAATATCGATGGAGGTCTATGCATATGCGAACTCCGCGCGGTTGTTTCAAATTGCTCCCAACCTCATCAACTGCACGATCGGTACTTCCATCCACTCCCCACCTCCCAAAGATCAGGCAGAACCCGACGTCGTGCATCGCTCCCTCCAGTCACTCACGATATTCGGCCCGTCACCCGTCTTTCCATTCCTCGTCCTTCCTGCTTTGCAACGCCTCGACATTGGTTACGACGAGGACGTCGATGCGGAAGATGTGGCACCCAGCCTCATGCGCTCGCCACCCTCGCTTTCCCACCTAACTCTCCAAGCGGACCACATTCAATGGAGTCAGCGGGCGATTCAAACCTGCCTCGCTTCCATCCCCTCCATCACACATCTAAGCCTTCCCCGGGGGGCCTTGCTGCAGAATAGAATCATCGCTATCCTTACAGCCGCTCACCCTAGTGAATTCCTCCCGAATCTCACGCGGCTTGATATCTATGGAGCGCCTGCCCAAAGCCGGGCGTGGTACCTCGCCCTCGTGGCGATGCTGAGAACTCGTGGGACCCTCTGCCGGGGCGCGGTGAAGCTGCAGTCGTTTTCCTTCCGATGGAGAGGAGCTGCCCGCGGATCTTGGAAACAGCTTCCAGCCGCTAGTCGATGATGGGATGTGGACTGTACGCTTCACTTGTATTATCCTGATTGGTTGAAACACACGGCAATTCATCAAATTGAGTCTGATTTATTGATTCGAACACTGATTCTACATATTCCGGCTGATGCCCGGGCGAGAAAAGCGGGATGCCGGTCGCTCGGCCTGATAGGCGGGGCTTACCGCTGTTCTGGTTTGAAAAAAAGAGCCTTGTCCACAGCGCTCTTTCCTCTTCCTTTATCGTACCGGCATAGTCTCCCCGTCCCGAAGGTCGGGGGACGCCGGCGGCAGGGGGTTAGTGGCGCAGCGAGGGAGATGAAAGAAATCTGACCGGCATGGTTTCGGTGTCCCGAGGGTGCGCATCGTGCTGATGAGTGCAAGTAAGCACAGAAATGATGGTAAAAAATTGGAGACATACCACACTGCTGAGGCAAAATAAAGGTGACACTGCACTACAAGTATCAGTACGGCAGTCGCAAGGCGAAAAGACGCGCTTACCGCACTCCGGGCACACCCGACAGACAAAAAACGCGTCGAAAACACGTCTCGAGCGCGTCAGGCCGCGGTCACGTGATCGGACACGGCAGTGATCCCAGCGCGACTTTAGGCGCACTGGGCGCGGAGGGGGACAGAAAGGCATGGAAAGGGAGGATCAAGTGCAATAGAAGCGATCCGAGTGTGGAAACGGAGCAAGTGTTGTGGATATGGAGAAGGAAGGAAGTGGAGGGGAGATGCACAAAAAAGACCCCCGGAGAGTGTGCCGCTGCCACGTAGGGCCAGCGCGTGCACGCGTCGGCGATCCGGTTCGAAGCCTGCGCAAAGCGGGTGCAGAGTGGGGAGCAACAATGTGGGAGTCAATGGCAGAGGAAAAAGTGGGAAAGGAGCAAGTTGGAGAAAGAACGGACTAGGGATGAAGAGAGGGAAGGGAAGGGAATGTGAATGGGAGATAGACAAAGAGGGAATATAGCGATAGGGTTGGGGGTAAGATGAGGGAAGGTGGAAGTAAAGGACAAGAGGCGTGTTGTTGTTGTTTGGTGAGCTTGACCAGAATATATAGATTGATAGGCGACTTACGGAAGCCTGGCTCGGGTGTTGGTACCAGTTTTTGAGTATCGGACTTCGGTCTTGCGCACCAGGCATGGTAGCCTAGTTTGCGGGAGTGCAGAAAATCGACTTTTTGAAAATATGGCTTGCGGGATCACCGAAAAATATTTTTTACAAGTGAGAGCGGCGGCTTGCAGACTCATCGATCATCGGTCATCACCGGAGCAATCAAATCTCGTACAAACAGCTTGCATGGAAAGTTGATTTAGCGGCAGTCATCAGTGCGTCTAAGGGACCTAACCCGGCACAAAAATCGCATTTTCAATGGCCCCAGTGTACTAGTTTGCGGGACTGCTAAAAAATCGAATTTTGAATATTGAGAGTGGTGGGGATGCTAAAAATACAGTTTTCATGGCACGGCGGGGATCAGTGACCTCCACATGGATCAGCGACGTGTCATCGGCATGCTCCAGCGGGTGCCGGCAACTCGAATCTCTGCCAAGTCACCACTTCGGCTCAGCACAGTCTGACTTGGCCTGCTGGATTGAGAAAGATGGTTCAAGTGAGCTTCAAAACTGTGATTCAAGACCCTTGAAGGCAGCCCCTGTGCTCTAGTTCGCGGGACTGCTAAAAATCGAATTTTCACGGCGGGGATCATCGGCCTTCAAATGCATCAGGGACCTGCCATCGTTGCGCTCCGGCGCATGCCGGCAACTCGGATCAATGCCAAGTCGCCGCCTCAGCTCAACAGAATCTAATCAATATCTACACTTGGCCTGCCGGCGGCCAACGCTATTGAAAAAACAAGTAAGTTGAGCTTCAAAAATGTGATGCCAGGCACTTGAATAGAGCCACCTATGCAGCCCCTGTGCTCTAGCTGGCGGGACTGCAAAAAAATCGAATTTTCAAGCAGACCAGCGGCCTTCAGGGACCTGCCATCAGTGTGCTCCGGCAGGTGCCGGCAACTCAAATCAATGCCAAGTCGCCGCCCCGGCTCAACAGAATAAATATCTGCACTTGGCCTGCCGGCGGCCAAAACTATTGAGAAAACAGGTAAGTTAGGCTTCAAAAATGTGATCTCAGGCACTCGGATAGGGCTACCTATGCAGCCCCAGTGCTGTAGTTTGCGGGACCGCTGAAAAACATATTTTCAAGTGCACAGCAGGGATCAGGGATCTGTCACCGCGCTGGCAAGTGCCGGCAACTTTTGAACCCACGCCAAGTCGCCGCCTCGGCTGTAATCGAATCAAACTTTTGTAACTTGGCCTGGCGGCTGCCACACCTATCAGAAAAACAAGGGTGGGTTGTGCTTAAGGCACTCTCAGCACACATAATTCGAGGCCAAAGAGCAGTTCCGTCAAGGGCAAAAGAAAAAAACCTGTGCGATGATCACGCACTTTCCTGAATCAAGTTTACGGCCTGCGTGCAAGCTGTCTTTGTGACATTGACAGACCGATTGAACGCTGGGCCGGTACTTGCCGGTCTGTTGCCGGGCATATCTCAGATCTGAGAAAAAGCTTGAGGTGGCTTGACGAAGGGGAAGTTAGATACTTTTGCGAGAGGATACTAGAATCGCTGGGCTTACTTCCCAACAGCAGCGCACTGTGTATCCAACACCAAGGAAACCTCTTGTCATTCTACCGGTCACATCCGATGGAATGTAGCGCTGTCATCGGGTGACATCGGCAGCGTATAAGCACAACATATCATATGTTATGAAGGAAGGCCCAGGTATGGCTACTATGGTGCAAAGGTTGTGCCGCTCTTCGGAACAATCGGACTTTTCTATTGCAGTTTTTGGGTTGAATTTTGCATGTTTTTTTTTCTACATCGGACGTAGACTTCTAAGTTTTGTATCGCAGCGCTACTAGATATTGACGTAAAAATCGTTGATTTGAGGTACTTTTACGCATAGGAAAAATCCCCAACTTCTCGCTCACCGCAAGTTGCGCAGCCGCTACGCCAGCAGCCCAAAAAGGAAGGTGAAAGGTAGTTCGACTTCGATTCACAGTGTTGCTCCATATTTTGCCCCGGGGCCGCGGGCAATTGAGCTTTTGCCTTAATTAAGCTCGTCGGACGTGGTCCGGGAGCCTCCGGCGGCTTCAACATATGTCAATACTGTTGACATCAATGTGGTTGAATTTTGCAATGGCGAGCTGGTGCGCCGTCCGACTACTCCGTGGCTCATCCCACATCGGCCTGAATATATTGAAAATTTTCAGAAATAGTTACCAGCTGTATTGAAGCCCTCTACGCAGTACAATACGCAATTAGCGCGCACAGGTTGGTTCAAGTAACGCCGCATGGGCTCTTGCACAATCGCTCCCGTACACTACGCGGTCACGTGACCATACGCGTAGCACAGGTCCGCGAGGTCTCAAGGCTATCCAAACCCTCAGTGCAACGCTATGCACCCAACGGTCCCTGTGTTGAATTCGAGTTCCCCGTGTTCCAGCTCCCCCCGTGCCACATTACCTCACGGCGAACTCGTCGCTTAGAATTGATGCGTCTATCACGCACGTCAGACTGCGCATAGCTACACCAATCGGCTCAGACACAATATATCTGGATTTTTGACTTTGGTGTTTGTGGTCTGAACGGTCTACTATATGCATATACTCAAGGCAGGGTACAATCCGACCTTGCTCCAACTATCTCCATCCCCACAGCTCAAGTACTCCTGGCACAGGACACAGTTTACTGTCATCAACTGACATGTCCAAAAGCGGACATTCGTAGGCGGAGATCTCGCTCTAAGCCCCTCGTACTGGGCGTTCCCACACGGTGACAGCTGTCCGTGACAGCTCCAATGCTAAAAACATATAGAAGGCGGGGCTCCCCCCTGCCAATTCTTCATCCACCCACATTCCCTCCTTGTGCGCACTTGGCCCTCCATCCTCCCGGCATCTTCGGCACGGGTGCGCCGAGCACACGGGCAGGCCTCTGCCATGTCGCTGTGCCCGCCGCCTCTCAACATCCCCTCGCCGTCGACTTCGACCACCGCCGAACGCCATCGGCACCATCGGCATTCTATCTCGGGATCACCCGGGACCTCGGGTTGATGGACAAGAGGCAGTGACTGCCTCTTGTCCATCAACGGTGACGACGAGTTTGCGCAGAGGGATTGCAAGGTAAGCACTCGGTCTAATGCATCTCTAATGTAATGTCTTATACTCCTTGAGCTTCTAGGCTCCACCTGTGCGGCTTATAAGCCCTTCTTGGTGCAAAATTGGGCTTCGCTCGGTGAGTCTATTATTTGCCTATTATTCATCTTGTAACACCAGTTCTGATTCGGTTCACAGATGACTATGTGATCGATTTGAAGCCCTTCAGCGCCAGTGTTACGCCGTCAGTAATTCTTCATATTCTTCATTTTTGAATAGTCGGACATCAGTCTGCTTCATTCTGAGTCAAGCTTCGGCTTGCATTGTTACATCTGGTCTTCATTTCATTCACTGTCCTTTCTTTTGTAACTGTGACTGACTTAAAGTCTTAGCCCTCTCCGACTGCGACATCGAATGCTTTGCGCTTCCATTCGTAGTAAGTTTGGCCTTCATTTCATTTCATGTTGTGACGCAAAACTCCTTGAGTCAGTCTCAACGGGCATCATCTATCCTTTGTTTCCTATTCAGATGTGCTTGTGACTGACCCTTTCCTTAGTGCGAGACTTCAAAACGTTGAAGACTCTGAACTCAAGCCGGTCAGTCTTTCGATCATCCATTCACTTATATTTGCTGACTTCGACTAGTGCCGCTGGCCTCGAACACACCAATTCTTGCTCAATTGAGTGAGTCTTGAGTCTTATTTACTCAATTTCTCGGTCATTGACTTCAAATTTCTTACTACAGACGCCGTTAGAATGCTTGTACAGAGTTTCGGCCCTCGACTGAGCGGCCGGTTCATTTTGAAGTAAGTCTTGACAACTTTTGGTTCATCTGACTTTAATTTTCTTACCTCAGACGCTGTTACAATGCTTGTACCGTTCAATTGACTTGAGGTAGGACTTGACAACGGTAGCGCATTCCTGCTTCCTAAACTCGATTTGCTACTCGAAGGCCGTTACTATGCTTGTTTGCGCCAAGCGGACTTCATTTGCGCCAACAGGTAATTCTCTCAGACACTACTTGAAGTCCATTACTGACTCAGTTTTCGTACCAAGGGCGGTTACTGATATATGCTTGCGCGCACTAAGCTGCCTTCGTTTGCATTCAAGTGGGCTCTTGATCTCGAGGTAAGTCTTGCAAATTCTACTCGAACTCAATCACTGACTTCAATTACTGACTACAACTTCCGTTTCGAGGGCCGTTACTATGCTTGTCCGTGCACAGCTGGCTGACCGGGGACTCAATCTCAGGGAAGGCTTACGAGTTCTACTTGGCGTTCATTACTGACTTCAAATCTCGTTTCGAGGCCGCTACTATGCTTGTTCACACCAAGCTCCCTTCATTTGTGTTCGAATGAGCCAACAAGTGAGTCTTACACATTCTACTTGAAGGTGATTACTGACTTCAATGTTCGTTTCAAAGGCCGTTATTATGCTTGTTCGTGCTGCGCTGCATTCATTTGAGTTCAAGTGGGCTTAGATACGTCTCAACAGTCCTACTTGGAGCCATCGATTGACTTGAATATTCGTTTCAAAGGCCGTTACTTTGCTACTATCGTGCCGCGCGAGGTAAGCCTGTCCCATTATTGTTCAAGTTTTTGCTTTACTCACTCAACCAACTCAGTCTTCGACTCAGCCCAACCTAAGCATCGGTGCGTCGCAATTCTACTCCACACTAATGGAGTCTAACTTTTTTGGTCAGATTTGCTTTCAACTATGGGCGAGACTATGCCCGTGCGCGCAAAGCTGCGAAACACCGAGAATATGGCTGTTTGGCGCGAGGTAACACTGTAAGAAGGATTCATCGTGAAATTCAAGACAATACTCATGAATTTCAAGTTTCATGATGTTTCATCATGAAGGGACTCTTGAATTCCATGACAGGATTCCTGATGATTAATGGCTTGTTTTTTCGATTTTCTGACCATCATGAATTCCCGATGGTTCAACATGAATTCCGACTTTTCCCATGCTGTGGAGCTGGGTGGGGCCCACACCCAGTGGCTCGACCAAGGTACAAAACTCATGTCATAACCTCCAAACTTAGCACATACATGTATGCGAGCGTGAACAAGTGAGTATCGGAGGTAAGTTGAGCAGTATTACAGACTTAAGGCTTAAGAAGTTCTAGCATAGAATGTTGAGGTCCGCGACTGACTGCCATTCAAGACTGAACTACTTGTAAGACCAGTAGGTTATCAGTCTCACAAAGCGCAAGTGTCATTTTTGTGCTTCCCCAGGCCCTTTGATTCATGACGAAATGTATTGAATCCACAATCAAACATGTTGAAAAAAACATCGTGAAATGTTCCTAAACACCTCGGGAAATTCACGATCTTGGTTCATGATGTTTGATCATGAATTCATGTTGAACCATGCGGAAATTCAAAGCGAAAGATCAGGAAGTTCCTGACTTTAGATCATGGAAGACATGTGGAAATTCACGATGTTCCCTTCTCTCAGTGTAAGTCGGGTTCGGACTTGCTTGATTCGATACTAACTCGCAACAGTCTATCGCTGGTTGGCTTCATCTGAAGCCATGTCAGTATAGTCCCGAGGTACGTTGAGCTCAGAGTAGGTTCATTCAACTCTGACTTTGAATGAATAGCTATCGGGACTTGAGCCCATGGTCGTATCCATACAGCGTGAGCTCATAAACTCAGTTTGGATCCCTGATCCAACGCATGTTCTATTTAGGTCTGCCCACTCGATAGATCGTATACTACAATGCTCGGCCTCCAGATCTCGACTCGCTCAACTTCCGTTTCCAATTAGTTAAGCTACTATCATATTAACGTGAGTCCATCCCAGCTCAGAAAATCACAGTTGGTTGCTCTGGCTCAGTTCTGCACGCTTTCAGTTCAAGCGCCGCCTTCAAGTCAAGCTCGGGCCTCATCGAGGTAAGTCTCAGGATTCACACAGATCTGAGCGCGCAGTAACATACGTTGCAGATAATACACAAGCAGTCGTTTTGTATTCATGCAGACTGGGTGTCGCGGGCTTGCGTTCCAGCGCGCTGACTAGCGCGCGCGCATGCGGAGCGCCGTGCCGGTTTGGAGGTAAGTCTCAGTTCACCTGCTTTTCGGCGCGTTGACCTCAAGTGCAACTTGGCGCAGCTGTGGACTTGAGCGGCGCGCGCCGGACCTCCGACACACACACAGTAAGCCCGCCCTTCAAGTTTTGGATCATCCATGGTAAGTATTTCGATGCCTACGGACATTGCCGCAACTCGACCCGGCCCACTCGGCCCTCGTTCCGATCTGCGTACCAGTCCCCGAAGCCCACCTCAATCGCGATCCCCTCGCCGTCAATGAGTCTGAACCGCATCTTGATGCCTTTGTACCTGCTCTTTGTGCAGGCAGCGCTCGACGCCGGCGCCGGCGCCGAACGGACTCGACGGCAGGAGAGCGCGCTCCGCGGCGGGCGCCCCGCGAGCGTGAGAATCGAGCCTATCGAACCTCTGCGGAACGAATGGTGAGTCCATCCGTCCGACTCGGAACGGGTGAACTTGCTTACTGAGCTGCCAGCACAAGAGGCGCGTTTGGGCGGGGGCGCGAACGGCTCGGGCGGGAGCGACTTACGCGCACGGCGGCGCGTTCTCGGACGCGGCTTGTGCGTCGTGCACGTCCGCGAACGACGGGATGCGTGTCGCGTGTCTGTCCCCCGACTCGGCGAATCGCGCTCGATGGGGAACACACGCTACTCGGACGCGGCATGCGCCTCGCGCGCGATCCCACTCGCGCCGTCGCCTCGGCGGGATGCGCTGGGCCCGCGCGAACGCGCGACATGCCCGGGACTCGCGCTGCGCCGTCGGGGACGTGCGCGCTGGGACTGGCGCGCAGGCGCTGCGTTCGGGTACCCGGACACAGCGTGCGCCTCGTGCACGTCCGCGGACTATCCTGCTCGCGCACACGCGGTACTCGGACGCGGCGTGCGCCTCGCGCGCGCTCCCACTCGCGCCGTCGCCTCGGCGGGATGCGCTGGACTCGCGAACCGCCCAGGACTCGCGCTGCGCGACGAGCAGGAGGGCACGGCGCCGTCGGGTCCTTGCGCGCTGGGCCTTGCGCGCAGGCGCTGCGTTCGGGTACCCGGACACAGCGTGCGCCTCGTGCACGTCCGCGGACTATCCTGCGCGCACACACGCGGTACTCGGACGCGGCGTGCGCCTCGCGCGCGATCCCACTCACACCATCGCCTCGGCGGGATGCGCTGGACCCGCGCGAACGCGCGAACTGCCCAGGACTCGCGCTACTCGACGAGCGGGAATGCACGGCGCCGTCGGGCACTTGCGCGCTGGGACTGCGTTCGGGTACCCGGACACAGCGTGCGCCTCGTGCACGTCCGCGGACCACGCCGCCGCAGCGGCACGCGATTCGCGCGTCCCCAAACTCGCGCGAGTCGCGCTCTGCTGTCGAGCGCCGTCAAGGACCCGCGCGGACGCAGCGGCGAGGCTTGCGCTTCGCGAACGATCCCGGTCGCGCCACCCCCCCAGCGGGACGCGATTCGCGGCTCCCGAATCGCGCTCGGCGGCGGTGGACTTGCGCAGGGACTTGCGCGCGCGGTCGGAGCAGTCGGCGCGAGGGCCGGGGTCGGGCGGGGGAGCTGCGCGCGGGCGCTGATTTGGAGGCGGCGTCGGCGTTTCGCAGCGCCAGACTCGGGACGGCGGGCAAGATGAGCGCGGTGGGAGACGAGCGGGCTGGGACAGCGCGCGCGATGCGAGGCGGGCGGGGCGCTGGTTTTGAGGGACGGCGGCGGGACGAGCACGCTGCTGTGTGGGAGCGTTGGTCGTTATATGGCAGTAGGTAGATGAGGTACTTACCGAGCGCGATTCGGCCGCGGACGCAGGGACGCGTACGGGCGCCCTAGGGTTCGTGTGCGCCATCGCACCCGTCAGCGGCGCGCGCCGTTAGGGAGTCGTGCACGGACGGCGCGCATGGCGCGGGCCTCGCGTGCATCCACGGACGATCCGGGTCCCAGGACGCGATTCGCGCAGGGATGCGAACGGCTCGTAGGGCCGGGTGGCGGCGAGCGGCGGGGACGGCCGCGAGGATGGCGGCAGGAGACGAGCCTGTGGGAGAGGTAGTCAGTACAAGCCAATAGGTAGCTAGAACCTAGAGTACTTACCCAGCGCGAGTTGGCAGCGGGCGTGGGGGCGCGAAGTCGCCGCGAACGGGCGCCCCAGGGTCCGCATGTGCCGCCGCCCAGCCGTACGACCCGCTCGCACGGAAGGCACATCCCTGCGTGTCGCGGCGCGCGGACGGTCCGCGGATGCGCGCGAAGCTCGAACGGTGTGCGGTCGCCGTCGCCGACGGATACGAGGGCGACCTCGGGTGTGGTGTGGGACGCGGCGGAGCTTGCGCGAGGTGCGGACGGCGGACGCTGCGCTTGGGGCAGGTGAGGTTTTGCTGAGGGTGGTGCAGAACGCGGTGCTGCGAGCGTCGACGGCGTTGCGAGCATCGAGGGCGCTGCGAGGGAGGGTGAGGGCGAGAGTGTGGTGGGGAGTAGAACGGAGGACGGACGAGGTGGCGAGCGTCTTGCTGCGTGTTCGGGAATGGGCAAGCGGCATGGGGCTCGCGCGACGGCGGTTGGCGTGGTGGCTCGACGTCCGACTCTGCGGGCGACTTGAGCTTGAGCTGGAGCGCTTCAGCTGGCGAGAAGGAGCGTACGAGGGTAGGGCAGCGATGACGTGCCAGATCAAAAGCAATCTACTTTTTCGCAATACTGATTCGTCCATGTCTCTCTTGACACACCCCCTCGCTTTGTCCTCGCTGTGCTTGCTCTCCGCTGGCAGTGTAAGTAGGCGGCTCTCACTGCTGGCAAATATGTCCACCGTCCTCGCCCTTCTCGCGCGTCTGGATGAGCTGGCCATCGAAATAGCGAGGCAAGAGCAGATTCTAGCTGACCTCAAGAGCTCTAGAATCGCCGTCCGCCGCCAGCTCAATAACCTCCGCGACCCGATGATGCGCTTGCCGCTCGAGATCTCGTCCGATATCTTTGAAAGTTCCTGCTCAGAGTGCGACCTCCACCATTTGAAGGCCGCCCTCTTGTTGTTCAACGTATCCAAGTCGTGGAGCAGGATTGCCCTCTCCACCGCTGCCTTGTGGACCAACCTCGAATTCGATTTTGGCTGGCCTGAAGCCGTGGGGGGCACCCCGTCGCTGCGGGCTGCAGACGTAGACGTTCTTGCTCGCTTGCTCGCTCGCGCCCGGGGCCACTCGATCTCCGCGGACTCGCAGATTCCAAAGTTGGAGATGTATTCGCTACCAGCTGCGAGTGCTAGATGTCGAGCTACCCTCCCCGGCGTATCTCCAAATATTGCGCCAAGGGGCGCTTCCGTTGCTTGAAACCATAACAATTTTCCACGATGACGACATCGCCATCGACAATCTCGCAATATCGATGGAGGTCTATGCATATGCGAACTCCGCGCGGTTGTTTCAAATTGCTCCCAACCTCATCAACTGCACGGTCGGTACTTCCATCCACTCCCTACCTCCCAAAGATCAGGCAGAACCCGACGTCGTGCATCGCTCCCTCCAGTCACTCACGATATTCGGCCCGTCACCCGTCTTTCCATTCCTCGTCCTTCCTGCTTTGCAACGCCTCGACATTTACGTCAATGCGGGAGATGTGGCACCCAGCCTCATGCGCTCGCCACCCTCGCTTTCCCACCTAACTCTTCATCTGGACCGCATTCAGTGGAGTCAGCGGGCGATTCAAAACTGCCTCGCTTCCATCCCCTCCATCACGCATCTAACACGGCGGACAATGCTTTGTCCTTTGCGATCCGGGACCAGTTTGTCCTTTGCACTTAACTCCGGGGTCCTTGATGGATCGGAACTTCCCGCGGCCACGTTGTGCTTTTGCTAAGTACTTAGAAAGTATATTAATCAACACAAGATTTGCAATGGTTTTAGTAGAAATCTCCAGTTTCTCCCTCGTTCCTCCATCTTTTCCCCCAGAGCTTGCTGGGATACCTCCTCTTACTTTTAGGCTGAAGCTGTACCCAAAGACTTGGGGATATAAAAAGCAGAAGGTGCTGCAAATGAATTACCGGAGCATCTGATTTAGTGATTTTGAGAGAACTATTGAGCTCCGACCTTCACAGTCCACTTCAATCCTCCAAGAAATTTGAGATACAGTGACTGTAGTATATGAGGGTTTCCGCCTGTATTTTGTTTTCCCAGGGCATTCTTATGACCCTGTGATTGCCCTGCGAAACCAATTTTTTTTTGACCAATTTAAACTCCGCTCGCTGGCAGTGATCCAGACATATCCACTGGTCAGGATCCCTGGGAGAAAAGCTAAGTAGAATGGAAGCTTCCTATATGATCAAGTATCTCCCTCGAATTTTTCCGGAGGTCCCAGATGAGCTACAAGGCCAGCGGACGGACAACCATCGTAGCATCACTAACCATTCTCAGCACCTTCAACTTTACCTGTCCCTCAGTTCTTCTGTATAGCTATAGTCGACAGGTCCCTGAAGCTACTCTGGAGAACTGCGGGGGGAAAGATTGATAATTGAAGGAGAAACTTTGGATTTCTAGGGTTATGGTAAATTTTGTTTTTATTAATAAAACATTTCTAAGTACATAGCGGTGCGATGTGGCCTCGGGGTCCAGTCCATCAAAGACCCCGGAATTAAGTAAAGGCTCGGATCGCAAAGGACAAAGCATTGTCCGCCGTGTAAGCCTTCCCGGGCCCGGGGCCTTGCTGCAGAATAGAATCATGGCTATCCTTACAGCCGCTCACCCTAGTGAATTCCTCCCGAACCTCACGCGGCTTGATATCTATGGAGCGCCTGCCCAAAGCCGGGCGTGGTACCTCGCCTAGTCATGGACGTATCTCCCCCCTCCTCTGAGGAGCGACAGCCAACAATGATTAATGATTGCCGGCTTCCCGTTCTGGCGATTGACGCTCAATCGGGACGTGCTCCGAGCCTCTGCTTCAACGCGTCGCACATATCGCCTGCGCACACTCCTCACTAGGCAGACTTGTCATTGTTATGCTACCTAATCAACATATATCCTAATGGATCTTTTTTCCTAACTGAAGCGGAGCTGTGCAACAAGTAAAACCACTCCAAGTGGATGGACAGTGTCCTTCAATGCTGCAATGTGGAAGAATCGGGGCTGTATCACTGGACTTAGCCCTCGAGATACACAGAAAAGTAAATGGCAAACTCACCCTCCGACATGGGGGATGGTGTCGATTCTCAATTAGCGCGTCTCGGCGCTCGTCCCAATTGAGGGACAATCGCCAGAAAGGGAAGTCGGTAATCATTCATCATTGATCGCTGTCGCTCCTCAGAGGTGGGGGGTGACACGTCCAAGACTTTATATACGTGTGAACGATTGTCTTCACAAAAAAGTATATAAAGTTTTTGTTTACGAGACTATACCTCGCCCTCGTGGCGATGCTGAGAACTCGTGGGACCCTCTGCCGGGGCGCGGTGAAGCTGCAGTCGTTTTCCTTCCAATGGACACGGAATCTGTGGAAGTGGAAAGGAGAGGAGCTGCCCGCGGATCTTGGAAACAGCTTCCAGCCGCTAGTCGATGATGGGATGTGGACTGTACGCTTCACTTGTATTATCCTGATTGGTTGAAACACACGGCAATTCATCAAATTGAGTCTGATTTATTGATTCGAACACTGATTCTACATATTCCGGCTGATGCCCGGGCGAGAAAAGCGGGATGCCGGTCGCTCGGCCTGATAGGCGGGGCTTACCGCTGTTCTGGTTTGAAAAAAAGAGCCTTGTCCACAGCGCTCTTTCCTCTTCCTTTATCGTACCGGCATAGTCTCCCCGTCCCGAAGGTCGGGGGACGCCGGCGGCAGGGGGTTAGTGGCGCAGCGAGGGAGATGAAAGAAATCTGACCGGCATGGTTTCGGTGTCCCGAGGGTGCGCATCGTGCTGATGAGTACAAGTAAGCACAGAAATGATGGTAAAAAATTGGAGACATACCACACTGCTGAGGCAAAATAAAGGTGACACTGCACTACAAGTATCAGTACGGCAGTCGCAAGGCGAAAAGACGCGCTTACCGCACTCCGGGCACACCCGACAGACAAAAAACGCGTCGAAAACACGTCTCGAGCGCGTCAGGCCGCGGTCACGTGATCGGACACGGCAGTGATCCCAGCGCGACTTTAGGCGCACTGGGCGCGGAGGGGGACAGAAAGGCATGGAAAGGGAGGATCAAGTGCAATAGAAGCGATCCGAGTGTGGAAACGGAGCAAGTGTTGTGGATATGGAGAAGGAAGGAAGTGGAGGGGAGATGCACAAAAAAGACCCCCGGAGAGTGTGCCGCTGCCACGTAGGGCCAGCGCGTGCACGCGTCGGCGATCCGGTTCGAAGCCTGCGCAAAGCGGGTGCAGAGTGGGGAGCAACAATGTGGGAGTCAATGGCAGAGGAAAAAGTGGGAAAGGAGCAAGTTGGAGAAAGAACGGACTAGGGATGAAGAGAGGGAAGGGAAGGGAATGTGAATGGGAGATAGACAAAGAGGGAATATAGCGATAGGGTTGGGGGTAAGATGAGGGAAGGTGGAAGTAAAGGACAAGAGGCGTGTTGTTGTTGTTTGGTGAGCTTGACCAGAATATATAGATTGATAGGCGACTTACGGAAGCCTGGCTCGGGTGTTGGTACCAGTTTTTGAGTATCGGACTTCGGTCTTGCGCACCAGGCATGGTAGCCTAGTTTGCGGGAGTGCAGAAAATCGACTTTTTGAAAATATGGCTTGCGGGATCACCGAAAAATATTTTTTACAAGTGAGAGCGGCGGCTTGCAGACTCATCGATCATCGGTCATCACCGGAGCAATCAAATCTCGTACAAACAGCTTGCATGGAAAGTTGATTTAGCGGCAGTCATCAGTGCGTCTAAGGGACCTAACCCGGCACAAAAATCGCATTTTCAATGGCCCCAGTGTACTAGTTTGCGGGACTGCTAAAAAATCGAATTTTGAATATTGAGAGTGGTGGGGATGCTAAAAATACAGTTTTCATGGCACGGCGGGGATCAGTGACCTCCACATGGATCAGCGACGTGTCATCGGCATGCTCCAGCGGGTGCCGGCAACTCGAATCTCTGCCAAGTCACCACTTCGGCTCAGCACAGTCTGACTTGGCCTGCTGGATTGAGAAAGATGGTTCAAGTGAGCTTCAAAACTGTGATTCAAGACCCTTGAAGGCAGCCCCTGTGCTCTAGTTCGCGGGACTGCTAAAAATCGAATTTTCACGGCGGGGATCATCGGCCTTCAAATGCATCAGGGACCTGCCATCGTTGCGCTCCGGCGCATGCCGGCAACTCGGATCAATGCCAAGTCGCCGCCTCAGCTCAACAGAATCTAATCAATATCTACACTTGGCCTGCCGGCGGCCAACGCTATTGAAAAAACAAGTAAGTTGAGCTTCAAAAATGTGATGCCAGGCACTTGAATAGAGCCACCTATGCAGCCCCTGTGCTCTAGCTGGCGGGACTGCAAAAAAATCGAATTTTCAAGCAGACCAGCGGCCTTCAGGGACCTGCCATCAGTGTGCTCCGGCAGGTGCCGGCAACTCAAATCAATGCCAAGTCGCCGCCCCGGCTCAACAGAATAAATATCTGCACTTGGCCTGCCGGCGGCCAAAACTATTGAGAAAACAGGTAAGTTAGGCTTCAAAAATGTGATCTCAGGCACTCGGATAGGGCTACCTATGCAGCCCCAGTGCTGTAGTTTGCGGGACCGCTGAAAAACATATTTTCAAGTGCACAGCAGGGATCAGGGATCTGTCACCGCGCTGGCAAGTGCCGGCAACTTTTGAACCCACGCCAAGTCGCCGCCTCGGCTGTAATCGAATCAAACTTTTGTAACTTGGCCTGGCGGCTGCCACACCTATCAGAAAAACAAGGGTGGGTTGTGCTTAAGGCACTCTCAGCACACATAATTCGAGGCCAAAGAGCAGTTCCGTCAAGGGCAAAAGAAAAAAACCTGTGCGATGATCACGCACTTTCCTGAATCAAGTTTACGGCCTGCGTGCAAGCTGTCTTTGTGACATTGACAGACCGATTGAACGCTGGGCCGGTACTTGCCGGTCTGTTGCCGGGCATATCTCAGATCTGAGAAAAAGCTTGAGGTGGCTTGACGAAGGGGAAGTTAGATACTTTTGCGAGAGGATACTAGAATCGCTGGGCTTACTTCCCAACAGCAGCGCACTGTGTATCCAACACCAAGGAAACCTCTTGTCATTCTACCGGTCACATCCGATGGAATGTAGCGCTGTCATCGGGTGACATCGGCAGCGTATAAGCACAACATATCATATGTTATGAAGGAAGGCCCAGGTATGGCTACTATGGTGCAAAGGTTGTGCCGCTCTTCGGAACAATCGGACTTTTCTATTGCAGTTTTTGGGTTGAATTTTGCATGTTTTTTTTTCTACATCGGACGTAGACTTCTAAGTTTTGTATCGCAGCGCTACTAGATATTGACGTAAAAATCGTTGATTTGAGGTACTTTTACGCATAGGAAAAATCCCCAACTTCTCGCTCACCGCAAGTTGCGCAGCCGCTACGCCAGCAGCCCAAAAAGGAAGGTGAAAGGTAGTTCGACTTCGATTCACAGTGTTGCTCCATATTTTGCCCCGGGGCCGCGGGCAATTGAGCTTTTGCCTTAATTAAGCTCGTCGGACGTGGTCCGGGAGCCTCCGGCGGCTTCAACATATGTCAATACTGTTGACATCAATGTGGTTGAATTTTGCAATGGCGAGCTGGTGCGCCGTCCGACTACTCCGTGGCTCATCCCACATCGGCCTGAATATATTGAAAATTTTCAGAAATAGTTACCAGCTGTATTGAAGCCCTCTACGCAGTACAATACGCAATTAGCGCGCACAGGTTGGTTCAAGTAACGCCGCATGGGCTCTTGCACAATCGCTCCCGTACACTACGCGGTCACGTGACCATACGCGTAGCACAGGTCCGCGAGGTCTCAAGGCTATCCAAACCCTCAGTGCAACGCTATGCACCCAACGGTCCCTGTGTTGAATTCGAGTTCCCCGTGTTCCAGCTCCCCCCGTGCCACATTACCTCACGGCGAACTCGTCGCTTAGAATTGATGCGTCTATCACGCACGTCAGACTGCGCATAGCTACACCAATCGGCTCAGACACAATATATCTGGATTTTTGACTTTGGTGTTTGTGGTCTGAACGGTCTACTATATGCATATACTCAAGGCAGGGTACAATCCGACCTTGCTCCAACTATCTCCATCCCCACAGCTCAAGTACTCCTGGCACAGGACACAGTTTACTGTCATCAACTGACATGTCCAAAAGCGGACATTCGTAGGCGGAGATCTCGCTCTAAGCCCCTCGTACTGGGCGTTCCCACACGGTGACAGCTGTCCGTGACAGCTCCAATGCTAAAAACATATAGAAGGCGGGGCTCCCCCCTGCCAATTCTTCATCCACCCACATTCCCTCCTTGTGCGCACTTGGCCCTCCATCCTCCCGGCATCTTCGGCACGGGTGCGCCGAGCACACGGGCAGGCCTCTGCCATGTCGCTGTGCCCGCCGCCTCTCAACATCCCCTCGCCGTCGACTTCGACCACCGCCGAACGCCATCGGCACCATCGGCATTCTATCTCGGGATCACCCGGGACCTCGGGTTGATGGACAAGAGGCAGTGACTGCCTCTTGTCCATCAACGGTGACGACGAGTTTGCGCAGAGGGATTGCAAGGTAAGCACTCGGTCTAATGCATCTCTAATGTAATGTCTTATACTCCTTGAGCTTCTAGGCTCCACCTGTGCGGCTTATAAGCCCTTCTTGGTGCAAAATTGGGCTTCGCTCGGTGAGTCTATTATTTGCCTATTATTCATCTTGTAACACCAGTTCTGATTCGGTTCACAGATGACTATGTGATCGATTTGAAGCCCTTCAGCGCCAGTGTTACGCCGTCAGTAATTCTTCATATTCTTCATTTTTGAATAGTCGGACATCAGTCTGCTTCATTCTGAGTCAAGCTTCGGCTTGCATTGTTACATCTGGTCTTCATTTCATTCACTGTCCTTTCTTTTGTAACTGTGACTGACTTAAAGTCTTAGCCCTCTCCGACTGCGACATCGAATGCTTTGCGCTTCCATTCGTAGTAAGTTTGGCCTTCATTTCATTTCATGTTGTGACGCAAAACTCCTTGAGTCAGTCTCAACGGGCATCATCTATCCTTTGTTTCCTATTCAGATGTGCTTGTGACTGACCCTTTCCTTAGTGCGAGACTTCAAACGTTGAAGACTCTGAACTCAAGCCGGTCAGTCTTTCGATCATCCATTCACTTATATTTGCTGACTTCGACTAGTGCCGCTGGCCTCGAACACACCAATTCTTGCTCAATTGAGTGAGTCTTGAGTCTTATTTACTCAATTTCTCGGTCATTGACTTCAAATTTCTTACTACAGACGCCGTTAGAATGCTTGTACAGAGTTTCGGCCCTCGACTGAGCGGCCGGTTCATTTTGAAGTAAGTCTTGACAACTTTTGGTTCATCTGACTTTAATTTTCTTACCTCAGACGCTGTTACAATGCTTGTACCGTTCAATTGACTTGAGGTAGGACTTGACAACGGTAGCGCATTCCTGCTTCCTAAACTCGATTTGCTACTCGAAGGCCGTTACTATGCTTGTTTGCGCCAAGCGGACTTCATTTGCGCCAACAGGTAATTCTCTCAGACACTACTTGAAGTCCATTACTGACTCAGTTTTCGTACCAAGGGCGGTTACTGATATATGCTTGCGCGCACTAAGCTGCCTTCGTTTGCATTCAAGTGGGCTCTTGATCTCGAGGTAAGTCTTGCAAATTCTACTCGAACTCAATCACTGACTTCAATTACTGACTACAACTTCCGTTTCGAGGGCCGTTACTATGCTTGTCCGTGCACAGCTGGCTGACCGGGGACTCAATCTCAGGGAAGGCTTACGAGTTCTACTTGGCGTTCATTACTGACTTCAAATCTCGTTTCGAGGCCGCTACTATGCTTGTTCACACCAAGCTCCCTTCATTTGTGTTCGAATGAGCCAACAAGTGAGTCTTACACATTCTACTTGAAGGTGATTACTGACTTCAATGTTCGTTTCAAAGGCCGTTATTATGCTTGTTCGTGCTGCGCTGCATTCATTTGAGTTCAAGTGGGCTTAGATACGTCTCAACAGTCCTACTTGGAGCCATCGATTGACTTGAATATTCGTTTCAAAGGCCGTTACTTTGCTACTATCGTGCCGCGCGAGGTAAGCCTGTCCCATTATTGTTCAAGTTTTTGCTTTACTCACTCAACCAACTCAGTCTTCGACTCAGCCCAACCTAAGCATCGGTGCGTCGCAATTCTACTCCACACTAATGGAGTCTAACTTTTTTGGTCAGATTTGCTTTCAACTATGGGCGAGACTATGCCCGTGCGCGCAAAGCTGCGAAACACCGAGAATATGGCTGTTTGGCGCGAGGTAACACTGTAAGAAGGATTCATCGTGAAATTCAAGACAATACTCATGAATTTCAAGTTTCATGATGTTTCATCATGAAGGGACTCTTGAATTCCATGACAGGATTCCTGATGATTAATGGCTTGTTTTTTCGATTTTCTGACCATCATGAATTCCCGATGGTTCAACATGAATTCCGACTTTTCCCATGCTGTGGAGCTGGGTGGGGCCCACACCCAGTGGCTCGACCAAGGTACAAAACTCATGTCATAACCTCCAAACTTAGCACATACATGTATGCGAGCGTGAACAAGTGAGTATCGGAGGTAAGTTGAGCAGTATTACAGACTTAAGGCTTAAGAAGTTCTAGCATAGAATGTTGAGGTCCGCGACTGACTGCCATTCAAGACTGAACTACTTGTAAGACCAGTAGGTTATCAGTCTCACAAAGCGCAAGTGTCATTTTTGTGCTTCCCCAGGCCCTTTGATTCATGACGAAATGTATTGAATCCACAATCAAACATGTTGAAAAAAACATCGTGAAATGTTCCTAAACACCTCGGGAAATTCACGATCTTGGTTCATGATGTTTGATCATGAATTCATGTTGAACCATGCGGAAATTCAAAGCGAAAGATCAGGAAGTTCCTGACTTTAGATCATGGAAGACATGTGGAAATTCACGATGTTCCCTTCTCTCAGTGTAAGTCGGGTTCGGACTTGCTTGATTCGATACTAACTCGCAACAGTCTATCGCTGGTTGGCTTCATCTGAAGCCATGTCAGTATAGTCCCGAGGTACGTTGAGCTCAGAGTAGGTTCATTCAACTCTGACTTTGAATGAATAGCTATCGGGACTTGAGCCCATGGTCGTATCCATACAGCGTGAGCTCATAAACTCAGTTTGGATCCCTGATCCAACGCATGTTCTATTTAGGTCTGCCCACTCGATAGATCGTATACTACAATGCTCGGCCTCCAGATCTCGACTCGCTCAACTTCCGTTTCCAATTAGTTAAGCTACTATCATATTAACGTGAGTCCATCCCAGCTCAGAAAATCACAGTTGGTTGCTCTGGCTCAGTTCTGCACGCTTTCAGTTCAAGCGCCGCCTTCAAGTCAAGCTCGGGCCTCATCGAGGTAAGTCTCAGGATTCACACAGATCTGAGCGCGCAGTAACATACGTTGCAGATAATACACAAGCAGTCGTTTTGTATTCATGCAGACTGGGTGTCGCGGGCTTGCGTTCCAGCGCGCTGACTAGCGCGCGCGCATGCGGAGCGCCGTGCCGGTTTGGAGGTAAGTCTCAGTTCACCTGCTTTTCGGCGCGTTGACCTCAAGTGCAACTTGGCGCAGCTGTGGACTTGAGCGGCGCGCGCCGGACCTCCGACACACACACAGTAAGCCCGCCCTTCAAGTTTTGGATCATCCATGGTAAGTATTTCGATGCCTACGGACATTGCCGCAACTCGACCCGGCCCACTCGGCCCTCGTTCCGATCTGCGTACCAGTCCCCGAAGCCCACCTCAATCGCGATCCCCTCGCCGTCAATGAGTCTGAACCGCATCTTGATGCCTTTGTACCTGCTCTTTGTGCAGGCAGCGCTCGACGCCGGCGCCGGCGCCGAACGGACTCGACGGCAGGAGAGCGCGCTCCGCGGCGGGCGCCCCGCGAGCGTGAGAATCGAGCCTATCGAACCTCTGCGGAACGAATGGTGAGTCCATCCGTCCGACTCGGAACGGGTGAACTTGCTTACTGAGCTGCCAGCACAAGAGGCGCGTTTGGGCGGGGGCGCGAACGGCTCGGGCGGGAGCGACTTACGCGCACGGCGGCGCGTTCTCGGACGCGGCTTGTGCGTCGTGCACGTCCGCGAACGACGGGATGCGTGTCGCGTGTCTGTCCCCCGACTCGGCGAATCGCGCTCGATGGGGAACACACGCTACTCGGACGCGGCATGCGCCTCGCGCGCGATCCCACTCGCGCCGTCGCCTCGGCGGGATGCGCTGGGCCCGCGCGAACGCGCGACATGCCCGGGACTCGCGCTGCGCCGTCGGGGACGTGCGCGCTGGGACTGGCGCGCAGGCGCTGCGTTCGGGTACCCGGACACAGCGTGCGCCTCGTGCACGTCCGCGGACTATCCTGCTCGCGCACACGCGGTACTCGGACGCGGCGTGCGCCTCGCGCGCGCTCCCACTCGCGCCGTCGCCTCGGCGGGATGCGCTGGACTCGCGAACCGCCCAGGACTCGCGCTGCGCGACGAGCAGGAGGGCACGGCGCCGTCGGGTCCTTGCGCGCTGGGCCTTGCGCGCAGGCGCTGCGTTCGGGTACCCGGACACAGCGTGCGCCTCGTGCACGTCCGCGGACTATCCTGCGCGCACACACGCGGTACTCGGACGCGGCGTGCGCCTCGCGCGCGATCCCACTCACACCATCGCCTCGGCGGGATGCGCTGGACCCGCGCGAACGCGCGAACTGCCCAGGACTCGCGCTACTCGACGAGCGGGAATGCACGGCGCCGTCGGGCACTTGCGCGCTGGGACTGCGTTCGGGTACCCGGACACAGCGTGCGCCTCGTGCACGTCCGCGGACCACGCCGCCGCAGCGGCACGCGATTCGCGCGTCCCCAAACTCGCGCGAGTCGCGCTCTGCTGTCGAGCGCCGTCAAGGACCCGCGCGGACGCAGCGGCGAGGCTTGCGCTTCGCGAACGATCCCGGTCGCGCCACCCCCCCAGCGGGACGCGATTCGCGGCTCCCGAATCGCGCTCGGCGGCGGTGGACTTGCGCAGGGACTTGCGCGCGCGGTCGGAGCAGTCGGCGCGAGGGCCGGGGTCGGGCGGGGGAGCTGCGCGCGGGCGCTGATTTGGAGGCGGCGTCGGCGTTTCGCAGCGCCAGACTCGGGACGGCGGGCAAGATGAGCGCGGTGGGAGACGAGCGGGCTGGGACAGCGCGCGCGATGCGAGGCGGGCGGGGCGCTGGTTTTGAGGGACGGCGGCGGGACGAGCACGCTGCTGTGTGGGAGCGTTGGTCGTTATATGGCAGTAGGTAGATGAGGTACTTACCGAGCGCGATTCGGCCGCGGACGCAGGGACGCGTACGGGCGCCCTAGGGTTCGTGTGCGCCATCGCACCCGTCAGCGGCGCGCGCCGTTAGGGAGTCGTGCACGGACGGCGCGCATGGCGCGGGCCTCGCGTGCATCCACGGACGATCCGGGTCCCAGGACGCGATTCGCGCAGGGATGCGAACGGCTCGTAGGGCCGGGTGGCGGCGAGCGGCGGGGACGGCCGCGAGGATGGCGGCAGGAGACGAGCCTGTGGGAGAGGTAGTCAGTACAAGCCAATAGGTAGCTAGAACCTAGAGTACTTACCCAGCGCGAGTTGGCAGCGGGCGTGGGGGCGCGAAGTCGCCGCGAACGGGCGCCCCAGGGTCCGCATGTGCCGCCGCCCAGCCGTACGACCCGCTCGCACGGAAGGCACATCCCTGCGTGTCGCGGCGCGCGGACGGTCCGCGGATGCGCGCGAAGCTCGAACGGTGTGCGGTCGCCGTCGCCGACGGATACGAGGGCGACCTCGGGTGTGGTGTGGGACGCGGCGGAGCTTGCGCGAGGTGCGGACGGCGGACGCTGCGCTTGGGGCAGGTGAGGTTTTGCTGAGGGTGGTGCAGAACGCGGTGCTGCGAGCGTCGACGGCGTTGCGAGCATCGAGGGCGCTGCGAGGGAGGGTGAGGGCGAGAGTGTGGTGGGGAGTAGAACGGAGGACGGACGAGGTGGCGAGCGTCTTGCTGCGTGTTCGGGAATGGGCAAGCGGCATGGGGCTCGCGCGACGGCGGTTGGCGTGGTGGCTCGACGTCCGACTCTGCGGGCGACTTGAGCTTGAGCTGGAGCGCTTCAGCTGGCGAGAAGGAGCGTACGAGGGTAGGGCAGCGATGACGTGCCAGATCAAAAGCAATCTACTTTTTCGCAATACTGATTCGTCCATGTCTCTCTTGACACACCCCCTCGCTTTGTCCTCGCTGTGCTTGCTCTCCGCTGGCAGTGTAAGTAGGCGGCTCTCACTGCTGGCAAATATGTCCACCGTCCTCGCCCTTCTCGCGCGTCTGGATGAGCTGGCCATCGAAATAGCGAGGCAAGAGCAGATTCTAGCTGACCTCAAGAGCTCTAGAATCGCCGTCCGCCGCCAGCTCAATAACCTCCGCGACCCGATGATGCGCTTGCCGCTCGAGATCTCGTCCGATATCTTTGAAAGTTCCTGCTCAGAGTGCGACCTCCACCATTTGAAGGCCGCCCTCTTGTTGTTCAACGTATCCAAGTCGTGGAGCAGGATTGCCCTCTCCACCGCTGCCTTGTGGACCAACCTCGAATTCGATTTTGGCTGGCCTGAAGCCGTGGGGGGCACCCCGTCGCTGCGGGCTGCAGACGTAGACGTTCTTGCTCGCTTGCTCGCTCGCGCCCGGGGCCACTCGATCTCCGCGGACTCGCAGATTCCAAAGTTGGAGATGTATTCGCTACCAGCTGCGAGTGCTAGATGTCGAGCTACCCTCCCCGGCGTATCTCCAAATATTGCGCCAAGGGGCGCTTCCGTTGCTTGAAACCATAACAATTTTCCACGATGACGACATCGCCATCGACAATCTCGCAATATCGATGGAGGTCTATGCATATGCGAACTCCGCGCGGTTGTTTCAAATTGCTCCCAACCTCATCAACTGCACGGTCGGTACTTCCATCCACTCCCTACCTCCCAAAGATCAGGCAGAACCCGACGTCGTGCATCGCTCCCTCCAGTCACTCACGATATTCGGCCCGTCACCCGTCTTTCCATTCCTCGTCCTTCCTGCTTTGCAACGCCTCGACATTTACGTCAATGCGGGAGATGTGGCACCCAGCCTCATGCGCTCGCCACCCTCGCTTTCCCACCTAACTCTTCATCTGGACCGCATTCAGTGGAGTCAGCGGGCGATTCAAAACTGCCTCGCTTCCATCCCCTCCATCACGCATCTAACACGGCGGACAATGCTTTGTCCTTTGCGATCCGGGACCAGTTTGTCCTTTGCACTTAACTCCGGGGTCCTTGATGGATCGGAACTTCCCGCGGCCACGTTGTGCTTTTGCTAAGTACTTAGAAAGTATATTAATCAACACAAGATTTGCAATGGTTTTAGTAGAAATCTCCAGTTTCTCCCTCGTTCCTCCATCTTTTCCCCCAGAGCTTGCTGGGATACCTCCTCTTACTTTTAGGCTGAAGCTGTACCCAAAGACTTGGGGATATAAAAAGCAGAAGGTGCTGCAAATGAATTACCGGAGCATCTGATTTAGTGATTTTGAGAGAACTATTGAGCTCCGACCTTCACAGTCCACTTCAATCCTCCAAGAAATTTGAGATACAGTGACTGTAGTATATGAGGGTTTCCGCCTGTATTTTGTTTTCCCAGGGCATTCTTATGACCCTGTGATTGCCCTGCGAAACCAATTTTTTTTTGACCAATTTAAACTCCGCTCGCTGGCAGTGATCCAGACATATCCACTGGTCAGGATCCCTGGGAGAAAAGCTAAGTAGAATGGAAGCTTCCTATATGATCAAGTATCTCCCTCGAATTTTTCCGGAGGTCCCAGATGAGCTACAAGGCCAGCGGACGGACAACCATCGTAGCATCACTAACCATTCTCAGCACCTTCAACTTTACCTGTCCCTCAGTTCTTCTGTATAGCTATAGTCGACAGGTCCCTGAAGCTACTCTGGAGAACTGCGGGGGGAAAGATTGATAATTGAAGGAGAAACTTTGGATTTCTAGGGTTATGGTAAATTTTGTTTTTATTAATAAAACATTTCTAAGTACATAGCGGTGCGATGTGGCCTCGGGGTCCAGTCCATCAAAGACCCCGGAATTAAGTAAAGGCTCGGATCGCAAAGGACAAAGCATTGTCCGCCGTGTAAGCCTTCCCGGGCCCGGGGCCTTGCTGCAGAATAGAATCATGGCTATCCTTACAGCCGCTCACCCTAGTGAATTCCTCCCGAACCTCACGCGGCTTGATATCTATGGAGCGCCTGCCCAAAGCCGGGCGTGGTACCTCGCCTAGTCATGGACGTATCTCCCCCCTCCTCTGAGGAGCGACAGCCAACAATGATTAATGATTGCCGGCTTCCCGTTCTGGCGATTGACGCTCAATCGGGACGTGCTCCGAGCCTCTGCTTCAACGCGTCGCACATATCGCCTGCGCCACACTCCTCACTAGGCAGACTTGTCATTGTTATGCTACCTAATCAACATATATCCTAATGGATCTTTTTTTCCTAACTGAAGCGGAGCTGTGCAACAAGTAAAACCACTCCAAGTGGATGGACAGTGTCCTTCAATGCTGCAATGTGGAAGAATCGGGGCTGTATCACTGGACTTAGCCCTCGAGATACACAGAAAAGTAAATGGCAAACTCACCCTCCGACATGGGGGATGGTGTCGATTCTCAATTAGCGCGTCTCGGCGCTCGTCCCAATTGAGGGACAATCGCCAGAAAGGGAAGTCGGTAATCATTCATCATTGATCGCTGTCGCTCCTCAGAGGTGGGGGGTGACACGTCCAAGACTTTATATACGTGTGAACGATTGTCTTCACAAAAAAGTATATAAAGTTTTTGTTTACGAGACTATACCTCGCCCTCGTGGCGATGCTGAGAACTCGTGGGACCCTCTGCCGGGGCGCGGTGAAGCTGCAGTCGTTTTCCTTCCAATGGACACGGAATCTGTGGAAGTGGAAAGGAGAGGAGCTGCCCGCGGATCTTGGAAACAGCTTCCAGCCGCTAGTCGATGATGGGATGTGGACTGTACGCTTCACTTGTATTATCCTGATTGGTTGAAACACACGGCAATTCATCAAATTGAGTCTGATTTATTGATTCGAACACTGATTCTACATATTCCGGCTGATGCCCGGGCGAGAAAAGCGGGATGCCGGTCGCTCGGCCTGATAGGCGGGGCTTACCGCTGTTCTGGTTTGAAAAAAAGAGCCTTGTCCACAGCGCTCTTTCCTCTTCCTTTATCGTACCGGCATAGTCTCCCCGTCCCGAAGGTCGGGGGACGCCGGCGGCAGGGGGTTAGTGGCGCAGCGAGGGAGATGAAAGAAATCTGACCGGCATGGTTTCGGTGTCCCGAGGGTGCGCATCGTGCTGATGAGTACAAGTAAGCACAGAAATGATGGTAAAAAATTGGAGACATACCACACTGCTGAGGCAAAATAAAGGTGACACTGCACTACAAGTATCAGTACGGCAGTCGCAAGGCGAAAAGACGCGCTTACCGCACTCCGGGCACACCCGACAGACAAAAAAACGCGTCGAAAACACGTCTCGAGCGCGTCAGGCCGCGGTCACGTGATCGGACACGGCAGTGATCCCAGCGCGACTTTAGGCGCACTGGGCGCGGAGGGGGACAGAAAGGCATGGAAAGGGAGGATCAAGTGCAATAGAAGCGATCCGAGTGTGGAAACGGAGCAAGTGTTGTGGATATGGAGAAGGAAGGAAGTGGAGGGGAGATGCACAAAAAAGACCCCCGGAGAGTGTGCCGCTGCCACGTAGGGCCAGCGCGTGCACGCGTCGGCGATCCGGTTCGAAGCCTGCGCAAAGCGGGTGCAGAGTGGGGAGCAACAATGTGGGAGTCAATGGCAGAGGAAAAAGTGGGAAAGGAGCAAGTTGGAGAAAGAACGGACTAGGGATGAAGAGAGGGAAGGGAAGGGAATGTGAATGGGAGATAGACAAAGAGGGAATATAGCGATAGGGTTGGGGGTAAGATGAGGGAAGGTGGAAGTAAAGGACAAGAGGCGTGTTGTTGTTGTTTGGTGAGCTTGACCAGAATATATAGATTGATAGGCGACTTACGGAAGCCTGGCTCGGGTGTTGGTACCAGTTTTTGAGTATCGGACTTCGGTCTTGCGCACCAGGCATGGTAGCCTAGTTTGCGGGAGTGCAGAAAATCGACTTTTTGAAAATATGGCTTGCGGGATCACCGAAAAATATTTTTTACAAGTGAGAGCGGCGGCTTGCAGACTCATCGATCATCGGTCATCACCGGAGCAATCAAATCTCGTACAAACAGCTTGCATGGAAAGTTGATTTAGCGGCAGTCATCAGTGCGTCTAAGGGACCTAACCCGGCACAAAATCGCATTTTCAATGGCCCCAGTGTACTAGTTTGCGGGACTGCTAAAAAATCGAATTTTGAATATTGAGAGTGGTGGGGATGCTAAAAATACAGTTTTCATGGCACGGCGGGGATCAGTGACCTCCACATGGATCAGCGACGTGTCATCGGCATGCTCCAGCGGGTGCCGGCAACTCGAATCTCTGCCAAGTCACCACTTCGGCTCAGCACAGTCTGACTTGGCCTGCTGGATTGAGAAAGATGGTTCAAGTGAGCTTCAAAACTGTGATTCAAGACCCTTGAAGGCAGCCCCTGTGCTCTAGTTCGCGGGACTGCTAAAAATCGAATTTTCACGGCGGGGATCATCGGCCTTCAAATGCATCAGGGACCTGCCATCGTTGCGCTCCGGCGCATGCCGGCAACTCGGATCAATGCCAAGTCGCCGCCTCAGCTCAACAGAATCTAATCAATATCTACACTTGGCCTGCCGGCGGCCAACGCTATTGAAAAAACAAGTAAGTTGAGCTTCAAAAATGTGATGCCAGGCACTTGAATAGAGCCACCTATGCAGCCCCTGTGCTCTAGCTGGCGGGACTGCAAAAAAAATCGAATTTTCAAGCAGACCAGCGGCCTTCAGGGACCTGCCATCAGTGTGCTCCGGCAGGTGCCGGCAACTCAAATCAATGCCAAGTCGCCGCCCCGGCTCAACAGAATAAATATCTGCACTTGGCCTGCCGGCGGCCAAAACTATTGAGAAAACAGGTAAGTTAGGCTTCAAAAATGTGATCTCAGGCACTCGGATAGGGCTACCTATGCAGCCCCAGTGCTGTAGTTTGCGGGACCGCTGAAAAACATATTTTCAAGTGCACAGCAGGGATCAGGGATCTGTCACCGCGCTGGCAAGTGCCGGCAACTTTTGAACCCACGCCAAGTCGCCGCCTCGGCTGTAATCGAATCAAACTTTTGTAACTTGGCCTGGCGGCTGCCACACCTATCAGAAAAACAAGGGTGGGTTGTGCTTAAGGCACTCTCAGCACACATAATTCGAGGCCAAAGAGCAGTTCCGTCAAGGGCAAAAGAAAAAAACCTGTGCGATGATCACGCACTTTCCTGAATCAAGTTTACGGCCTGCGTGCAAGCTGTCTTTGTGACATTGACAGACCGATTGAACGCTGGGCCGGTACTTGCCGGTCTGTTGCCGGGCATATCTCAGATCTGAGAAAAAGCTTGAGGTGGCTTGACGAAGGGGAAGTTAGATACTTTTGCGAGAGGATACTAGAATCGCTGGGCTTACTTCCCAACAGCAGCGCACTGTGTATCCAACACCAAGGAAACCTCTTGTCATTCTACCGGTCACATCCGATGGAATGTAGCGCTGTCATCGGGTGACATCGGCAGCGTATAAGCACAACATATCATATGTTATGAAGGAAGGCCCAGGTATGGCTACTATGGTGCAAAGGTTGTGCCGCTCTTCGGAACAATCGGACTTTTCTATTGCAGTTTTTGGGTTGAATTTTGCATGTTTTTTTTTCTACATCGGACGTAGACTTCTAAGTTTTGTATCGCAGCGCTACTAGATATTGACGTAAAAATCGTTGATTTGAGGTACTTTTACGCATAGGAAAAATCCCCAACTTCTCGCTCACCGCAAGTTGCGCAGCCGCTACGCCAGCAGCCCAAAAAGGAAGGTGAAAGGTAGTTCGACTTCGATTCACAGTGTTGCTCCATATTTTGCCCCGGGGCCGCGGGCAATTGAGCTTTTTGCCTTAATTAAGCTCGTCGGACGTGGTCCGGGAGCCTCCGGCGGCTTCAACATATGTCAATACTGTTGACATCAATGTGGTTGAATTTTGCAATGGCGAGCTGGTGCGCCGTCCGACTACTCCGTGGCTCATCCCACATCGGCCTGAATATATTGAAAATTTTCAGAAATAGTTACCAGCTGTATTGAAGCCCTCTACGCAGTACAATACGCAATTAGCGCGCACAGGTTGGTTCAAGTAACGCCGCATGGGCTCTTGCACAATCGCTCCCGTACACTACGCGGTCACGTGACCATACGCGTAGCACAGGTCCGCGAGGTCTCAAGGCTATCCAAACCCTCAGTGCAACGCTATGCACCCAACGGTCCCTGTGTTGAATTCGAGTTCCCCGTGTTCCAGCTCCCCCCGTGCCACATTACCTCACGGCGAACTCGTCGCTTAGAATTGATGCGTCTATCACGCACGTCAGACTGCGCATAGCTACACCAATCGGCTCAGACACAATATATCTGGATTTTTGACTTTGGTGTTTGTGGTCTGAACGGTCTACTATATGCATATACTCAAGGCAGGGTACAATCCGACCTTGCTCCAACTATCTCCATCCCCACAGCTCAAGTACTCCTGGCACAGGACACAGTTTACTGTCATCAACTGACATGTCCAAAAGCGGACATTCGTAGGCGGAGATCTCGCTCTAAGCCCCTCGTACTGGGCGTTCCCACACGGTGACAGCTGTCCGTGACAGCTCCAATGCTAAAAACATATAGAAGGCGGGGCTCCCCCCTGCCAATTCTTCATCCACCCACATTCCCTCCTTGTGCGCACTTGGCCCTCCATCCTCCCGGCATCTTCGGCACGGGTGCGCCGAGCACACGGGCAGGCCTCTGCCATGTCGCTGTGCCCGCCGCCTCTCAACATCCCCTCGCCGTCGACTTCGACCACCGCCGAACGCCATCGGCACCATCGGCATTCTATCTCGGGATCACCCGGGACCTCGGGTTGATGGACAAGAGGCAGTGACTGCCTCTTGTCCATCAACGGTGACGACGAGTTTGCGCAGAGGGATTGCAAGGTAAGCACTCGGTCTAATGCATCTCTAATGTAATGTCTTATACTCCTTGAGCTTCTAGGCTCCACCTGTGCGGCTTATAAGCCCTTCTTGGTGCAAAATTGGGCTTCGCTCGGTGAGTCTATTATTTGCCTATTATTCATCTTGTAACACCAGTTCTGATTCGGTTCACAGATGACTATGTGATCGATTTGAAGCCCTTCAGCGCCAGTGTTACGCCGTCAGTAATTCTTCATATTCTTCATTTTTGAATAGTCGGACATCAGTCTGCTTCATTCTGAGTCAAGCTTCGGCTTGCATTGTTACATCTGGTCTTCATTTCATTCACTGTCCTTTCTTTTGTAACTGTGACTGACTTAAAGTCTTAGCCCTCTCCGACTGCGACATCGAATGCTTTGCGCTTCCATTCGTAGTAAGTTTGGCCTTCATTTCATTTCATGTTGTGACGCAAAACTCCTTGAGTCAGTCTCAACGGGCATCATCTATCCTTTGTTTCCTATTCAGATGTGCTTGTGACTGACCCTTTCCTTAGTGCGAGACTTCAAAACGTTGAAGACTCTGAACTCAAGCCGGTCAGTCTTTCGATCATCCATTCACTTATATTTGCTGACTTCGACTAGTGCCGCTGGCCTCGAACACACCAATTCTTGCTCAATTGAGTGAGTCTTGAGTCTTATTTACTCAATTTCTCGGTCATTGACTTCAAATTTCTTACTACAGACGCCGTTAGAATGCTTGTACAGAGTTTCGGCCCTCGACTGAGCGGCCGGTTCATTTTGAAGTAAGTCTTGACAACTTTTGGTTCATCTGACTTTAATTTTCTTACCTCAGACGCTGTTACAATGCTTGTACCGTTCAATTGACTTGAGGTAGGACTTGACAACGGTAGCGCATTCCTGCTTCCTAAACTCGATTTGCTACTCGAAGGCCGTTACTATGCTTGTTTGCGCCAAGCGGACTTCATTTGCGCCAACAGGTAATTCTCTCAGACACTACTTGAAGTCCATTACTGACTCAGTTTTCGTACCAAGGGCGGTTACTGATATATGCTTGCGCGCACTAAGCTGCCTTCGTTTGCATTCAAGTGGGCTCTTGATCTCGAGGTAAGTCTTGCAAATTCTACTCGAACTCAATCACTGACTTCAATTACTGACTACAACTTCCGTTTCGAGGGCCGTTACTATGCTTGTCCGTGCACAGCTGGCTGACCGGGGACTCAATCTCAGGGAAGGCTTACGAGTTCTACTTGGCGTTCATTACTGACTTCAAATCTCGTTTCGAGGCCGCTACTATGCTTGTTCACACCAAGCTCCCTTCATTTGTGTTCGAATGAGCCAACAAGTGAGTCTTACACATTCTACTTGAAGGTGATTACTGACTTCAATGTTCGTTTCAAAGGCCGTTATTATGCTTGTTCGTGCTGCGCTGCATTCATTTGAGTTCAAGTGGGCTTAGATACGTCTCAACAGTCCTACTTGGAGCCATCGATTGACTTGAATATTCGTTTCAAAGGCCGTTACTTTTGCTACTATCGTGCCGCGCGAGGTAAGCCTGTCCCATTATTGTTCAAGTTTTTGCTTTACTCACTCAACCAACTCAGTCTTCGACTCAGCCCAACCTAAGCATCGGTGCGTCGCAATTCTACTCCACACTAATGGAGTCTAACTTTTTGGTCAGATTTGCTTTCAACTATGGGCGAGACTATGCCCGTGCGCGCAAAGCTGCGAAACACCGAGAATATGGCTGTTTGGCGCGAGGTAACACTGTAAGAAGGATTCATCGTGAAATTCAAGACAATACTCATGAATTTCAAGTTTCATGATGTTTCATCATGAAGGGACTCTTGAATTCCATGACAGGATTCCTGATGATTAATGGCTTGTTTTTTCGATTTTCTGACCATCATGAATTCCCGATGGTTCAACATGAATTCCGACTTTTCCCATGCTGTGGAGCTGGGTGGGGCCCACACCCAGTGGCTCGACCAAGGTACAAAACTCATGTCATAACCTCCAAACTTAGCACATACATGTATGCGAGCGTGAACAAGTGAGTATCGGAGGTAAGTTGAGCAGTATTACAGACTTAAGGCTTAAGAAGTTCTAGCATAGAATGTTGAGGTCCGCGACTGACTGCCATTCAAGACTGAACTACTTGTAAGACCAGTAGGTTATCAGTCTCACAAAGCGCAAGTGTCATTTTTGTGCTTCCCCAGGCCCTTTGATTCATGACGAAATGTATTGAATCCACAATCAAACATGTTGAAAAAAACATCGTGAAATGTTCCTAAACACCTCGGGAAATTCACGATCTTGGTTCATGATGTTTGATCATGAATTCATGTTGAACCATGCGGAAATTCAAAGCGAAAGATCAGGAAGTTCCTGACTTTAGATCATGGAAGACATGTGGAAATTCACGATGTTCCCTTCTCTCAGTGTAAGTCGGGTTCGGACTTGCTTGATTCGATACTAACTCGCAACAGTCTATCGCTGGTTGGCTTCATCTGAAGCCATGTCAGTATAGTCCCGAGGTACGTTGAGCTCAGAGTAGGTTCATTCAACTCTGACTTTGAATGAATAGCTATCGGGACTTGAGCCCATGGTCGTATCCATACAGCGTGAGCTCATAAACTCAGTTTGGATCCCTGATCCAACGCATGTTCTATTTAGGTCTGCCCACTCGATAGATCGTATACTACAATGCTCGGCCTCCAGATCTCGACTCGCTCAACTTCCGTTTCCAATTAGTTAAGCTACTATCATATTAACGTGAGTCCATCCCAGCTCAGAAAATCACAGTTGGTTGCTCTGGCTCAGTTCTGCACGCTTTCAGTTCAAGCGCCGCCTTCAAGTCAAGCTCGGGCCTCATCGAGGTAAGTCTCAGGATTCACACAGATCTGAGCGCGCAGTAACATACGTTGCAGATAATACACAAGCAGTCGTTTTGTATTCATGCAGACTGGGTGTCGCGGGCTTGCGTTCCAGCGCGCTGACTAGCGCGCGCGCATGCGGAGCGCCGTGCCGGTTTGGAGGTAAGTCTCAGTTCACCTGCTTTTCGGCGCGTTGACCTCAAGTGCAACTTGGCGCAGCTGTGGACTTGAGCGGCGCGCGCCGGACCTCCGACACACACACAGTAAGCCCGCCCTTCAAGTTTTGGATCATCCATGGTAAGTATTTCGATGCCTACGGACATTGCCGCAACTCGACCCGGCCCACTCGGCCCTCGTTCCGATCTGCGTACCAGTCCCCGAAGCCCACCTCAATCGCGATCCCCTCGCCGTCAATGAGTCTGAACCGCATCTTGATGCCTTTGTACCTGCTCTTTGTGCAGGCAGCGCTCGACGCCGGCGCCGGCGCCGAACGGACTCGACGGCAGGAGAGCGCGCTCCGCGGCGGGCGCCCCGCGAGCGTGAGAATCGAGCCTATCGAACCTCTGCGGAACGAATGGTGAGTCCATCCGTCCGACTCGGAACGGGTGAACTTGCTTACTGAGCTGCCAGCACAAGAGGCGCGTTTGGGCGGGGGCGCGAACGGCTCGGGCGGGAGCGACTTACGCGCACGGCGGCGCGTTCTCGGACGCGGCTTGTGCGTCGTGCACGTCCGCGAACGACGGGATGCGTGTCGCGTGTCTGTCCCCCGACTCGGCGAATCGCGCTCGATGGGGAACACACGCTACTCGGACGCGGCATGCGCCTCGCGCGCGATCCCACTCGCGCCGTCGCCTCGGCGGGATGCGCTGGGCCCGCGCGAACGCGCGACATGCCCGGGACTCGCGCTGCGCCGTCGGGGACGTGCGCGCTGGGACTGGCGCGCAGGCGCTGCGTTCGGGTACCCGGACACAGCGTGCGCCTCGTGCACGTCCGCGGACTATCCTGCTCGCGCACACGCGGTACTCGGACGCGGCGTGCGCCTCGCGCGCGCTCCCACTCGCGCCGTCGCCTCGGCGGGATGCGCTGGACTCGCGAACCGCCCAGGACTCGCGCTGCGCGACGAGCAGGAGGGCACGGCGCCGTCGGGTCCTTGCGCGCTGGGCCTTGCGCGCAGGCGCTGCGTTCGGGTACCCGGACACAGCGTGCGCCTCGTGCACGTCCGCGGACTATCCTGCGCGCACACACGCGGTACTCGGACGCGGCGTGCGCCTCGCGCGCGATCCCACTCACACCATCGCCTCGGCGGGATGCGCTGGACCCGCGCGAACGCGCGAACTGCCCAGGACTCGCGCTACTCGACGAGCGGGAATGCACGGCGCCGTCGGGCACTTGCGCGCTGGGACTGCGTTCGGGTACCCGGACACAGCGTGCGCCTCGTGCACGTCCGCGGACCACGCCGCCGCAGCGGCACGCGATTCGCGCGTCCCCAAACTCGCGCGAGTCGCGCTCTGCTGTCGAGCGCCGTCAAGGACCCGCGCGGACGCAGCGGCGAGGCTTGCGCTTCGCGAACGATCCCGGTCGCGCCACCCCCCCAGCGGGACGCGATTCGCGGCTCCCGAATCGCGCTCGGCGGCGGTGGACTTGCGCAGGGACTTGCGCGCGCGGTCGGAGCAGTCGGCGCGAGGGCCGGGGTCGGGCGGGGGAGCTGCGCGCGGGCGCTGATTTGGAGGCGGCGTCGGCGTTTCGCAGCGCCAGACTCGGGACGGCGGGCAAGATGAGCGCGGTGGGAGACGAGCGGGCTGGGACAGCGCGCGCGATGCGAGGCGGGCGGGGCGCTGGTTTTGAGGGACGGCGGCGGGACGAGCACGCTGCTGTGTGGGAGCGTTGGTCGTTATATGGCAGTAGGTAGATGAGGTACTTACCGAGCGCGATTCGGCCGCGGACGCAGGGACGCGTACGGGCGCCCTAGGGTTCGTGTGCGCCATCGCACCCGTCAGCGGCGCGCGCCGTTAGGGAGTCGTGCACGGACGGCGCGCATGGCGCGGGCCTCGCGTGCATCCACGGACGATCCGGGTCCCAGGACGCGATTCGCGCAGGGATGCGAACGGCTCGTAGGGCCGGGTGGCGGCGAGCGGCGGGGACGGCCGCGAGGATGGCGGCAGGAGACGAGCCTGTGGGAGAGGTAGTCAGTACAAGCCAATAGGTAGCTAGAACCTAGAGTACTTACCCAGCGCGAGTTGGCAGCGGGCGTGGGGGCGCGAAGTCGCCGCGAACGGGCGCCCCAGGGTCCGCATGTGCCGCCGCCCAGCCGTACGACCCGCTCGCACGGAAGGCACATCCCTGCGTGTCGCGGCGCGCGGACGGTCCGCGGATGCGCGCGAAGCTCGAACGGTGTGCGGTCGCCGTCGCCGACGGATACGAGGGCGACCTCGGGTGTGGTGTGGGACGCGGCGGAGCTTGCGCGAGGTGCGGACGGCGGACGCTGCGCTTGGGGCAGGTGAGGTTTTGCTGAGGGTGGTGCAGAACGCGGTGCTGCGAGCGTCGACGGCGTTGCGAGCATCGAGGGCGCTGCGAGGGAGGGTGAGGGCGAGAGTGTGGTGGGGAGTAGAACGGAGGACGGACGAGGTGGCGAGCGTCTTGCTGCGTGTTCGGGAATGGGCAAGCGGCATGGGGCTCGCGCGACGGCGGTTGGCGTGGTGGCTCGACGTCCGACTCTGCGGGCGACTTGAGCTTGAGCTGGAGCGCTTCAGCTGGCGAGAAGGAGCGTACGAGGGTAGGGCAGCGATGACGTGCCAGATCAAAAGCAATCTACTTTTTCGCAATACTGATTCGTCCATGTCTCTCTTGACACACCCCCTCGCTTTGTCCTCGCTGTGCTTGCTCTCCGCTGGCAGTGTAAGTAGGCGGCTCTCACTGCTGGCAAATATGTCCACCGTCCTCGCCCTTCTCGCGCGTCTGGATGAGCTGGCCATCGAAATAGCGAGGCAAGAGCAGATTCTAGCTGACCTCAAGAGCTCTAGAATCGCCGTCCGCCGCCAGCTCAATAACCTCCGCGACCCGATGATGCGCTTGCCGCTCGAGATCTCGTCCGATATCTTTGAAAGTTCCTGCTCAGAGTGCGACCTCCACCATTTGAAGGCCGCCCTCTTGTTGTTCAACGTATCCAAGTCGTGGAGCAGGATTGCCCTCTCCACCGCTGCCTTGTGGACCAACCTCGAATTCGATTTTGGCTGGCCTGAAGCCGTGGGGGGCACCCCGTCGCTGCGGGCTGCAGACGTAGACGTTCTTGCTCGCTTGCTCGCTCGCGCCCGGGGCCACTCGATCTCCGCGGACTCGCAGATTCCAAAGTTGGAGATGTATTCGCTACCAGCTGCGAGTGCTAGATGTCGAGCTACCCTCCCCGGCGTATCTCCAAATATTGCGCCAAGGGGCGCTTCCGTTGCTTGAAACCATAACAATTTTCCACGATGACGACATCGCCATCGACAATCTCGCAATATCGATGGAGGTCTATGCATATGCGAACTCCGCGCGGTTGTTTCAAATTGCTCCCAACCTCATCAACTGCACGGTCGGTACTTCCATCCACTCCCTACCTCCCAAAGATCAGGCAGAACCCGACGTCGTGCATCGCTCCCTCCAGTCACTCACGATATTCGGCCCGTCACCCGTCTTTCCATTCCTCGTCCTTCCTGCTTTGCAACGCCTCGACATTTACGTCAATGCGGGAGATGTGGCACCCAGCCTCATGCGCTCGCCACCCTCGCTTTCCCACCTAACTCTTCATCTGGACCGCATTCAGTGGAGTCAGCGGGCGATTCAAAACTGCCTCGCTTCCATCCCCTCCATCACGCATCTAACACGGCGGACAATGCTTTGTCCTTTGCGATCCGGGACCAGTTTGTCCTTTGCACTTAACTCCGGGGTCCTTGATGGATCGGAACTTCCCGCGGCCACGTTGTGCTTTTGCTAAGTACTTAGAAAGTATATTAATCAACACAAGATTTGCAATGGTTTTAGTAGAAATCTCCAGTTTCTCCCTCGTTCCTCCATCTTTTCCCCCAGAGCTTGCTGGGATACCTCCTCTTACTTTTAGGCTGAAGCTGTACCCAAAGACTTGGGGATATAAAAAGCAGAAGGTGCTGCAAATGAATTACCGGAGCATCTGATTTAGTGATTTTGAGAGAACTATTGAGCTCCGACCTTCACAGTCCACTTCAATCCTCCAAGAAATTTGAGATACAGTGACTGTAGTATATGAGGGTTTCCGCCTGTATTTTGTTTTCCCAGGGCATTCTTATGACCCTGTGATTGCCCTGCGAAACCAATTTTTTTTTGACCAATTTAAACTCCGCTCGCTGGCAGTGATCCAGACATATCCACTGGTCAGGATCCCTGGGAGAAAAGCTAAGTAGAATGGAAGCTTCCTATATGATCAAGTATCTCCCTCGAATTTTTCCGGAGGTCCCAGATGAGCTACAAGGCCAGCGGACGGACAACCATCGTAGCATCACTAACCATTCTCAGCACCTTCAACTTTACCTGTCCCTCAGTTCTTCTGTATAGCTATAGTCGACAGGTCCCTGAAGCTACTCTGGAGAACTGCGGGGGGAAAGATTGATAATTGAAGGAGAAACTTTGGATTTCTAGGGTTATGGTAAATTTTGTTTTTATTAATAAAACATTTCTAAGTACATAGCGGTGCGATGTGGCCTCGGGGTCCAGTCCATCAAAGACCCCGGAATTAAGTAAAGGCTCGGATCGCAAAGGACAAAGCATTGTCCGCCGTGTAAGCCTTCCCGGGCCCGGGGCCTTGCTGCAGAATAGAATCATGGCTATCCTTACAGCCGCTCACCCTAGTGAATTCCTCCCGAACCTCACGCGGCTTGATATCTATGGAGCGCCTGCCCAAAGCCGGGCGTGGTACCTCGCCTAGTCATGGACGTATCTCCCCCCTCCTCTGAGGAGCGACAGCCAACAATGATTAATGATTGCCGGCTTCCCGTTCTGGCGATTGACGCTCAATCGGGACGTGCTCCGAGCCTCTGCTTCAACGCGTCGCACATATCGCCTGCGCACACTCCTCACTAGGCAGACTTGTCATTGTTATGCTACCTAATCAACATATATCCTAATGGATCTTTTTTCCTAACTGAAGCGGAGCTGTGCAACAAGTAAAACCACTCCAAGTGGATGGACAGTGTCCTTCAATGCTGCAATGTGGAAGAATCGGGGCTGTATCACTGGACTTAGCCCTCGAGATACACAGAAAAGTAAATGGCAAACTCACCCTCCGACATGGGGGATGGTGTCGATTCTCAATTAGCGCGTCTCGGCGCTCGTCCCAATTGAGGGACAATCGCCAGAAAGGGAAGTCGGTAATCATTCATCATTGATCGCTGTCGCTCCTCAGAGGTGGGGGGTGACACGTCCAAGACTTTATATACGTGTGAACGATTGTCTTCACAAAAAAGTATATAAAGTTTTTGTTTACGAGACTATACCTCGCCCTCGTGGCGATGCTGAGAACTCGTGGGACCCTCTGCCGGGGCGCGGTGAAGCTGCAGTCGTTTTCCTTCCAATGGACACGGAATCTGTGGAAGTGGAAAGGAGAGGAGCTGCCCGCGGATCTTGGAAACAGCTTCCAGCCGCTAGTCGATGATGGGATGTGGACTGTACGCTTCACTTGTATTATCCTGATTGGTTGAAACACACGGCAATTCATCAAATTGAGTCTGATTTATTGATTCGAACACTGATTCTACATATTCCGGCTGATGCCCGGGCGAGAAAAGCGGGATGCCGGTCGCTCGGCCTGATAGGCGGGGCTTACCGCTGTTCTGGTTTGAAAAAAAGAGCCTTGTCCACAGCGCTCTTTCCTCTTCCTTTATCGTACCGGCATAGTCTCCCCGTCCCGAAGGTCGGGGGACGCCGGCGGCAGGGGGTTAGTGGCGCAGCGAGGGAGATGAAAGAAATCTGACCGGCATGGTTTCGGTGTCCCGAGGGTGCGCATCGTGCTGATGAGTACAAGTAAGCACAGAAATGATGGTAAAAAATTGGAGACATACCACACTGCTGAGGCAAAATAAAGGTGACACTGCACTACAAGTATCAGTACGGCAGTCGCAAGGCGAAAAGACGCGCTTACCGCACTCCGGGCACACCCGACAGACAAAAAACGCGTCGAAAACACGTCTCGAGCGCGTCAGGCCGCGGTCACGTGATCGGACACGGCAGTGATCCCAGCGCGACTTTAGGCGCACTGGGCGCGGAGGGGGACAGAAAGGCATGGAAAGGGAGGATCAAGTGCAATAGAAGCGATCCGAGTGTGGAAACGGAGCAAGTGTTGTGGATATGGAGAAGGAAGGAAGTGGAGGGGAGATGCACAAAAAAGACCCCCGGAGAGTGTGCCGCTGCCACGTAGGGCCAGCGCGTGCACGCGTCGGCGATCCGGTTCGAAGCCTGCGCAAAGCGGGTGCAGAGTGGGGAGCAACAATGTGGGAGTCAATGGCAGAGGAAAAAGTGGGAAAGGAGCAAGTTGGAGAAAGAACGGACTAGGGATGAAGAGAGGGAAGGGAAGGGAATGTGAATGGGAGATAGACAAAGAGGGAACATAGCGATAAGGTTGGGGGTAAGATGAGGGAAGGTGGAAGTAAAGGACAAGAGGCGTGTTGTTGTTGTTTGGTGAGCTTGACCAGAATATATAGATTGATACGCGGATTACGGAATGGCAGCTCGGGTACTCGCATGCACAAATCCACAGTTTTTGAGCATCGGACTTTCGTTCTTGCGCACCAGGCATGGCTGCCTAGTTTGCGGGAGTGCAGAAAATCGATTTTTCAAAAGTGTTACTAGCGGGAACACAAAAATGACTTTCGAAAGTGAGAGCGGCGGCTCGCGGACTCGGGGCAATCAAATCCCGTAAGAGAAGCTTGCATGTACAGTTGATTTAATAACAAATATGAGGGAACTGAGCTGGCACAAAAATCGCATTTACAATGGCCCCTGTGCACTAGTTTGCGGGAGTGCTGAAAATCGGATTCTGAAGATTGAGAGTGGTGGGAATGCTAAAAATTGATTTTTCACGGCATGGTGGTGACCTCCACATCGGTCAGCGACGTGTCATCGGCATGCTCCGGCGGGTGCCAACAACTCGAATCTCTGCCAAGTCGCCGCTTTGGCTCAGGACAGTCTGACTTCGCCTGCTGAATTGAGAAAAATGGTGCAAGCAAGCTTCAGAAATCTGATTCAAGGCCCTTGAGGATGGTTTCCTATGCAGGCCCGGTGCTGTAGTTTGCGGGACTTCTAAAAACCGGATTTTCATGGCGGGGATCAGCGGCGCTCAAATGCATCAGGGACCTGCCATCGGTGTGCTCCGGCGGGTGCCGGCAATTTGTGCCAAGTTGCCGCTCCGGCTCAACAGAAATATCTACACTTGGCCTGCCCGGTGCCAGCGGCCAAAGCTATTTAAAAATCAAGTAAGTTGAGCTTCAAAGATGTGATGCAACACACTTGAATAGATCTACCTATGCAGCCCCTGTGCTGAAGTTCGCGGGACCGCTGGAAAACGAACCTTCAAGCAGACGCCGGGGATCAGCGGTGTTCATGACCTGCCATCGGTCTGCTCCGGCGCGTGCCGGCAACTCGAATCAACGCCAAGTCGCCGCCTCGGCTCACCGCAATCTAATCAAATATCGGCACTTGGCCTGCCGGCGGCCAAAGCTATTGAGAAAACAGGTAAGTTAGGCTACAAAAGTGTGATCTCAGGCACTCGAATAGGGCTACCTATGCAGCCCCTGTGCTGTAGTTTGCGGGACCGCTGAAAAACATATTTTCAAAGTCCACAGCAGGGATCAGGGATCTGTCACCGCGCTGGCAGCCGGCAACTTTTGAACCCATGCCAAGTCGCCGCCTCGGCTCTAATCCAATCAAACTTCTGTAACCTGCCCGCGGCCACACCTATTAGTATCAGAGGAAAATGGTGGGTTGTGCTTCAGGCACTCTCAGCACACAGGATTCGACGCCGAATCACAGTTCAGTCAAGGGCAAAAGAAAAAAACTGTGCGGCGATCACGCACCTTGGAAATGCATCAAGTTTACGGCCTCCGTGCAAGCTGTCTGTGTATGTAACTGACATTGACAGACTACTTGAACGCTGGGCCGCTGGGGTGGGCCACACTGAGATAGCGGGGGGTGGGCTAGCGGACGGTCGTCGATAGCAAGACAGGACCTGATGACTAAGCTACGGAAGCCCTACCCAAACATCCTACTACACCGCTATTTGCCGGTCTGTTCCCGTTTGCCAGGGGGTATCTGGGAAAACCGTGAAGTAGCTTGAACTTGGAGGGGAAGTTAGATAATTTTGCGAGAGTGTACTGGAATCGCTGGGTTTACTCCCAAACAGCAGCGCACGATGCATCCAACACCAAGGAAACCTCTCGTCATTTTACCGGTCACATCCGATGGAATGTATTGCTGTCATCGCGTGACATCGGCAGCGTATATGCACAACATATCATATGTTGTGAAGGCCCAGGTATGGCTACTATGGTGCAAAGGTTGTGTCGCTCTTCGGAATCAGCGGACTTTTCCATGAAAGTTTTTGGGTTGAATTTTGCATGTTTTTTTTTACATCGGACATAGACTTCTAGGTTTTGTATCGCAGCGCTACTAGATATTGATGTGAAAATCGTTGATTTGAGGTACTTTTACGCATAGGAAAAATCCCCAACTTCTCGCTCACCGCAAGTTGCGCAGCCGCTACGCCAGCAGCCCAAAAAGGAAGGTGAAAGGTAGTTCGACTTCGATTCGCAGCGTTGCTTCATATTTTGGCCCGGGGCCGCGGGAAATTGATCTTTTGACTTAATTAAGCTCGTCGGACCCTGTCCGGGAGCCTCCGGCGGCTTCAACATATGTCAATACTGTTGACATCAACGTGGTTGAATTTCGCAATGGCGAGGTGGTGCGCCGCCCGACTACTCCGTGGCTCATCCCACATGGTTTTGAATATATTTAAAAGATTTAGAAATAGCTACCAGCTGTATTGAAGCCCTCTACGCAATACAATACGCAATTAGCGCGCACAGGTTGGTTCAAGTAACGCCGCATGGGCTCTTGAACAACCACTCCCGTACACTACGCGGTCACGTGAACTTACGCGTAGCACAGTTCCGCGAGGTCTCAAGGCTCTCCCTGCCCTCCGTGCAGCGCTATGCACCCAACGGTCCCTGTGTTGAATTCGAGTTCCCCGTGTTCCGGCTCCCCCCGTGCCACATTACCTCACGGCGAACTCGTCGCTTAGAATTGATGCGTCTATCACGCACGTCAGACTGCGCATAGCTACACCAATCGGCTCAGACACAATATATCTGGATTTTTGACTTTGGTGTTTGTGGTCTGAACGGTCTACTATATGCATATACTCAAGGCAGGGTACAATCCGACCTTGCTCCAACTATCTCCATCCCCACAGCTCAAGTACTCCTGGCACAGGACACAGTTTACTGTCATCAACTGACATGTCCAAAAGCGGACATTCGTAGGCGGAGATCTCGCTCTAAGCCCCTCGTACTGGGCGTTCCCACACGGTGACAGCTTTCCGTGACAGCTCCAATGCTAAAAACATATAGAAGGCGGGGCTCCCCCCTGCCAATTCTTCATCCGCCCACATTCCCTCCTTGTGCGCACTTGGCCCTCCCTCCTCCCGGCATCTTCGGCACAGGTGCGCCGAGCACACGGGCAGGCCTCTGCCATGTCGCTGTGCCCGCCGCCTCTCAACATCCCCTCGCCGTCGACTTCGACCACCGCCGAACGCCATCGGCACCATCGGCATTCCATCTCGGGATCACCCGGGACCTCGGTCCGGACTGCCTCTTGTCCATCAACGGTGACGAGTTTGCGCACAGGGATTTCAAGGTAGGCACTCGGTCTAATGCATTTCAAATGTAATGTCTTATACTCCTTGAGCTTCTAGGCTCCACCTGTGCGGCTTATAAGCCCTTCTTGGTGCAAAATTGGGCTTCGCTCGGTGAGTCTATTATTTGCCTATTATTCATCTTGTAACACCAGTTCTGATTCGGTTCACAGATGACTATGTGATCGATTTGAAGCCCTTCAGCGCCAGTGTTACGCCGTCAGTAATTCTTCATATACTTCATTTTTGAATAGTCGGACGTCAGTCTGCTTCATTCTGAGTCAAGCTTCGGCTTGCATTGTTACTTCTGGTCTTCATTTCATTCACTGTCCTTTCTGTTGTAACTGCGACTGACTCAAAGTCTTAGCCCTCTACATCGAATGCTTTGTGCTTCCATTCATAGTAAGTTTGGCCTTCATTTCATTCCATGTTGTGACGCAAAACTCCTCAAGTCTGAGCCAATGCTTGACCACTCGTGAACTTCCGCTTCCACGTGGCTTCCCGATCTGGGAGTTCCGATGGCGGCAAATTCGGCACGATCGAGTCCCTATCAGAGGCTGCCGAAAGCGCCGGACAAGTGTGATGGCGGCTGACTGACATACTTATTCGCCCTCCTCTTCCCTCCCACACCACCACACCACTGCCAGCCATGATCCCCAGTGAGAATACCGTGTGGGCAGGTATGCTCAGATGTGGCGAAATGTGGTCCAGATGCTCAAATATGTTCCAGCACACATAGATTTCTGATAACTTCTTACAGAATTGTTTCAATTTCTTACAGAATGACGAGGATTGACGCGATTGACGTCGATGAAGTCACCGGCTCGTCGCTGGTCTCGAACTTCGCCCTGAGAGTGACTATGAGCGCGTCGAATCTCGGGCTCGCGACTTTCGGAGTTGTTTCGGAGGCTGCCGCAAGTCGAAGTCGAGACAAGGTCGCGCCCTGCGCCGTGGTCCGTGCGTGGGAAAGCGGAGCTTGAATGACTTGAGGTCGGGCGTCTTCGCGTCGCCTCTTGCTTTCTTCCCCCATCTTCCCCGCCATTCCTCCCTTCCCTTCCCCACCCCGCCCCGCCCCCTTCTCCTGCGCCTCAAGCCTCCACAACGCAACACGCACGCGCCTCCGGCCGGCCTCAGCATCGCCGACATGCCCTCCTGTTGGACCGAGAACGCACACGATGCAAACGACAACGACGCGAACGGAACGAGAACGCACGAGAACGCGAGGCGTCGCGACGCGCCACCAACGGCGCCTGATCATAGCGCGAGAGTCGGGCGCATATAGTCGCTCGTGTAGCGCGAAAGCGGTGCGTTCGTTTTGCCCACGCGAACAGCGCGCTCATCGATCGTTGACGCAGGCTCGGCCGCGACGCTAACCGCACTACGCGCAAACCAGTGATCAGAGGACGATTGATGGGTTAGTACCTGCTGTACGGCGCTTGTTCTTCCTTCTGACTTGTCTACGCGACCTCTCTCGACCATGGGCCTGCTTTATGCGCCACCGCGTGAGTTTAAATCCGTGCGCTCCCTCGCATACATCCCACCACTAACCATGTCTTGCAGGCTAATCGATAATCATTCAATTGCTCTATACTCTCCCCGACGTTCGTCGAGTGGTGCGTCTTAATATCTATGTAACTTTCTGTGCTGATGCTGTTCATGCCGCGCCACGATCGCGATCCAACGCGCCGCGCTTTGGACCTCGCTTACAACACATCGGCGCGACTCACCGGCCGCGGCTTCGCGCGCACCGACCCTATGGACACCGACGCTATGATATGATGGGTGCAGGGCGGCGGGCGGCGGGGACGACGTTGGTGATGTGCTGCCGCCGCCGTGCTCGGGGCGTGTGCGCGCTCGAGCAGGCGCTTGCGAGACTTGGTGATGCTACCAGGGTGAGGCATGCGGCGCGCAGGGCACAAGGGAGGACTTCGTAGCTTTCGTGTATATTTGTGTATTTCTCAATTGAAATGGATTTATCTACAATCTAAATTGGGTCAAATTAAAGGGGCGCTTCTGAGCCTATATAAAGCATATCCGCACATATCTGAGCATATCTGGCCACATACCAGTCCAGAATATGTGCTTGGATATGGCCAGGTATGTTCAAATGTGGGTTGATATATATGAGCACATCTGGCCACATTTGAGCATACCTGCACACACGGAATTCTCACTGGGCATGATCGATGATCTCGTACTACTTCCAACATGGTCTCGCGCCACCTAAGACATCCAACCTCAAATCCGAGTGTCCACGCCAAGTCCACGCTGCGGCCGCACGGAACGATTGTGCGCTCGTCGCTTGACCCCCGCGGTGCGACTTGCCAGCGGTCGACTCGAACGCTCGCGCTCGCTTGGGCATCCCGGACAGTGTATGTACCTATGGCGCACTTTCATTCTACCCGCTGTCTAGCTACCCACTCACCCAACCCGTCCCACTCTCTACCACGTCTATCCCGCACCCACACCCCACGCGCACCGCCTGCCGACCTGGTGCCGCGCACGCAGGCCCGCCCGCGACTCCGCGGCTTGGTGTGCGTGCGCGGCTTCGCGTCGTGACATGGCGTCCTCAAGCCCCGCTCGATGGCACCGCCGGGCGAACACAAACACAACGCTTAACTGCACCGCCCGCGCTCGCAAGCCCGCCGACACTCGTCCACCAACACCCTCAGGCTCCGCGAGTCTGCGGCGGCGACTCATCCCCGCCGACACGTCCGCCTGCCCGCGGTGCAGCTCACGAGCACCAACAAGACGCCACGCTCAAATCCCTCGGCATCGCGTGCGCGCGCTGCCAGCGAGTCTGCGGTGGCACACATCTCCTCCCCGTCCCCACCGGCGTGTCCGCCCGCCCAACCCACTCCCTGCGCGCCATCGGACTCTGACTCGCGGTCCCCAAGCCCGCGAGGCCCGCGCGGTGCAGCTCCCGAGCACCAACGCCCGCCCAAGACACCGCCGCACGCGCTGCGAGCCCGCGGCGGCGACGGCGCGCACAACCTCGTCCCCGTTCCCGCCAACGCGTCCGCCCGCCGCCGTTGAGCGCTTACCGCGCCCGTGGATGATTAGGCTGCTTGCTATGCAACTACATCAACGACACGAGCACGGCACATGGTTTCGGCGAGGTCTCGGGCAGCAGGATCCTCGCGGTTGTTGTGTACTGCATGATGCTTGGGCACGCGGCGCGCCCTCCCTCGACGTAGGTCGCGTGGGCCCGCGCCCGCCGCCGCCGCCGCGCTCGTACACAGGAGCGCACCCCCAAGTCCCGCCTGCCGAGATCGCATCCTGTACTGTCCTCGCGCTACCCATCGACGTTGTCGCCCTGGAGTCTGCATCACCCTTACGGGACAACATGGTCAGTACCCCAAACTACATACATCACTAACACAACTCCATGTATAATGTACACAATATAAGACTTGCATCTGCCTCCGTCGTATTCGTACCTGCATAGACATGTCAGCTACTGCGGCAAGTCGGCGGCAAGTCGGCGACCCCTCAGTGTAATTTGATGCGGCCGGATCCGCCGCCATCAGAGCTCCCAGATCGGGACGCCACGTGGAAGCGGAAAATTAACAAGTATGCTTGACTCAGTCTCAACGGGCGTCATCAATACTTTGTTTCTTATTCACATGTGGTTGTAACTGACCCTTTACTTAGTGCGAGACCTCGAAACGATGTCGTTGAAGGCTTTGGACTCAAGCCGGTCAGTCTTTTCATTCCATCCATTCACTTGTTCTTACTGATTCACACTAGTGTGGCTGGAAACCAATCCTTACTCGCGCGGTACCTCTATTGACCGGCGGGTTCAAACTTAAGTCAGTCTTGAGTCTTATTTGCTGAAATATCGGTCACTGACTTCAATTCTATACTGCAGACACCGTACAATGCTGGTCCCGTTCAATTGATCTGAGGTAAGACTTATTATCCCATTCCCAATTGCTGAATTCGATTTGCACCTCGAAGGCCACTACTATGGTTGTTCGCACTACGCTGCCTTCAGCTGTGTTCAAGTCGGCCGACAGGTAAGTCTTATAGATTCTACTTGAAATCGATTGCTCACTTCAGTTTTCGTTTCAAGGGCCGTTATCAGGCTTGTCATACAAAGCTGGCTTCATCTGCGGCTCTCAATCTGGAGGTAAGTCTTGAACGCGCTACCTAAATTTGATTACTGACCTCAACTTTTGTTTCAAAGGCCGTTACTACCCTTGTCCGCGCACAGCCGGCTCGTTCAAGTGGGCTGACCGGCGCCTCGATCTAAGGTAAGCCTTACAATTCCTACTCGCCGTTCATTACTGACTTCTTCAAAGGCCGCTACTATGCTTGTTCCCACCAAGCTGCCTTCATTTGTGTTCAAATGAGGTAAGTCTTGCACAAATCCTGCTTGAAGTTGAATACCGACTTCAGTTTCTGCTTCAAGGGCCGCTACTATCCTTGTTCGCGCTGAGCTGCCTTCGTTTGATTTCAGTTGGGCTTAGGTACGTCTTAACAGTCCTACTTGGAGCCATTTATTGACTTGAATATTCGTTTCAAAGGCCGTTACTTTGCTACTATCATGGCGCGCGAGGTAAGCCTGTCCCATTTCTATTCAAGTTTTCGCTTTACTCACTTCACAGTCTTCGACTCAACCTCGTTCAAGGCCCAGCCTAAGCACCGGTGCGTCGCAATTCCACTCCACACTAATGCAATCTAATTTCTCTGTCAGATTTTGTGTCAACTATAGGCGAAACTATGCCCGTGCGCGCGAAGCCGCCAAACACCGAAACTATGGCAGTTTGACACGAGGTAAGTCGGGTCCGGACTTGCTTGATTCGATACTAACTCGCAACAGGTCATCGATGGTTGGGCTTCATCTGGTTCCTATTGTCCCGAGGTACGTTGAGTTCAGAGTCGGTCATTCAACTCTGACTATTAACAGTTTGAACCCAAGTTCCTTCAATCTCGTAGTCATACAGCGTGAGTTCGTTTCAGTGAACTCATTTCAGATCTCTAATCTAACGCATATTCTATTTAGGTCTGCCCACTCGATAGATCGTACAACGCTCGGCCTTCAAATTTCGACTCGCTCAACCGTTTCAAGTCAGTAAAGCTTAACGTGAGTCCATTCCGGCTCTGAAAACCACAGTTGGTTAATCTGACTCGGGTCTGCACGCTTTCAGTTCAAGCGCCGCCTTCAAGTCAAGCTCGGGCCTCATCGAGGTAAGTCTCAGCTTTCACACAGATCTGAGCGCGCAGTAACATACGTTGCAGATAATACACAAGCAGTCGTTTTGTATTCATCCAGACTGGGCGTCGCGGGCTTGCGTTCCAGCGCGCTGACTAGCGCGCGCGCTTACGGAGCACCGTGGGAGGTAAGTCTCAGTCCGCATTCATTTCTCGCCTCGCTGGGCTGACGCTTATCTAGATCATCCATTATATCTCGCTGCCCTACGGACACGGCCGCAACTCGACCCCGGCTCGTTCATCCTCCGGCCGCTCGCCACTCGCGTACCAGTCCCAGAAGTCCACCGCGATCGCGATTCTCCTGTTGGCGGTAAGCTCAAATCGCGTCCGTCTGCCGTTAGTACTTACCTGCGCCTCGTGCAGGCAGCGCTCTCCGCCGGCGCCGAAGCAACCGACGGCGGGAAAGCGCGTCCCTCGAGCGTGGATCGAGCGTCTGCGGAACGAATGGTAAGTCCGTCCGTCCGACTCGAAATGGGTAAATCAGCTTACTGGGCTGTCAGCGCGGGAGGCGCGTTCAGGCGGGGGCGCGAACGGCTCGGGCGGGAGCGACTTACGCGCACGGCGGCGCGTTCTCGGACGCGGCTTGTGCGTCGTGCACGTCCGCGAACGACGGGATGCGCGTCGCGTGTCTGTCCCCCGACTCGGCGAATCGCGCTCGATGGGGAACACGCGCTACTCGGACGCGGCGTGCGCCTCGCGCGCGCTCCCACTCGCGCCGTCGCCTCGGCGGGATGCGCTGGACTCGCAAACTGCCCAGGACTCGAGCAGGAGGGCACGGCGCCGTCGGGTCCTTGCGCGCTGGGACTTGCGCGCAGGCGCTGCGTTCGGGTACCCGGACACAGCGTGCGCCTCATGCACCTCCGCGGACTATCCTGCTCGCGCACACGCGGTACTCGGACGCGGCGTGCGCCTCGCGCGCGATCCCACTCACACCATCGCCTCGGCGGGATGCGCTGGACCCGCGCGAACGCGCGAACTGCCCAGGACTCGCGCTACTCGACGAGCGGGAATGCACGGCGCCGTCGGGCACTTGCGCGCTGGGACTGCGTTCGGGTACCCGGACACAGCGTGCGCCTCGTGCACGTCCGCGGACCACGCCGCCGCAGCGGCACGCGATTCGCGCGTCCCCAAACTCGCGCGAGTCGCGTTCTGCTGCTGTCGAGCGCCGTCAAGGACCCGCGCGGACGCAGCGGCGGGGCTTGCGCTTCGCGAACGATCCCGGTCGCGCCACCCCCCCAGCGGGACGCGATTCGCGGCTCCCGAATCGCGCTCGGCGGCGGTGGACTTGCGCAGGGACTTGCGCGCGCGTTCGGAGCAGTCGGCGCGAGGGACGGGGTCGGGCGGGGGCGGAGGCTCGAGGGCACGGACTCGGGCGCTCGTTTGCGGCGGGGGAGCTGCGCGCGGGCGCTGATTTGGAGGCGGCGTCGGCGTTTTGCAGCGCCAGAGTCGGGCGCTCGTCTGCGACGGGGACGGCGGGGACGATGAGCGCGGTGGGAGACGAGCGGGCTGGGAGGGCGCGCGCGATGCGAGGCGGGCGGGGCGCTGGTTTGAGGGACGGCGGCGGGACGAGCACGCTGCTGTGTGGGAGCGTTAGTCGTTATATGGCAGTAGGTAGATGAAGTACTTGCCGAGCGCGATTCGGCCGCGGACGCAGGGACGCGGAGTCGTTGCGCACGGGCGCCCTAGGGTTCGTGTGCACTGTCGTACCCGTCAGCGGCGCGCGCCGTTAGGGAGTCGTGCACGGACGGCGCGCATGGCGCGGGCCTCGCGTGCATCCACGGACGATCCGGGTCCCAGGACGCGATTCGCGCAGGGATGCGAACGGCTCGTAGGGCCAGGTGGCGGCGAGCGGCAAGCGGCGGGGACGGCCGCGAGGATGGCGGCAGGAGACGAGCCTGTGGGAGAGGTAGTCAGTACAAGCCAATAGGTAGCTAGAACCTAGAGTACTTACCCAGCGCGAGTTGGCAGCGGGCGTGGGGGCGCGAAGTCGCCGCGAACGGGCGCCCCAGGGTCCGCATGTGCCGCCGCCCAGCCGTACGACCCGCTCGCACGGAAGGCACATCCCTGCGTGTCGCGGCGCGCGGACGGTCCGCGGATGCGCGCGAAGCTCGAACGGTGTGCGGTCGCCGTCGCCGACGGATACGAGGGCGACCTCGGGTGTGGTGTGGGACGCGGCGGAGCTTGCGCGAGGTGCGGACGGCGGACGCTGCGCTTGGGGCAGGTGAGGTTTTGCTGAGGGTGGTGCAGAACGCGGTGCTGCGAGCGTCGACGGCGTTGCGAGCATCGAGGGCGCTGCGAGGGAGGGTGAGGGCGAGAGTGTGGTGGGGAGTAGAACGGAGGACGGACGAGGTGGCGAGCGTCTTGCTGCGTGTTCGGGAATGGGCAAGCGGCATGGGGCTCGCGCGACGGCGGTTGGCGTGGTGGCTCGACGTCCGACTCTGCGGGCGACTTGAGCTTGAGCTGGAGCGCTTCAGCTGGCGAGAAGGAGCGTACGAGGGTAGGGCAGCGATGACGTGCCAGATCAAAAGCAATCTACTTTTTCGCAATACTGATTCGTCCATGTCTCTCTTGACACACCCCCTCGCTTTGTCCTCGCTGTGCTTGCTCTCCGCTGGCAGTGTAAGTAGGCGGCTCTCACTGCTGGCAAATATGTCCACCGTCCTCGCCCTTCTCGCGCGTCTGGATGAGCTGGCCATCGAAATAGCGAGGCAAGAGCAGATTCTAGCTGACCTCAAGAGCTCTAGAATCGCCGTCCGCCGCCAGCTCAATAACCTCCGCGACCCGATGATGCGCTTGCCGCTCGAGATCTCGTCCGATATCTTTGAAAGTTCCTGCTCAGAGTGCGACCTCCACCATTTGAAGGCCGCCCTCTTGTTGTTCAACGTATCCAAGTCGTGGAGCAGGATTGCCCTCTCCACCGCTGCCTTGTGGACCAACCTCGAATTCGATTTTGGCTGGCCTGAAGCCGTGGGGGGCACCCCGTCGCTGCGGGCTGCAGACGTAGACGTTCTTGCTCGCTTGCTCGCTCGCGCCCGGGGCCACTCGATCTCCGCGGACTCGCAGATTCCAAAGTTGGAGATGTATTCGCTACCAGCTGCGAGTGCTAGATGTCGAGCTACCCTCCCCGGCGTATCTCCAAATATTGCGCCAAGGGGCGCTTCCGTTGCTTGAAACCATAACAATTTTCCACGATGACGACATCGCCATCGACAATCTCGCAATATCGATGGAGGTCTATGCATATGCGAACTCCGCGCGGTTGTTTCAAATTGCTCCCAACCTCATCAACTGCACGGTCGGTACTTCCATCCACTCCCTACCTCCCAAAGATCAGGCAGAACCCGACGTCGTGCATCGCTCCCTCCAGTCACTCACGATATTCGGCCCGTCACCCGTCTTTCCATTCCTCGTCCTTCCTGCTTTGCAACGCCTCGACATTTACGTCAATGCGGGAGATGTGGCACCCAGCCTCATGCGCTCGCCACCCTCGCTTTCCCACCTAACTCTTCATCTGGACCGCATTCAGTGGAGTCAGCGGGCGATTCAAAACTGCCTCGCTTCCATCCCCTCCATCACGCATCTAACACGGCGGACAATGCTTTGTCCTTTGCGATCCGGGACCAGTTTGTCCTTTGCACTTAACTCCGGGGTCCTTGATGGATCGGAACTTCCCGCGGCCACGTTGTGCTTTTGCTAAGTACTTAGAAAGTATATTAATCAACACAAGATTTGCAATGGTTTTAGTAGAAATCTCCAGTTTCTCCCTCGTTCCTCCATCTTTTCCCCCAGAGCTTGCTGGGATACCTCCTCTTACTTTTAGGCTGAAGCTGTACCCAAAGACTTGGGGATATAAAAAGCAGAAGGTGCTGCAAATGAATTACCGGAGCATCTGATTTAGTGATTTTGTCAGGGGAGCCCCCGCTCCGGCCCCCGTTCCGGTTCCGGTTCCGGCTCCGGTCTCCGCTCCGGCCCCCGACCCCGCCTCCGCTCCGACCTCCGCCCCAGTCCCCGTTCCCTCCGTCGCTCCCCCCGTCGCTCCCTCCGCCCCCGCTCGCCCGCTCCCGCGACCCCGCCGGAACTCCGGTTCCGGATACCACGTGGCCTGTGACCGCGCACGGGACCTATGCGCGTCACTCCGGTTGCTCCGATCACCCCGCGCACGTGCTACTAGTCAGTAGGTATTTTAGGCGGCTCCGGGCGTGGGAATCCTCAGACGTTCTTCTCTTCGGATTCCCCACGCCAGGTGCGCTATACTTGTACTCAGTAGCACGGCCTGTCAATTAACCTTCGGATTCCCCACGCCAGGACCCTTGACTTCTCGGGCCGCGTGGTTGCCCTTACAGCAGAAGAACGTCTACTAGGGATTAACCGGTCAAGATTGCGAAGTTCGGCGTCGACGGCTCGGACAGCTCAGATAGCGCCCCCGCCTCACCCCATTCGAATCTTGCCCCCTCCTCCCCCCGCATCGTCGCCGACATGCCCGGCAGTACCCCCGTCGGAGCTTCCGGAGCTCCGGTTCCGGACCCGACCGCGGACGCCCGGATGTCCGCTATCGAGGCGAGCCTCGCGCGCTTGACCGCCCTGGTCACCAACCTACAACCCGCACCTGCTCCGGCCCCTGCGGCACCCGCTCCGGCCGCGAGTCCAGGCTTATTCCCGGAGTCCACCTCCTCGAACAAAACGGTCCTCCGACCGAACCCCCCGTTCGTCTTCGACGGCGACCGGACCCAAGGCCGAGCGTTCCTGCACGCGGTCCGGACGTACATCCGGTTGGTTCCGGAAGGCTTCCGGGACGCCTACGGGGATCCCTCCGAAGACAAGGCCATCCGGTTCGCCATGTCCTTTATGGCGAAGGATGCGGCGCAGCGCTGGGCCGAACGCCAGAGCGCCAAGGAGCCCTTCCCCTTCCTTCTCTGGGAGGACTTCGAGCGGGAGTTCCGCCTCCGGTTCATCGAGGAGAACGAGCAGGACCACGCCCTGCACAAGCTCGAGTCCCGCGCGTACCACATGGGCAACCGGGACATCTACCGGTACACCGACGACTTCGAGGACCTCGTCGACCTCGCCGGCTTCGAAGACCAGCTCATCAAGGTCACGAAGTACAGGACCGGACTCGACCCGGCGATCAACCTCGCTATCACCGGCTCGAGCGACCCTCCGCACCTCGAGGACTACCCCGGCTGGCGTCTCCGGGCGTACCGCCAGTACGAGTCGATCCAGCGCTCGAAGATCGGCTCGACCGGAACGTCCGGAAGGTCCGCGCACGCCCCGAACCGTGCCCGGATGATCCCGGTTTCCGTCCCGGCCGCTCCCTCCGCCCCTCCGAGGTTCGCAGCGCCCCCGGTCTCCGCTCCGGTTCCGATGGACGTCGACCGGACCCGCGCGCGCGCTGCCCCCCGTCGCGGTTGCTTCCGCTGCGGCGACCCGAACCACTTCGCCCGGGACTGCACCGTTCCGGTCGACATCCGCGCGGTCGACGTGCTGGATGAGGTGATCCGGCAGCTAGACGGCGAGCTGCTGGAGGAGCTGCTGGCTCGCGTTGCGTCGTCCGAGGCCGCCGCGCAGCATTCCACTGCCGCGGCTGCTCCTGGTCCGGAGGATTTTCCCCTCCGCGACGAGTGAGCAGTGCGCCCCCGTTCGCGTCCCCCAATCGTTTCGCCGTCCTGTGTAATGAGTCTGACAATATATCTCTTGCACCTTCCGAAACGATAGACGCACCCCCCAGCCCGAGCGCTCCTCCGGTTGCTCCGGTAGCTCCGGTTCCGGCCCCTCCGGTTCCGGTTGCTCCGGACTCCGGAACCGCTCCGGTCCCCCCGGCAATCCCGCGTGCACCACGGAAGCCCTCCTGGGAGCGAAGGCTCCCGAAGCGCTACACCGTCGCGGCAATCCCGGCTCCCAACTCGCTGCACCTCCCGCTCGAGTTCACGTCCACCGATAGTGCTGCGAAGCTCTCGACCAATGGGCTCGTGGACTGTGGCGCGACTTCCGAATTCATCGACTCGGAGTACGTCGCTGCCAATCAGTTCCCGGTCCGACGGCTTTCGCAGCCGATCCCGGTCTTTAATGTAGACGGCAGCCCCAATGAGGCCGGCTACATCCGGGACATCGCGGACGTGGTTCTCACGTACAAGGGCCACAGCGAGCGCGTCCAACTCGCGGTCACGCGCCTCGGCAAGGAGAAGCTCATCCTCGGGTATTCCTGGCTCCGGAAGCACAACCCGGAGATCAACTGGGAAACCCGGGAGGTCAAGATGAGCCGCTGCCCCGCCGGTTGCGCTACGTGCACCACCGAGGCTCGTTCCGAGCGCCGTGCGGCTCGCTCCGCCGCGCAGTTGCTCAAGCGGCTACGCTCCGGTCCGGTTCCGGCGATCTGCGTCGTAGACGTGGAGGACCGATCGGACGAGGACGAGGATGACTCCGAAGACCCTCCGGGGCCTCCGGAGAATGACTCCGAAGACTCCGGTACCGAGGACGACGACTCCCAGATCGAGGAAGGGGACCGGATATTCTATACCCGGTTCACCCCTTCCGAAGACATCCGGGCCACCGGAACCGTTTCACAGCGGTTAGCGGAGGCGTTCGCCCGGAACTCTGCGCCCCCTCCGGACACCATTCCGGAATGGGCCCGGGAGTTCGAGGACGTCTTCAACCGGGAGTCGTTCGACTCGCTACCGGAGCGCCGGACATGGGACCACGCTATCGAACTCGTCCCGGATTCGAAGCCCGCGAACTGTAAGGTCTACCCGATCTCTCCCCTCGAGCAGCGCGAGCTCGACGCGTTTATCGAGGAGGGATTGGCGACCGGACGGATCCGGCCTTCCAAATCCCCGATGGCGTCCCCCGTCTTCTTCGTCAAAAAGAAGGACGGAGGCCTCCGGTTCGTCCAGGACTATCGCGCGCTCAATGCGATGACCGTGAAAAACCGGTACCCGCTCCCTTTGATCAACGATCTTATTAATCGATTGAAAGGAGCTCGGTACTTCACGAAGCTGGACGTCCGGTGGGGTTTCAACAACGTCCGGATCCGCGAAGGCGACGAGTGGAAAGCCGCGTTCCGGACTAACCGGGGACTCTTCGAGCCCTTGGTGATGTACTTCGGCCTGACCAACTCCCCCGCGACTTTCCAGACAATGATGAACGACATCTTCCAAGATCTCATCTTGTCCGGGGACGTCATGATATACCTCGACGACATCCTCATCGCCCATTCCGACCTCACGCGCCACCGGGAGATCGTCCGGGAGGTCCTCCGGCGGCTCCGGGAGCACAAGCTCTACTTGCGCCCGGAGAAGTGTGAGTTCGAGAAGTCGTCGATCGAATATCTCGGGGTGATCGTCTCTCACGACCACGTGGAGATGGATCCGGTCAAGGTCGCCGGAGTCGCCGCTTGGCCGGTCCCGGAGAACAAGACGGACGTGCTCCAGTTCGTCGGGTTCACGAACTTCTACCGGAGGTTCATCCGGGACTTCTCCGACATCGCCCGGCCCCTGTTCGACTTGTCGAAAAAGGGCACCGCGTGGCGTTGGAGCGAACCGGAGGCCACCGCTTTCCAGGCGCTGAAGGACGCGGTGACCACGGACCCCGTCCTGATCCTTCCGGACGAGGCCCGGCCGTACCGGCTCGAAGCGGACAGCTCCGATCGGGCTTCCGGCGCGGTTCTCTCTCAGGAGGGTCCGGACGGGAAGTGGCATCCGGTAGCGTTCTACTCCAAGAGCTTGAGTCCGGTCCAGCGCAACTACGAGATCCACGACAAGGAGATGCTCGCGATCGTCCGCGCGCTCGAGGAGTGGCGACACTTCCTCGAGGGCTCGCAGCATCCGGTGGAGATCTGGACCGATCACAAGAACCTGGAGTACTTCCGGAAGTCGCAGAACCTCAACCGGAGGCAGGCGCGGTGGTCGCTGTACCTGTCCCGGTTCGACTTCACGCTGCACCACAAGCCCGGGCGCCTGATGGGGCGACCGGACGCGCTGTCGCGTCGCCCGGACCACGGAGCGGCTCCGGACAACCAGGACGTCACCCTCCTGTCTCCGGAGCTCTTCCATGTCCGCGCGATCGAAGGTGTAGTGGTGACCGGACCGGAACGTCCGGTGCTCCGGGACATCCGGGACGCGCTTGCGCGTGGTCCGGACCTCGAGGACCCCCTCGCTATCGCCGCGCGAGAGGCCCTCAACGTCCGGGGCTCCCGGTCGCTCCGGTCCGCGGAGTGGCGTGTGGACGACGGGCTGCTCTACTTCCGCGGCAAGATCGTGGTCCCCCGGGATCACGACCTCCGACGCCGGATCTTGGAGCAGCACCACGATACCCGTGTGGCGGGGCATGCCGGCCGCTTCAAGACGTTGGAGCTCGTCTCCCGGAACTACTGGTGGCCCCAGTTGTCCCGACACGTCGGCCGGTATGTCGCGACGTGCGACTTGTGTTGTCGCACGAAGGCGCTCCGGAAGCTTCCGGTCGGTGAGTTGCACCCGACGGAGGTTCCGGAAGAGCGCTGGAGCACGGTTTCGGTGGACTTCGTCGTCGAGCTTCCGGAAGCTCACGGGTACGACGCGGTGATGGTCGTCGTCGACGCGCTCGGGAAGCGTGCGCACTTTAACGAGTGCCACACGACCCTGGACGCCGTCGGAGCTGCGCGGTTGTACTACCGGAACGTGTGGAAGCTCCACGGGACCCCGGAGAAGTACATCTCCGACCGGGGTCCGCAGTTCATCGCGGAGTTCACCCGGGAGCTGTGGCGCCTCATCGGAGTCGCTCCGGCGACCTCCACGTCGTACCACCCGCAGACCGACGGTCAGACCGAGCGCGTTAACCAGGAGATGGAGCAGTTCATCCGGCTTTTCACTAACTACAAGCAGGATGACTGGGACGAGCTCCTTCCGGCCGCCGAATTCGCCTACAACAACCACATCCACTCGTCGACGCAGCAGGTCCCGTTCATGACCGACACCGGACGGCTCCCCCGGATGGGGTTCGAGCCGAACGGGCTGCGCTCGAAGGTGGAAGCGGTTAACGAATTCCGCGACCGGATCGCCTCCGGAGTTTCCGAAGCCCGGGCGGCGCTCGTCAAGGCTAAGGAGGAGTATAAGCGGTACTACGATCGCCGGCGCACTCCGGCGCCGGAGATTAAGGTAGGCGACCGGGTCTGGCTGGACGCCTCCGACATCCAGACCACTCGCCCTTCCGCTAAGTTCGCGCACCGCCGCTTGGGGCCCTTCCGGGTGCTCCAGGTCATCGGGCGGGGCGCGTACAAGCTCGAGCTCCCTCCCCGGCTTTCGCAGCTCCATCCGGTCTTTCCGGTCGTCAAGCTTGAATTGGCTCAGGACGACCCCTTCGAGGGTCGGACTGGCTATGACGAGCCTCCGCCGGTCCTCCGCGGTGCTCCGGACGCTCCGGACGCTCCGGGCGCCGCTCCGGACGAACCACCCGAGTGGGAAGTCGAGGCGATCGTGGACGCGAAGTACCGGTGGGGCTCGCTCTGGTATTTCGTGCAGTGGAAAGGTTATAATTCCTCTCATGATTCGTGGGTTAAACACTCCGACGTTTTCGCTCCGGAACTCGTCGCAGATTTCTACCGGAAGTACCCCGCCGCACCACGCGCCATCACGACCGCCACCTTCGACTCCCTCCCCTTCCGGGACCCCGACGTCCATGTCCGGACGATGCGTCGAGGCGCCGCATTCCAAGGGGGGGATGGTGTCAGGGGAGCCCCCGCTCCGGCCCCCGTTCCGGTTCCGGTTCCGGCTCCGGTCTCCGCTCCGGCCCCCGACCCCGCCTCCGCTCCGACCTCCGCCCCAGTCCCCGTTCCCTCCGTCGCTCCCCCCGTCGCTCCCTCCGCCCCCGCTCGCCCGCTCCCGCGACCCCGCCGGAACTCCGGTTCCGGATACCACGTGGCCTGTGACCGCGCACGGGACCTATGCGCGTCACTCCGGTTGCTCCGATCACCCCGCGCACGTGCTACTAGTCAGTAGGTATTTTAGGCGGCTCCGGGCGTGGGAATCCTCAGACGTTCTTCTCTTCGGATTCCCCACGCCAGGTGCGCTATACTTGTACTCAGTAGCACGGCCTGTCAATTAACCTTCGGATTCCCCACGCCAGGACCCTTGACTTCTCGGGCCGCGTGGTTGCCCTTACAGATTTTGAGAGAACTATTGAGCTCCGACCTTCACAGTCCACTTCAATCCTCCAAGAAATTTGAGATACAGTGACTGTAGTATATGAGGGTTTCCGCCTGTATTTTGTTTTCCCAGGGCATTCTTATGACCCTGTGATTGCCCTGCGAAACCAATTTTTTTTTGACCAATTTAAACTCCGCTCGCTGGCAGTGATCCAGACATATCCACTGGTCAGGATCCCTGGGAGAAAAGCTAAGTAGAATGGAAGCTTCCTATATGATCAAGTATCTCCCTCGAATTTTTCCGGAGGTCCCAGATGAGCTACAAGGCCAGCGGACGGACAACCATCGTAGCATCACTAACCATTCTCAGCACCTTCAACTTTACCTGTCCCTCAGTTCTTCTGTATAGCTATAGTCGACAGGTCCCTGAAGCTACTCTGGAGAACTGCGGGGGGAAAGATTGATAATTGAAGGAGAAACTTTGGATTTCTAGGGTTATGGTAAATTTTGTTTTTATTAATAAAACATTTCTAAGTACATAGCGGTGCGATGTGGCCTCGGGGTCCAGTCCATCAAAGACCCCGGAATTAAGTAAAGGCTCGGATCGCAAAGGACAAAGCATTGTCCGCCGTGTAAGCCTTCCCGGGCCCGGGGCCTTGCTGCAGAATAGAATCATGGCTATCCTTACAGCCGCTCACCCTAGTGAATTCCTCCCGAACCTCACGCGGCTTGATATCTATGGAGCGCCTGCCCAAAGCCGGGCGTGGTACCTCGCCCTCGTGGCGATGCTGAGAACTCGTGGGACCCTCTGCCGGGGCGCGGTGAAGCTGCAGTCGTTTTCCTTCCAATGGACACGGAATCTGTGGAAGTGGAAAGGAGAGGAGCTGCCCGCGGATCTTGGAAACAGCTTCCAGCCGCTAGTCGATGATGGGATGTCGATTTTCATTGGGGGTTGGGGGACAAACTGTGTTGGAGTAGACGAGTCCCCTCGCGAGGAATAGCACGAGCGCCGACAATGTATGCCACCCTTTGAGCTCCATCAGTACGCTGATTTCGTGCGCAGTTTCATGCGCAGTTTCCCCCTTCTTCATGTTTTGTTGCTCTCGTCGCCCAGCCGCACCCCGTCTCTCCCTCGCTAGCTTAGACCACATGTGCCCAACTTTAAGTAACCGATCCGCCACCCCGAATCGTTCCAATTCAATCTCTTCTCAGCCCTAGCCCTACCCAACACCCTCTTCGACAAGCGTGAATTACGATTGTATTGCCCCCCGTCCCGCCATCGCAGAAGCCCACATCGTGTCCTCAGCGGCGAGCAGGACAGTCCAGAGCGTGGCCCTTCCCTCCATCGGCTCCGGGCTCCCGCGCTGCCTCATACTACCCAAGCACATTGCCGTCAGAACCCCCGTCCGCACCACCTCGACTTCGCTCATCAGCGTGCCCTCCGTTGGCCACGGTGTTTCAATGCCCTCCGACTCGGAGCGTCGTCCAAGGCGCTTCGCAGCCCGTCTCGAGCGCTCCCTGATCCAGTAAGCACGCTGAGAAGTCTCGACGTCGCAAGGCCCCCCTCCCTCCGCTCGGCCTTCCTCCTCCAGCAGCTTCTTGCACCCGGGCTGTGGCCCAGGCACTCCGGACAGGGCACTCCGGAAAAGCATACCTCTCATCGGCTGCCTTTGCCAAGCGCGCCCCCGCGCGTACTCCGCCATCCACGCGCGCCCGCCGCCCAGTCTCATCCGGCAGCGAAATAACCCAGATCATCCCGTCGTCTCTCCAAGTGGGTGTCGCGAGACCGAGAAGTGGGTCCGGACGAGACTCGGCGGACGCTGCAGGAAGGCTCTTTATACAGAGAGGAGGGAGAGAAGACGGCAGGCAGGGCGGATCGCGAGGGAGGAAACGCGAGCTTAGCGGCGCTGCACCTCACGCCCAGTTGCTTCCCCCAGCGCAACGCACGGACCCGACACACCCTCCTCGCCGTCCCGTCCCACACACCGTAGATAATTCCCCCGCCACACGAGACGGGCCGGGCTCTCTCCCTCTAATGCGCATCGTGCCACCTGCTTTCTCCTGCCCCACCTAATGACACATCTGGACCGTTTCACGAGCCCTCCGTTCGTTGCGTCCGCACAACGAGCAGCAAGGCGCGTGCGCACCTCCTGCACCCGAGCCGGTCATCTCAGGGTACATACTATGGAGTAGGGGCGGCGGATGGCCTCGACGATATACAAACATATCCATTAATCCGGGTGTCTCGAATTACAGTACCTGCAGCGGGTATCAGTCGTGTATCGAATTGAATTGTACAGCAAGAAACCTCTCCATCCCCCTCCCCAAGCAAGTCCTTTCCGGAACGTGAAAGCTTCGCGGAAGACCCGCGCTCAGATGTTCTCCATGAACCGGCTCTCACCCCCGGGCATCACCTTATCCTCCTCCTCCGCAGCAACGGTCTTCTCGTCCCCGGTGGCGTGCGGCGCGCGCCCCTCGGGCGCCTTCTCCTGCTGACGCTTGCTCGGGCGGCGCGACACTGTCGCACCGTCACCGCCGGCACGCGACTGCGACAGCGTCCGGCCGCGGCCAGGCCCGCCGTTCCCCTTCTTGTCGATCTGCAGCCCGTCAGCAAGGCGCGGGGGTGGCGAAAGGAGAGAATACGCACCGGGAACCCATTCGCGCCCATCTCAAGCACCTGGTGGTGCCCCGAGTAGCTCGGCGGCCCGGCGCGCTCCTCGTCCGCGTCCGCGTACTCGAGCCCGTCCTCCTCCTCCTCAACGCTGCTCCCCTCGTCGTCCGTCTCGCCATCCTCCTCCTCGCTCGCGTACCCCGCCGCGCGTACCGCTGCCGCCACCGGCCCGCTGCGTTCCATCTGCTCGCTCGCCACGAGGTACCGCGCGCAGAGCATCCGCACGTCGTTCCACCACTCCATCATCTCCTCCCTGCTCCTCGCGCGGAAGCTCCACGCGTGCTCCCCGCCGCGCAGCCGGCTGATGCTCAGGCTCCTTCTCACCCCGCTCACGCCCCCCGCCTTCGTCGTCCCCGCGCCGTCCGTCCGCCCCTCGATGTGGAACTTGTGCGACTTGGCGCTGGCGTTGCTCGGCGGGCCCAGCGTGCACATCGGCAGAAACAGGCTGAACATGGGCTCGCGCCCGCCCGGCGCGAACGGGTCGCTCGACGCGTACTCGTGCAGGAATCCCGCGGGCGTGAGCACGAAGAAGCGCTCGCGGTACGCGCGCGTGTAGCGCTTCTTGCGCTCGAGCAGCCCCGTGTGCACCGCCTGCACGCTCGGGTCCCCGCGGCTCGGGTACTGGATCGCGCGTGGGTCGCGCAGTGGTGTCTCCGGGTCGAGCAGGTGGTCGCTGCGCCCCGCGAACGCGAGCCATTCGCGGTCCGGCGCGAGGCGCGCGGTGTGCGCAGCGAGCTCGCCGTAGAGCGCCGCGACGGCCACGTCCATGCGCGCGCGCCACTCGTCGAACGTCGCCCACGCGGACTGCAGCGCGCGCACGATGCCCTCCTCGAAGTGCGCGCTATTCTGCTGCATGATGATGATCGACTTTTGGAGCAAATTTTCCTCGTGGACCTGCTTGGTGAGCTGGCGCATTACTGCGGCGTTGGCGACGTAGGGGTCAGATTTGGCGGTCACGGACATGGGCGTGTTCTTAAACGAGGAGATGCTGGCGGTGAGGTCGGCGATGACGCGCGTGGAGAGCGCACGCTCCTTGGCGACGTTCGTAGCAAGCTTGCCGGTGTCATTTTGCACGTTCTGGGAAAGTATTAGCGCCGATTCGTGTTAGGCGGGAGGAGAAGATAGAAAATCGAAACCATGCCGACTACAACGTAGGAAACGATTGGAGAAGGTCATACGGACGAGCAGTAGACAATACTACTCTCAATGCCATCTTGTTCCACGTAGAGTCATACGCGCCGGTTCGTAACGAGCCACAACGCCTCGAGAGAAGGCGCAAGAGCGGGACAGCAGAGTGTGGCGGATTCCCGGACGTGAGCCACGCATCTGAAGCGTATCGTCTGTCGCACGCGCAATTTGGGGGGACCGCCACAAAAGAGTGCGCCACGAAGATTGTCCGCGGTGCAGACCAAGCGCGCCTCGAGGGCAGCACAAGGCAGCACGCGAGGGCGCGTGCGTGAAGCTCCAGAGGTTGGGCCAAGGGTATGCGACCGATCGAGACGAAACGAACAGGGATGTAGCGTGTACCAAGCACGGCTCAGACCACGAACGAATCAACACACCTTGATGTGCGCCTTGATTTCCGCGCGCAGTTTTTGCAGATGTTGGACGATGGAGCTGTCGATCGTACGCCCCAGGTTCGCGTGCTGGTCCGCAATCGCGCGCGTTTTGTCGCGGATATCATAGTAGATGTCCTGAGCCCCATCAGATCCCCGCACGTCTGGGTTGCGCGCGACATACCTGCAGCCCATTCTCGCCCAGAAACTGGTTGCCCGCGCGGAAGGGGACTTGGATGACGGCGCCGAGTTTAGTGAGCTCCTTCGCGGTGTTGTTCTGTATATCGGCGAGGCCCTCGAAGTAGGCGATGAGCTGCTTGACGATGGCCTTCCAGGCGACGAAGCGCTCGATTAGGATGTCGGAGGGGCGGAGGTCGTTGGGGGCGATGTTCTTCTTGATGAGCGATTGGCTGCGGGACATTGTGGAGCCTTGCTTGCTCGCGCGCGAGATGGAGGTCGCGCGCGATCTGGAGGGGCCGTCGGTGTCCATGGTCGTCGTCGTGGGTGGTGGAGAAAGGGAGAGCGGCGCTGCGGGGCGTTTATATTCGCCGGGAGCGTTGACGTCAAGCCTGCAGGACGTCACCCCTCCCCAAACACAGCCAACTACCGGGATATTCCGACAGTTCGCTTGCACAGAATCCAGATGACATGGAAAGTGAGGAACGAGTCTGGCGAGGGGACCCAATCCAGAAACGAGGCCGTTCTTCACTCTACCCGGTGAAAAAAAAACTGGAATTTTTCGGTAAATGAATGGAAAAGTGGGCAAAATGATCAATCGATCATGATTAGGCGCGAACTTGAAATGATTGCAGGCCAATGTATCCGACGTATGTGTGGGACAGGGGAGCCTGTCGAATGAGGTTCACGGGTGACCTGAGGGATAACAGCCTAACAGGAGATGGAAGAGAGTGCATGAAATCAGCAGATATTTTGTACATGATAATGCCCCATTATTCATTTATTCTCCATAGAGAACCGCAAGAATCAATCCGATTCCGAGTCCAGTGCCCATCGACATGCCATTTTTTAGCAGCGAGCGCAAGTTCTTGGAGCCACAGCTTCCCAGTCCACGCGAAAGAAAATCAAACGCAGCTTCACGCCACCAGAGTACGTGACACCCACTCTGAGCATCCCCACTGACACAAGGGAAGGATACCACTGTGCACTCTTTCAGTTCAATGCGAAGATATATCAAGCCAGGTGAGATTCGGAATGAATTCATTGGGAATTTGGGATAGACTGTGCATTCGATGAGGTTGGGTCCGTTGGGAGCAGATCAGGAATGATTAATGATTTGCGGATCCCAGGAGGCAATTTGGAGGTTTGTGGGTCCCCTGCTGCGAGTTTCTATGGCTGTAAGGAGCGGAGGCGCCCCTTGCTATAAATGTCTGGTATGCTGCAAGAGCCAGTGCGAAATCGAGGTCGTGCAGGTGATGCGCGTAAGGAGCGAGTATGTCTCCGACTTGAAAATCTGCCTCCCTACCAATTTGCAGACGGAGGAGGGTATGTGCAGGGTGTTTTCTTGTTAGCCCACTATCCCGAGTGCGGACGGACTCACGCCGAGTCCTTCCGCACTTGGGTTATGACCGGTGCATATGAGGACTTGATGGTCACCTTGAGCCTGAGGACAGCGGTTTTTGACTGCGACTCAATGAGGGTCCTTCCAGTAGGTCCGCTCTCCAGATTCGAGATCCATGGCATGGCCGGGAGTTTGAAGATCCGGCGAAGGAGATCTTTGTGATTCTTTGAACGCTGAGATCTCGAATAGTGCCGGAGAAAAGGGACGCTGAACAGAGAAGACAAGGACCCAAGCTAGCTTAAGTTGGCGGTTCATAAGGCGGGAAAAAGGGAAGAAGATGAAGGGAATAGCAAGCGCGAAAGGGTGGATATTTGAATGATGGTGGCTGCGGCTGACAACACCGCTTCTCCGAGTCCTCTGCAGACTTCGCAATTTGCATCTGGACTCTGTCTCGTCTCTCCAGCCACAAATTCTGCGCCGTCAATGCGGAGAATTCTGGCAGCTGTCTGAGCATCGTGCTCCCCTGGCCCATGATCTCTTCTGTCGTGGACAGTCGCGGAAATGGATGTGGCGTGCATCGAAATTCCCTCGACTGTGCCACTTCTCTTCAGCGAGGATTGGAGGATCGCTGGCAGCGAGGCTTATTCTGCGTCGCACAACCTCCTTCTGCTCGCCCCAGGGGCATCCACCACCGTTGGGATGGAGCCAAGAGCGGAAAATTGGGAGGTTCCCGCCGTGGAAAGTAGTTTCATTCTGCAGTAGTGTGCTGGTGGCTCATCATCACGGCGAGCATCTCACGTTTCTTGCAGTCGTCGCAGTTCGAACAGGTTGTGCCGCCTAACTTGGGGGCGATCTAGGGGTGCTTTGAGATGAGGTTTGGCTGAATGGGGTCGGGATTGGCGTATGCGGTGAGTCAAACTCTCAGTGCTAGCGCTCAGAGCTGCTCTGCACTTCCTTTCGGAAACCCATTTACACTTCTGCGGTGGTTGCACCATGATTTGGACGTTCGCGCCCTGAGACGCTGTGGGGAGCGCTCGATGAGAGTGCGAGACACTGACTGTCCTCATGCGCAGCAAGGACGTCCCGGATTCCTTTCAAAAACGGGAAATAGCTGGGCACGAGTGCGCTGCGTGACCCAGTGGTCATCGCCTGCGCTTTTCTGCTTCCCGTCTGCCAGTACATTGTTTCAAGCAGCGCTGCATCCGACCATTGGTCGCCACGAAGCTCTCTCTAATCTTGGTCGTTCTTGGTCTGCTGTAGTGTCCTTCCGAGGCATTGAATGATGTTATCCTTGCAGGTCCAGCAGAACAGCCATGGAATGACCCTTGTCCTCAGGCGAGCCGTGACCATCAAGCGACGACGCGTTTCCAAGTAGCATCCAGCGATTCAGAGATTCGGAGGAGCATGCGACAAGAGACTCTTTCGATAGCCGGCCCAGAACTTTTGCATGTCTCCTGTTAGTCCGTGAAAAGCTTTCGACGTTACGACGCACCTGTGTACTCTTATCTGGGGCCTCCCTGCTGCTGGCCGGAAAATACCGAATCTCCCTTCAAACACGTTCCTGGAATAGGAAGGCGGAATCCCATCAACCGGTACACTACTATTTTCTATTTTAACGCGGCCTTAACACTAACTCTTAATTCACCCTGATCTCCGCCGTCCTTGCTGCGCTCCACCACATCCTCCTGGTCACTCCCGCCTCCTCCTGACATATGGCGCCAAAACTAAAGCTCAGGCTCACACAAGCCTCGCCGCCGCGCAACTCGTTCACCATGACGGACTACTACCGCACGACGCGCGAGGAGATCTACTCGCCCGTCTCGCTCGCAGAGTCGCTCAGCGTGTGTCGCGTGCCCTCGTCGCGTACAGTGCTGAATCGCTCGTAGCCCGAAAGCCCATACGCGGACCCGTCCAAGGCCCCGCCAGCGCGCCTCGTACGTCTCGCCTCGGCCCTCGCGCATCACTCTGACCCCTCCCAGGAACACATCCGCGAGCACCCCAGCGATGAAGGAGAGACGGGCGAGGACGCAGAGCGACGCGTCAAAAAGCGTGCAGCGATGTTCCTGGTACGCGGACCCTTCCTTGGACATGCGCCACTGATTTCCGCTGTAGCACGTCTTCCAAGCCTTGTTCCGCAAGTGGCGCCGCCAGAAGGCGCGCGCCGGCAAATTCAAAGTCGCCTAGCGGCGAAGCTTCCAGGAGGCCGTCCATAACGCTTCGATCAACCCTCTATCTCTGACTCCATCTTCTCCTATATAATCCTAATCCTAGAGCTGTAAGTACCATGACCGAGACACCCCATGTAATATAGTATACTCCTAGTCCTATGCGTATCCAAACATCTACCTCATTGAATGTACATCCTTGACCTCACCGCACCATGGAGCGCGACTTCCTCAGCGAGGCTCCAAATGTGCTGATTCCGTTGAGAAGCACGGCGATCGCTCTGCGTCTTTTGAGCCGTTCCAACAGCCCACAGGCGCCTACAAGGACAGGCCTGGAAGGCGGGGATGGTGGGTCGTTCGCTCGCAGAAGGTCGGCGGAGCACGGGCGTGAAGACAGAGACGTCTTGATTCGCGGCGAAACTGAACGAGACAGGGCGTGCGAGTCAAATTCGGCAGAGCAACAGAGGGGTGGCCTTGCTGGCAGAATGTGGGAAGGGACCATCTGGGTGGCATCTGAGCTCGGGCGCGCGCAGCCTCAACGGGATATCAAGACGAAGAGATCTTGAATGACGGGGAATGGAGCGAAACTATATTTATACACCTCGCTTGTGTGCATAGGGCAGGCCCTCTGAGCATTCGTTCTCGATCCAATGGGGTGTCGCGCAGGAAGGGCGAGTCACGGACGAGTTTCGAGCGATCCAGAGAACTACATGATGCTCGTTCCCGCGCTGCCCACAGTGTCGCGCGATGGTGGACGACGCTAGATGCCACGGCTGCGCCCAGGAAACACCTCTAGCCCCCACGTCGCGAGTTGGTACCAACGAAAGCTCCCACACGAGTTGGGGGCGAACCCTATGGAGTGCTCCGCCTCGTAGGGCGAGGATCGGTATGACCCCAAGCATGGCCACGTTCGTACTCTTGCGCCGCTGGAGACCGTGCCCTGCGACCCTATCAGCTCCCGGTACGTTATGATACCACTGTGGATGCTCCTTCATCCCAGCTGCTTCGACTGTCTGATGTTTCGTACAGGGCTCGGTGCGAATAGTATGCACGCGTATCGGAATTGTGTCGGAAGCCCCGTCGGCCGAGCGGAGGGAGGCCACGAGACGGAGATGTGGTGGCTGGCTCGTTCCCGCCCTCGTGTGCCCATGGTACCAGTGGCACGTGGCCGACGCCAGTCGCCATGGACGGAAGGGTTCTCCAAGCGCCCGCGCGACGAGTGCAGACGGGGGGTCGAGCGGCGTCATGGTGCCCCTGCACGGGGAGGGGAGGGGAGTGGAGGGGTCGCCTGGAACGGTGGATCTGTCACAGACAAGGACGGTGGTCGTAGAGCGAAGTGGGAATTATCGAATCGATAATGAAGAGGAGCGAGGGATGCGAGGACCCGATATATCCGGGCTTTTGTGTCTTTCCTCGGCTTGGTGCAGCCAGGTCAAGTATGCGCATCGCGACGCGCGCGTTGCGAAGAACGACTAGATGCATTCGACCAAGGCCCGCCGCCGCACGCAAAGATGACGGAACACGGCACACACGGCAGTCGCGCGCGTAGAGCGCAGTGTCACGGCGCTACACGTCCGGCCAGGTCTGCACCCAAATGACGCTCGAGTTCAAGGAGGAAGGCGGACGCATTGAGAGGGAGGGCGATGCACCGCCGCTGGCGCTGACCGGAGGGACGCAGCGTCCGGGTGTGCGCACACTTTGCAAGGAATCTGATAGCCGTGGGCTTGGAACGGGGCCGAAGATGCGCTGGGATTGACGAGCGTATGCGAGCGTCTGAGGGCTCGCGGCTTGCACGCGAACTTGACTTCAGGGGAAGCGTCTCTAAGCTTACGAAGGAGAGAGTATACGGCGAATAATGCGCGGCGAGGGGCCGTGCCAGCGGGCGGAAGTGGTGACGTGGCGCCTATGCTGAGGGCGAGGTCTTTCCACTGGGTCAGTACCACGGACATAGAGAAAGCGGCTGGGTGACATACGTAGTCGCCCCAGAATCGCCCCCATCCTACGACGAGCTTACGTGACCTACGTGTCGCCGAGCTGACTGCACGTCGTCCTTGTACGGCCATCATCTGCATCTGCGTCTTCCATATTGCATCTTTATAGAAGGCGCCAGCGAGGCTGCAAAGTGCGTTAGCGCTCCCGTGAAGCCGCATTGAAGGATACGCACTTCGTAGCAGCACTTTGTATAAGTGCAGAGGAGCGCAAGAACGGTAGGCATCGATATATCTTGAGTGCAGAGAACCTTGCAGCGCCGCGCCCACTTGATCACGTTCTTTTGAGTCTTGTCTTGCTTCGAAACCGCGCGACAACGTACGTGCAGGAAACCGGTACGTAGGGCAAACCCGCATCGAGGAAAGGGATACTGGTGAAGTTGTCAAGAAGATACGCCTCTTTGATCGCGGTAGACGCGAGAGTTGGCTGCGTTCGACCAAGCGGTCAACGTGGATTTGAGGAAAGCGTGGCGCAGGTGTGGCCACACCAAGGTAGATGTGCCGGCCGGTCAAGTCGGTCTATGAGGTTAGGTACGTGTCCTGGGCCGCACAGTGAGCAGCGACGACGCATTCCATGTTAAGGATACTGATGCTGAACCGAGTTTGACTGCGATGCTGGGTGAGTGCTAGCTAGCAAAGTGCTAGTGACGGTGTAACTTGAAGTTTTGACTCTAATACTTCAAGGACCCGAAACGGACCTGGTAGCCAAACAGTCGGGATTATCAGGCCGAAGCACCGTCGAATTCGTTTCCTCTGCCTTTTCCACCGAACGCCGTCGTGGGCAGCAGCAGCAGCAACACTGCACCACAGCCGATGGTGGCCATGCGAAACGGACCGAAGCACTCCATCCAGCTGCCGTAGACCACCACAATCGAGTGCGTCCCAGATCTCTCTTATCAAAAAATTCAAGTAGGACTGAGTTCGTCAGATCTAGTTTGGTAGAAAACATGCGCTGACGCGACCTGAGCACAAGAAACACTACATATGTCTGGCTCATCCGGGACCAAGTGCGTGCGTTTGCCATTTCAGTCTTTTCACCTCTTTTCCGATTCTCTTTTCCTGATGATCCCAACCGAACTGCACAGTTCACACTGAATATCTGTGTTGATACCCTGCATATATGTCTTTCGCTCCTATCTGATTCCTTTTCCCTCGACCTCTTTTCTATCGTCCGCACTTATGCTCCTGTACTGAAGGAACCCTTGTAGAGGATATGCAGCCGCGGCGTCAACCCTTGTCGGACCCACGCATCGGAGCAGGCGAAGCGCTTCATCGAGGACAGTCGCGAGCAGCGGAACGAGTAGGTCCACAATTCCCATCTGCATTTTACTTTACTTTCATGGCCGTTTCCTGGCTCCCTCTCGATGTTGCAGTCTGCATGGCCCACCTCCCCTCTTAAGTGATGATCCAAAACGAACTGCACAGTTCACACTGAACCTCCGTGTTGATACCCTGCATATATGTCTTTCGCTCCTATCTGACCCTCCTCTTCCTTTTCTTTTCTATCAACCCCATCCCACATCAATACTGATGCCTCCTAGACTTGAATCCGGGTGTGTGCTAAGGCGTGTCCGCCTCGTGGAGTACACCGAGTGTCTCAGCCAGGCGCGTCCCTTCCGTTGCCGTTTCCTTACATTTAATGACGTGGCGTTTACAGGTCACCAAGCCGGAAGACTCTCGCTTGCATACGATCGAAGCCTGGCTCAGGCGCCACGCAGGTCGACTCCTCGATACTTCCCTACACTCTGCAGACGTGCTCGGCGCCCGCCCCACCAATGATCGGCTTCTTGCTGGGGAAGCCTGCCCTCCTGGGGTGTAAAAGATGTTGTGTGCAGGTGTGTGCAGGGGTGACGCTGCGTATTCGCTTTCCCCCTTCTTCTGCGGCTTTCTGGCTCGTTTCTCCGCCATTTGGAGCCTACGCTCGCGATGTCGGGCATGCAAGGGCAGGGCGTGCTGCCCTGGGACGCGTGTCGTGCCCGACGATTTCCCGGCCGACACGATGATGCGCACGATTGCCCGTACATACACACCATCGGGCTGGCCCAATTCCGGTCCATCCACCTCCGGGTCGCGATCCCACTTTGTGCGCAATCTGAGCAGGCCGCTTTCCCTTCCTCGCCGCCCCAGCCCTAGGGCTCGAGCAGTGCTCTGATCAAGATCCTTCCCGGCTCTGGCGTCAGACACGTCTCCGGGCGCTGTACATCGGCACGGTGGGCGGGCATGTACGGGTGGGGCGATCTGTCTTGGGGACGTTCGTCAGCCGCAGACATTGCGGCATATCCACCTCCATCTTCCCCGCTTCTGTCGGTGAAAGGCCACCTGCACAAGGCTCGGCAAGCTAGGCGGGCCTGGGCGTGCAGGGGAGGCTTCATTGTATTGCCCGGTCGCCCGGCGCCCTTGCGCGGGCACGCTCGGGGCTCGGGGCTCGCGGATTACGTCTGGTCGACGCCTACGCGGACGGACGGACCCCTCCTCTTGAGAGACGTGGCACATCCCTGTGCCGAGGACGAGAGATGCATCTAGGGTGCCACCACTTCTGCCCGCATTGACCTGCCTCGCCGGCGACCATCGCTCTCCGCTCCCAGTGGTGCTGCTTGTGCACTCGCCTCTCCGTGCTCCGTGTCATAGCACTTCTCTCCTCTATTCGTCCTGCCCTGTGTCGCCTGCGGCTTCATCATCACATCCCGATACCGACGACCCTCGAGATGCACGAGTCACCAACTGGGCGACATGATGGCGCGTCGATTCCACTCGGTGCTCGGTACCGCATACCCTTTCCGTCAGGCTGGAAGGGGATGGAGAGCAGCTGCCATCTCGGGTGTACACAGGCTCGCATGGCATCTCCAAAATCGAGATGGAGCGGTTGGCCTTTTAGTCACGCTTTTTGAATGGCGGCTGTCTGTGGTCCTGTTTGAGGTCCTCCTTAGGCTCCTATCAGCAGCTATCGGGCGTGACTCCGCTGGGATTCATTTGTCACCTACACCAGCGCATCGCGACCCCTGTCGTACTCCCATTGATGGACCAGCGCGCTCTTTGCGACGACTTGGTTGTGGCCGTCGCTTGACACCGCGCTGTCGTCGTACCGCTTTCCGGGGCAACTCCTGTTTCGTGTCTGTGACTCTTCAAACACTCTCTAAAGTCTAATAACATAGGAGTTTTCCAAGCAAGATCCTGAATACTTTTACGCCTCGGATGGCTCTGAGCTCTGTGACGGTATGCTTGAGTGCTGCCTGACAGACATCATCCACATGAAGCATTTCGTTCAGCACCCATCGCGAATCGTATACTGTGCTGACAGTCAGCCTTGAGTCAGCCTCGGGTCCCTATCCGGAGACGTGAACCATATTGGTAAGTGAATAAAATAAAGTGGATAAAGCAGAGGGCTCAAACGTCCAAGGTGCACCTGAAAGCAATGGCTCTAGCAACGAGCGGCCTCGAGAGAATTTCCCTCGAATCTTCCGAGAAGCCGTGCAAAAGCCATGCATTCAAAACGCCGAGTCTTCGCGCATGATTGTGCTGTTGTTGAGTTGCTGGGATTATCGGATGAAGAGAGGTCAATTTGAATTTGAGGTCAATGATCCTTTCCCGATAGTAGCGCGCCTTTCTCTGTTACCACGACATGGCTATTACCTCCTGCGACCACACTGGAATCACCGTCACCGACATCGAAAGATCTCTCGCCTTCTGGAGTATGTGTAGTCTCAAGCTCCAAGTTTTACTCCTCATCTCAAATCCTGCGGCCGTTGCAGCTAGTATCATGGGCTGCAAGCTCTTATATCGAGTCCGGAGCCCACCTCACGAGATCGCCGATCAGATCATGGGTGTCCGCGGTGTGGAGATGCTGGTGGCCATGCTCGAGGCGCCAGGAGGATATCACATCGAGTCAGTTTTATCATTTGAAGTTCTTGCTGTTTGTTCTACTACTACTTCTCCTCAGACTGCTCCAATACCTCGCACCTGCGGGTCGCGAGCACTTCCGCCCGCGTCCGTGCGATGTCGGCAGCGTGCACCTCGCGTTCACCGTCGACAATATCGCGGAGATGCTCGACGGCCTCCTTGCCGCGGGGTGTGTCGTCAATGGCAAGGCGGGCGGGGCACCGGACTCGGACGTCCTATATCTATATCTGCACGACTTCGATGGAGTGTGAGTCTCGATAGTTCTTTCTGCTTGCGGAAGACTGATGAAGCCAGGACTATCGAGCTCGTACAGCAGCCCAAGCGAACGGAGTAGAGCTATATCACAAATTTCTCTGTCCACTACAAAAGACTAACAGCGCAGGCGATTCCGGTTCTGGGGCTATGATTATGGAGTGCTTCTGCTGCTAGTGACCGCTGTGTCCAGGAATGGTGATGTTCGAGATGCGGCAGTGTGGTGGAGCGAGTCATTGACGGAGGTCGTGCCATAGAATGATATTACGGGCTTATCGAAAGTGACTGGCTAAACTGATAATCACTGTGGGTCACAGTGTCCCTCGCGAGCTAGATTCGAGCGGACAAAAGAGGTGTAAGGTTCCGTGACCACTGGTTCTGGGTCAGTGCACTGTAAGCGGGGCCAAGATACGGCAAGAAGGCCGTCTGACAGGAGGAGGAGGAGGAGGAGGTTCTTATACCGCGGTGGTCCCTATAAGGAACGTACAGAGTCGCGGTAACGCGCGAGATCTATAGAGATTCCAGTGAGTTGACTGTATTGGCCGAGAGAAAAACGAGACGCACTTCTACGCCCTGCGGCAGCCGGATAACCCGACGAAACGGCCCGTAGCGCAGCTCGCGATAGGGGAAGAATCGAGTCCGAGTCATCTTGGATGAATCGAGCGCAGCACAGTCCCCCTCGCTGGTCCGAAGAGACGGGTGCCGCACAGAGTCCGACCTGTAGCGTGATAGTCGGTGCCCGCGAATCTCAAGACGCCCTGGCTTCAAAGAAATGGACATGTCGGAGATTTTCACGCCTGGAAGCTCAAATGTGGCGACGATATTGGGAGTGTCAGGGTCATCGCAGATGTCCATCCTAGTAAAGGGATCATCGATATGACAGTCAAGCACAATTATACCAATGGAACATGTGCACACCTGGGACAAAAAATGGAGCTGTGCGATGGACGATCCACAATGCGAAGGCGGCCAGTAGCAAGAGCATCAAGCAAAGTGGACATCCTCCTTGTCGCTTGATGACACGCTGCCTCTGTGGGGAGTGCGCCTTCAGATACCATCCTTTGGGCCGGCGGGTGAGTAGTGAATGGGCGCCCCAGGTTCATTGCCCAGTTAGCCTTTATAGTACCCCGGACTCCGGAGTCCTGATATTCGGAGAACTCGACGGTGACTGAGTCATAACAAGTAGGTTTTGAAGCAGCGGCGTCTTTGAGGCGTTGCGGGAACGTTTTCCCCGCTGAATTTGCTCAAACTGACTCGCAGGACTTGCACTCTCGACTAGCTGGTTTAGGTTGACTCACCGTTAACGTTGAGAACAAGTCATAGTAACGAATCATGATCACTGATCTTGAAGTCACTGATTGTCATCGACAATTGTTGCCGGGCACCAAACACCAGACTTTCCGCGCCCACTACCTCGGTCACGGTGCGACTCGGAACTTGAAGTTCTCATGACCCCTTCAAAATCCGGGCTATATCACCTTCGACTGCCTCAGGAACTCGTTGACGCGATCATTCACGAATTGGATGATGACAGTCCACCTCTTCTAGCTTGCTCGAAGGCTGCAAAGACTTTCCGCGTCCCGTGCCAGCGCCGCATTTTTCGCTCGATACTGCTGTACAGCGAAGATTCGGGTTTCTCCAACACATTTCTTCGGGCAGCCGAACTTCTCGCCACCTCTCCGCATCTCGCAGTGTACGTCCGTGACCTCAGAACCCCGCTGCCGACAGCGGAGAATGAGATACAGTCTCTAGAACGTGTTCTGGGCGCACTGGACAACGTGGAACGTTTCATGATCGCAAATACAGGAGAGTCTATCAACTGGAGCCCCACACCACCCCGACTAGTGTCCGCCATTTGGAGGATCATCACGTTGCCTTCCCTAGACCACCTTCACTTCGCGAATATATTCAATCTTCCCTACTCGCTGGTCTACCGTGCCGCATCGGCCACCCGGGTCCTATCACTGGACGGCGTGCGCATTCGCGGACCCGCCGGAAAGACCCCACCAGCACCCCCGGTCCTGCAACTCGAGCACCTGATCCTCATGTCTCGAAGTCTCAGGGCTGTTTCTGAATCTCTGATCGACCTCATGCAGCACGGATATCTCCAGCGCCTCCACAGACTATCCCTCACGCTAGCGAGCGGCACAATCCAGGACTATCTCCAGATGTACACCCCGCTATCTGGCGTTGTCCGGCACCTCGAGATTGATTATAGTAGTAAGCCCGTGCCAGTGCGCTCTGTTACAGCCGCCGCTGACACCGGCCTCGCAGCATGTACCACTCCCATAACATTTCCGCGCTTCGCGCTCCTCCAAGTGCTTGACCTCAGTTTCTACCTTGGCATGGCGCGCCACCTCCCCGCCACCTTCGTGCACATCCTCTCGAACCTCCCCACAACAGCGCCTCTCGTCGAGCGCCTCAGCTTCACTTTCGGGATCATGCCTCAGATCCCGGAGATCCCCTGGACGCGTGCCACCCCGTTCTGTTTATTCGACGACGGGTTCATGCAGCGGAGAGCGCTCCCCCGCCTCCGCAGCGTGACGTTCTGCCTGTACCTCATGATGGACTACTTCTTTGGCTGCCAAAATGTGTCGTATGATGGGTTTATTGGGGCTGTGGAGGAAATGCTGCCTGGGCTCCGGGATATTGATATGCTGGCTTTCTCCAAGAGAAATCCGGGCTATCAGTACCAAGATCATTTGCCTTAGATTAGCGGCTCGTGTGAGTAGTAAGTACTAATTGGCCGAAGACCTAGTCTTGATCAGCGGCAATCAGCGCATCAGCCGGCTTGGCACAGCCACACGGACTTTTTCTTTTGCGCACAGGAAAACAATTGCGCTGCATGCCTGGACAGTTTGCGCGCACCTCAAAAAAAGTTTTTTTTGGGCATTGCTCAGAAAGTTTTTGCTCAAGGCCAAAAAGTTGCTCAAATGACACATTTTTGCGCGAAATAATAAAAGTGCAGTCTGACCGCCATAGACTCGGACAAAAACTGATCCATAAGTTATGATAGAACCAAAATTCGAAAAGTCTCATACATATCAGGTCCTTGTTCTAATTAAGGTGCTAGTTGCTCCTAGACAGACGCTTCAACCAACAAGAAGCTTATTCCCCGGCCCTTGTTGAAACACGGTGCGGCACTCGGCCCGAATAGAAAAGGTGGAAACAACAAGTACAAAGTGGCTGTGCCACGCTGATTGCTTCCTCGAGTCACAGCGGCGGATCGTAAATAATGGAAGGTCCGAAGTTAATCCCGTTAGTTAACATTTCGTAAAATAAATAAAACGGCCCGAAACTACCGCTGATGCGTCTGATTTCGGCATCTCCGAAATCTAATCGGAAATCTAATCTATCATAATTGGATTAGATCTCCCCGAAACTTGAAGTTTTATGAACATCGAATGTGTAGAGAATTTGACCGCCGGGACCGCCGGGACCGGCGGTCGCTTCCGTGAACGATTGCACGTACCCTGAAGGACTTCCTCGTACCATTCACGGCCCTTCTTGTCATCAATTCTATCTATTGGCGGCCGCTCGCTTCTTCAAAGTACAAAACGGTGTCGAGGCTATCAATTATGTGGCCGCTGGGCCACATTTGAGAACACACACCTTCAGGACTTGAATCGTCCTTCAAGACCTTACTTAGGTCGTGGACGATGTTCCGGGTCGTTCACGGTTGGGTCTCCGTGCAAGACCGTCAACATCGTTCACGACTGTCAATGTCATTAACGCTTCCAACACTCGTTCATGTTGTCTACTTATCCTTCACTGATAACCACACTCCTGCAGGACTACCGAATTCGTGAACGAACATTTTGATCGTTCACGAATCTTTACAGCCGTTCAGGACTCACCCTCAACCTTCAGAAGCACCAGAACACGTTCACGCACGGCCGGAAAGCTTCACGAATCGTGGCACTCGTTCACGAATCGTGGTACTCGTTTACGATTCTCGCATCCGTTTACGATCCTCACACCCGTTCACAATGTACTCTATCCCACAACCCATATGCGAGCCCCAGATATTCCCGTGCTACGTTCAAGTGCTCCGACTCCCTTTACGATGGGCACTGTCAAACTATGTAAGTCGAAAATGACACGCTCGGCTCCTTGTCCCCTTCTCACGAGCGTCGATGGACCCGCAGGCCACTGCGCAAGTATCGTATAATCACTTGGCCCATCTCGATGAATGCTCCCTTTGTTTTCGAGATGACACCCGTGCGGACCAGTACATGACGATTCCATTCATGTCGCAAGGCAAATCAAACTCCTCCACTTTTGGTTTCTGGTTCAAAAAGGTGTTTTCCTTGGTTACCTAGCGCTTCCGAGGACTTATTCAAATCCTCAGTGCTTGAGTAACCCTGGTGTCTGTAAAGGCTTCAAATCGGAGCCTTCTATACCACAAGGCACTCGTAACCGCAAGGACGCCGAGTTCAGATGTCCTGGGAAACTTTGCCTGCACCGCGCGACGGCACGAAATGGCTCTAACTCGTGCCACATTGGCCTATGTGTGGCGTGTTGTGTTCTGGCGCACCAGGAGACTCTGGGGCTCCCGTCCTGTCCCTGCACATCACACGCTGCCTCCCTACAGAAAGCGGCTGCTCCTGCCACTGCAGTCCCCGGGCCGACGGCAAATCCTGCTTCGGTCCCGCTAGCGAGACCAAAGACTTACTCACTCGCCATTTCCGATACATACCGAGGTCGTCTCCTCGAGCTGGACAACGAGAACCACGAACGTGTAACTGGTGTCGCTGAAGGAAGGTCTTATGCTCGCCAAGTCGTTAAGAAGGTCACATTCCAGTGGTGGACCGAAGTACGATCTCTTGCATACCTGAATAATGTCCTTCGCTGAAAAATCTTCTAGAATGGAGCGGAGCCCGATACCATGGACGTTTTGGCTCCGTCACATCCATATTTTCATCCGGTGCATTCCAACGACATGATCACTCTATACGGCGTGGACAAGACCATGTTTGACACCTTCTACCCTGCCGACAACATCTGGAAGATCAGCTCTGTCTCTACGCCACCCCAAGTAATCGAAAAAAATGTGGTCCTCCAGTATCGTAGCCGGGGAGTCAAAACCGGGATTGGCATGCCGCTTGGGGCGCAACTGAGGCTCAACCATAATAACCAGATTGACCTGACATCTCCAAGTGGCCCGTCAACTCCGGTTCGTGATACCGGCATAAGGTGTGATCCTGCAGCCTCTTTTGCACCTTTATCTTTCAACTCATAGATTCACCAGTGTCAGCACTTCGACATCTCCATCTCGTCCAGCTTTACTGTCAACTCCCTTTCGATTCCCCCTTGGCTCCTCTCCGTTCCCTCCTTCATCGTTGTTTGGCTCATCATCGGGATCATCGCCGTTTGGCTCATCGGCTCAGAGTTCACCTTTTGGCTCCGCTTCATTTGGCACCCCAGCCTCCATTCCCTCATCCTCATCTCACACATTCCCTTCAACTTCGGACTCAGTTACTCAACCGGGATCATCTCCGTTTGGCTCGTCAGCTCAGAGTTCACCTTTTGGCTCTGCAGCCTCTGCTTCATTTGGCGCCACGGCCTCCGTTCCCTCGTCCTCATCTCACGCATCCCCTTCAGCTTCAGCCTTAGTTACTCACCCCTCCCCCATCCCGTCCAACCCATTCATATCATCTGATGTCCCTGCGGATACAGGGGCCCCCTCGGATGCGCTTTTGCGCGGAATCATAACGGTGGCCACCAAAGGGCCTTCGATGACCGGGTGGCCCTATAAACATACTCGACCCATGGCCGCAGGTTTCCTGCTCCTGGACCAGATGGGGGGCACTCCCCGATCCCGTCCCCAGGATTTTTTGACGGTATTTGGGCTCCCGTTTGTGAAGAACACCTACAACGACAACCGTAAGGTGTGGGATAACGCATGCATTGGGGGCATCAATCCGGAACAGCTCATCGCCGAGAACAACGGTGGTAGTTGGCGAAGTTTCCGCACAAAGTGGAAGTAAGTAAGACACCACGGACTGGACAAAGATTTTATACGTAGTATTATCACATCTTTAATAACAATATGCCATCCGCGCAATGCAGGATGATAAAGATAACTAAGTTACATTGTGCTGCTCAGCCCCGACGCCCACCCTGCTGTCGGCCTGTCACGAGCAGTTTCTCGCGCTCGGCGGCGGTGCACGCAGGGCCGAGAATGAGCTCATTTTCCTGGGGAAGACCGTGAGCACGATCATCCCACCGTGCACCCCGCCCATGTGGACCGCATCTCGCTGCGTAGCGGCTCAACCGGCCGTGCACCTCGCCACCAATCCGAGCGCGTCGCACGGAACTCGACCGACAGCCCGCATGTTCAAACATCGTCGCCTTGAGACCGGACTCGGACGGGCGGCACTTCGAAGCTCAAGTGGGGCACCTCACCCGGCGAAAAAACTTGTGCCATGGGTGTTCCGTACGCTGCGTCAAAGCAGCTCGTCCGGGCCATGGAGTCGTCGCAAACAAGGAAGAGCTGGCTTGGAGCGCACATCAGTGACTGCGCCAAGCTCGGCCGAACGGCCCGACGAAAGATGACCATCTCCCCGTAGGTCTACCTGTTGGGACAGCTTAACAGACTGAAGCACAACAACATCAATAAGGAGTCCACGGGGAGCGGGCGACACATCAACACCAAAGTCGGACCTCGGCCCCAAGTCTGAGTCGACTACTGGTTCGCAACGTCCGGGCCATGATAGCCTGACTGAGGCATACGGTGGGCCACAACTGCAGGCGAGCCGTTTAACCAGGAGACGGCGAGGGTGATGGTGGTTCTCGCTAAAGAACGGCCAAACACATAGTCGTGCTTTATACAAACGCGTCGCGTCGCATCACGTGGCCGTGTCACGTGCGCGTTTTGGCTCGAGTCCTTACACCTCGTGCAAGCCTCGTGTGTCTGCATTGCGAGAACCAGCACAATGCCCTCCCTCCAGGATGTTCTGTTGCGTCTAAACAAGTTTCCTGCACTCTCTGAAACTGTCACACTAGTGCAGTTAGCTGCCTTCCTGAGACTTGTTACAAGATTATTACCGGCGATCCGCTCAGATGAACTCAACAAAAACAAGTCTCATTCATCCGATATTTCTCTTCCTACACCGGTGGTCAAATTTCTGGTTGCCTCCCTTAGGCTTCCAGAATCTACAGTACTTCTCTGTTGGGCCGGATTCGGAGACTTCGCTGGTGAACTGAATGATTTGCCAACTGACGACGAGGCGTTCAGTTCATTGGGCCCCGAGTTTGGAATCGGTATGTTGAGTCGATTTTTGAGACCTCAGGCTTGGTCTCATATCAGACCAGTTGGGGACAGTCTGGAGCCTCCGACAATATGCACGACGGATTTCTGTCGCAATGCTGCTTTGACGAAACGACAAGAATACAAAGCCACTCTGTTTACACTACACCGAGGGGTTTTACCTATTACAATCGCATCCATGTATTGTCAACGTGTGTTTGCGCATTACATTATCTTGTTGTTGATTAACAGTTGGGATAGATTGTCGTACTACATACCACCACAATTATAAAGTTCGCAATGCAGCCGATCCTTTTGCGCAACGGGAATATTATGGCGGAATTCCGGATCACATCATGGTTTCAATGCATCATGTTGTCGAAAGACAGCTTGCAGTCCTTTGGGAGACGCAACTGGTCTTCTCTCAGTAAGCTGTTAAATCTCACCGGCAATTCCTTATATTTATGGGCAATAGCACGTCAGCTGAAGCGGCATCAAAGATCTACAATGCGGCTCTCCGGACTAGTTCAACTGACTCTGAGAATATGCTGCGGCCGACCACAGTTTGGGATAGTTTCTTTCTCCATGCCCTATTGAGGGAGGCAACAAAATTCAAATCTAATTTATCGGTACCGCATAAGGGCTCAAATACAGATCGCATGAATGATGCACTGAAGGCAAGAAACTACCGCATGGCAGGGACAGGACAAGATCATTGGGCACATGCGTGCCAAGGCTGTATGCGAATTGTGAACAATGGTGTGCTTCATCCGACTAATTTGTGCAAAATGTTCTGATAATCAATAGGATCGAGTCGCATCACTGGCTGTGTAACTGACGGCGTGACAGTAGGACATGCTTGCTGCGGGGTTCATGACTGCAAGATACCCCTGGAAAATCAGCGTGCCTGGTTCTGTCCTTCACACGGAGACCTGCGGCTCATTTGCGCTGTCACTGGATGTGATCATAGGTCGGAAGCGGGCTGGAGGACCTGTAGTGATCCTTCTCACCGTGTGTTCGAAGTTGAGCGACGCGCAAAAGGGAAAGCTTTGTTCCAGCTGCGAGCTAGGTTAGCCCGAAAGAGCGGACAAGCTGAACCCGCCCCGCCTGCTTCCGACATAGATTATCTTGATGAAGCGGATGAAGATGAAGAAATATCGGATACAGCACTCCATCCACCAACCAAGATTCGAGGCCGCCTAAGTCGCCGATGGACACACAACGAGCAGCTCATGGTCCGGTGCTGTGGCATTATCATTTCGCGCGCCACATTCTTTGGATCAGAAGCAATCACATCTGTCAAGGTATGTTCTCCATTCGCTCCAAAAAAGTGGTAGTTCATTTCACCCTTAGGATTTCATACACGTCACTTTCCCTGTTCATTATCCAGGATCACTCCCCTCCTACATTTTCTACGACAACAATTGTCATCTTTTGCGCCATTTAAATGTGTCCACAAGCCCGCTCGATGCCCGCCTCACTGTTGTTGGCTTCCCTGTAGACGCATTTCACGCATACCGAAAACATAAAGAATCCGACGACTTCTGTGTCATGAATTGCTCGCCGGCCAGCTTCCCAGAAATCATTGACGGTGACAGTTGGATATTCAATTCCTCAGCGGCGGAGCAAGCTAATGTATGGTTTGGCAAATTCCACCCCATCGTCAAGGAGATGCCTGTTCTCCGTTACAATTTCTTCCTCGACGAGATGATTGGCTTGAGAAACGACTGGATGGTGGAGAAGCTTCAGGCGGCAGGACAAAAGCCGCATTTTGTTCCATTGGATGACCTTGAAATCCGGGAATCATCCATACTGTAGCTTCAGCAGCGTACTATTTTGTCTATCTACCAATCATTAGTTATTCTGTAGTCCCAATCTTTGCCGCATCTACTTTAGACTCCTTCTGCGCCTCCTTGAGAAACGCTATCCAAGGTTTGATGCCAAGATATGAATCCGGAATATCACCGTCTATATGTGCCTTCACAACTGGGATATGCCCCACTTCGATCTGCAGTCGCCCCGCAGTGATCGCTTGTCCAACCCAGTCGGCTGCAACATTCAGGAAATTCCCCAGCACCGTATTGGGAATCGCAAACCGTCCCGCTGCTTCGCAGGCTTCTCCGGGCGTGATATGGGACACAATATACATATACGCACAGAAGACACTGAGAGCGCAAGTGGCAGACGGTTGCTTGCTCCTGACTTGAGCCTTGATTGCAGCTGATATTACGTTGGAGTAGCCTGAGGGGCCAGAGAGCCAACGCAATTGGGCAGGGTCCCGCTCCGAAGGTACAGCCTTGAGTTTATAGAGTTTCGATTTCGATTTCGATTTAGAGGCGAAGGGATGCTCGGGACCTGGTGTACGATCTTCATCGTCGTCATCAGCGCTCAAGGTCGAAAAGCGCCGCTTTCCGCTCATCCCACTGTCTGCCTGCAAACAACGGCATTAAGTAGAACATTGATTGAGGTCACAGGACTTACTTCGAGTTTGATCTCGCTCTCCTTGCCCACAGCGCGCAGACTGTCCGCGGTGTCAAGGAATATATGGATACTATACGGGCATCCTGTGCTTGGATCTGCTTGCGCGACGGCAAGCTCCGGAACATCTGGAGGCCCTAGGTATTCCGCGTCTTCCTTGAGACGGTAGAAAGAGGAGCGAAGCACCATAGCAGCAACTTTTACTTCCACGGACAAACGAGCAGAGCCGATGATTGCCTCCGCAGAGCTCTGGAGCTCCTGGATAAGCTCGCGCGTATCAACAATAGATTTCCCTCCCCTCTCCTCAAGCTTGTAGACGGCGAGAATGGTGGCTCGGGGGACACTGCTTGACCCATGCCGCTCGTCAGAGACAATGACAAATATCTTGGACATAGGTCCGGGTTCGGTGTCCGAGTCGTCCTCGCCCAATGGCAATGGCGAACCTGGCGTAGGAGACTTGTGAGAAACCGAAGGCGCAGCTGCTACTGATGCGCCATCGCCCGCAGTCTGTAAGTAACGGGTAAGCTGTCATATAAGATCCCGGGAGCGGAGAGTTACAAGGGCTTGCTTTAGGCCAGAAGCCACTGGCACTGTGATAGTTCCGGCTGCAAAAACAGCACGGAAAAGGTCGTCCACACGTCGCGGAGCTGCCAGTGTATCTATATAATAATCCTCCACCGGGTTTTGACCAGCAGGCATCTGAACGACAAGCCAATTCACGGATACTGTGTCACCGATGATCATGTTGCGCGCAGCAAGAGAACTGGATTTGACGTTCCACGAGGGGTCGAGACGTCTGACTCCTCGATAAGTCCTAATGATTTGCTAAAGATCGAAGGGTGTCAGTAAAAGAAACGACGACAGAGACACAACTAGAACCTTCAAGAAATCAATATCTAGTTGTTGCCTGAAAAAGAATAAGGGAACGGATGAATGTAGGATGGAATGCACCATACAAGTATCCGGCATCTAATATATCCCTTTTGCTATCGGGATGGGGGTCCATGGGTTGCAACAGACTCAAATGCGAGGATGTTGACGGTGTATGATTGAAGTTGGGTTGAAGGGACTTGTTCTCGGGTTGTCACGAGTTTCGACATTCTCAGTTAGGTCATGTACGACAACCGATAGCACATATATATATACTCGATTCACCTCTAGTCACGACGCACTGCTGGCCTCTGCATGCAAGACTACTTACACATCCAACTGATTTGTCGACGATGCGCGCATGGGCGCACCAAGGAGAGGCGAGATGCGGCTCGGCGCACCACCAACAGGGTCAATGGTTCCTAGAATCATGGCGACATTGACATCGCCAGTGCTTAGGAGAGAGGTGGGCACGAGCAACAAATGATCACGGTGGATTTACTCACGCGGGATCCGGCTCGTTTCGAGTCAGTTATACGCTGTGTTGGATACAAATGGGCTGGGAGTAGGCCACAGTGTATCGCGGCGAGCCTATGTGCAAGGAACAGGAACTGCGAAGGCAAGTCAGGGATGAGCCAGTGATGTAGAATGAGTTGCAGGGCACAGACATAGTGTAGTGCTGCAGATAGATTGTACGGCGGGCTTAGCACCAGGTCTGTGCTCGCTCAACTTGCGGTGTGGATGCGGCGACGGCAATCTGTATCCAGGGAGGCGAGCTGCAGTGCGAGGGAATGACGGGAGGGAAGAAGAGCGGCCGCAACTCGGGCAGACCTGACCTGGAGAGCGCGTGGTGGCGGCGGGGGCAGGATGAGTCCGCAATGTGAAAGGGATGGAGGGACATAGCGGGGCACATGTGCATGCCCCCAAACGCGAGGTTGCCACGTCGCTTGCAAGGTGGCTGCCATCTGGGTGCCCATCAGTTCAGCGGCGGAGCAACTTTCAGGGATTCACTGTCAGGACGCACACATATCTGTTGTTGCTGCCCTTATGCTTTGCTTCGTGGTGCACTAGCTCGCGCTGCATCCAGAGTCGGTTATTGTAGAAGAATGGGTTTGGGTGGGACACACCTCCGCAGAATGTTACTTTGGTGTTGCGGACCAAAGAGCGCCATGAGCTGGCAGTGCACGGAGGTAGACTCAGTTGAGCGTGTCAAGGGCGGCTGCAGTTTCACGAGCTGAACGGTGCGGACGTGCACGGATCATCGCACATCGCCAACACATCGCCGGCAAGAGGACTGTTTAGTCAGATCGTTAGAATCTTAGATAGGCTTGGGCTAGATCTAGGATCTAAAGGCTTCGGCTGCCCCCAAGCTGCCCCGTTGTTATGTCGCCGTCGCCGTTTGGTCCAACTTGTAGTACTTAGTAGTGGGCACAATGCTGGAAACTGTGGTCGTATGATGATATCATCGCTAGCGGCGGTATCCGAATTGTGCGCCAAACCAAAACCCGCTCGTGCATGAATGAGAAGTCGTCACGCGTAAAGCTTCAAGCTTCAAGCTTCAAGATTGAAGATGTATTTCAGCCAAGCTGCTATTATACCAACCCCAAGGATATGCTACTTAGATGTCATCGAAAGGGAACATCTGAACCCCGTAACTGCTGCTCTCGTACATGGTTTCGATAGCCTTCTCCCTCGTCACCTCGAGATCTTCCATGATGAGCGAGACCCCGGCCTCGGGTGTGAGGACGAAAGCCGCAAATTGTTCCGGAGTCAGAGGATAAGTGGAGTCAGGATGGATGGAAAAAAGTCGTCGGAAAGTTTCATTCATGACATAGATGCCTTGTTCGCCGTAACTAGCCCAACGTGTTGAGATGTAGCCTGAAAATGCAGTAGAAAGACTCACTATCCAGGTTGGACGTTCTTGAAGCTCATTAGATCGCCCGCAATGCCCTGAGACTTGGACGAGTTTTCTACGGCATTCTTGTGGGCTTTCTGCCAGAATACGCTGCGCTGGCGTGGACCATCAGCGGCATTGTTGTAATCTTCAATTAGCGCGTCAAAAATTGGCTTCATGTGCTTCAACCGTCTCTCGACGTCCTTGAAATCGACGCGGAGCTTCCATCCAGAGTGTAGAGCTTTAGGAATGAGGTCTGTTTCAAACCTGTGGCGGGTACAGACCAGGGCACAGGCCTGTGTAGTGGCAACCAGGCCTAGACAGTTTCCTGGGCGGGGATCGGGTGTGCCAGTGGTGATAGCGTCGTCCAACCTCCGGGCAAGGATCTCAGAGAGTTGGAGTGGGAGTGGACTGTCACATAACGGGCAGATGGTGTTTGCATCGGGGACTGAAAGACTTGGTCAAAGCAGCAAGTAGGATGGATATATAACCGACCTGGATCCTCTGGAGGTTCGTCTTCAATCATAGGTTGAATCGGAGCAAGAGTTTGCCTACGAAAATTGAGAACACTCCTCATTTCTACAATATTTAGCGTACATGTCATCGTCGTTCTTGATCTTGTTGTCCATTTCACGCTGTGTTCGCGCAATCTGCTGAGCTGGAGTCAAGGTCTTCGCCCTGCCCGAGCTGGTGCCGCGGCGCCGTGCGGGGTCAGTTGCCTTTGGAAGCTTCCGATCACCGAGATTGTTGAAGTGCTCAACGAGGGCATCCATATCCATCAAGTGCCGGCGGCGGGTCGTCATGACGGAGTGAAGAAAAAAGCAGCGCCACGGTGGCACGCAACGATGAAGAACCACGTGAGGCGGAGGAACGGCGGTGTTAACGAAGGACATGGGGCGGCTCGTGAAGGGTGTTACAAGGTAGCCGTGAAGGTCCGCCGGGGCCGTGAAAGATTTGCCACATCTTGAAGGTTTCAGAGCAGCTCGCGGAGGGTCGGAAGCAGCTCGTGAAGGCTTTGCGTGATCCTGGAGGCTTTGTAAGATCGTGAAGTATTTGCGTGATCGTGCAGGGTCTTGCGAGATCGTGTAGGGTTTGCGAGACCGTGAAGGGTCGACCATCACCTTGAGGGAGATCAAAGTCGTGAAGGATGTGTACATACGTTCAAGATCGATCAGAGTCCTGAAGGTCCTGCGTTTATCGAGAACGGGCTGGCATTTGGTGAAGGACTGCGTCTACTCGTTCAAGAAGTCGTTTGTCGTGAAAGATGTGTACAGTCGTGAACGTAGCTACGGATCGTGAAGGATATCGACCGCCGGTCGCGGCCGGTTCCGCCGGTCCGCCGGTCTAATCCTCTACACATTAATCGTTCTCGAAGTTTTGTTGTAGCTTTCATTAGCTTCAAAATGTAATCTTAAATACGGCGAATAAATGAACACGAAATGACTGCCGAAATGCAAGGTATCGGTGTTGCCGATACCCTTGCCAATACTCCATATTTTGTATCACGTTTCGAGCCCGCTGAAATGAGAAGTAGTGTAAGTCGTTTAGAACTCCTCAAAACCAGTTACGAAATTCCACGTTTCGGTCATGTTTAAACTCGTCTGCAGATCATCTGCAGATGGTCTGCAGATCATCGTCCGTGGCACCAATGTGTTTGCAAGAAATCGATACTGTACAATATACACCTACGTCAAGCGCGCTGCGAGATACCGGGCCGAAAGTACGTCGTTCTGCGTGTTCACCTTGCGAGCACCACTGCTGAACCTGAGCTTCTGCTTCCACTCGGTGTACGTGTGAAGCTTTACTCGCATGGTTTCCATCTCCTTCAGCCGTTTGATGAACCATCGTTCGCAGTTGGCGTTCCACCACCCCGTGTTGAGGCCGGACGACGCGAATGCGGTTGGCTTGGGCCACCAGGAGATGTATTTCAACTGGTAGCCGTCGGCTTCTTTGTTGCTGGTTTGTCCTGTAATAAGATGAGCTATCATCAGCGACATAAAATAAAATACGTACCCGTTTCGAGTGTGTAGACGCCGCAGACAATACCAAGTTCGGCCTCCGTCAGGGTTTCGTGCCAGAGGGCGCCGTCATTGGTCGACACGCGCGCGCCAGTCTTGAGGACATCCTCGGAGGGGGCGAGACAGGCTATGTCGGTGAAGTCCGACAGAACTAGGCGAGCGAGCCGGCCCACAATGCCCCCGTAGAAGAGCGCGGCGCGACCGCGTGGCGAGCGCAAAAACATGTCCCGGCGCTGAACGTACACCCCATAATCGACGAGCGTTGGCTCATAACCGGGAGGGCGGCGCCCTAAGGTCGGCTGCGGAGGGGAGGCGAGAGAGACATGATTCGCGGGTCTTGGCCAACTGGGATAGAACTCAACGCCCCATTTTGCAAGGTTACAGATGATAGGCTCGACATCGGAATCCTGCGCCCATCCCGACCTGATGATTTGAAGCGCAGTAGCAGCGCTCTCCAGCAAGACAGAGGGACCTACACCTTCGGAGCCTCGAGGTCGAATCTCGTAGAGGGTTTGACCCCCCAGTTGCAAGATCCGGACGTCGACACCCCAGTCGAGTTCCAAATCCGAGTTCGAGGACGTCAGATCGCAGAGATCGGCCGCAACGCCCGTCAGATCGCCGGCGAGGATGTGCTGGAGGAGGATCGGGACTGCCGAGGACGGATGGACAGACCACGACTCATCACCGACGCACCATGCACACGTCTTGTCTTGCATGCGATTGATATTGGAGGACGCGGGGACGGTGACTGTCTGCTCGAGACCAAAACGGAGCGAGATGGTGAGTGAGACATCTTGTTTCTGCCACCCAGGCAAGACGTCCGCAGCTTCGCCTTGGTCTTCAAGATCCAGGTCGTATGCTCGCTGAAGGACGTCTGCAGCCCGCTGGCCATTCTCCCTCTCCATCGCCTCGCGGCCGGGGACATTCGGGATCGCGGGGATGAGATCGGCGGGCGACGTCGGCGGGTAGAAATGGAAATCATCGTTGTCATTGTCGTCGTCGTAGTCATCGTAGGTATCCGGCTCGGCGTCTTCGTCGGGAGCCAACGCAGTGCAAAGATCCCATTGATGTGAGAACGAATCGTACACGCGCTGGCTGGGGGTGAATTCGTCCCAGCGGCAAGCTGCATCTGTGCGATTGAACGCGCGCCGGATGAAAAACCCGTCCTCCTCCTCCCAGATGAATACACGAGCACCCTTCTTCCCCGGTGGAGCACCCTTCGCTGCATGGGCTTCATGGGCGAGGCGCCGCTTCTTGGCATCGGGAGACTCGTGCTGCGCCCGCTTTTCATTGTGGAGTCGGCGGCGCTCAATGAAAGCGTGGATGTCTTCGCCCTGCTTCTGACCGCTGTCGCGTTCGACGGCCGGGAATGAGGCGGGCGCAGTAGCCTCGACTGTCATTCTCCAGTCGTCGTATGCCGGCGGAGCGGACGGCGCTGGTGCTGACGCTGTGCTTCTCGGGGGATAATGAGGGGAGGGAGGGACGACGGACGGGGCCGATGCTGATGACGAGGGTACGTTGTCTCGACGGCGTTTCCAGGTCGGGTGATCGACTGACCACGAACTGAAAGTCACGTCGCCGGACAGGCTGCGCAGGTAGGCAACTTCCTCGTTGCTGGGCACGAACCCTATATTGAGAAGAGCATCGGGAATGGGTTCCTTGAAAGGGAAGTCTTTGCCGTAGAAGAAGTAGAGCGGTACACGGTGTTTCCCGAGGAGGTGCGGTAGGATCCAGCGAATGTGCCGGGGGAGGCGATGCTCAGGATGCGACTTGGACAGAGTGAGGTCGATGATGCCACCAATGCGCTCGATGGTGAAGTCGCCCACCGCGGAAAGCTCGAGATCTGACATCCATTGCCAGTGAAGGTCTGGCACGCTCTTCTGGAGTCGTGCCCTCCAATCACCGCGGTCCTTTGCGTCAAGAACGATGAAGAGAAGGCTGATGATCGCCATGAGCGGAAGGAATGCATCGCGAGAGCGTATCGCGACCTCTATCGCGCTCGAACGCGAAAGCGCTGATCTCTCGGTATAGCGGTAGGAGATAGGGGTAAGGAAGGTATAGACGCCCTCGGCAACGCGACCGCCGTTGAGCCTCAGCATTGTGTCGAGAGTCAAGCGGAGAAGGCTCTCCAGGTGTAGCCAACGGTCGATGAGGTCCTTCTGGAGGCCCCATCGCTCACGCGGCTCCTTATCCCCCAATCCCATGGTGATGACTTTTTCTACGGGGTAATTCTTCGTGTTGAGGTTGAGGACGGAAAATATCGGCCCATAGAACGGATTGTAGCGAGGAAGGAGGAGGAGGTAGGGAAAATTGGGGCTGATCCAGAGTGTACGGCGAAAGTCCTCGCTGTGGAAGTCGTATCCGTCGGGGGCGGTCGCTTCCTCGGGACGCGGGATATTGAGTAGGAAGGAGGGGGAGCCGTAGTGTACCCCAAACACGCCCAAGTGGTTGAGAATGTGGCCGTCAAAGACCTGGACGAGATCAGTTAAGGGCAAAGGTGAACGAAAAGGCAAAAATGCATACCTTTTGGAGAGGAAATGAGGGCGGAGGGGGGTCGTAACGAGGATGCATATTAGTGGGCCTAAGACGACCGTGAATACGAGGTTTGAAGGGCAGGAAAGCATCCTCACCGGACAAGACAGTGAGTTTGGAGCGAGGGGTGTGACGCGTCGATTAAACGCGGTGCACAGCACAGAACGTTTAATCGAGCAAGAAGAACGCAGTGCACAGCACAGGACGTTCGTCTCGGTGGTGGTTTGAGGTGTTGGCGTAGAAAGGAATGTGGAGCGTGGCGGAGAGAAAGATCAGATTTAGGCGCCCAGCGGCTGCGGATGACTCATCGGCAGTGATCGGCAGTGATCGGCAGCCAATCGTCATGTTATCTAATCTCTCCTTGTTGACGATATCTCATTCTTCGACACTGCCCGGCGTTGTACGTCGTCAGGTTCGGTGGTTTGGGGTGTTTTTCTTCTTATTCAAGCTGATGTCTTCTTATTCAAGTCAATGTCTCCAAAATCCAGCTCGTGTATTTGCCAGAATATGGAATTTTCTACAACTGCATAAGTGTACCTTGTTCGTAGCGCGTAATATATTCTCGACATCAAAGTGACATCCTCTGAGTCGCCGCCTTGAACAACCCGAATGTCTCCTTCGATATCTTGAGTTCTCTGATGTAGTTAGGTGTCTGCTTCCTCAACCATTCGCGGGAGTAAAGGCTCTGGGGAAGGCCGCACGGGGCCTTCGAACTTCCGGCCATGCTCGTCCTGACTCTTGGATGGGGGGTGGGACCCGATTGGTTCTTCCTGAACACGGCGGCTTGCGCATCCACGAAGCGAAGGTACTCGACGACGCTGGGCTCGCGCCAGATACAAACTTTGACCTTATAAACGAGCATTTGCGCGTCGTCCACCTCCATCATATCTTCTTCTTCGGACGACATCCCCTGTTCTCCGAGAAGCTGAACCATTTCAAGCAGCCTCTCCCAAGTCTGGATGTCGTCTGCGGTTGCCTCGTCTGTCTTGATTTCGATGGCCAAGGTGATCGCTATGATACGAGTCTTGTATTTCTATGATATTTTTCAGTTCTTTTCTGAGTGGAGTCATCGGGAAAGACTTGGACTTACACGACCTTTGGAACTAGTAACTTTAGCACTGCGCTGGTGCTGCTCCGCTGATACGACCGCTCCGTGAACCGGCGTGCTTTTAGCTAATGGTGCGCGTGCGACTTTAGGGGGCAGCTATGAGACTACAACCCACTAACACAAACACCAACAACCAAAACACTCCTTTTATAGCTCAACAGAACAACCGTGCAAGTTCGGGGATTCCAACGCAGGAAACGTTGTGGCAATCTGAATTTATTACACCAAATTGTAAACTCTATCAACAAGCCGAAGCTTTATTGTATTTAGATAATGTTATCCCAACTCGTTCAATGGCCTCCTAGCGCTCAACTGAGTCTCTAGTGATCAATGGGAAGTTTTGTGTGGTTTTTAACAAGTTTGATCAATGTGATCAGTTGATATTCTTTAATGCCGCTAACGGCCAGAACTGCCTTTATCTCTAGCTCCAAGCTATAGTGTGTTGCGCCGAAGCGACTGCCAGATGTCCAAATGTTCCAAATGCCTTTCCAGATGTCCAAAACCTAACCCAAATATGTCCTATGGCAAATCAAAACAGATGTATTCCAGCAAAAGCTAATAGCTAATACTATAGTATGGTGATCAGAGTGGAACCAAGCGTACTAGAGACCAGTAGCAAGGTCAAGCAACTCGAATCGAAGTTCGTTCTAGTCCCTTTAGCCTTGGGAGGCCAAATGCGAACCGAAACCAACACACAATTCAAGTAATCAACAATTATTATTATTCCCAACAGACTAAGACGACACTCCAACAATTAGCTAATGCACACTGGTGACAGTGCGGCACTACCTCGTTGAAGGGGTGGGGTCCAGTGCGCTACTCTCTACATACAGTGGGCTTTTATACATCTGAGGACCGACTAAAAGGGGAAACATGGAAGGCTATCCGAGATGGTGACTAAAATATAAAACATACAAATGACGGCCGATGGTGCAATTCATTGGACAGCTGACTTGTTGCCAAGCTGTACTCCTCAATCCTATGCCCCTCATTGGCTGCTGCTATTCTTGGCGCTTAGCTGGCTCCGAGTACACCATCGGAAGCCCTTCCGAGGCTCCCATCACTCTGGATGTCTATCCGAGATTCCATCAATTATCTCGGATGTCAGCCCGCTTTGGCTGTCATCTGATCCTGCTGATTAGATGCTGATTTCCGGGCAATTCCGACATATCCTGAACGGCCCGAAGGAGTGTGACATAACTATCTTGACAGACATTGTCACAAATAGATAATATGTGCCTGTAAAGGCCAGAACGGCTCTATTGACCCAATTCGACTTGCAACCAGTGCATATATGGGTCGCCCAATAGTCTAGATGGATGGTGGGTATACCCTTGATTGGGAGACATGCTGATAAACCCCAATTCGATCACAGAATGGTTGGGTAGATCATTAGCTAATGCTTCAAAGTGCTTTCTCGGAATCCAACCATAAGAACATCATCATCCAAGTAAAGCCTTTTTGCACCAGCACATGCGTAGCTCCCTAGCTAGCTGTTCGGGTCTCACACTAGCTCATCCAGATGTATAGCACTCATAACATAGTGTAAACAGCAATAGAATTGGAAGATTTCATGCATGTTCATGTAGCCGGCTTATCATCTCCCCCATTTTAAAATATTGACTGTCCCCAGTCAACCAGAACTCTTTACTAGACTTTGAGTGCCTTTACCGTGCATGAATTCATGTCAACGGAAGGTCTCGATCCCAAGTACGGCCACTGATCACAACTCGTCCATAACGGGAATCATGATTTGATCATGATTGATCTTGTAGTGATTGACACTTCAAAACCCGTGTTGGGCTCCAGCCGCCATAGCCCCGACATTATCTATTCCAGTGATGTGGAAGGGAATTGGAGAATTCCTATCCAAGATAAAATCTGCTGCCTGCTAGAGCGCAATTTGTTGGTGAGCCCGGAGTCCGCTAATTCAGACCCAAGTTCTCCAAAAACCATAGAAAAGGGCTTCCTTCCTATGATTTTGATCATAACTTCGTTCAATGATCCCAAACATTGCCTCTTCAGTCCTGTCATTGTCCATTCAGGCAGAGTCCAAGTCAAAACTTCGAGAAAAATGCATTATCTAATGAATCTCTAATGCATTTGTGACTCTGAAATTTGCGAAATTTTCGCTCTCTCTTGTCAAATGAATGCTCGGAAATTGCTCCCTCTCCCTCACTTTCAAATTCCAACTGTCCCAGTTCACCCAGGAAAGTTAAATTGATTTTTTTTAAGTAGTCACATATTCAACTTGTGCTTTCTAACATAGTGCAAAGTTGAACATATTCAAAGGGGCAGAGTTTCAGCATAGATCTCATCGATTTTTATTCTTCAGAGCTCCCAATTTATGTTCAATGATAGTTTCTCTTTCTTGGGCTCAATTTTACAACTCTGGTTCAACCATTCTTGCATAAATAATTTCGCACTTTTTTGAACAAAATTATTTGAAGAAGTCCAAGTTGAAGGCCACAGACGTCGTAAAGAGTTCGTCTTTCACTTCGGAATACTCCAGGCAACTATCAAATAGCAATACCAAGGAGCATTTATCAAGTAGTGGAAAAATTCACTTCAACTGTTCAATAGAGTTCATCAAATTCTAGAGTAACAATTATCTCATGATTCGTCCCAGTGGCTCGATTATCCCGTAGGAGCAAAGATAGAGAACGTCCTCTGGCCGCTTTCCAGGCCATGGGCCATGATCTCAAATTTATAACATCATTTTGACTGTGATTCAGGAATTTTCAACATATATATTCCATTTTAATCACTGAAGCTGATGTGTACTTTCTACAAGACACTAGACGTGGTCTGTAGCTTCCTTCATCCCTTTGAACTCGAAGGAAAATTTTCGAGTCAAGCAGCCACTTCTGTAAGCACCCACAATTTTCCTGATATTTAATTATCATCTATTCGCAACAACATCCCATTAAAACTCATCCTGACTGTCAAAGAGAGAGTCTTTTGGCTGGATCTCAACGGAAAGTCGTCCAAGCAGCTCCTCTTGGCCGCTCTAGAACATAATTAAAGTCTCCAAAAATCCTGGTACTGCATGGGATCTCATTCAACCTGTCTCTCTTTAACAGTGAATTTCGAGTTATTTATTCAATAATTCATTTGCTGCACTCCCAGGGCGGCCTCCTTGCGCCCAAGTGCTCAGGGATCTTCACTCGATGCATAAATCGACGTTCCTGTTACACATAACGAGTACTGGATCAACAAGTCTCTCAAAGCTGGCTGAACACATCTGGTTGGCCTGAAAAATCAACAAAACCATAGTTTTGAACTCTAGCAAGTCTAGCTCTTAATGAACGGATTTCATCGCGTGCTATATCAAGCCAGGCGACTTCTGGTCCGTCTCTTTCCGACGCTTCAGCTGGTTCGCTCCCTTCAGGCCCTTGCAGGCTAGTATTTTTGACCAAGCTCTGTGACAATGTATTTGTCTCAACTCCGGCCTCAAAGACCTGCCTGATCGGAATCAAGCCTCTGCGAATCGGCGCGGGCGCACTGGTGGGTTCGAAGGACCTCGGGCTATCGATCTCCCAAGACACAGTCCTATCTGCCTTCAATTGACCGATGTCCTGCTTCAACTGATCAATTTTCTGCTTTTTCTGCAGTGCATCAAGCTGATTCTGGTTCACTGGCTTCGTTCCAAAGGGCTGACTGGTAAATAGGGCCTGAACGTCGGTCTGCGCCATTGTTCCAGCTAATTCTACCAAGTCCTTTAATTGGATTGGGTCAGATTTTCGAGTTTCAACATCAATGCCATTATTAGCTAATGTATTGAAACCCAAAATTCCGCCCTTCAACAAGAGACTTGTTCGAACCATTGACCAGAGATCCCTTGCGAAACTCGATTCAAGTGTCTGCAGATACTTTGAGACAGCTTCAGTATTAACTATCAAGGCAGGAGGCCTTTCAAGCTTGCTGACTTCTGCTTCAAATTCCACCCCAAATCGCTTCAATAGACCCTCCTTGGTCCTATCAACTCCTTTGTACTCGTCACAGATCTCGTCCAAATGTCCTAAGGCTCCAGAGCGCTCTAATCGAACCTCAGGATAGTCCTTATAGATTTCGTTCAAAAACTCATTAAATGATCCAGATTTATACAAATCCAAAGTCCTCCACTGTCTCCTTCGATTGTAAGGTAGCAGACTGGTGAAGTACTCCTTCTTCTTCGCATTATCTATCACATTTCCGAGCCGCAAGATCTCTTCAACATTTTCAACAAAAGACAATAGGTCTTCATAGTTGTCTGTGATGAATTTTGGCACATCCTCTTCCCATGCATAAGGGATTCGAAAGCTAACAGTTTGTGGTACTGCTGGACCGTTAAGCGGCCCAATGGGCGCCGCAATTGGGGCTCCTTGACTACCCATTAACAATTCTTCGGAATAGGGGGTGGTTTGTTGTTGCTTTAGATAATACTCAATGGATCTGGTGCGAGTTCAACAAGGTGTTTAAACTTGAAGAGCTCCAATGAACCACTCAAAACTACCAATTCAACAGACTTGTGGAGCAGTGGCTCAACAGCAAGTTGACTTCTGACGAAGTCCTTCTCTCAATTCCGGTTTAGGGAATATCGAGGTATAATCCCAAGGTCTCTGTTGACTTCAACCAAGTCTAGAAATGCAACCAAGGCGAAGCAAGGTGTCACAAAATCTAATGTTTGATAGTTTTCCAAGTGTAATGCCTTCAAATGAATCCCCTCGCGGTGGGCTCCAGATGATACGACCGCTCCGTGAACCGGCGTGCTTTTAGCTAATGGTGCGCGTGCGACTTTAGGGGGCAGCTATGAGACTACAACCCACTAACACAAACACCAACAACCAAAACACTCCTTTTATAGCTCAACAGAACAACCGTGCAAGTTCGGGGATTCCAACGCAGGAAACGTTGTGGCAATCTGAATTTATTACACCAAATTGTAAACTCTATCAACAAGCCGAAGCTTTATTGTATTTAGATAATGTTATCCCAACTCGTTCAATGGCCTCCTAGCGCTCAACTGAGTCTCTAGTGATCAATGGGAAGTTTTGTGTGGTTTTTAACAAGTTTGATCAATGTGATCAGTTGATATTCTTTAATGCCGCTAACGGCCAGAACTGCCTTTATCTCTAGCTCCAAGCTATAGTGTGTTGCGCCGAAGCGACTGCCAGATGTCCAAATGTTCCAAATGCCTTTCCAGATGTCCAAAACCTAACCCAAATATGTCCTATGGCAAATCAAAACAGATGTATTCCAGCAAAAGCTAATAGCTAATACTATAGTATGGTGATCAGAGTGGAACCAAGCGTACTAGAGACCAGTAGCAAGGTCAAGCAACTCGAATCGAAGTTCGTTCTAGTCCCTTTAGCCTTGGGAGGCCAAATGCGAACCGAAACCAACACACAATTCAAGTAATCAACAATTATTATTATTCCCAACAGACTAAGACGACACTCCAACAATTAGCTAATGCACACTGGTGACAGTGCGGCACTACCTCGTTGAAGGGGTGGGGTCCAGTGCGCTACTCTCTACATACAGTGGGCTTTTATACATCTGAGGACCGACTAAAAGGGGAAACATGGAAGGCTATCCGAGATGGTGACTAAAATATAAAACATACAAATGACGGCCGATGGTGCAATTCATTGGACAGCTGACTTGTTGCCAAGCTGTACTCCTCAATCCTATGCCCCTCATTGGCTGCTGCTATTCTTGGCGCTTAGCTGGCTCCGAGTACACCATCGGAAGCCCTTCCGAGGCTCCCATCACTCTGGATGTCTATCCGAGATTCCATCAATTATCTCGGATGTCAGCCCGCTTTGGCTGTCATCTGATCCTGCTGATTAGATGCTGATTTCCGGGCAATTCCGACATATCCTGAACGGCCCGAAGGAGTGTGACATAACTATCTTGACAGACATTGTCACAAATAGATAATATGTGCCTGTAAAGGCCAGAACGGCTCTATTGACCCAATTCGACTTGCAACCAGTGCATATATGGGTCGCCCAATAGTCTAGATGGATGGTGGGTATACCCTTGATTGGGAGACATGCTGATAAACCCCAATTCGATCACAGAATGGTTGGGTAGATCATTAGCTAATGCTTCAAAGTGCTTTCTCGGAATCCAACCATAAGAACATCATCATCCAAGTAAAGCCTTTTTGCACCAGCACATGCGTAGCTCCCTAGCTAGCTGTTCGGGTCTCACACTAGCTCATCCAGATGTATAGCACTCATAACATAGTGTAAACAGCAATAGAATTGGAAGATTTCATGCATGTTCATGTAGCCGGCTTATCACCGCGGCCTGCGTTCCGCGAGCAAGCGCCTCCTTTGGCATCTCCATCCGACCCTGCTCTTCGACGAAGCGCGGCTGGAACGCCTTCCACGATGAGCGATAGCGGCCCAGTTTCTTCGCCATCAAGGCCTCTAGGTGATGGCGCTTAACGCCGAGGCGGGCGAGTTCTTCGCCATTGGCTTCCAAAGTTTCGTCCACGACCTTCTCAATCATTACGTCGTTCCAACGAGATCGATTGTATCCAGTATTGAAATCCCACTGATAGTGCTCGTATGGTGGATCGATACCTTGCTCGCACGCCTCAACCTGGTCGGCTTCAGCTGGGTTGTATATCGCGAAGGCGTCCGCTTGCTCGACGTTAAACTTGTCGTACACAGCGTCGCGTAAAGCCGCCTGCCCGATAATTAATAGATGATGGGCGGGTGAAGCAAGATTGTTACCGACATTCGCGAAGTTCCTCCCAGGTCCCAGAGGCAGTGTCTTGATCGCGCCCTCGCTCTGCCTCCTCGTGGTCTTAACCTTTGCTTGCACGCTGTCGCCGATGAGGAGCCGTTCAAGCTGGTCAACTAAACCGGCAACTGTGCCGAGATCGGTGCCGAAGACCTCAGCCAATGCTGGGGTTGCCGCCAGCTTTCCTTGGTGCGTCTCCGGGTTCGATCTGCTGGGCGCTTTAGGAACTTCGATGGGATCAAGAGGGATCTCGATGGTGCGGGTGCCGGTGTGGCGGACAGGAGCCAAACTGGCGCGCGTCCCGCGACGAGGAGGAGGCGGAGTCTGAGCTGTCTTCCTGGCCGTCTTCTTGGCTTGCGTGGCGGCGGCGGCGCGGAGTTGAATTGTCTCGTTTTCCCTCTGATTCTGAACCACGGAGGTCAGAGTACAGTCAACACAAGTGCACATGCTACTTACCAAGAGCCGGGTGAGGTGGTCAACATGTGCGTTGCGCTCCGTAAGTAGCTTGTTCGCCTCCATCACCTGGGGAAAGACCTCATTGCATTCTCTCCTCTATCACGGTGTCAGTAGGACGCTCAAAAAAAAAAGGAGAATCAAGATCTCTTACCAGCTCATCGATCCTCTGCTGGTCCTGGAAGCACTGGGCCGAGAGTTCGCCTTCGGTCTGCTGAAGGTCTGCGATGACTCTGCTTTTGTGGTCGATTTCTTCGCGCAAAGACACCAGATAGTTGTCGGTTTCCACTTTCAATCGCTGTGCATGCGCGAGCTGAGCAGCGAGGCGCTGATTCTCGAGCGAGAGCTTCTGGGCCTTCTCCCTGGCAGCGCCGGCCTGCTCCTTGTGGTACGACTCGTTGTAGCGTACCTATGATTTTATGAGAATGGAGTTGATTCAACTGGATGTGCGACTGACATCATCGAGGACTTCGCGCCCAGGACCAGGAACTGCGCGAACTTTGGAGGTAGACTCGGGGTGCCGCTGGCGGCGCTTGAAAGGAGGAGAAATTACCAGGGACACTAGAAACAGCGTGGACACATACCCTTCCACCATAGTGTTCCTCATCCGGAGTTTCGTAGTCTGAGAAGCTCATGTGGGCTCGCTCCTCGCGTACAACGCGCTGGACCGCGATGGAGAGAGTGGGGGGAAGTGCCAGCGGGCGGAGGCGCGCAAAGAAGCGACAGAGGACGAGGAGGTTGCAGTGGGCTGCTCTATAAGCCATTCCAGTTTCCACCGTCGCTGAGTTGACCTTGTTGTCCTTAGCCGATAAACAATGTCGACACCTATTGTACTTAGCCGGTGAATGACCATGGGATTTGCGATGGCGACGGGACGGAAAGCAAGGCAATCCAGCACCCCTGCTGTCGTACAACGTCGAGCAGTGGTACCCCTGCCGACGTACAACGTCGGGCAGTGGTAGAGGAAGAGAAGTACTAGTGTGGGTGACAGGAGTGACAAGATGCCGACGATTAGCCGACGATCATCGCCGCAGCCTGCCGATGAACGCGGTCACATGCCGATGACACGTTCAGGATCGCGCCATCTTAAATTTTCAAGATTTCAAGGCTTACGCCCTCAAACTCTTGCAGGGATAGAATGAATCTATTCAATGTACTGTATAATTGATTCACGAGAGAGAAGTTGAGCGCCCAGGCGCCAAATCTGCACTGACGTCGACGATCATCGCTGCCGACGAACACGGTCACGTGCCTTGACACGCAGAACTTGCAAGAGAAAAAAGGCATAGATTGAACCTAGTACTAGTTGTAAAGAGAGCAGCGACTAATAGCTCCTAGTTAGCCACCGTCTGGGCAGTGCGCGCGGCACGCGTGCGCGGTCCAGGCCCAGACCCAACAGCGGCTACAGCTTCTTCCAGTTTCTCGAGACGATCGTCGGCCGCTTTCTTGATGGCCTCGGTGGAGGTGTACTTCAAGTGCGCATGCACTATGCAGTATGTCGCCCAGTTATTCTCGTACTGGCACAGGATCGGATACACGGCTGCGCCCTGTGCAAGATTAGATTTGAACGACAAAAAGGTCGATAGTATGTCACCTCCCGGTAAACCTGCTCCACAAGTTCTTTGTCCTGGAAGCTGATCGCTTTAGTTGTGTCCAATAACTTGTCCACCAGTCTGTGAATGACTGCCTGTGATCGTAGATTGAGTAGGGGAAAAGAGATGCAGACAGCATTCACACCTTGATTAGAGCGGTGTCTTTAGGAGTATGATCCTGTTTCCATTCGGGAGTGTTGTCAAGATTTAGGCGCGAGAGTCGGCCGGGGGACGGGATCAGCTTGTCGAAGATTGGCGGAGGAGGATATTTGTGCGCAAACTGGACAGCCTTCTTGGCTGTCGGAGCGAGTCCCAAATCCTCGTGGATGAGAAGATCCGCAGACTCGGTGGGCAAGTCGAGATCCGTATGGATAAGGAGGACAACAGCCGGAGGAGGAGGCGGTTCCGCTGCCGCGAAAGGAGAGTCGTAGGGGACAATAAGAACCATGGCAGTCGTCACTCGCGACAGGACTATCTATTGTGTTTTTATGCGCTCGGAGGCATCCAGCCATCATTATCGCTAAGCGGCTATCCCCGGAGAGAGTATAATAGCAGATAATAGCATCGTCTTGTTCGACTGCCGGTGCGCGTGGTCGAGATGATGGCGGCTAGAGAGAGAACGCACGGAGCCCGACGTTGCCCGCGACAGAGGATGAGACGTTGTATTATTTGGCGCATTTCGCGCAACAATTGGCCCAAGCAAGACAATGAACTGTTGCCAGGTGGAGAAAATTTAAGTAGACGGAGGACGAGGGAGGCGATTCCTGCTCCCCTGCTATCCATGATGTTTTTCAGCCAGAAATCTCCGACGCACTACGTTCCGCTTGGACAGCTTCGCGGTCACTCCGGTGGAATTGTCAGACTCCGCGCGACGGAGGACGGGAAGCTCCTCGCTAGCGGAGGTACGTCGATAACGATTTTTCACCGCGCTCCTGCTTAACATGCGGATCTAGGTACGGACGGCACCAAGATCTGGAACCTCAGCACCATGGCCATGCTGGCAACCCCCAAGTCTTCGCAAATTCGCAAGGCCACCACAGCCCTTGTTTGGATTAAGCGCGGGGACGATCTGAGTGAAACGTTATTCTACGGGACAGCGCAAGGTTATTTAGTTTGCTGGGAAAAAGCGGAAAAAGATCAGGCTCGTACCATTCTAAGAGTCCGAGTTTCCAAGCGCTGACGATTTACAAAGACTTTCGAGGAGATCTCTTGTGTGCGCATCGTCAATCCCGCCGAAATCTCTGACTTGGCGTTCGACGCTCCATCCAATCGCCTGGCAGTTTGCCATCGCGGCGGTGTGGTCCAGGTTTACACGCTCGGCAGCAATATGATCTTGCAACAGGTCTTCTCGCTCGGGTTGAAGGATTTTGTGCCCCGAGCGATAGTGTTCGGCGAGATGACTGGAAACGAAAAGGACGTCATGGTATTTGGACTATACTCAGGTGATATGTGAGTCGTTGTTTTCCAAGATTTCGACCAATGTCTCACCAAAATAAAGTTATACATTTCGCGGCAGCAAAGGAAACGTCAATGGCGCGTCGTGGAATGTCGGGGGACTTATGTGCGTCTTCATCTCCCTCTTGCCACCCTTGCTGACATCGTGTTAGCGGCGATGCTGCTCTACACCTCGAGGGCGGGGCCCTGTGCATGGACGAGCCCTCGACCGGTGTAAATATCTATCGCTTGGATAGGCGGGAGCTCGTGAAGTCATTCCCCGTCAAAGTCACGAAACCAGCAATGAGATCGCGTCAAGTGGCCTTCGTGGACGAGCACAAGAAAGAGTACAAGTCCGTCGTTAGTGGCAGTGACCACGGCATGGTGTATGTGTTCGATCGTCGCAGTGGGGATGTGGAGGTGTTGAAAGTACACGCAGACGACTGGGTTCAGACTGTCGCGGTGAGTGTCTTCATTTTGATCGTAGGAGGCGCTGAACGAACAAATTCAGGCTGTTGAGTGCCCCGGAGGTCCAACCATTTTCGCCGCCAGGTCGGGCGATCTGGTCGGGAACAACAATATCTGGGTTTGGCGCAAGAAGAGGCAGCAGCGGTTCGGTGAGGGGTATACGATGTGGGGCCTTCATGCGCTGGTCTTAGTCGCGTTGATTGCGACCTTCATAAACCAGAACTTTGCTTTGATCCGGATGTCTGTCTCGTAGTAGAGCCTTAATCTACAGAGCTGCAATCGAATAACGAGTGTCGAGATTACAGACGCCCCCTGCCGACGTACAACGTCGGGCAGTGGCGGGAAGCAAGCGGAAGATGATATGAAAAGTGCGGAACCGCAGTGGTGCCCCTGCCGACGTAAAACGTCGGGCAGTGGTGGAAGATGGGACTTGGCGAGATGAAGCAGCAATCGAGTAACGAGCGTCGAGATTACAGACGCCCTGCCGACGTACAACGTCGGGCAGTGGCGGGAAGCAAGCGGAAGATGACTTGGAAAGTGCGGAACCGCAGTGGTGCCCCTGCCGACGTACAACGTCGGGCAGTGGTGGACTAGATGGGACTTAGAGAAATAAAGCAGCGACGATCAGGTGACGATCAGGTGACGACTATGTGACGATGAGGTGACGATGTCACATTACTTTGCCAAGTCGTCTTCCGCTTGCTTCCCGCCACTGCCCGACGTTGTACGTCGGCAGGGGCACCACTGCACGACGTTGTACGTCGGCAGGGGCGCGATGCGTTCTGTGGGGGTGTTGTGCGACCGACGGACGCGAGCTATCCTGATACACATCGGCGCACGCGGTGAGCGTTATCTGCGCTAATTGTTCACCATCCTAATTGTCTCCAGCATCTCCCCGCTTCAATTGTTTGGGCGCCTTTAAAAATGCCGGGACTTCGCTCTCTTGAAGCAGCAAAATGAGTAAAACAAGTAACCCATCCTACCACACTGCGCGCGGCTCGCGTTCCTCGACAGCCTCCCAGCAAGCCCGTGAGTTTCTCATTCTAGATATTCAGTGCTTTCTAATGACTTCGATAGACCACAGTCACTCCTCGACGGCCTCCCAGCAAACTTATGCATGTGAGTTTCTCATTCCGACTTCTCACAATATTCCCTGATATCCTCGACAGACCACAACCTCCACTTTTGTCCCCGGTGCGACGTCTGCCCCACCTGTGGCTCAACCCCGCCGACGAACCACGCCAACACATCCGTTCCTGCGCCAGCTGCGCCGGCGCCGGCGAACGGTATGAGGTCTCCCCGAGTCTTCGTTCTCTTACTGAGATCAAGTTCTAGATCACCTCCCTATCCAATTCGTCTTCACGCTGTTCCTCTTGCAGGCCCATCTTTCCGGAGATTGGCGGCACTTGGTTATTCCCTACGCGTTGGCGCTCCTTGTATTCTTTCCGTCCATCATTGGATTGTTTCTTTAGCTAGAATGCGACTATGCCCCATGCCAACCGACTTTATTGTCTCAGTATCCATCCCCTTTCGTACAAAGTCGCGCTCGCTCTTAAGCGTCGCGCTTCCCTCATCTCAGCTTCCGACCTGAGACTCGCGAAGCTGCCTGACGTCGAACGTCGACAGACCATGGCGCCGCAGAAGTACGAATGTAAAGACTGTCCTGTGAACGGAGGCACCCACAAACCTCCTCGCAGTCAGCGGGTGGCGCACGCAGCGGAAATCGCCAAAGCCCGAGAGCAGCTTGCCCAGCAAGCTGCCGTCGACGCCCAAATCGATGTCGATACGCTCGGCAACCTCTTCACCGCGCTTGTCGTTACCGATGACGGTCCTGGCATCCGAGGGCAGCAGGAGTCCCCGCTTTTTAGCTCTTCTGGCGCCCTCCAAGTCTCCGTCCCCGATGGCTTCCAGCCGATTTCGGAAGCAGATGCCTTGGCGAGCGTGCAATCCGTGGCAAACGCCGCTTCCGCCGCTTCCATACCCACAACGCCCCCGACCCCGATTCGCCCAGCGATACCCACTCGGAAAGAGCACCGCAGAAGCGCCCTCCACGACATTCTGAGTCGTATTCGCACTGCTCATTCCATCCTGGATGATATATACGGGGCCGTTGCGGAAACTACCGACTACACCGCTACTCGCCTTGGACTGGAGGCCGCCGCCGCGACGGTCATCGCCGCCGGCAAGCTCTTGAGGAGCCTCGAAGTTGCTAAAAGGGACAACGAGCTCGCCACACTGTGGGACGAAGTCTTCGCCGAGGCTGTAACACTCGATAAGCTCGTGGACTGCGTCGGGGCTGTCGTGCCAAAAATCGACGACCAGAGCAATGAAGCGGAACGGGAGTACAATACAGGTAAGCTATTGCTCCATTGCGCTCCATCGCCATGATGCGAGACTCATATGTCCACTTAGCGCACCACTTTGAGAATCCTATCGCGGGTCATGACACCATCGCGCAACTCGTGATCCTATTGGCGATAATCTCCAACGTTGTCGTCGGGTTAGCCGTCAATCCCGTCAACTTCCTTGTGGACGCGATCACCCTAATCATCAAGATGACGATGTCCTTGTCCTCCCCGCCCGGCGCGGAGCACACCGCCAAGCAGCGCGACATCCTTTCCCAACTGCCGACGAGCTTGGAGAACGCCTTGAAAACGTTCAAGCTGGAGGCAAAAACCAGGATCCTTGCGACTTGTCCATCCTGCCACCACACGCACGAGCCTCAGGTCAATCGACTCACCGCAGAGCCCACCTATCCCACCCACTGCACAAACTTCATCTTTCGCGGCAAGCATAAGGATAGCTTGCGCGTGCCGTGCTTAACACCGCTGCTCGAACAGCGCCAGGCCAAACTGCGGCCCATCAAACCCTTCATGTATCCTGAGTTCACCGACCACATGGCCTCTGTCCTCTCCGATCCCGAGGTTGCCGCAATGTGTAACAGCGCCTGTGATACGGCTTGGAGAGCCGTCAGCGCGTCACGATTGGCGGACCCGCATGCACCAGTGTCAGAAGCCGAAGTTAACAACGTCTTCGAGGCGGAGTTCCTGCGCAGCTTCGAAGGGCCCGTTCCTGAGGAGCTCTTCATCAACAGAGGCGGTCGGATGCGACTGGCGTACCAAATCTTATTAGATTTTTTCAATCCGCATGGCATGCGAAAGCGCGGCAACCACGACTCTGTCGGAATCTTGGGCGTCGTAAACCTCAATCTCCCTGAGGATATCCGCTACAAACCCGAGTACATGTGGCTGAGCATCATCCTTGGTCCAAACGAACCCGACCATGACCAGATCCCCTCCTACCTGTGTAGATTTTAGTGCTCCGGCACAGGCGACTGCACAGTGACCCTCTGCAAACGCGCAGGGGTCTCGGATGAATTCGTACGGTACTTATACAAAAGGCGCGGTAAGGTAACAAAAGGAGGTAAGTCGCAGAACAAGAAGGCAGTGCGCACAATGATGAATACGTAGGAGTTAAACCAAGTCCGAGGTCGGCGACAGGCTGTAGCCGACTCAGCGCCCACACAGCCAGCGCGGCAGTGCGACAGCTTTGCTTGAGGATCCAACACACCCCCACAAGCGAAGCACCGTGGTCGCACCCCCACAATCTTGACAGGGTGATCACCAGACTCCATCGTATCCGTCGGAGTCGTACGCGTCGACGACGGCGGCAGTCTCGGTGGAGTTCCTCCCTCGGGTCTTCTCCCAACGTGCGCGCTCAGGGCAGTCCGACTTGAGATGACCTGGCTTGTCGCAGAAGTAGCAAGTCTGCAACGTAGCACCAAGGCGGCGAGCGGCGAAGGCAACATTGTTGGGATCGGTGTTGACAGGGGAAGTGGTCGTTGCATCGGAGTTCGACTGCTGGTGTATTTCCTCATTGAGCAACCGGCTGATGACGTGCTCAACGGTGAGGTCGATGGGAGAAGTGGCGTCGAAGTTCACAACGACAGCCTCGTAGGTGGCGGGGAGACCCATCATGAGCGCAAGAATGCGGTCCTGGTCGGTGATGATAACGCCGGTGTACTCCATGCGAAGAACCATGGACTGGATGCGGCCGATCCACACCTCCATCGTCTCGGTGTCGAGCTTCTTCGCCGTGAGGAACTGGCGGCGAAGGGCGAGACTAGTCGCGAAGCCGGCGGCACGGTGGACACGTTCGAGAGTCTGCCAGACGACCATCGGGTCGCGGGACGTCATGTGGGACAGTTGGCTGGGCTCGACACCTAGCACAAGTTCAGCGCGCGCCTCTGCCATCTTCGTCACGTCTCGCGCAGCGGCCAACCCATTCCGCTCCGCCAAGATCTCCGCCTCCGTCTTGGTAGTCCCATCAGATTTGGTCGGGTTCACCAAAACCTGAACCACACCCCACAGGCCCTTCCGTACAAGCACGGCCTCCATGCGTAAGTCCCAGTCGTTGGCGTAGTTCTGGTTCCCGAGACGAACGAAAGAATAGCGAGTGTCGGTCATGATGAAAGCGAATCAGAATGATAAATGTATTGAGAAAATCGAATCGTGTGTCTGCCCTGTTGTCGCAGGGACTTGCTCCTTCGTCGTCGATGAAGGGTACGGTGCCTTGTTGTCGCAAGGGCTTTCTCCTCTGTCGTCGATAGAGGGTGTCGGAATGCCTCCGCACGTCGTGGAGGGCTTTATAAGAATCCGGGCTGTACGTCGATGGAGTCCAGATAATGGCAGCGAGATCGAGGGTATGAGTGTTTGCGCGTTTGTGTAGATTTTAGTGCTCCGGCACAGGCGACTGCACAGTGACCCTCTGCAAACGCGCAGGGGTCTCGGATGAATTCGTACGGTACTTATACAAAAGGCGCGGTAAGGTAACAAAAGGAGGTAAGTCGCAGAACAAGAAGGCAGTGCGCACAATGATGAATACGTAGGAGTTAAACCAAGTCCGAGGTCGGCGACAGGCTGTAGCCGACTCAGCGCCCACACAGCCAGCGCGGCAGTGCGACAGCTTTGCTTGAGGATCCAACAACCTGCGCCCCCTCATCGACGAGTTCGTGGCCGGCTGGAAGCCCGGAATCCATCTCAGCCGCACCGGACTTTCTGACGCGGGAACTTTCGTCGACATGGCGATCGTAATGAACGTGAACGACCTTCCGGCTACCCGTAAGATCCTCGGTCTGGCTGGAGTCGGATCCAATCACATCTGCACCATCTGCGACTGCAAGGGCGTGACCATGACCCATCGCACTGACCTGGACGACCCTGCGTGGGCTCGCAGAGACGTCAGGGAGCTGCGGCGTCAGGCGTACAAATGGAGGGACGCTGAGACGCTGGGTGAGCGCGAACAGATCTTCCAAGAACACGGTGTACGCTGGTCTGAGCTCTGGCGGTTACCGTACTGGGACCCGACTAAGATGGGCGTCGTCGATTCGATGCACTGCATCTTGGAGGGCTTGGTGCATTATCATTGTCGTAGAGTACTCCGAATCGATGCCGAGGTCGCCAAAAAGAAGGAAGTAAAGGGTGTAGCATTTGAGGAAGACTGGGTCGAATATGATCCCCACGAGTGTCCCTCCCATTACGCATTGTCAGATCCGGTGAAGGACCTACCCGTCGTCTACAAAATTCAAGCTAAACTTGTCGTGTCCCTACTCGACGAAGAAAATGACGAAGACGAAGACGAAGACGAAGACGGAGACGTGCAAATGCCCGATGTACCTGCAGGCAATGATGCACCTGGGATCAGCGAGGCCGATCTGCTGCACTGGCTGAGCAAGAGCAAGCTTGCTCCTCTTCGTTACGTCGCGGGGTCGCTCGGTCTTGACCTCCGTGATGCAAAAACGAGGGCCGACTACGCTCAGAGACTTATGGCCTGGGTCAGTAATTCTTTCTTATATTCACGACGCCTGTACTAATGCATTATTCCAGCGCCTCACCAAACCTCGCGCAGTGGCAATAACTTCGTTCCAAAAGCCATCAACCTGCAGCAACTCAAATTCATCCAACGTGTAATCGCAAAAACCACCACACCGTCCTGGATCAACACCGTCCCGCATAACTACGGGGAGAGCAACGCGGGCAGCATCAAAGCGGATGAGTGGCGCACTCTCTCCACCCTATACCTGCCATTGGCGCTTGTATTGCTGTGGCTAGATAGTCCCGAGGATAACCGCGAACGCCTCCTCGGGATGCTCGACCACAGCATGGCGCTATTCCAGTGTGTTATCCTGGTCTGCCGCTGCACCATGACACCCGCGCGCGCTGCCGCATACCGTGCTTTCCTTAAAATATGGGTCGACGGACTTACTGTACATCATCCTCATACCCGCAATCATGCGAAACGGCCCAACATCCACGTCGCCTTCCACATCTACGACTTTCTTCTCCTTTTCGGGCCTGTGATTTCCTGGTGGTGTTTCCCCTTTGAGCGAATGATCGGCTACCTTCAAAAGATTAACACCACTAACCGTATCGGAGGAGAACTCGAGGCCACCTTGACGACCTCCTTCCTGCGCGCTGCGACGTTGCGGCGCTGGCTTCGACACCCGGATTGTCCCGAAGTCATCAAACAGTTCAAGGCGATATTTGACCGGGCTTTCACGCCGCCAAGCCAGGCCGTGGGTACCTCTCCTGCTCTTGTTAAGAACGGGCAACGGGCGCACTACATGTTCAATGGGATCAACTTCTCCCGGGCCTCGACACACCTCGGCAACAGTCTTGTTTTATATTACCCTTCAGCTTCGGCGAGCACGCCAATACCCGGCAGCATTGAACAGATTGTCTCGGCTGGAGACACAACTTTTTTTATTATTCGCCGCCAAGCTACACTACCCCCGGGGAAGTCCGACCCATTTTCTCGTTATTATCCCCACTTCCCTGCTCAGACGTACTCGTCTGAGATGCAAAACGTTACTGACAAGATCGAGCCCTACATGGTATTATCTCACTATGCTCGATTCGAGTTCTCGCAAGACCGTGCTGTAGTCCTTAACCTGTCTAGAAGTTAGTTACCGTCAATTCTTCCAACACTACTCGGATCATTATTGATTTTTTTGCCACGGACACTTTTGATGCTCAGCGTCTGCAGATGATCTGCAGATGATCTGCAGATGATCTGCAGACGAGTTTAAACATGACCGAAACGTGGAGTTTCGTATTTAGTTTTGGGGACTTGCAAACGAGTTCCATTCCTTCTCATTTCAGCGGGCTCGAAACGTGATACGAAAGCTGAAGTATCGGCAAGGGTATCGGCGACGCCGATACCTTGCATTTCGAGAGTCATTTTGAGCTCATTTATTCGCCGTATTTAAGATTACATTCTGAAGCTAATGAAAGCTACAACAAAACTTCAAGTTTCGGGGAGATCTAATCCAATTATGATAGATTAGATTTCCGATTAGATTTCGGAGATGCCGAAATCAGACGCATCAGCGGTAGTTTCGGGCCGTTTTATTTATTTTACGAAATGTTAACTAACGGGATTAACTTCGGACCTTCCATTATTTACGATCCGCCGCTGTGAGTTTGCTCTCTCTGAGTTTCTCACCTCGACTTCCGAGAGAGGTATCACCTCCGAATTCTGCATATCATGCTAAGTCATTGTGCTCCCCCCTCCCCTTGGGCTTACCCGGAAGAAGCGAGTGAGACCTGAGGCTGTGGGGCTCCAGATGACGTCGACAAATCGACCGACATCATTGCCTTCTTCTTTCCGTCCACAATGTTCTCCGCGTCCTTCACCAAGTCTGCTCTGTCCAGTGTCATCCAGCGGATATCCCTTCCTGCTGCCCAAGGCTCGGTGCGCAGTGCACGTCTAGGCGCCAGGTAGCTTCCGTCGAATCCCCTTTCTGAAGCCCCCTTTGACCCGCCCATTGGACTAGGTACTCGAGGTGTGTGACAATGCTGTGTTTCGTGAACGAATCCTCACGATCTCTTCTAGCACTCAGCATGACAATGACCCAGAGGTAAGTATAGTCTTTCTTGAGGCTGCCGTGGCTCAAATTTGCCTTTTTTCCAGACCCTAGAGCGGGAGAAGCAGCGGAACCTCTCTAACGAGCAGCACAAGACTTCGACACCGCACAAACACGCTCCGGGATGGAACGAGCATCTCGCTAGCGAATCGGAGGCAACGGTCAAGGTGCGTTGCGGCCATATTCTTGTTCGACTTTGACTGACAATGATTTTAGGCGGACCGCGCGGACCATTCCGATATGGAGACGATGCAGAAGAACACGGTTGACTACACGCATTCTCGCCATCACGGAGATGCGGACAAACCAACGCGCTCGAATGACAAGGAGGAGCGCGTCGAAGGCCCATTGTCATCCGCTGAGCCAGGAGAAGGGAAGAAGGATGGGTCAGTAAAAAGGACTACCAGCGAGTCGAGATAGTAGGATACTCCTTGGGTCAGCATTCTCTATCAAGCAGTTTTGTTTTCTTTACGACCGCATTTTAGAAGGCTCCATAGGTGTAAACTTTGTACCGCACCAACTTGAAGCCGTTCCACATGACTGTGCAATGACGGAAATTGTCTTTGACGTCAGGGAGCAATCATGCTACCATTTCCGCTGTCTTTGAGACCGTCATGTTGGTGCGTCTCGCTGGAGGAGCTTTTAAATCCACTCCCCTTCGTTCCCTTGTCCGAAACACCACCCTACCGTCCAGATTTTCAACTGCATCTCTCAGAATGTCAGAAAAACCTATCTCAGCTTACAAGGTGAACTACCCTGTTCTCCCCGTGTTCTCATACTAAACTCTGCAAGGCGTCCGTCGATGTCCCGGCGCAAAAACAAGAAACACTACCCGGCCTCGACAAGGACATGGCGATCCCCGCAGAGCACACGAAGCTCGAGTGCTGGGACGACGAGGGGAGGCCGTATCTCAAAGAGTACGTCGGATCCGACAAGCTGAAGGGAAAGAAGGCCATCATCACCGGTGGGGACAGTGTAAGTAGGTCTGGTTGCGGCCCACATAGACTGGGCTGACGCGAAGCAGGGAATCGGCCGCACCGTATCGATCTTCTTCGCGCGCGAGGGCGCCGATATGACCGTCGTGTACCTTCCCGAGGAGGAACACGAGTGAGTGTCCACGTACCCTACGGTGCGGTCCGCTTCTTGACATTTCGCAGCGCCAAAACGCTCGAGGCTGAAATCACGAAGAAGTCGTCGGGCAAGATTCTTTTGGTTCCACTGGACCTCACGACGCCGGACGCGCCGAAGAAGATCGTGTCCGCCCACCTCGCCAAGTTCGGCAAGCTCGACATCCTGGTGAATAACGCCAGCAAGCAGATCATGTCGTCTGGAATCGCGGGGCTCAAGGCTAGTTGCGCGTGTGCCTGTCCCGAACGCGTGTTGATGGGTCAGCAGGACGAGAACATCCTGAGCACGTTCCAGTCGAACATCTTCCAGATGATACACCTCACGCGAGAAGCCGTCCCGCACATGAAGCGCGGCGCTGCTATCGTCAATACCTCGTCCGTTGTGGCTTACAAGGTAATCCCCGACCTATTCAACATGACTCTCACTCAGCTCATTACAGGGATCATCGCATCTGCTAGACTATTCGGCTACAAAGGGCGCAATCGCCACCTTCACTCGCAGTCTCGCTACGGAGGTATGAAACCGAGCCACATCTTTTCGCCGCTTGAACATTGACACCCTCCCCAGCTAGCGTCAAAAGGAATCCGCGTCAACGCAGTCGGTACGTTCATGACAAAAACCAGCGGCCCTTCTCACCCACCTCCCCCTCAGCCCCCGGCCTCTTCTACACCCCGCTCCAGCCAGCCTCGCGCGAGGACACAGAAATGGAGGTCAGTCCTCTCCCACTACGAGGAAATCCATCGTTTGAACCTGTTTGCAGGGCTGGGGCCTCGGGAAGGTCCCGCTGCACGGACGGGTGGGGCAGCCGGCCGAGATCGGCGAGGTGTACATTCTGCTCGCGGGCCCGGGGGGACGGGGACTGTGATCCACGTCAATGGCGGCGTCCACATTGGTGGCGCTTGAGCGTGGAAACGAGTCGTGAAAGGTATCAGGGTAGGACTACACGGTACGGTCCGAATAGAACGCCAGGATTCAGGAGTTTTCCCGGTGTACGAAACAAAGAAATAATGTACGAATTCGGAAGATCGATGCGCCACGTGAGATTTTGTCCGTGAGAGATTGTCGCTTCGTGACTTGACCTCCAGCACCGAATCTCCGCCAGTGCGTGTCGCACGAAAGCTAGAGGGGCTCCTGAACTGCAAGAGGCCACAAACACCAAGACCTCGATTCATGAGCATGTTGCCCGTGGACAAGAAAGATAGATCCACTCCAAGCTCGCGGCCTAGACGCTTCATCGCTGCGGTGGCTGGCATTCTGCTGCTGTGGTCCCTCTGGGATGCCGAGGGCATATCTCACTTTCTTCTTAAAGGCTTGAAGGCTTTGCATCTCCGTTCTCGCTTGTCTCTTGTCCGCCAAAAGGCTGTGGACGGCGTGACCGGATAACTCGACATTCTACTGCAATCTTCCCTGTTCCCCTCGACTGCGATGCCCCGGAAGAAGAGGAAGAGACGGTGGTAGCGATGCGGATGCTCCCCGCGACAGTGCCTGACTCCGAGCGCTTGGGCTCCATATTGACTAATCCTGGAGTGCTCTCCCTCAGTCTCTCTCTTTCTGAGGCTACTATATGAGACTGCCTATCGAGCCGGACTAGCATTCGAGCCACTTGGGGTTTAGTCGACTTCAGCTGCTTCCTTGTACCTCGAACTTGTTAATATATTGGAACACATGTTGAGGCGCACCTGAGTACAGACTTGCGGGCGGATTGATGGTGTTGCCGTCATGCTGTGCCGGCTTTCGGACCGGGGGGCGTCGGGGATCACCGGTTTTCTTATTTCGGATTGGCACAGCCTGTGAGAAAACCGCCTCGTGCTTCATGTTTTCTCCACCTCTCGACGCCGTCCAGGGCTCGTTCTACTCAGCAGTGCTCTGGCTAAACCTCAGCGCCGAAACTTACCGAATAGAACTCTCTCCGCCCGCTCTACACCCTGGACATTGTGGCTTTGATGCAAGATTTTGTTGCCGAAGATGTGCACTCGCCACTGCCATATCGGATTCTGTCTTGGGCGTAGGACTACAAAACCTGGCATGGGCAGTGTACATGGTAAACACCCTCTTTTGATGGCTTCATAATGATTTTATAGATTTTATTGCTCGTCCAGGGCAGTGCTCTTTGTCAAACCACCATTTTATGTGACACCAAACTTTGGATTTTTTTGAGGGAAACGGAAATCCTGGATGGCGGAACTGGAAGCTCAGGTACGTGGACATGAATCCCTTGATGCGGATCCCACCGCGTTCAGGCCCCACGCCTCGTCTTGACACGGTACAGGCCGCTCTCTACCGGATGCAATCAGGGAGTTTGCGCCCTGTTGGCCCACCCTCTCCATATCATCTCACACACTCATGCATGTATATTTCCTGTCAAATATGATTATTTTACATCCCCCAACACACGTCCCGAGCTCTCTGTCGACACATATAGTGCACTGGAGTCAAATGCTGCACCCACCTCTCTGCCCCATCCTTGCCTCCAAGTCCTTTCCATGGCCACTTGTGCGAGCTTTCGCTTGACTGACTGTACTCCCCCAGCCCAATCAGCAATTTTTGCCGGCCTCCAACTGCCCATCGACGCTCCAACCACTTCCAAAAGATGTTGCTGATCTGCCGCAGGAGAAGCATGCTTACAATGATACCGCCATCGAAGGGAAGGCTCTCTGAGCACAAAACGGCCATCCTTTGCGTTGATCATTCTCAGCGGAAGCACCGCCTCTAGGGCATCAGCAGTCGACGGAGCAATACCCAATGGTGCACCATGATTTGACAACCCATTTACTTATGATTTATCCAGGAACAAATTCGTCCTAAATCATAATGCATGGCATTAACGAGTAGTTTTAGACATCCTACAGGTCTATTGTGTGCCTTGCATTGCATGATAGCACTTGCGGTGGTCGGAGGAAGGCAGAGGAAGCGGGAACTCGGGGCTAATCAGAAATTTCCCACGACTGGCTCGGCTCGCCGTTTTCGCCATTTTTGGACTTGCCGCCGCAAAATATTCGCCGAGCCATCAATCCTGCATCAAATCCTGAAGTCCGACCTACAGTTCACGCATACGATCTTAGACTACATTCTACCATACCAGAACTCTCAACCGCTGGCTCCGTTGGGTCTCATGCAATCAAAAAACCCTAAGGTGGCTTGAATGCCAGTCACTGATAGTAATCGTTCGAGATAGGGACCCGGGCGGGTCCGGTCATTCAAGTCTCCTTAGGACCGGTCGACTGTCGAGCACGATATTCGAAGGAAATTTTGACATTGTGAGCTGAGATCCGCGTGGCGTCAACATGACTACTACACCCGGAGTATCGTACGTCTTGTCGTTGATTTGTCTGCAAATAATTCTAAGTGATCCCAAGGTGTCATGCGACTGACCTGGACCGCGAGCTCTATGCTCTTAGTCGCGACAATGGAGACCTGGACTTCAATGACGCGGATATAGCCACGCTCAACAAATCCCTGCTCGTAACAAACTCGCGCGCTGAGTTCAAGTTGTTGACAGGGATCTGTCGAGACGCTGTTGGCGACAAAGTCCTGCGAAGTGTGACCACCGTCAATGCTGTTCAAGACCTAGAGGAGATGCGCAAGGCTGTCGGAGATGGCGGTTTACACTACTGGGCATTTTCCTTTGGGTGTCACGCAATGCTCCTTTCCTTTCGAATCCACTGACAATATTCAAGAACGACGCTGGGGGCGACGGACGTTGCAATGTTCCCTGAGCAGCCGAACAAGCCATACCGGACGGCGGCCTGCGTGCTATTTTTCTTCCTTGTACTGCTCGGGCCTCGCGGGAGCAGGCGGCGCGGACTGGTCTGAGCACTTGGCGGAATGTAACAGATGCGGAGGCGGTATGGGGGCCAGGTCGCGTCATGGGCGCAAGCGAGGCGGCTGTTTCGTGCGGCGATGCCCCTGCGATTGAGGTCGGGCAGGGCGAGCTTGAGGTCTGGACGAAGGTCTGGATGGAGTGGCGCGATCAGGTACGCTTGGTTGTTGTTGCTTCAATGAGAGTGATTCAGGAGTGTGCAGCTCGCAGCGCCAATCCGCTTGGGGGCCCGCACTGACTTCCGGGCGTCGTCCGTTGCAGCCACTGGGGTGATGTCCGGCCGCCTCCCGTCAGATAATAATATGCGGTGCATGGAAAATGGGTGCGGATCTGTCGAAACCCAAGTATGTTCGATTTCAGTCTCACTAGAGTGTATTAGTTTCGTTTTGATGGGCAATTCATAGCTCTCCCATTGGCTGCTCCACAACTTCTAACCGATGGGAGAGCAATGAAGTTCTTTACAAAACGAAACTCATACACTCTACTACTCCAAAATCATACATCTGTCATTCGCTGGCAGGAGTCCAGTTGGATTTGTATCCAATATTAATTATGTGAGTACCATATCACCTGAATCGTATCGAGCGCTCACGACAAATTAAACTTTGAATGAAACATTGAATGTAGGACCCGATAACCCCCATCACCTCCGGTCGGCGCACGTTCGAGATGTTCGGGAAGGATAACGCCCGACTGCTGCACAACAATGGTCACGCCGCGAGTTGACTACTAGTGTTTTTTCTATTCATACGCTGATTCCATCGCAGCCACTGCTCGTGGAACCCGTCCGTGTGCGTGGCGAAAGCGCTGAAAGATTATATGATCTATGGCACCGTACGGTTCAATATCCCGAGCGTAAATCCAGGCTCTGTTGATACCGGCAACTTGTAACAGCTGTTTGCGAACGGGACGAGCCGGATCCTGGGCTCATGTTCCCGCCGAAGGACAAGGAGGGCGGGAGAGCACGGCGACGCGGCAGCCATCGATGGTCATGATACTCATCTGGAATCTCCCGGCCGACGCTCGGGGAATGATTTTCACACACCCAAAATGACAGACATGGCCTCCCTACCATTGATAAAGGTCCTGAACATGCACCCTCCCACTGCCTGCATTCACTCACATCGAGCACCATGAGCTTCTGCAAAGACTGTATCAAGGGTGAGCAAGACCGAAGTCTCCCTCGCGGGTCTGACGATGTCGTTCTCTTCAGGCGTCACCCACGACGGAACCCCCGAAGGTGTGTCACCCACGGCGGGTCCCGTCGTAAACTGACCGCAGTATAGGCAAGATTGAGACCATCGGCGGCGTCGAGTGCTACGTTGGGACACCCACTGCCGACTTTCCCAAGGATAAGGTGCTGCTCTTGCTCACGGACATCTTCGGGCTTACGCTAGTCAACAGTCAGGTGCGTCCCTCTTTCCTTCCGCAGCGGCTTGAGCTGACATTCCCGCAGCTCCTGGTCGACGATTTTGCGAAGAATGGGTTCAAGGTCCCCTCCACAGACTGCATGACTCGGTCCCAATGACTAACTCGAGCCTCGATAGACCATTCTTCCGGACTACTTGCACGGCGATCCCGTCCCGGCGGATGCCATGATCGGGGTGAGCACTTCCACTGCGTCCGCCCGCAGGGCCTGACCCCAGGCAAGACCGATTTCGACCTCGGCAAGTGGTTCGCCGGGCACGGCACAGCGGACACGCGCCCACTCCTCGATAAAGTCATCGCCGCGCTCAAGGCCGACGGCGTCACTACATTTGGCGCGGTCGGGTACTGCTTTGGCGGGCGCTACGTCTTCGACCTCGCGTGCGACGGCGTCATCTCAGCCGCAGCGACCGCACACCCATCGCTCCTCCAGATCCCCGCCGATCCCGAGGTGTGTTCCTCGTTGATTTTATTTTCTGCCTGCTGAGCCCGTTTGGCAGAAATACGTCGCGACGGCAAAGGCGCCGTTGTTGATCAACAGCTGCACGTTCGATTCGTACTTTCCGATCGAGGCGCATGCGCAGACAGACAAGATATTTGAGGGCTTCGCGCCGGGGTACAAGCGCGAGCACTTCGAGGGCTGCACGCACGGATTCGCGGTCCGCGGCGACCTCAGCGATCCCAAGGTCAAGGCCGCCAAGGAGGCGGCGTTTACTGCGACCGTCGAGTGGATGATCAAGTACTTGTGATAATCAGATTGCGTTAGATATGTAGGCTCGATTCGGCCCAGTAATATATATAGCTTTCGATGTGATCTTTCGACAACCAGCCGTTCAGGATCACTATGTAGCCGGGCTTCCAAAAGCGGCCAGTATCAGCGACGAGTAGCGGCCTGAAGTTAATCTGGCGAGCGCCGAAAAAATCTACCGTACTCGAGGGCTCTATGAGGCCGAATTGCGCGCTGAAAAGTTGCGACGGTTGTGCGACGGAGTAAGTACTTAGGTCGTGACGCGTCGCGCACAACACACGCAAGCAGTGGCAAAGCACCTTCAAGCGGGTGTCACGAGGGCGTACCGCTGTCTGTGATGCGTGACTTCTTGTGACGTGGTTCTCATCTTGCACCATCTTCGACCTGCCATGAAAAAAAGAGGTCTGCCCATTAACATAACTATAAGAAACTGGCGATTAACGGGCCTTTGGCTGAAAGCCGCCAAACGGCAGAAATTTACTGCAGTGCCACAGGCGGACGCAGGACCTCTATCGGCAGAGAACTCCTTTGTAGGGATGCCGTTGGACGTCGTCTTGCAGGTGAGCCTGCCTCGACGGATAGAGCCTTTCCTCACAAGCCTTGACTAGTTCTTTCTATTTATGAGCCCTGCCGAGCTATTGGCCATGTACGACGTCAACAAGGGCTTCCGCCGCATGCTGGATTCGGGGAAGAAGGCGAGCACAATCTGGGCCAGGTCCAGGGAGTATCACGGTATCCCGAAGCCCTTCAAAGGATTTACAGAACGCACCTGGGCGCAATTCATGTTCGGCACGGTTTGCGAGGTATGTTTCGTGTCGCCGCCGAATATGGCCGACTCTTCCCTGATGCTCTCCGCAGGGATGTAAAGAAGATCAAGCACGGGAGCCAGACTTTGGACTCATGATGCGTCTATGCGCAGACTGCCGCGTGGCCAAGTAAGAAATGCTCTCATTGGCAATCAGTAATACTACTCACGCACCGCCAGTCTGTGCCAGGACCTGGAGTTTTCGACGGACTCGGATGAGGACGACACGTTGGGTCCAGTCCTTGTGTTCGAGCACTGCTACCCTCACTCTCATTGGTGTATGTTGTTGAGCCTTTTGCACTTGGATGAACTGACAGCCTTGGCGCAGACAGATCGAGAGAGGAGCTGTTCACCAAAAGGTCCCGCTGTGGAAACGAGCATTGGTGGGAGCCCTATCTCTGGGATATTCTCCCTATTGTTCGAGCAGCCAGACGCGGGGAAAAGGCAGCGGAGAAGAAGCTGGCCAAACTAGAAGAAGAGGGACAGCGAAGACTCGAGGTATGGTTCAACGAGGATCGAGTTCCAGTCTCGATGCTGATTTTTAATCAAGTATGGTGCCATATGCGACGATTGGAGAGATAAAGTGGAAGCAGAGGACCGCCGATGCAAAGGACAGATGTGAGCCCTTCGGCGAATTCACAACAGACAAGGCACTCAACGCTCCCACCAGATTGACTTCCAAATTCAAAGCGTTGGGCTATCAAGACTTTGAGCTCGCTGGTCTCAACGACCAGAGGATGCTCGCTCAAATACATCTTCCTTTGACTGATAATGGTGCGTGGTATGCGCGTCAGGCGGCGTGATCTTATGTTCGAACAGCCTGGGAAGGCATGCGCAGGACGTTGGAAGGTTCCATCAAAGACAAGCGCCGAGACCGTCTGCTCAGAGATCATCCTGATACCATGAACGCCCGGATGAATCTCGCTCGAGGAGCGTACGCCACCTACGCAGCCACCGTGGTCCCAATTGAGGCAGTATACCTGCCCACGGTGGTGGGATTGGATGTCATCCCAGCCATCAGAACCATTTGCGAGCGCGAGCCTGACGTGGTTCTCACCCGCACAGATTTCGCGCATATGCCCACCATCATCGGCAACTGGGTGGATGCGAAACGTGCCAGGCTGACAGACCTTGTGAATACCGTCATCCCTGACAAAACGGGTGGTTGGGCTCTCGCATCGACAATATTTCGATGCGGGTTTGAGCACGAGAACCTCGGGCGGCCGGCCATGTTCGGTGGCGATGAGGCGATGAGGCATGTCGGGGACTCTTGCAACCCGCAGCTTGATATACCCCTCTCAAAAGTGGCGTCAGCGCTCATCGTATCGCTCGGCTTGGATCCTGAGAAGACGACGGCAGCGGATATGGACGGCCATGCAGCGCGATTCCGCTGTAGCGGCTGTGTACGTGGCAAGAGCAAGCAGAGCAAGCGGAACGTCGAGCTTTTCACATGGCGGGGATGCCCCGCGCGCGGACTCGGCGTCGTGGGTGTGTGGTCTCTGCACTAGATATGTGTGCAGACCGGAGACACTCCACGGCGTCACCGTCCACGTTAACTCCTTGTAAGCGGTCCATTACCTCCTGTTCAAGCGCACTGATCACTGCCCTAGCCATGGCAAGACACAGCCCGACGCTGCGGATATTCTCTTAGCTCCAGGGGTATTCTCGATTAGCAGAAGCAGCACCTATTCACATGCCCGGCCCGCCGCGTACGTCTGCTACAAATGCGAAGACTCGCGGAATTTTAGCGGGATTGGTCCCGTAAGCGATCATTTGCTGGGAAAGTGAGTGTTTCCCTTTCGTGCGTTTCAGCAGCTAGTAATGTCTTGCAGGCACAAGATCCGTGTTGCGGTGCGCGATGTGGACTATGGGCTCAGCCCTGACTGAACAATACTGCGTCTGTGCGGCCACTGGCGCACAATGAAGTGAAGATGGCGGTCTCCGCGAATTGGAATGCGGGTTTTTGGACTGAGCTGCCTGGCGCTTCCTCCCCTCACGTTTGCAGCATGTCGATATTCAAAGTAGGGAAGGGTTCGCGCTCCGACGCGTCCATATACGTACATAAATGATACAGCGACCGAGCTCTTGAACTACAATAATTTCAACTAATTTTTCTTGCCCTTGCGAGCCGTTCATATGGTCATCCCGCTCAACTCCCGCTAGATTGCATCCAGGACCACTGACAAGACCATCGCATCCTCTACTATAGGAAGGTGGTTTATATATTCATAATCGCCGCGGATGGATGAGCTCATTCAAGTCATTAGACATCATTATACATCAGTATTCAGCACATTAAATAGCTTATTTGCTGATTCTTCAGAATCGTTTTGCTCACCGCTGAGCGCCACTGGGCCAGTGATCGGCTGAGACTCATCTCAGTTCAATACAACTTGCAAATGAGCTCTACTTAGAGTGTGTTCGGATGATCCTGAAACCTCAGGATCGGCTTCAGGATCAGGATCGGGATTTAATATGAGGTATGTAGAACCGCAGCATCATGCATGCTGAAAGTTGAACGTTGAACGTTGAACGTTGAACGGCGATTCGGCCGAACCCGGCCTTCGAGTTGTGTGACTTATGTGACCCGTGTGACTCAGCCCTCCCTTGCTCCGACTCTATCCGATTCACAATCCTCCTCCGTCTTTTCCTGTACGGCCTCAGCGGAGGGGCACACGATCGTCTCAGGATCCGCCTCAGCATGGTGGAAGGATTGTCAAGCAAGTCGTTGGTCAGCGACTGTTATCTGCAAGTTAATCTTAGGACGACGAAGCAAGCAAACTGAGTTACGCCGCTCGATGATTTGTATCAGGCGGGATTCACTACGATGACGGGGAAACCGACGTAATCCTTGGCTCTGGGTGGACTCCAGGCCACCCTATAAGTAGCCAACTGCACCCACCCCTCAATCACGACCTCTCAGACTTGTCTCAGACACCCATCATGTCCAAGAAACCCCGTGCGATCCATTTTGGAGCTGGTGCGTCTGCTCCTGCGGTCGCAGATCCACTCTCATCCTGGCTGAAGGGAACATTGGTCGTGGCTTCATTGCCCCGCTGCTATCTAGGTCCGGCTACCACGTCGTCTTCACCGATGTCGACAAGAATCTCATCGACACCATCAACGACGAGAAGGCCTACGGCGTGCACATCCTCGCCAGCGAGTCGCACGAGGTGGAGGAGGTCATCCACGTCAAGGGCGTGCTCTCGACCACCGACGACCTCATCCACGAGCTCGCGCACCCAAAGCTGCGCCTCGTCACCACCGCGGTCGGACTCCACGTCCTCGATAAGATCGCCCCTGCGCTCGCGAGCGGGATCAAGGCCCGCCGCGCGACGAACGGCGCCCCAATCAACATCATCGCCTGCGAGAACGCGATCGCCGCGACCGCGCAGCTCGAGGCGAAGGTGCGCGCCCACCTCGACGGCGCCGACGCCGAGTACGCGACCACGCACGTCGGCTTCGCCAACTGCTCCGTGGACCGCATCGTCCCGCCCTTCGACCCCGACGCCCACGGCGCGGACTCGGCGCTCGACGTCGGCGTCGAGGCGTTCTTCGAGTGGGTCGTCGAGGGCCCCGCGCTCAAGGGCCCGGACGCGCACGCGAAGGGCGGCGCGCTCGAGCCGCCCGTGCACGGCATGGCGCTCGCGGACGACCTCGCGCCGTACAACGAGCGCAAGCTCTTCACGCTCAACGCGGGGCACGCCGCCGCCGCGTACCTCGGGCACCTCCTCGCGCTGCGCACCGTCGCGCAGGCGATCGCGGACCCGCGCGTCGCGGCCGTCGTGCGCGGCGCGCTGCACGAGGAGTCGGGGAAGGCCCTGTGCCGCAAGCACCGCTTCGCGGAGGCGACGCACGGGAAGTACATCGAGGCGATCCTCGCGCGCTTCGCGAACGAGGCGGTGCAGGACCACGTCGCGCGCGTGGGGCGGGCCCCGCTGCGCAAGCTCGGGCGCGGCGACCGCCTCGTGGGCCCCGCGCGCATGTGCACCGAGTACGGGATTAGGGTGCCGCACCTCGCGACGGCCATCGCGGCCGCGCTCTGGTACGACGACCCGGCGGACGAGGACAGCGTCGCGATGCGCGGCGCGATTGGCGAGAAGGGCGTGGGGCCCTACGTCGCGGAGCTCACGGGCTTTGAGGACGGGCATGAGGTGCACATCCTTATCGTTGAGAAGTACAAGGAGCTCGAGGGCTGGAAGGTGAAGGCATGATACTAATCACTGATAGATAGATAAACCGTATACTTAGAATAATGTATAACCACATATGTAACGTGGCTCATCTCTCTCTCGTTCTGAGATGGTCAGCACAGCAGCAGCGGCGCTCCTCAGGCTTGACTGCTCTACCAGCTCATCACTCTACTCCGCGTCGTGTGCTTAGCATATAGTGCGTGTGCGGCCCCCATATGATGCGGCGGCCCTGGCGGTCGTCAGTCAATACCAGTCACGAACCAGGGGGACTTGACCGGGACTCAGGCCTCGGGAGCCAGCCGGGCAAGGATGAGAGTGACCCATCCGACGGAGACTGGAGGAAAGGGACGCCGACGAGGAGGAGCAGGAGACCCCTGAGGAGAGCACCCTCTCGGGGTCACCTCCGGGAGAATACTAGTACCGCGTCAAACGACGGCAGCGGGCGAAGGGACTACGTCGAGGAATGGACTCCGAGACTTCGAGGTCGCAGGTGGGCCGATCTTCAAGCTTCAGCTTCAACTTTCAAGAGTCTACAGCCGAGCTCCATTGAGGAGTTGTCTTCCCAGGGTGGGAGGCCATCGACTGCCTGCCCTCGTTGTCTGAGGGGCTGTGCGTGACGCCTGCTCAGGATCGTGCGAGTGGGTTCTAGGTGTTCAGTGTTGAAGCTGAAGCGTGAGCTCGAGGACCCGGAGGTTCGACATGACGTGCCCGTTGCATGTCGGGTCCAGGGATCCACCAGATCAGGGACGTTACAAGGAGGCATTCAGATGGTCTTGTCAGTGGTCCTGGATGCGATCTGGCGGGAGTTGCACGGGAAGGCCATATGAACGGCTCAAAAAAGGGCAAGAAAAATCAGCTGAAATTATTGTAGTTCAAGGCGCACCTCGAGCTCGGTCGCTGTATGATTTATGCACGTATATGAACGCGTCGGACCGCGAACCCTTCCCTACTTCGGATATCGACAAGCCGCAAACGCGAGGGGAGGAAGCGTCAGGCAGCTCATTCCATAAGCTCGCGTTCCAGGAAACCTTGAGGAAACCGCCGCCACCGTGGAATTCACTCTTGACATCATCAGACTCTTCGGACTTGAAGCTTGACCTGGTCTTGCTCACCGGCCGCTCACCCTTGATACAGTCTTTGCAAAGGCTCATGGTGCCCGATCTGAGTGAATGCAGGCAGTGGGAGGATGCGTGTTTTGGACCTTCATCGATGGTAGAGGTCATAAGTAAGTCTTAGTAACCGTAAGGCCTGTTGGTGCTTGTCGATTTGGCAGGGGGTCGGAATCGGAACCTGAGAGACGGCCCGGGACAGCCGGGCTGGTCACGTGCGCTTCAAAACCTTTGTCTTGCCTTTGTCTTTTTTTGTTTCAACGACTACTACGTATAACGTCCTCCCGCCGTTAGCTGCAATTGTTGCTCTTCAAATCTCCGAAGGTCCTATCTGCCTGCATGTCATTCACTTCCACTGGCACTTTCACGCGGCCCGGCGCTTCGAAGGTCAATACCAAATCGGAAAAAAAAGTCACCGTCTCAGTGGTCCCCGGGCCGTCTGCCACTGGTCTGACATTTCGGGGTTTGGAAGAACACGACTTGAGAAGCTTATATGTAGTACTCTGCTACCTCAACCTCGGTGCCAGGTCTTCCATGGACTGGACTCACTGTGCGTTTTCATCCTTCAGTAACTTCCGACTGCCTTTAAAGCACCGGCAGCCTATGCCCTCACAGGCGCTCACACCTGTGTGAGACTGGCTCGGATTCACATCATCGATGTCCCAACACCCGTACGCTTGTCGTGCGCGCCGCGGCAGCTGCCGCGAGACCTTCCACACTTTATCTCCACAAGTCCTCTTCCGGGGGCATACGGGATCCGTCGTCACAACCTCTGGTGACAAGTACCGTTGCCTGTGCATAAACTCCGGATACCTTGGGCGCATTGGCCGCCTCCCGATGTACACTTCCTGAGGCTGGCATCTGCCAGCTCCACCCGTCCTTTCATCGCGCTAGGGGACTTTCGATGGTCCGCCAACGAAAAGCACAGCTCAATCGGTATCAAACATAACCTTCCGGAGGATCTGCAAACTGAATTCATTGGAAGGGCGATGTACAAGATGATGATGAATAAAAGCGCCCACTACGTTTCCGCCTGTGCGTCACTAATGTGGATCCACCATGCTATTCACTAAAATGAGGCTCTGTCATGCTAACAAATGCTTACAGGTGGCTCCGTATCTCGGGGCTCGTTGTGAAGATGACATCCAGAAGCTGCGAAATAGTCGACCCAACGACGTCCGGGAGCTCTTGCACAATCTTGAAACATCGTCAGCGGCAGATTGGTCCAGAGCTCTTCGCACAACGCACCGTATGTCCGACGTCCGGTACCGTTGTAACAGAATCAACTATCCGCCCTTTCGTCTTGTCTATGACGCCGTCGCGGATTACTTGCGGCCTGGAGGGATTGTCAACGACGTGGTGAGTAATTCAGAGACTGTCGCGTACATCATATCTATGTTCTCCCCATAGACTACATGGATGGGAACGACGCCCGAAAGCTTCGCCACCTGAGCGGCAGCGTCCCATGTGATTTTGAGATTGACCTGGAAGGCCGACGCTTCATGGATCATCGGGCATTTTCTGACGACGCAGGGTTTGCCGTCCTTGTCGGTTGAATCCCTCAACCCATGTTCCTGGACGGCAAAATCAGCGAGGGCAACTTGAACTAGGCCTAGGCGGAAGGTGTACCGAAAACGACGCCACGACTCGAGGATCCCATGTATTCCACGGGAAACGGGCCATGAAATACTTGTGAGCCGCCTCCCTGCTCGGCCAACCGTCGCGGCGATGCATCACTGCGTTGGTGACCATATCGAAGGCGGGTTGTATTTCTTCACGGTTGGCGTCCCAAATCTGCTCGTCCATCATAGAGGGCTCGATCAATATCAGCCCGGCGTAAGGGCATTTCTCGAAAAGACGCGTCGAGAGCATTCTATTACACTGGTAAGCCCTGCTTCAATTCAAACCATATATCCCAATGTAACTCACAATCCAACTGTTCCGGACGAGTGCCCGACGCCGACCAGGCGGTGGCCTTTGACGAAGTCGGATTTAATGAAGCTCGCGATAGCCGCCGCCCAGCAATCCAGGGCTGGCGATGCCGGGTCAGGGTGGCCCCCCCGCCAAGGACGAAGTTCACATACGTGCGGCTTTCTCGTCACCCTTCAGCGCCTCCTCATTCAGCACAGCAGACTCCCCGTGGCTCTGCCAGTCGAACGTCCACACTTCCCTGATTCGAGAGGCTGAACGGGACTGAAGGGTGTATAGCTTCTCGATGGTTGCCTCCCACTGCTCCTTGTCTGGAAGGTGCATTCAGATATTGTTTGCCGTCAAGCAGATATGCGCTCACGTTGTCCCATGGCGTGGAACATGAGCAGGGTAATTGCGTCCCTCGGCGACTGACCCTCATAGGTGTATCGCTTCGCCGCCATGCGCAGGTCTTCGCCATTGGCGGCAGGAGGGCTGTCGAGAACGAAGCTTTCGATATTCATGGTATGCAGGAAAGGCGAGGGATTGGTGGACGGGGACGGGGATTGAGACGGGGAGACGATGCTAAAGATCGGGCGCGTATCATGATACATATGCGTTGCGTGGCTCTTCGCCTAGATCAAGCTTCAAATCTAAATCTGATCTAGGCGATGTTCCCGCTTTCTTCCCAGACCCGGAGGCTTTCTCCATCCAGCTCCCGCGGAGTCAACGCGGGCAGATATGATCACTGATACGCAGATCGAATCCAGATACAGATCTATACTGATCTATACAGATGCGAGCAACATGACCCTAAAATTCCAATGATGCAGAGATGATCAGAACGCTCAATTGCCTGCACATCAACTCGTGTTGTCCCTCCCGCTCCGCTGTGTACGCGCGTTCTCTTCCAATCCTCCCGGGCCCCTCCTCCTCCTCCTCCGCCTTCCCCCCTCCCAGTGTCCAAGTCATGGACGTTGCTGTGGAAGCCTCCCCGCCCTCGCGCGACTGGCGATTCTGGATGATATTCTTGTGTGTCATGCTGTCTCAATTCCTTACAGCCCTCGAGTTGGTGAGTTGTTCTACGCACTAGCCGAATCGAGGAATACTGAACGAAGCTAGTCGGTTGTGTCCACAGCCCTTCCGACGATCGTGAACGCTCTCCACGGCGCCCAGTTCGTCTGGATAGGTTCAGGTAACGACTGCCGCTCTCCCCATAAAAAACGAAAATAAATCAACATTGAATCCTAGCATATACTCTTTGCTCGACCGCCTTCGTCCCTCTCAGTGGCAGTCTTGCTGAGGTCTGCAACAATCCGATTGACGTACGCGCTGAGAATGCTCATGGGGAGCTCAGATATTCGGCCGGAAGTTCCTCATGTTCGGGTCGATTGTAGTCTTTGCAGCAGGAAGCGCTCTGTGTGGTGCGGCTCCGAGCATGAACTTTCTCATCGCGGGGAGAGGTGTGCTGCTATTTTCATGCTAGAGGAGCAAATTGACTCGATATTGTTGCAGCTGTTCAAGGTTTAGGCGCGGGAGGCGTCGCCTCGCTCTGCCATATCATCCTTTCCGATCTCGTACCGCTCAAGGACCGGGGGGTGTTCAATGGACTCATCGCCATGTGCGTTCTTCGCGCGCGATCTTAGCGCTTAGAGCTTAACAATTCGATGTTCGTAGAAGCTACACGATTGCCAATGGCATTGGCCCGGTGGTCGGTTCGTATGTTGCGAGATCTGTTACATGGTTTGATTGAACTGCTGGATAGGAGGCTCGCTGGCGCAGAAGGGCCAATGGCGATGGATATTCTGTGAGCCTCGCGATTATGCAACGCACCTGTCCAGTTCTGAGCCTGCTCTCAAGATCTGAATATCCCGATTTGCGGCTTGACGGGCTTCCTCGTACTTATGTTCCTGAACCTTCGTACCCCGCCCGGGAGCTTCTCCAACAAGTTCAAGAAGATTGACTTCATGTACGCGTCAAAACGTTCGCTCCTCAGTTCAACATGCTTACTCGATCTCCAGCGGAAACGCGATTGTTGCTGGTGCAACTACATCCCTTATGATTGGATTGACGTGGGGCGGCGTACAATATTCGTGGAGCTCTCCCCGCATCCTAGTCACTCTCATCCTGGGTGTAGTGGGACTGGCAGTCTTTATATGGTACGAGTTCACCTTCCCTAAGAATCCCATTGTGAGTGGCAGAATCAACCCGCACGTACCTTTCAATAATTTTCTGCCCACAGGTTCCGCCCGGGCTCCTCGTCACCCGCACAGCAGTCAGCGGTTTCGTTCAGACGTCCATACTCTTCATCGTACTGATCTGCATGCTCTGTGCGTCCTTCCTATCTCTTGATGCACAGATCACTTACACGCACAAACAGACTACATGCCAGTATATTTTCAAGCATGCATGGACGCGTCGCCCATCGCCTCTGGTGTCGACATATTCGGTCTTGCTTTCAGCGTCGCTCCTTCCGCCCTCATTGTCGGCCTCTCCATCGCCCGTTCACATCAGTACCGGCCACAAATTTGGCTCTCCTGGGCCCTGGTCGTCATTGGGACCGGTCTCTTCACGACCCTGCACGCGGATAGCTCCAGAGGCAAAGCAATCGGCCTCCAGATAATCCCAGGTGCAGGCCTCGGAATGATGACCGCCGCCGTCTTCTTCCCGATTCTCGCTCCCCTCCCCATCGACTCGAACGCGCACGCAATCGCGCTCTACACGTTCTTCCGCAACTTTTCGAACGTGCGGACACGTCCCCTCCGCCTGTTTCTTATAAATGTCTAACCGGCCGGTAGATCCTCGGCGTAACACTCGGAGGCACGGTGCTCCAGAACGAGCTGCAGAAACACCTGCCGGCGGCGTTCACGCTGCAGTTCCCGCAGGGCACCGCGATCGCTTACTCGATCATTCCGCTCATCCCGCAGCTGGCCGAGCCATTGAAGAGCGAGATCCGCGTCGCGTTCGCGGAGAGCCTGCGCGTGGTGTGGCAGGTGCTCGTCGGCGTCGCGGGCGCAGGGTTGCTCGCAAGTCTCGCAATGAGGCGACTCCCCCTGCACACTGAGGTTGACCAGAAGTGGGGGATTGACAAGGCAAAGGAGCTCGACAAGGAGAAGGAGCTCTCCGCGAATGAATATTAATCGACAATTCTTTCAACAACACTGTAAATCTAGAACTTGGGGAAGCCTTGCAAATATTACTAGTATAAACGACCTCATCTCTTGCAGACCAAGGGGGTACTGCTTTGTTAATGTTGGAACCGTTACCTAATAGACTAAGGTTACCTATGCCGATTTTCGTTTTTTTCAATGAAGGGTATTGGCCGGCAAGCGGCGGGGCACAAACAGGCTTGGAGGGTTATCCCAGCGAGTCCCAGTGAATCCGTCAGAATCACACTGAGAATCCGGTGTCAGAATCGATCCAGGATCGTTGTGCCCTGACCGCTTTGACTTCCCCTAGTATAAGGTCCTGTAGGAGGGCCATAGAGACCATCCACCAGATCCATGGCTGAGCCGTGGCTCAAGCCGAAGCCGCCAGGGCCAGCCGTAGCCAAGCCGCGGCAACCCGTGCACTGCCGATTACGCCGGTCCTCCGGCGAAGCTGGCGAGACATCGGCAGTGCGATGTGAAGCTTGCAATCTGTGGAGAGTATCGTTACTTGGATGGGTGATGGACATGTAGCTACTCCGGCCTCCTCTAACGTTAATCCAGCATACAAGCCATGATTCAGCGGGATGGGTAGCATCTTTAATGGAAACCGGCACAGATGGCATGTGCACGTGAGGTGCAGATTATATAAGCCGAATCGGAGACATTTTTTGCTCCTCTAGCATGAAAGGTAGTGGCCGGCAAGCGGCGGGTCACAAACAGAAGAAATTGTGTCAATATATATTAGGTAGTACTTGTATGTACCCGGGATGGGCTGCTTGCCGCCAATCACTGGTCCACAAGTATCACACAAACCTAACATGTTGTAGCGCCAGACTCAGAGAAAGTCTTCGTTGACCAGGATGCTCGCTCCCGCACAGATACTTATGCGGAACCTGCCTAATTCATTTGCGAGAGGTGACGGTTAGAACCGCGATTTGACTCCGCATGGTGGAGATGCCAGCTTTCTTGCAAGTGTGGCGGGATTTGCGCCGGCCGGAAAGATAATTGAACATATTCAAGAAAGAAGTGCGCACCTGTACTTTGCGTGCACCTATCACAAGTGCACCTCAAAGGTGGGAAGGATGCACGCGACACTGTGCTATAGCTAGTGCCATTCCACCCCGCAGGCACCGCAGATCGAGGTTTCCATCAGGACACAGGCTTATAAAGTAAAGAGGTCCCCATTGAGCAAGGTGCTAGCTCCCGTGCAGTATGGAAGATGTTGCAATGTTCCATTCATATCGGGAGAGGTGGCGGCTCGACTCCGCCCGAGGACCTAGGGCAGCTGCGGGGATCTTTTTACGCGCGGGGTAGTACTAGTATCCGCGGGCTGAAAAAATGGATGTGTCAGAGGAGCTTTGAGCTCGAGGAAAGAAGGACGCGCCTGTGGTGTGCGACAAGATTGGTGGTCTGCGTCAGGAAAGGAGTCCTCATCGAGTGAGGTGCTTGCTGCCACACACTATGGAATATTCTGCTCAGTTTCATTAGGAGACACAGCTGTTCGACTCCGCCCGAGGACATAGGGCAAATGCGAGGAGTTTTTGGGCACGGGGCAAGGCAGTACTAGTATTTGTGGATGCGAAACAATTGTGAAGGAGACTCGAGTCGAGGGAAGGACGCACGGATTCTTGCCGCCAGAGCGCGAAAACAATGAGGGTGCATGACGTTGCCGGTGGCGTACGAGCCTGAATAGTTCTCTGCGCAACTCTGCAGGTCGTTGCGCGTCGCTCAGGGTAGTGACGTGGTGGACGTGGTGCGCTCCTCGCGGCGACGCGACGCCGGAACAGGCGCATGTGGCCCGCAATCACCCACACGCCGCCCTCCGATGTCCCCACCTACATGTGGGCGGGGTGCAAACTGAGCTCGCGCGCGTCAGCGATGTGTCCTACCTCCGTTGCGTGGTGCATCTTCTGCATTCCCGCCAGTCGGTGCAGGTCCTACGCGCAACTCCAACACTGGAATCGCCTTGAGGCGCGGAGCGTGTAAGGTCGGAAGAGAGGAGGAAAGTAGCTGATGCCAATGGCAGTTTGACGTGGGCGGAGCGACTGTGCCGGCGCCTAGGCGAGTTTGACACCTGAGCCGGGATATCCGTTGATGCCGTGCACAGGCCGGTCATGCCGGTCCTCCGGCGAAGCTGGCGAGGCATCGGCAGTGCCATAAGAAGCTTGCAATCCATTGAGCATACCACTGCGCTGATGATTAGTAGACAGAGAGATATTCCAGCTTCCTGTAGCCTACAAGCCATGATCCAGCAGGATGAGAAGAATATTTAATGAAGTTCGGCACATGTGGCATGTGCACGTGAGGTGCAGATTATATAAGCCAAATCGGAGACATTTTTTGCTCCTCTAGCACAATCAGAGACTTTGTCTCTGTTTGTGAACAATCAGAGACTTTGTCTCTGTTTGTGAACCAACCACGTGATATTATGGTAACATTGCACGTGTCCGCTTCCGCATTCGGTACGCTCACCACCTCCATCGCGTATGAAGGCTTTATTGCTGGAACAAGGGTCGGGTACTTATATGGAATGCCCCACAAGGACCACTTTTGCGGCTTGAGGCCCATCGGCACCAGTCGGAGGATGGAAAGCAATCAACAGATCTCCCCATAGGCACAGGACTCGGACCTGAGCCGGCTAAGCGTATAAGTTATGAACACGCCAATATACTTAAGTACACCAGGTCTTGCCTAATACTGCAGAATCATAAACACTAGAAATCGTCGAACATGATCACTGTGCCAGTAGAGCGCTCGAGCGAGAGGCCCTCCAAGCGCATATGCAAGCGCGCGTTGATAATGGTGCAGAATGCCCAGACCGTCCTGCCCCAGACTCTGTCAGGTGGGCGAAGGTTTCGGACTAGAGGACGTACGTGATGGCTATGAAAACCTCCCCCGGCTAGAAATCGCCGTGAACAAAAGTCATTCAATCAAACGGTGATGGGGACTTACTTCTCGGAAGACGGCGACCAGGAGATCCGCGAAGCGAAGGGCTGGAGGTGTGGGGGAATTTCAGGGGCAATCTGGATCTGCGGAAGCAAGAACTCCGAACCAAATATACACTACAGCGAACACAATTCAATGATGTGCCGTGCTGCAAATTCTAATTAATACGATGGCTTACCAAGAAGAAACCCGCTCCGTCGTTCTGCAGCTCGGAAACAATCTCAATGTGTGTCAGTCGGGGTCGATCCATGGCATTGAACACGATAAGCATAACGAGCGAAAAGTCAAAGAACGACTATGTACAGATCAGAGGACGTGAGCGCGTAAGTCGATAATCTGCGCACCAGAATGCCCAACATGCCCACAAGGACTCGTGGCTTTGAGCCAAAGATACAGGTGCGCAGAGGCGCAAAATAGAATAGATTGCCTGTGGTCAGGGGAGTCAGTCGGCGGCTTCAACCGTCCGAGATGAGTACTTGCGTTCCATTTCAATCGCAGAGAACACGCCGAGGATGGTCGTGGTGGTGATACACGCGACGAAGGCGGATATCAATACGCGTGCGACGCTGGCGCGGCGGTCCCACAAGCCATACACGCGAATTAGGATCACGACTGGGATGGTAGCTTTATTTTAGCGGCGCGCGCCGTGGGCAAATCGGGAGAACGTACAATGTGAGATGGCCCCAGCGACCACGCAGGTTACTCCGTATATCCAGATAAATCTATGACATCTAGAAGAGTCCAGGTCAACGACTGGCCGTGGTGTTGGATCGCGCGCTTTACACCTGGAGGTGCTGACTGTCAGCAGGCACACCATGTACAATGTTTCTCAGAATAGTACGCACTCGGTCGCTGAGGTTGGTAGCCATCCCACTGAGAACTTGACACAGACTCAGAACGTCGGAGATCGGGTGGGGAATACGACACTGACTGTACACGACATATGCGATTATGGCCTCCGTGAGATAACGATTTACAACGAAGGCCGCCTTGGAGTGCCATCGCACGTTGGGGTTCTTCCAGATCGTATTAAATTCATCTCCGAGGGTGATGAGGTGGTCGAAAACAACAGCGACGAGTGGGACGGCTGCGCAAGCGTGATTAGGGACTCGGAGATGGAAAGATGAATGCGTGGCTGCCGCACCTGAGAAGTACTTGAGGCCATAAAAGATGCTGAAGAGCCGTTCCTCTGTGGCCGCTGACATGATTGGAAACGAAGAGGGGGAGCCAGTAGTAGTACAAGTTACGGACGGACAGGCAACAAAGCCACTATTTTCGTTCTGTGTACACGACCCGCGAAACCTCCCTCCGAGTCACTTCCGGTATCACAACCACCCACCCGATCATGCTCATTGAGTGCGGGAGGCTGTAAGTGATGAGATGCAGTCATGTCTTGACTCCGATTTTGTTCCGGTTGGCCAGAAAAAAAGCAATAACATGGCATCAGAGAGATAGCGGGCTCACCGGGACATCATCGAAAGAGACCGTTGACATTGATGCGGATATGAGGTGCACGAGGAACAATGGTTCCAGGACACGCATGGGTGGTTGAATGTTTATACTAGCCTAGGCCCAATGGGTGCGGGTGAGATGGTGCTTGGCGGCCCTGCAGTGATAATCAAGATAACCCTAATAGCGCTGTTTGCATCATGCATCATGATCCGTGATCCTACCTACCAGAGATTCATCTTCCCACGGTTGAGATATGGATCGATCAACGCCTCGGTCATCAAACAGATGTTATTAAAGAATATTAGACACGCCCTTCGCCAGTTTCCCCCTCAGCTACCATGGAGAACCCCACCGTCCGAATTAACTCGTCGATCCGGCCTACCACGCTCCTTCCTTCGCCCTCTAGACGCGATGCTATCAAGGCCCTCCCGAGCAGCCCCCTCTTCTCAGGCAACAAAATCTTCGAGGGCTATCTCTCCTACGATCAGCGGGTGCGGCTTTCTCTCGCCCGTGCAAAAGCCCTCGTCCATGCTTACAGTAAGCCGTCTTCTCGCATTCTCTCCCGGCGCCGACTTGTTTGCAGAGCTGACTATCGACGACATCGCCAACCTCAACCAACCGTTTTGGGACCTACATACGGACCCTGCAATGGCCATGGACACCGGCGCCGGGACGCTCGTTACGATACAGATCAACCTCGCCGCCGGGACCCTCGTGAAGCACGTCAGGGACCACCCGATGATCGCGCAGCTTGTCGACGACGTGCTGGCGTTCCGAGTGCTGTGCGTGTTTGATTCATTCAAAGTCTGTTGCATATCTGACAGGAAGCTTACAGTGCACACTATTGCCTTACTGAGGTCGCTCACGGCCTCGACGCTATCAACATCGAGACAACCGCTACGCTCCTTTCCGACGGCGGATTCGACCTCCACTCCCCCAACCCCGGCGCCGCCAAGTGTGTTCCCTCCTCGTCTCTTATTGATTAACGCTCTTTGATCGCTTTGAAACACCCAGAATTATGCCCCCCACGAGCCCATGCGGCATCCCCGCGATCGGTGTGATATTTGCGAAACTGATAGTCAAGGGCAATGATTACGGCATCCGTCCGTTTGTACTGCCATTCAACGACGGAAAGTCCATGATGCCGGGGATTACTGCCAAGTAAGCGCTCACGCGCAAATATACTGCCAGACTAACCTTCAATCAGACTTATGCCCCCGCGGGAGGGCGCGCCACCCGTGTACCACTCCATCACTGCGTTCAACCACGTGAGGCTCCCGGCGTACGCGCTGCTCGGGCCCGTGGGCTCGAAGTCAGCGGACCGGGCCCTGGTGCGCGCAAACCACATCAGCACAATCTGGCGCACGGCCGTCGGGGGGCTCGCGCTCGGCGCGAGCATGATCCCGGCGATTGAGCGCGCGGGGTACATCGCGGGGCGTTACAGCCAGCGCCGCACCGTCGGCGTCCCCAACGCGCCGAAGCGCATCCCGATCCTGTCGTTCCGCACGCAGCACGCGCCGATTCTCGTGGCGCTCGCGCAGTCGTTTGTCGCGAAAGAGTTCTTGAAGGTGACGCTGGCGAACTTCAAGAACCCGGACAGCGACCTGGCGGTGCGCATGGCGTGGGGCACGATCCTGAAGGCGACGCTGGTAGACCACGGGAAGATCGCAACTTCGGTGCTGTCTTCGCGCATGGGCGCGCAGGGATTGTTTGCGCACAACGAGATCTGCTCCCTGCATGTGAGTCTGATTTTCAACCACATTGTGCACGTGCTGATGAATTTCTTATAGACCTCCATTTTGGGCCTGTCGGTCGCAGAAGGCGACGTCCTCGGACTCTGCATCCGTAAGTTATATGCCGCTCTGTTCGAGCGGCACATTGATTTATTTTGAATCCAGGGTTGGTGTCCGAGCTGCTGCAAGAGCGCTATCATATCCCCCCGTCGACTGACCCCACGTCCCTTCTCGCACGGCACGAGGCCCACCTATTTGCGGAGAACCAGGCGATTTTGCGCCAAGTCGGTGGACACCGGAGCGCGGACTTCAACAACCTCGTGCTGCCAAAGAGCGAGCTGATCGTGCGCTCTATCGGGCACCGCATGGCATACGATGCAGCCGTCGCCGCGGGGCTCGACGGACGCATCACGGACCTCTACCTCGCCGCTGCGGTGAAGCTCGACGGCGGTTGGTACGCGGAGCACACGGACTTCGGGAGCGCGCGTCAGGACGCGGCGGAGAACGCGGCGATCAGCGCGGCGTTGCCGTTCCTCGACGCGTGGCTCGAGCGCACGGGCGTGGAGCGCTACTGCCAGGTGCCCATCCTGACGGACCAAAACTGGAAGTTCTTCGTCGATGGCTTGCGGGAGTACAGCAGCGCGCCGTCCCCGACTTCGAGCGTGCCGTACGCGCTCCCCACGCTTGCCAAGCTTTGAGCATTTCCTCTCGCTACACATGTATCTTTATTGCGTTGTATCGCGTCCCACTGTCTTTTTTTGGTCTACATTGTCTGTATGTATTTTTCCTAGATAAAACCACCTATCATGCCCTGAGAATTGTAACACTTTTACATGTTCATATACTGTACCATTTCGACCGGAAGTTCAGTCACGGGTCACAGCGGCCGCTGAACTGAACACTTTTTTTAGTGGTCACAGGTCACCAGAGGGGCTGAACACTTGGCCGTTTGAACAATATAAATGGGCAAAAACCCGAATTTTTTTCCCAATCGCTGGGCTCCATAATATTGCAGGTCGTCCAGGCTCCTGTCCAATATCTTGCTGATTATTGAAGTTTGAGCACAAACTCACCCCAATCTATGGAAAGCCGGAGCACCACGCTTTTTAGCGACGTCCGGCTCCGTCTGCCGTGTGATGCCATCCATGATTGGCGGGTTCCAGACCCCGAAAACCCATTTCTTAGGTCCAGCTATGCCGAGGTGTTCCCGAGCCAGCTCGCGCTCGTCGCACTCCACAACCGCGTAACTTGCCGAGCCTGCCGAGGCGCTCGAAGCGCGCCGCATCGAGCTCCCCACCGGCGCCGCGCGGTTTGGGCGCATTGATGCGCACCGGCGCACTGCACTGGTGCAATGATCAATCTCGATCTTTAACTAATTTAATGCATCTTCTTGTAGGCCTATCCACTATCATTGATTCCTCGACCTTTGAATCTCGAGCCATTCAAACTTTCCAAGTCGATACCGTTACTATCAAGGTAAGTCCCTCCCAGTCAAAACCAATCAACCTTTCTCAGGCTTGTTTGAACACTAGTATTCTTTAACCGCCACCTCTAAAGTCAACTTTGGGAAGTCAAGTTTAGGGCTTATATATCAAGGTAAGTCCCGAACTCACGCGGATAGTACTGACGTACTTGGCAGATCATACACACCAAATACACACGCAGCCTTTCCGCTGATTGTATTCAATCCATTCAGAAGTAGGGCTCCAACCGTTATTAGGTCGGCTTCACTGGGCGCATGCGGAGCGCCGTGTCAGGTTGGAGGTAAGCCTCAGTTCATTTGGTTTTCGGCTCGTTGACCTCATACTAGGTAAGCGCAGTTTAACACAGTTTTGCGAGCGTGCGGACACCCTGGCGCCGGGCGGGGCTTGCGCCTCGTGCGTTCTCGGAAGATCCCGCTCGAGGCGGGACACGATTTGCGCGTCCGCTGGCGGGCGACGAGAATGCGCGGCGGTGACCGAGACTCGCAGGAACTCGTGTACAGGCGAGCCACACTTTCTGAGGACGATCTGCCTGACCCGCCGCCGCGGCGGGAGTCCGGACGCGATTCGCGCGTCCCAGCAGTCGTCGCGCGCAAGAGCAAGACGAGTCGACGACAGTCGGGGCGGTCGCGCCATCAGGGACTCGCAAGGGCGGCGCACCTCGCGCGTTCTCGGATGATCCGCCTTGCATGCACACGGGGCGTCCGCTGGTGGCGCACTCTCGGCAAATTCCGCTCGCGCCACCGCTGATCCGCGCGAGGCTGCACTTGAGTGAATCGTGCTCGGCGGCTGGAATGCGCGGCGCCGGACGCACTCGGGCAGCGCACGTTCAGAGCAGTCGGCGCGAGGGCCGAGGTCGGGCGGCGGCGGAGGCTCTACGGCGTGCGTACCGGACTCGGGCCCTCTCTTGTGGCCGGGAAGACGAGCGTGGAGGCAGCGGCGTTGCCGGCTCGGGCGCTGGGCGCTCGATAGACAGGGGCATGTCTCGATGATGGCGGCGGGAGATGAGCGAGGCGCCGCCGACTCGGAGGAGCTCTAGTGGGAGCGTTGAATCACTACAACTCAGTACATGAGTACTTACCGAGCAGAGTCGCTCGATGCGGCGCGGTTGGGGCGCCTCGGCAAGCTCGGCAATGTACGCGGTTGTGGAGAGTGCGACGAGCGCCAGCTGGCGCGCGAACGCCACGGCCATAGTTGGACCTAAATAACGAGTTCTCGGGGTCTTGAACGCGCCAATCATATATGGCATCACGCGGCAGATGGAGCCGGACGTCGCTAAAAAGCGTGGTGCTCCGGCTTTCCATACCAATCCGACATTTTTGGCCCAAAACGGTCGGATTTTATGTGTTCAACCATGCTGAACACTTGAACTTTTGAACACTGAAAATAGGTGTCACACGTCCCGCCGCCAGTTGAACACTTGGCAAATGAACACTTATGGTCACTGGTCACACCCGGTGAACACTTGGTCGAAATGGTACAGTAAGGTGAGTAGAAACTGCCTTCAACAAACATTCGAATCATACATGAATATTCAAGTTAGTACAGGGCAACTCCAGGGAAGCCCCGTGAATAGAGTCAAAGCATAATTACTCAACGACGTTCCAAAATATGCCTCGCCCGGCCCAAGAAGCTTGCGGCGCCATCGAAAGCTTGCATCGATAGAGCTGGTTGAAAGATGACCTTCCGCCTGTCATTTATTTCTGTGTTGACACCTGAAACCTACCTTAGTTTCTTCAATTTCGGCTTTCACTTTCCGCTAAGATATCACCGATAATCGATAAGGATTGATAGAATTTTGTGCTGCTTCCAGTGCACCTGAGACTTGAGCTCAACTTGCGCGGATTAACGAAGCTCGGAGTCGGAGTCCCGGTGTGTGTGACGATCACAGACGTGCCTTGCCAGGGCCAAGAAGCGTTCGGCCGCCATCGGAAGGTCTCGATGCTGAAACATCGACTGATGAGGAGGTATCAATCCCGCTCCTTTACATCCGCCGCCGACAATCTTGAATCTGCAGCTGATCTTAGCTGATCTGCGGCCGCTGATGTGTCTCGGAATGTTCCGGCGGTCCGTGACCGCAGTGAAGTGTGACCGCAGTGTGACCGCCGAACTCTGTCAAATTTAGTATGGTCTGCCACGATGCCTACATACACAGTGTGTGCCTCATCCTTGCTTCATTTCTCTACAACCCCGTGTCGAGAATGGGTCTACTGGTACGTTTTTCCGGGGAGCTTTGCCGCGACTGAGAGTCCTTTAGACAGGCGGAGCCGCCCCACTCACAACGTCGTTTCTCGCGGCATCCGCGCTGGCTGCGTGGAAGGGCGATCTCACGAACCTGTCCAAGCTCGCGTCCTACTCCGCCGCGACGGTCTCGGGAATGTTCCTCGTCGTCCTCCCTGCATACCGTCTCTCGCCGTTCCACGGTCTCTACGAATACCCCGGGCCGCTCCTGCACAAAATCTCCGAGCTGCCCATGCTCTATTATACCCTTCGCGGCATCACACACCTCAAAGTGCGGGAGCTGCACGATAAATATGGCCGCACGGTGCAGACTGGTCAGTCGTTCTGCTGTCCCATATGTTGTCGCTCTGACCTGCGGTTCCAGGCCCCAATTCCGTGTCTTTCCTGTCACCGGCGTCGATAAGCACCATATATGGCTCGGCGACGGCGCTCGACAAGGCCTCGGCATATGATATCCAGCATATGGATGGCGCGGGCTTGTTCTTCATGAAAGACAAAGCGACGCACGCCCGTCGCCGGAGGATCTGGAATCGGTCCTTCTCCGATAATGCGTACGTCCTTATTACTCGAGCAAGAAATGCGCTATAACGTTGGCGCAGGATTGCCGGCTACCACGATGAGGTGGTCCAGTGCGTCGAGCACCTCATACGATGCTTGCTCAAACGCACTGCGGACAATGGCAAAGTTGACCTGGTCAAACTGTTGCCTCAATACAGCTTTGACAGCCTTGTAGGCTATCTCAGCATCGTTCAAACTTCCTTCTAATCAAACACACCTCAGAACTCCGTGTTCTTCAGCGGACATGCCTTTTCTCCAGTATGTTGCAATATTTCCCACTCGGACGGAGACTTACCGGAGATGGCAGAGTCTCATGGACTCGGACGACCCCAAGCGCATTGTAGCCCAGGCCGCCGAGTTCTTTGCGATCTCGGAGTCGTAAGGAGGCGGTTATTCTAGACGCGTTGGATGTTGATCGCCGTCTAGGTTGACCCATATTGAACCACTCTTCCATATGACGATGAAGATCCCCGGGATCGGCGCGCTGCTGGAGTTTGAGAAGATTTCTATCCGTAGTGCGGAGAGCTGGCTCAGAAACGGCCCTAGCTTCGCCGACGGAATATCGCATTGGGTGCGCCTCATCAACCACTACCTTGAGCCATGGTTTATGTAATCAATTAACCTGTAGTTTGACACCGACCCATCCCAGCCCAAACTCGAAGCCGCCGACCTCCCAATCGAAGCCGAGACGCTTCTCATCGGCGGCGCGGACACCATCGGCGGCGTCTCCGTTTCTGTCGTGTTCCAGCTGCTCGCAAACCCAAAGTGGCTCGCGGCCTTGCGGAAGGAGCTCGACGAGCAGTTCGAGGGCCCGCCCGCGGGGCACCAGCTGCGCGATCTCGACGACCTGCCGATCATCAACGCGGTTCTGCAGGAGAGCCTGCGCCTCGGCGCGCCGCTGCCAGGGCTCCCGCGGCTCGTGCCCGAAAGCGGCACCGTAATCGACGGGAACTTCCTCCCCGCGGGCACGTTCGTGAGCGTCCCGATCGGCGCGTACCACGTCGACGAGGAGTACTTCCCGGACCCGCACGTGTTCGACCCGAGCCGGTGGATTGACGAGGGGCGCTTCGCGCCCTCGAAGCACCTGCTGCTTGCGTTCAGCGCAGGTGCGTTCTCCTTTTGTCGTGAGATATCATAATGCAGACTACTGACGGCGCGCAAGGTCCGTTCAACTGTGTGGGGCAGAAGCTCGTCTTCATGCAGTTGCGGATCATGCTCGCGATGGTGCTTACACAGCTCGACATCACGCCGACAGCCGGGTTCGACGCAGCGAAGTTCTGGGCGGGCGTGAGGAATCGGCGCACCACGACGTTCACGGAGCCGCTCTGGGTGAAGGTCACCCCCCGTGCGCGCAAGTAGCGCGGAGATTGCTTGATTATCTATCGTTTCAACGCATGTGCTGTGCACGGTGCGGGGGGATGCGGTGAACAATGATATATTAATTCCACCATTTCCTTGACCACCATGTCGAAAAACTTGCATGGTCGTTACAATCTATACCATACTCTATGGCACCCCGCTATGGCCTGAGCATGGTATACTACCTCCTCAGAGCCTTCCGACGCCTGGAAATTCTCTGGTTGTCCGTATTCCTAAAACTTGGATACGGACGCCATAGAAGGGCAGCGCCATTGCATTCCACATTCTGCATTCTGTCTAGTGCTGCAGCGCTCTGCAATCCTGGCAATGAGTACTTAGTCTCCAGCTCATTCGACGTCGGCCCCAAGTCGGTCGCCGATGTGTGGAGAACGTCATCCAGATGTGATACGACGCATCCACCTCGGGTTGTCTCTACTTGCCTCGTTATACTCCTCAATGAAGTCTTCATGGGTCAACCCTTCCTCTGTGCCATGGCTGCAGCAATTCTGCCTATGGAACACCCGAACGCGCCTTCGACTTACACCGTCGCTTCACCGTCGCCGTGATTTGCATGACCCTAACCCTAGTGCTGCCCGATCGGGCCATATCATCACGCGTTTAAATCTTATCATCTCCCGCTGGTTCCGGGGCCGTTCAGCTTCCCCGTTGGAACCCGTCGAAACCCGTCATGCTCTAAGGCAAATGCGCTCATCTCGATAATGTTTTCTGTTTCATACTATATAACTATCAGGCAACACATGATACTATATTGGCCCATTCTGGATTCACCGCAATTCACTTTCCTATGTAAAGCAATGCTCTGGTGCGCAATGACATCAAATGGGTGCTGGGATGAAGCCCCTGAATTTATGTTCAGCAACCATCGCTTTGTCAAGTCACTTCATTTGGTGTACAATTGCATCTGGTGCCCTGGATGGTCCAATCTGCTGTTGTGTTTTCTCAGTGCGAGGACTATGCATTATGTCTCTCTCAAAATAAATCTCCGCCCCCTCCAACATTTCTGAGCATCTGAGTGCTCGTCGCTGTCGCTTCCGCAGTCCACCGTTGAATGGGCAATGCTACACAGACAAAGCTCCGATTGACAATTTATAGTCACTCAGATACTTATTGGTTAAATTTGGTGGTGCAGGGTTTTTTGAACGACTTCTGTGTATCTCAGCGTTGGGGTTTTTGCTTCTAGAAGTTGATCGGGTTCTACAGCGCGACGGGTGACCGGGTGCGTGAGCTCGGCTCGAGAAACTCTTAGAGGTGAGGGACAATGGTGCACATGAATAGCCTGGAGTGCACCGGGATACTTCCTCAAACCGGCGTTCCTGAGCGGGACCGTGCCGTGTAATTCTACCTACCTACCTACCTACCCCTTCTGGAAATCTGGCGCAATCTCCTTGACCGTACTCGGACCTACTCGGACTCACGACAAGCATCTATCTGGTAGCCAACGTCTCATATACTGTATATTCTCAGCGATGTGTATTGGAAATTGCGGAGCGTGGGCCGGCGCCTGGGCTTAGCACTTGATCCTTCTCATCTGGCGGAAAAACGGAACTGTGTATGAGTGTACCATGCGGTGGATATCTTGGCTCTTGACTCTTCACTTTGTCAGCCCTTATGAATCAATTGCGATGTTTGCGGAGAGTCTGAAGCATACATACATACCCAATGGGAGACATGCGGTATGTTTGTCGGTTTTCACGGCTCTGAACAAGCTCTGAAGTCAAAGAACTCTAACGCTTATAAAATAACTGGAAAACGCGGCCCTATCAATGTCGGCGGGTCCTTCAGAGACAGAAGCCTGGAAGATGTTAGGAATTGGATAGAATAAACATTATTATAATTCAAACGTATATATACCGCGGGTTCTGCTCACGGTTTCTCGGGCGCTGTTGTCGCAGTTGAGTCCTTCCATAATTATTAGTATTACCCTGTCGCATCATGATAGTACCTGTATCCTTTCAGGTAGTCAGTCGCATTCCTGGGGATTCCGTTGTGAACGATGAACTTATAATTAATAACAGTTTACCCTGATAAAGATAACGCTGATAAAGATAACGCTTGACCTGTCCCTGGATAAGCCTTCCGTAAAGATGATGCCTGTTCCGTTGTGGGACCGGGTACATTTTCCCGCAATTTGCCCGTCCGCCCGCCGTGATGTCGTCCCGTTCTGCCCAGACTATGTCCTCTGCTCTCTGATTCATCGATTCATCCTCGAGGAAGACTTGCCTGGATCTCGGTGCAGTCTCATCCACATCTCGGCGACCTCGGGCCTGGCTATGCATCTAGGGCAAGGATCCGAATCACTTGCTTCGCGTGACCCTCCTTACTTTTCATCCTTAGAACTCTGATCATCTCTCTCCTTGTTGGTGATTATCCGCGCGTTCGTATTGGCTACACAACACACGGGTTTGAGAACGGAAAGTCGACCCAGAACGGAGGATCGCGACGCCAGTACATCTTTGCTCGACACTGGATCCCATCGTAAATCATCGTAGGTCTATCACCGCACCAATCTGACCGTCAACCTGGAGGGATCTGATCGTTACACAACATGCGGTCATTCAGGAGGGGTAGAGACTATATCTTACCGGTGCGACGTAGCTCCTGGCTGTTCGTGGGCCCTCCTTCAGCGAACCTCCGCTCCTCACCGCCCCCTCCTCGTCGCCATGTCCGCGGCAGCACCCCCAGGAGCCGCGCCTCAAGTGCCCGCGGTGATCATCCATGCCCTCAACAATCTCCTTGGACCGTGGTTCATCGGCATCATGATTTCTTCCGTGTAAGCTACGGCCGCTGACGCACCCATCCCCCGCCTGATGCGCTGCTAGGATCTTCGGGGTGACTTGTCTGCAGGTAAGCCCTCAGCACAACCACTGGTGCCTGACATCCTCAAATCGCTATGTAGATGTACTTGTACTTCAGCAAGTTCTCCGCAAAGGACCCCGTCTTCCTGAAAGTCTTCGTACGTCGTGACTTCCCACAAGAAAAACGTCTACTGACTCGTTCTACAGGTTGCCTTTCTGTTGTATGTGGCCTTTCGCCCAGGTGTCATACTTTCTGATCCTCGCTTCAATTTAGGGCGATTGAAGTATTGCATGTGGTGCTTCTAGGCGTGTCGTACTATACAGCATCCATTACAAACTTTGGAAACTTTGTCGAGATTTTCCTCGGGCCATGGTAAGCATCATCCGCGCTCCAACGATCGAACCCTTCTGATAATCTGGGAAATCACAGGAGTCTCCGCGCACAGATCGTTATTGGTGTATTCCTCGGGACTATGGTCCAGATGTTCGTCCTGGTTTTTCCTTCCCGAACCTAACTAATATTTTTCACGCTAGGTTCTACGCCTATCGTATTTATGTGTTGTCGCACAAATCACCCTGGCTATCGATCGTCATTGTCAGTCCTTCCTCTTTTTCTTTATGCGATATCCTTCTGACCGTCAATCCAAGATCCTGACATCTATTGCGGCACTTGGTATTTGCGCCATGTTCTGTATAGCTCACCGTTATTGACTACCTGCGCAGTATGCACAATTATCTACACCTACAAGGCGTGAGTTCACCCCACTTTCGAGCCCACCCGTTGCTGAATCTTCCGAATTTAGCTCGCTTATCGAGAAGTTCGACAATAACGCGGAAGTTGTTGTACGTCATCTGGATAGATCCCGATGCGTTCCCTAACTTTTGGCTAGCCCTGGTCCACTAGCTCCCTATCCCTGGAAGTGGCCTGCGACATAATGATCACCATTGGAATGGTTACCAATCTCTGGAACGGTCGCACGGAGTTCTCCAAGTGAGTCTCGCTCTGCTGGCCTACACGCGATTTAATCTTCATACCTTATAGGACGAACCGTGCGCTGCACATCCTCATCACCTACACCATCAACACCGGTGCTCTGACCATGTACGCACTATCTGTTACCAGAACAAGAATTCTCGGACTAACAGTAACGCAGGGTCTTCGCCGCTCTGACGCTCATCTTCGTGCGTGAACTTAGACCCAGTTGTTCCCCTCAGGCTCTCATCGAATATAATCGCAGTGGCTTGCCTCGAAAACGACTTTGATCTACGCATTGTACGTCCTTCCTTGCCTCTGTCGTCGATCCCGTCTAAATATCCCCGCAGATTCTTCTTCATCCTCGTCCGCCGTAAGCCATCCAGAAAGAAATCTATCATCCTCCCTACTGACCACGCCTTCCCCTTCAGTCTATGGGTGCAGTTTCATGTCCATGTGCGTTTATGCTTACTTCCGTCACAGTATGTTCGTGTTGACCCGCAGCTTGGCAGCCTCAACTCGCGCGACTACGTGCGCAAGCAGCTCAACAACCACCAGATGGTCACCATCCCGAGCAACTCGACGCGCACCGCGCATGGCTCTGAGGCCGAGACTAAAAACATCGAGACCTACGGCACTCTCGCGTTCGCGACGCCCAGTCACCCCTCGGGCTTTAACGCGGTTTGAGAGTCGTGCTCAACGTGGACATTTTAAAGTGCAGCGCGGTGTATGTAACGGTCGAAGTGCTACATGGTGTAAGTGTAAATCGGATGTCTCATTATTTATCATTATTTCTGCCTTGCACTTTGTGGGGTGGGTGTCCTATTCGCAGGGCAGAGTAGGCACCGAATGTATTTACTGTACTACATCATGATACGCAATACAATCAATCGTTCACTGTCTAGTATGGATGAACAAGCTGCTGCGCTAAGTTCGTTTAAATTCTAAGTGCAGCTTACTGGTTCCACATGTTTCTTCAAGCGCGCATTGCCAATAAGTCAGTCGGCTCTCTGGACTCAGCATCCGCCTTGAGCTCGCGGGGTTCGATTGGACATGGAACGATACTGGTGTGGTAGCGGCGCGGGATGTTGTGTGAACATTGATATGGATAGTCGGTGTCATTGAACGGGATATAGATGTTTAATTCAAATCAGTCAACAACGAATAGGGAAGACTGAAAACTCCATTGAAAAAAAAATCAACCGTGAGAAACTAGCGCACGTGTATTCTGAGCCGAGTGTCATTGTCGAGGTGGGAGTCTAGACATTGATTGAATCGCTGCGAACGTATTCGACGCAGCGACGTCGAAGGAAGCAAGAAGCAGGCACACACATATTAGTTGAACTCATACATTGCAGTACATATAGATGATTCGAACCCGAAACGCGAGTTAGGTTGGATTACACGGCCGGGGTCGCTGAGGAACGCTGTGAGGCACGGCTTAATGATTTACCCCGGGCATGAGAAGCTCTGCCACGACTGAGAGCCACAGGTTGGACCGCTCGAGTCGACAATGCGGCCCTCAACCCATAATGCACATTACGCAGCGGACATCTGATTCTGTGCCTGCAAGATATTGACTGGCAGCCACCGAACAAAGTAGACAAACTCACTTTCCCTTCACATGACTGGTCATCTGATGAGCGTCGCTGAACCCCTTTGATTGTGCGCATTTAAAACAGAAAAACTCCTCCACAGAGTTACTGGTGCCTTGAGATCCTGATCTGACTTCGGGCGCAGTTAAGGGTGGCACATAGAAGGTGCTGCCTCTGCTGATGGAGAAGACGCCGGGAGCTAGGAGGATGTCTGCAGCGTCGACCTGTGTCTTGCCGTGCCTGCAAGGCCGTGATCAGTGAAGTTGCTGGGAAAGCGATAGACCACATACGCTGCGCCGACGTGGTCAGTAACACCTTGAAGCGTTCCTGGCTCGCACACGTATCTTGTACAGTGGCCACATACCCATGAACTCGATTCGGCTTTCGGGTAGTCGTGGGATTGTCGAAGGGCTTGCGCTTCCACGATCTCAGAAACCCTGACGAAATTGGCCTCGCCATCTTGGTAATACCGACCCGTAGGATTCCTAGTCCCTGTATAATACATATCAGCGGGGTCGTATCTCCCGTAGTGGTGTCCCTCTATAGCATGGGTTACCTAGATAACATGTACGTGAGCAGACGTCAATGAAGGAGAAAGCCACGAACACATCCCCGCCACGTGAAAACCTGGTCACTTTGACTGCTGCCCGCGTAACAGAAGTCGTCGACGCAACGGAATCGTGCTGGATGGCGATCCATATCCGCCACCGTTGTCGTATAGCTATCCAAGTGGAGCAACCTCATGAGCCTTGATACCACATCGTAGAGATGGTAGTTGAGCTGCGGGTCGCACAGTTCCCCAACGTGCCTCATCGCCTCGTCGCCACCGAACATGGCTGGCCGCTCAAGATTCCCGTGCGAGATCTCGCATCGGAAGATCGTCGTGGCGAGTACCCAAGCATCCGCTTTGTCGTTACCCAAACGCTTCGTCAGCTGAGCGCGTTTCGCATCGACCCAGTTGACGATGATGGTGGGCATATGCGCGAAATCTGCGTGTGTGATAACCACGTCAGACTCACGCTCGCAAATGGTCCTGATCGCTGGGATGGTATCCAATCCCGCCACCGTGGGCAGGTAGACTGCATCAGGCGGGGCTACGGTCGCGGCATAGGCCGCATATACCTCCCGAGCGAGAGCTGCCCTGGCTTTCATGATATCAGGACAATCTTTGAGCAGACGCTTTCGGCGCTTGTCGTTGATGGGTCCTTCCAAGGTCCTGCGGATATCCGCCCAGGCTGTTCATACATGAGATCAAGTCCCTGAGCGTGCATAGCACACACCGCTTTCAGTTAGCGGAAGATCAATTGGAGCGAGTGGTGCTCGTCCGGATAGACCGTCGAGCTCGGAGTCCCGATAACCGAGCGCTTTGAACTTCTTAGTCAATCTAGTGGTTAGCGTTAGGTGTCTGGTGTGATACTGGTCCGTCCATTGGCTCACATCTCAGCTTTATATCGGCGGTCCTCCGCTTCTCTTTCATCTTTCCAATTGTCGCATTTGATACCGTACTTGAGACGAAATGAGCAGGTTGAGAACAGAAGACAGCTAGTGAACTATACCTCGAATCTTCGCCATCCCTTTTTGTTTAGCTTGTCAAGCTTTTTCTGTGCCGTCTTGCGCCCACGTCGTGCTGCTCTGATGACAGGAATGATTTCCGAGAGATACGGCCTCCACCAATACTTGCCGTTGGTCTCGTCGTCGTCGGTGTACATGAATAGCTCGTCTCTTGATTTATCGATATCTGGGTCTCATTAGCGGATGAAATTGGGAAGAGCTCCTGCGACGTACACCAATTGGAGTGAGGGAAACTGTCCTCGAAAGTGGGGATTGTGTCGTTGTAATACATTTCCTCTTCGTCACTGTCCGTTTCCTCTTCGTCATCTGGAATCTCCGGTTCGTCATCGTCATCTTCGTAGTCCGTTTCCTGGCACAGACTAGGGTTGCATGAGCAAGACTTGCTGACCCCAACCACACCACTTACTTGATCTGGCGACAACAGGCGCATAGACGCATCATAAGGCCGAAGTCGGGCTCCCGGGCCTCACTAACTTTACACTCCTGGTATCGCGCGCAGGTTAGAGGGTGACATCTTCAATGATACGACACGTACTTGGCAAATCCTGCCAAAGATGAGTCGTGCCCAAGCGCGCTCCGTGTATCCTCGGAGAGGCTTTATAATGCCGTGGTACTTTCTGGACTTGACCCAGATCGCGGTCGCTTGTTCACCCGAATCAAGCAGGTCCCGGAAGCCCTTGTTGACGTCGCGCAGGGCCAGGAGCTCGGCGGGGCTCGTGTAGAGCAAAAACTAGGTGATAGTTTTCAGGCGCAGCTCCGTTCATCTCGAGAGTCCTACCAGTAGGATGATGTCGAGTGGCATCTCTGCAAATAAGTTCTCTTTTGACGGAGCGCCGACCGCGTCCACAAGTGGCACTGAGACCGCTTTCAGCCGCTTGGTGGCTTTTGGCAACGGAGAAGGTTCTCAGCCGGAGGTTCCTCCTGAGAGAATGTACGAACCTCTTTCTTCCATGCCGGGCGGAAGTCGGTGCAAAAAAAACGGTCACAATATCAGTCACGCTCATGTCTGATGTAAGTCACGTGTATCCCCCTATGTTTCTTTCCTCTGGTAGTAGTACCCAGCTGTTTTCACGGCCCTGCCTCTGAAATAGTAGGCCAGTTTGATCCCCAAAAGAAAATGTCAAGGTGATGGGCCATTCCGGTTCAACTGTTAATGATAACTCAACTCCGCAGATTACCCCGTCCTTTTATCGCGCACGGCTCGAAGACGTGCCCTTGATACAGATAAGTTCCAGGTCAACTTTGATTCGGGCGTTATCTGACAAGGCATGCTCCGTGATGATTAACGAGACGGTCCTCAGTTATACACAGCCCTTGATGTGCCGAAGTGGGGCCGCACAACTTGAACGGATGCTAAACTCGTTTTCAGCCCGGAGCGACCCGTCCGAATCGGCGATGGATGATGATGCAACGGCGCACTCAGACAGTCTGTAAACTATAAACGCTATTCAAATATAGACATTGTCTGAGCATGTACCAACGCCCGAACAACCCGTCACGACGTCCCCGCGCTGGATGGCTTCATTTCTCCGTGCCGTCTAAATCTGACCAGATCCAACTGAGATTGACAATCCGATATGGGGCTGGATCATATCTGAGGAGGGTATTAGTTCAAAATGCATGAGAGGACGAGGAAAAGATCCTACTTGTTATCATGCCCGTGTGCGGGCACAACCAAGTCGCGATCGACGACTCCGAGCTACTAGCCTGCCTCCAATCCAACTAAGGGAAGGTTGTCAGCATAAGGTGGCAGAAAAATGGGGGGTGGACTCACTCGTTAAGATCCCCTACGCGTGCAGCTCAGATCCATTGCAAACTGCGCTTCCGCCCAACTCCGTTCTCAACCATCGCAACCCACCCGCGCCGTCCATATCTGCTTTTCTCCGCGTCGCAGCACCTAGTAAGGAGCGGTGCGGCGGCGCGGCCTTGATGTAATCGTCGCTCGTCTTAAGCTAAAAACGAGAAGAGCGTGAGCCGAAGGGAGTGCAGAAAACGAGGAACGAGCTTACTCATCACAATCCCCTCTCATCATCGCAACGCCCCCGCGCACCGGTCAATATCTAGTTTTCTCCGCGTCATAGCACCTAGTAAGGAGCGGTGCGGCGGCGCGGCCTTGATGTAATCGTCGCTCGTCTTAAGCTAAAAACGAGAAGAGCGTGAGCCGAAGGGAGTGCAGAAAACGAGGAACGAGCTTACTCATCACAATCCCCTCTCATCATCGCAACGCCCCCGCGCACCGGTCAATATCTAGTTTTCTCCGCGTCATAGCACCTAGTAAGGAGCGGTGCATACGACGCGGCCTTGATGTAATCGTCGAACGCCTGAAACTATATATCTAAGAAGTGTGTGAGACTTGAGGCGCGCAGGAGAGAGAGGAGGTAAGCTTACCCGTCGGAGTCCCCTCCATTATCCAACCCATCGCAGCGCCCCCACGCGCCGTGCATGACTCGTTTTCTCCGCGTCGCAGCACCTAGTAAGGAGCGGTACAAACGACGCGGCCTTAATGTAATCGTCGAACGCCTGAAGCTATATATCTGAGAAGTGTGTGAGACTTGAGGCGCGCAGGAGAGAGAGGAGGTAAGCTTACCCGTCGGAGTCCCCTCCACCATCCAACCCATCGCAGCGCCCCCACGCGCCGTGCATGACGCGTTTTCTCCGCGTCGCAGCACCTAATAAGGAGCGGTGCATACGGCGCGGCCTTGATGTAATCGTCGAACGCCTGAAACTATATATCTGAGAAGTGTGTGAGACTTGGGGCGCGCAGGAGAGAGAGGTGAGCTTACTCGTCGGAGTCCCCTCCATCATCCAACCCATCGCAGCGCCCCCGCGCGCCGTGCATGTCTCGTTTTCTCCGCGTCGCAGCACCTAGTAAGAAGCGGTGCGTACGGCGCGGCCTTGATGGCATCGTCGTCTTCCTTCTCTCTTCTCTCGCGGCCCCGCGTACTCGTCGAGTGCGGTGCGGCCGGTTTGCATGATCTGGGGTACTTATTTCTAAGGCACATATCAGCGTTGCGGCAAGAAAAGGGAGGACGAGAGGGACTCACTCGTTACAGTCGCCGGCTGCGCGTACAACTGCTAATCTGACTGGTCTGAGCCAGTTTTCGACACTTGGGTTACTTGATTTGATTTGATTTGATTTCGAGACTAAACATGAAGACGTCGTCAGCATCGATGCGCAGGGGCGGCAGTGGCGGCGTACCCATCACAGTCCCCGTAGAAACGTCTGGGGCCGGTTTTCGCCTGAGGGCCGGCCTCGAAGGTGGGTTTTTGGCATTGGGATAATTGATTTGATTTCGAGACTAAACATCTGAAGACGGTGTCAGCATCGCCGCGCGTACGCAGGAGGAGGAAGACGTGCTGATCACGGTCCGGCCGGTTTTTTGGTTTGGGTTTGGGTTTTCGAGTCTGGGTGGCGGTTCAGCGTCGATGCGCGACGGGAAATGAGGACAACTTACTCATCACAGTCCCCGTCAAATCTGGGGCCGGTTTTTGAGGTTGCGTATTGAGGTTCGTGAGAGGAAGTTAGAAACTAGAAATCTGAGGTAGTTTTGAGCATCGATGCGCAGGGGAGGAGAAGTCGACTTACTCGTCACAGTCCCCGAAGAGAAGTTTGGGGCCGGTTTTTGTTTTTGAACGAGAAAACCTAGGGTGCATGTCAGCGGTGTGGAGCGCAGGCTAAATGGGCGACGTGCGTCGGTCTAAGACCGCGTCGGCGAATCGTCCAACCGGACTCTGCTGGTTGACTGGCGAGCGGACTGGTACTGAAAGGTGAATTAAGATTGGAAGGTTGGATGAGGATGAAAGGGGCACGCACGGGGCTCGTCAGCCGCAGATGCGGGACTGGCGATGGGCGCTGAGGTCTGTGAGTACGGGAGCAACGACGAGTGGGAAGGCGCGTACATCCGCGAGCCGATGAACGGCGCCCTGTGGCGAGCTGGCTACTCAGCTTGTCAAGCAACGCCTGGAATCGAAAGCGTCAAGGCGACTCGCGGCGACGGCGAGTGGGGACGCTCACCGAAGGGTAGATAGGCTAGAGGCCCTGTGCACGTTGGGTAAACCGTAACATCATCCATGAATCTGGGTGGTTGGCCGAAGCCGGGGCTCGATGCGCATAAGCTGGGGAGCGGGCGCAGAGCAGGGTAACATGAGAAAACTGGGGAATGCGCTGGACCCAGGCTGTACTTATAGTAATCCTGGGGTGGCTGACTGTCTCACTGGGATGCCGTCGGATGCAGGCGGGACTCGGATGTGGGTCTCGCTTAGGGTTTGCCGCCGAGTTGCCGCCTGATCCGCGGGTCACGGATGTCAAGGACCGGTCCGATGCGAAACCTATCGGCCGACGCTCCGAACTTCGGCGACTTCCGGGACCGCCTCTTTCACCGCTCACTGCCCGCCTGCGTCCGACGTCGGTCGTGGCGACTCCGCGGGTGTGCGTGTCGCTGCTCGGCGCAAGTCCACACCCGCACGTCGCCCGTCCCCGGCTTCGAGTCGGCTGTCCGCCCGCCGCCCAACTGCGTCCACCACCACTCCACCCCCGATTAGCACGTCCTGCTTTGCGCGGACAACTGTACGCTCCCCCTACATCTCCACGTCGCGCAGCGTCGACCCCCACCGAGCTCGCTCGCCGCCGCCGCTCCCTTCCGAGGACGCACCTGGCGCCCCAGTCGAAGCACCCCGTGCCGCACCCGCAGAGGCGCCCGCGAATCCGCGGGGCGCTGTGCTCGTGCGGTTCCGGGTGGTGACGTGGCCACGGCGCCGCGCTCGAGCCACCGCAGCCGCCAACGACGAGGTGGCCCCGACCCCGCCCTGCCCCCGCTGCCCAAGTCGCCGCGCTCGCAAATGCGGCGCCGCGGCCGCCGTCTCATAAGCCCCCCTCCTCCACTGCCCTCGACCTACGCACCCCACCATCCGCCGCCGCCTTCCACGCCCTCCACCCGCCGCTTCGCGCGCCCGATTCGCCCGCCCCGCCCGACTCTGCGCCCGACTCACACGGATCCGCCGCTGCCTCAGCGTTCTCCCCCGCAACTCCCTCGCGCCGCCGCTCCACACAACTACGCCTCGGTGTCCGAGAACGCGCGCCTCCCGCCTCCCTGACGGTGCGCGCCCATCTGTGTCGCGTATGACTACCCATACGGACCTTGGGGCCGTGCGCGCTGACTCCACGTCCCGCCGCCGACTCGCGCTCGCACGGTGAGTACTCTAACCACCTACTGACTTCTACTCAATAACACTCCCAGCCAGTTTTTGCTCGTCTCCCGCCCCCCTCCTCGAAACACGCCAAGCCCCCCGCGCGTCGCGCGTCGCGCGCGCATCTTCCACCGCGCTCGCCTTTCACCGTCCCCGCCGTCCCCGCCGCTAACGAGCGCCCAACTCGGCACGCGCGCCCTCCCGTCGAGCCCCCGCCACCGCCCTTGCGCCGACACCTCCGACCGCGCGCCGACAGACAGCTCCAAGCGCGCGCACGTCCGTCCCTGCGCAAATCCACGCGACACGCCCCCGAACGTGATTCGCGCGAGTCACATCCAATGGCGCGAGTCAGAGCCAACCGCGCGTGCGGGGTCGTCTGACAAGGCGAGCCCAGCCGGTGCGCGACGGCTGCTGGCAGTGGGACGCGTGAATCGTCCTGGGGCGGCGGCGGGTCGGGTCGGGTCGGGCGGGATCGGCCGAGAACGCGCGTCGTCCGTGCGCGCACGCCGCAAGTCCAGGGGCGGGGCTCGGACGGCGCGCGCCTGCCCGGCTGTCGTCTTGCGTGCGGCGGCTGCTGGGACGCGCGAATCGCATCGCGACGATAAAGGGCAGAAGTCGATGGTGGGGCTACAGCCAGGGATAGGAAACCCCGCACCGTCACGCTGCCCCGGGTCCCAGCGTCGGCAACATCTTATCCCGCCGTTCGACTCCGCCAATCTATCATCCTCTCCACTGACCACGCCTTCCCCTCCAGTCTATGGGTGCAGTTCCATGTCCATGTGCGTTTATGCTTACTTCCGTCACAGTATCTTCGTGTTGACCGGCAGCTTTGCAGCCTAATCTCGCGCGACTACGTGCGCAAGCAGCTCAACAACCACCAGATGGTCACCACCCCGAGCAACTCGACGCGCACCGCGCATGGCTCTGAGGCCGAGACTAAAAACATCGAGACCTACGGCACTCTCGCGTTCGCGACGCCCAGCCACCCCTCGGGCTTGAACGCGGTTTGAGAGTCGTGCTCAACGTGGACATTTTAAAGTGCAGCGCGGTGTGTGTAACGGTCGAAGTGCTACTTGGTGTAAGTGTAAATCGGATGTCTCATTATTTATCATTATTTCTGCATTGCACTTTGTGGGGTGGGTGTCCTATTCGCAGGGCAGAGTAGGCATCACATCACATGTATGTACTGTACTATATCAAGATACGCAATACAATCGTTTACTGTCCAGTATGGATGAACAAGCTGCTGCGCTAAGTTCGAAATTCCAAGTGCGGAACCAGTAAGCTAAGCTTACTGGTTCCACATGTTTCTTCAAGCGCGCCCGATAAGTCGTTCGGCTCTCTGGACTCAGCATCCGCCCTGAGATCGCGGGCTTCGATTGGACATGGAACGATACTGGTGTGGTAGCGGCGCGGGATGTTGTGTGAACATTGATATTATTTTTATCTGGAATTAGATCGGCGAAGAGAATATCAGGGATAGGCTGTGTCTGAATCACTGAACGGGATATAGATGTCTAATTCGAATCAGTCAACAATGAATAGGGATGACAGAAAACTCTGTTGGAAAAAAATCAACCGTGAGAAACTAGCGCACGTGTATTCTGAGCCGAGTGTCATTGTCGAGGTGGGAGTCTAGACATTGATTACATCGCTGCGAACATATTCGACGCAGCGACATCGAAGGAAGCAAGAAGCAGGCACACACATATTAGTTGATCTCATACATTGCAGTACATATAGATGATTCGAACCCGAAACGCGAGTTAGGTTGGATTACACGGCCGGGGCCGCTGAGGAACACTGTGAGGCACGGCTTAATAATTTCCCTCGAGTATGAAAAGCTCTTCCATTATACTGAGCGCCACAGTTTGGACCGCTGGAGTCGACAATGCGGCCCTCAACCCATAATGCACATTACGCAGCGGGCATCTGATTTTGTGCCTGCAAAATATTGACTGGCAGCCACCGAACGAAGTAGACAAACTCACTTTCCCTGCATATGCCTGGTCATACAAGACTCGTCGCCGAACCCTTTTGATTCTACGCATTTGAAACAGAAAAACTCCTCCACAGGTTTACTGTTGCCTTGCGATCCTGATCTGGCCTCGGGCGCGGTTAGGGGGAGCGCAGAGTACGTGCTGCCTCTGCTGATGGAGAAGACGCCTGGAGCGAGGAGAATGTCTGCCGCGTCGACCTGTGTCTTTCCGTGCCTGCAAGGCCGTAATCGGTGGAGTTGCTAGGGAAAGTGATAGACCACATACACTGCGCCGACGTGGTCGGTAACACCTTGAAGCGTTCCTGGCTCGCACACGTATTTCGTACAGTGGCCACATACCCATGAAGTCGATTCGGCTTTCGGGTAGTCGTGGAGTTGTCGAAGGGCTTGCGCTTCCACGATTTCAGAAACCCTGACGAAATCGGCGTCACGGTCGCCAACTTGGTAATACCGACCCGTGGGATTCCTAGTCCCTGTATTATATATGTAAGCCATGTCGGAGCTCCCGTAGAGGTGTCCCTCTATAGCATGGGTCACCTAGATAACTTGTGAGCAGGCGCCGACGAAGGAGAAATTCACTAACACATCCCCGCCACGTATAAACTTGGTCGCTTTCCCTGATGCCCATGTGACAGAAGTAATCGACGCAACGGAATCGTGCTGGATGGCGATCCATATCCGCCACCGTTGTCGTACGACTATCCAAGCGGAGCAACCTCATGAGCTTTGACACCACCTCGGAGAGATGGTAGTCGAGCCGCGGGTCGCACAGCTCCCCAACGTGCCTCATCGCGTCGTCGCCACCGAACATGGCCGGTCGTTCAAGCTTCCCGTGCGAAATCTCGCATCGGAAGATCGTCGTGGCGAGTGCCCAAGCATCCGTGTTGTCAAGGGTGGGTTTGTTCACAAGCTTCATCAGCTGAGCGCGTTTTGCACCAACCCAGTTGACGATGATGGTGGGCATATGCGCGAAATCTGCGTATGTGACGACCACGTCAGAATCGCGCTCGCAAATGGTCCGAATGGAATCCAATCCCGCCACCGTGGGCAGGTATACTGCATCGGGCGGGGCTACGGTCGCGGCATAGGCCGCATATACCTCCCGAGCGAGAGCTGCCCTGGCTTTCATGATGTCAGGACAATCTCTGAGCAGACGCTTTCGGCGCTCGTCTTTGATAGCTCCTTCCAAGGTCCTGCGGATATCCCCCCAGGCTGTTCGTACATGAGATCAAGCCCCTGAGCATGCATAACACACACCGCTTTCAGTTAGAGGAAGATCAAATCGAGGGAGTGGTATTCGTCCGGATAGACCGTCGAGCTCGAAGTCCCGATAACCGAGCGTTTTGAACTTTTTAGTCAATCTAGTGCGTAGCGTTAGGTGTCTGGTGTGATACTGGTCCGTCCAATGGCTCACATCTCGGCTTTATGTCGGCGGTCCTCTGCTTCCGCCTGTCTTCTCCAGTTGTCGCATATGATGCCATACTTGAGACGAACTGAGCAGATCGAGAACAGAAGCCCGCTACTGAACCTTACCTCGAATCTTCGCCATCCCTTTTTGTTCAGCATGTCAAGCTTTTTCTGTGCCGCCTTGCGACCACGTCGTGCTGCTCTGATGACAGGAATAATTTCCGAAAGATACGGCCTCCACCAATACTTGTCTTCGGTCCGGTCGTCCGGGGACGTGTCGTCCGAGGACGTGTCGTCCGAGGACGTGTCGTCCGTGTGCGTGGATGGCTTATCTCTGGATATATCTGCGTTTCGTTAGCCAGTGACATCGGAACGAGCCCCTGCGACGTACACCAATCGGAGTGAGGGAAACTGTCCTCGAATTCGGGGATTGTGTCGTTGTGATACATCTCCTCAGGCTCTTCGTCACTGTCTATTCCCTCTTCGTCATCTGGAATTCCCTCAAACTTGTAGTCAAAGTCATTTTTATCGTCGTAGTAGTACTCCGTCTCCCGGCACAGACTGGGGTTGCATGAGCAAGACTTCGGACCCCAACCACACCACTTACTTGATCAGGCGACACCAGGTGCATAGACGCATCATAAGGCCGAAGTCGGGCTCCCGAGCCTCACTAACTTTACACTCCTGGCATCGCGCGCAGGTTAGGCGATGACATCTTCAATGATACGACACGTACTTGGCAAATCCTGCCAAAGATGAGTCGTGCCCAAGCGCGCTCCGTGTATCCTCGGAGAGGCTTCATAATGCCATGGTACTCTCTGGACTTGACCCAGATCGCGGTCGCCTGTTCACCCGAATCAAGCAGGTCCCGGAAGCCCTTGTTGACGTCGCGCAAGGCCAGGAGCTCGGCGGGGCTCGTGTAGAGCAAAAACTAGGTGATAGTTTTCAGGCGCAGCTCCGTTCATCTCGAGAGTCCTACCAGTAGGATGATGTCGAGTGGCATCTCTGCAAATAAGTTCTCTTTTGGCGGAGCGCCGACCGCGTCCACAAGTGGCACTGAGATCGCTTTCTGCCGCTTGGTGACTTTTGGTGACGGAGAAGGTTCATCAGTTGAAGCTTTCTCACAACATAGTGCACGAACCTCTTTCTTCCATCCCGGGCGGAAGTCGGTGCAAAAAAACTGAGTGCGGGTAGGAAAGGAAAGGTTGTCACAATGTCAGTCACGCTCACGTCTGATGTACGTCACGTGGAGGCCCCTATAAGTATTTCTTTCCTACCGTAACCCAAGTTACCCAACTGGCTTCACGGATACTGACTCTGAATAGGCCGTTTTCTACAAGCCAGAAAAGGTTATCAATTTTTTTGTTTTGAGCTCAAACCGACTCTACTCTAGATGACTCTGGATCTGACGATTCCGACGAAGTAGCAAGTACTATTATTTACTACTACTACTATTTAGCAACACTTGCAGTCATGAATTCTTTCAATCTATCCAGGCTCAGATAGAGCGAGCGAGCTGCGATGTTCTGATTGCGGGTTGGTGAGCCTTTCTAACTCAATCGCTAACCCACCTCCACAGATTGCCTCGACTGTCATATTCTATCGCGCACGGGCAGTGCCAATTAGAGCTTATTTGCAAGTCTTGGTATAAAACCATTTTGTATCAACGCTGATTGGTTGCTCCACAATTTTTAGCCAATCAGAGGTGATCAAAACGATTTTGAGAATCCTGCAAATAAGCTCTATTAATGCGAATAGGATCCAGCTCAAGCTCAATTACGGCGTTATCTGACAAGGCATGCTCCGTACTGATTAACGAGAAGCTCCTCATGATCAGTTATCCGCAGCCCTTGATGTGTCGGAGTGCGGACGCGCAACTTGAACGGATGCTCAGCTAGTTTTCAACCCGAAGCGTCCCGTCCGACTCGGTGGATAGGATGATGCAACGGCACACTCAAACAGTCTGTTATAACCAATATAGATGCTATTCAGTGATAGACATTGTCCAAGCATGTACCCCCGCCCGTACAACCCGTCACGACGTCCCGGCGCTAGATGGCTTGAGTCATTTCTCCGCGCCGTGCAACCTTGATGTGCGGCGCCGTCTAAATCTGACCAGGTCCAACTAAAATTGTCGATCCGATATGGACTCAATATCTGAGGAGGGTGTTAAATCGAAATGCGTAAAAGGACAGGGAAAAGATCTTACTTGTTATAATGCCCGTATGCGGGTACAGCCAAGTCGACGGCTCCGGATCCGGAACAATTAGCCTGCCTCCAATACATCTAAGGGAAGGTTGTCAGCATAAGGTAGCAAAGGATGAGGGGTGAACTCACTCGTTGCAATCCCCTACGCGTAAAGCTCAGCGCCATTGCAAACTGCGATTCCGCCCAACTCCGTCCTCAACCCATCGCAACGTCCCCACGCGCCGTCCATATCTCCTTTTCTCCGCGTCGCAGCACCTAGTAGGGAGCGGTGCGTACGACGCGGCCTTGATGTCATCGTCCACCGTCTCAAACTAGGAAGGGTGTGAGATGGGCGCGCAGACGAATGAGGAGTGAGCTTACTCGTCACGGTTCCTTCCATCAATCAGCCCCGCGCGCCGACCGTGTAGTTTTCTCCGCGTCACAACACCTAGTAAGGAGCGGTGCGGCGGCGTGGCCTTGATGTAATAGTCCACCTTGTAACTGAGAGTCTAAGAAGGGTGTAAGCCTGAAGGTGCGCGGACGAATGAGTAGTGAGCTTACCCGTCGGAGTCCCCTCCATCATCCAACCCATCGCAGCGCCCCCACGCGCCGTGCATGATTCGTTTTCTCCGCGCCGTAGCACCTAGTAAGGAGCGGTACAAACGGCGCGGCCTTGATGTAATCGTCGAACGCCTGAAGCTATATATCTGAGAAGTGTGTAAGACTTGAGGCGCGCAGGAGAGAGAGGAGGTAAGCTTACCCGTCGGAGTCCCCTCCATCATCCAACCCATCGCAGCGCCCCCACGCGCCGTGCATGTCTCGTGTTCTCCGCGTCACAGCACCTAGTAAGGAGCGGTGCGGCGGCGCGGCCTTGATGTAATCGTCCACCTTGTAACTGAGAATCTAAGAAGGGTGTGAGCCTGAGGGCGCGCGGACGAATGGGTAGTGAGCTTACCCGTCGGAGTCCCCTCCATCATCCAACCCATCGCAACGCCCCCACGCGCCGTCCATATCATTTTCTCCGCGTCGCAGCACCTAGTAAGGAGCGGTGCGTACGACGCGGCCTTGATGACATCGTCCACCTTGTAACTGAGAGTCTAAGAGGGATGTGAGCCTGAAGGCGCGCGGACCAATGAGTTAAGAGCTTACCCGTCGGAGTCCCCTCCATCATCCAACCCATCGCAGCGCCCCCGCGCGCCGTGCATATTTAGTTTTCTCCGCGTCGCAGCACCTAGTAAGGAGCGGTGCATACGGCGCGGCCTTGATGTAATCGTCGGACGCCTGAAGCTATATATCTGAGAAGTGTGTGAAACTTGGGGCGCGCAGGAGAAAGAGGAGGTAAGCTTACCCGTCGGAGTCCCCTCCATCATCCAACCCATCGCAGCGCCCCCGCGCGCCATCCAGCTCTATTTTCTCCGCGTCGCAGCACCTAGTAAGGAGCGGTGCATACGGCGCGGCCTTGATGTAATCGTCGAACGCCTGAAACAATATATCTGAGAAGTGTGTGAGACTTGGGGCGCGCAGGAGAGAGAGGAGGTGAGCTTACCCGTCGGAGTCCCCTCCATCATCCAACCCATCGCAGCACCCCCGCGCGCCGTGCATATTTAGTTTTCTCCGCGTCGCAGCACCTAGTAAGGAGCGGTGCGTACGACGCGGCCTTGATGTCATCGTCCGCCATCTACAACCGTCTGGTACGCAACGCCCCCGCGCGCCGGTCAATATCTGGTTTTCTCCGCGTCGTAGCACCTAGTAGGGAGCGGTACAAACGGCGCGGCCTTGATAATCGTCGTCGTCCTTCTCTCGCGGCCCCGCGTACTCATTCGAGTGCGGTGCGGCCGGTTTGCATGATCTGGGGTACTTAATTCTGGAGCAGCTATCAGCGTTGCGGCAGAAAAGGAGGAAGAGAGGGACTCACTCGTTACAGTCGCCGGCTGCGCGTACAACTGATCATTTGACTGGTCTGGGCCAGTTTTCGACATTTGGGTTACTTGATTTGATTTGATTTCGAGACGAGACTTTACATCTGAAGGGTTGTTAGTATAGATGCGCAGGGGCGGCAGAGGCGGCGTACCCATCACAGTCCCCGGAGAAAAGTCTGGGGCCGGTTTTCGTCTGAGGGCCGGCCTTGGAGGTGGGTTTTTGGCATTGGTATAATTGATTTGATTTCAAGACTAGACAACTGAAGACGGTGTCAGCATCGCCGCGCGCAGGGGTGAGGAAGACGTACTCATCACAGTCCCCGAGAAAAGTCTGGGGCCGGTTTTCGTCCAAGGAAGGCTTTTAAAGTTGGGTTTTCAAGGAGGTATGGAAATGAATCTGAGGACGTCGTGGGCATCAGTGCGCACGGGGACTGAGGAAAGCTTACTGGTCACAGTCCCCGTCGAATCTGGGGCCGGTTTTTGGGGTTGCGTATTAGGGTTCGGTTTCAAGCAAGTCGGAGGCTAGAAATCTGAGGACGTTGTCAGCATTGGAGCACAGGTGGGTTGAGGACGGCCTACTCGTCACAGTCCCCTTCGGCAAGTCTGGGGCCGGTTTTTGTTTTTTGAAAACGGATAACCTGCGGATAAACGTGAGCGGCGGGGCGCGCAGGCGGGATGGGGGACGTACGTCGGTCTGAGACCGCGTCGGCGGGTGGTCCAGCTGGACTCTGCTGGTTGACTGGCGAGCTGACTGGTGCTAGAAGCAGAATGAGATGAGGATCTTAAAACAAGAGAAAAAGGGGCACGCACGGGGCTCGTCAGCCGCAGATGCGGGACTGGCGATGGGCGCTGAGGTCTGTGAGTACAGCAACAACGACGAGTGTGTAGGTGCGTACATCCGCGAGCCGATGAACGGCGGCCCTATGGCGAGCTGGCTAATCAGCTTGTCGAGCAACACCTGGCATCGATAACGTTAGGGCAACTTGCGGCGACGGCGAGACGCTCACCGCAGGGGAAATAGGCTAGAGGCCCTGTGCACGTTGGGTAACATCATACATACATGGATCCGGGTGGCGGGGCTCGATGCGCATGGGCTGGGGAGCGGGCGCAGAGCAGGGTGAACAACGAACTGAGGAATCTGCTAGGCCCAGGCTGTATTTATACTGGGGCGGCTGACTGTCTCACTGTCGGAAGCGCGCGGATGGAGGTCTCGGTTGATCGAATGGAGACTTTGAACGCCCGCGTGTTGCCGTGACGGTCCCGGTGAGCCGCCTTTTCATCCGCCACATAGACTGAACCCCCGACCAGCTAGACTACTCCCCGTGCGAGCGCGAGTCGGGGGCGGGGCGTGGGGACGTGGAGTCAGCGCGCACGGCGCCAGGTCCGCATGCCGTCGTACCCTTCGGCGGCGGGATTCGGCGCGCGGCGTGGAGGGGGCGGCCCATCGCGCGAAGTGGCGCCGAGCCCAGCGCAACTCGGAGGACGGGGGGCGGGACGTGGGAGTCATGCGCAGGGGGCAGCGGGCGGGGCGTGCGAATCGGGCGCGGAGGCGTGCGAGGCGGTGGGCGGCGGGCGGAGGGCGTGAATCGTGGGGTGCGTAGGTAGAGGGCAATGGAGGAGGGGGATGTGTCTGAGACGGCGGCGACTTGGGCAGCGAGGGCTGGGCAGTAGCGGGAGGCTCTTGCGTCCCGGTGTCGGGGTCAGCGCCGCCTCATCGTTGGCGGCTGCGGTGGCTCGAGCCGGCGGCGTCGACGGACGCCACGTCACGTCACCACCCGGAGCCGCGCGAGCACAGCGCCCCGCGGATTCGCGGGCGCCTCTGCGGGTGCGGCACGGGGTGCTTCGACTGGGGCGCCAGGTGCGTCCTCGGAAGGGAGCAGCGCCCAGCGCGGGGGATGCTCTGCGTGCCCTGCGCGAAGCGGCGGCGAGCAAGCTCGGTGGGGGTCGACGCTGCGCGGCGTGGAGATGTAGGGGGAGCGTACAGGACGTGCTAATCGGGGGTGAAGCTTTGAAGTGGTGGTGGACGCAGGTGGGCGCGCGGCGGACAGCGGACTCGAAGACGGGGACGGGCGACGTGCGGGTGTGGACTTGCGCCGAGCAGACACCCGCGGAGTCGCCAGGACCGACGCAGGCGGGCAGCGGCACTGAGCGGTGGAAGAGGCGGTCCCGAAAGTCGCCGAGGTTCGGAGCGTCGGCCGCATCGGACCGGTCCGACATCGTGACCCGCGGATCAGGCGGCAAGTCGGCGGCAAGCCCTCCCGATCAAGCGAGACCCTCATCCCAGTCCCGCCTTCATCCGACGACATCCCAGTGAGACAGTCAGCCGCCCCAGGATTACTATAAGTACAGCCTGGGTCCAGCGCATTCCTCAGTTTTCTCATGCTACCCTGCTCTGCGCCCGCTCCCCAGCTCATGCGCATCGAGCCCCGGCTTCGGCCACCCACCCGGCTTCTTGTTACACGACAGTAGGAAGACGAGAGGACGATGCCATCAAGGCCGCGCCGTTCGTACCGCGCCCTACTAGGTGCTGCGACGCGGAGAAAACCAGACATGGACGGCGCGCGGGGGCGCTGCGATGGGTTGGATGATGGAGGGGACTCCGACGGGTACGCTCACTCTTCAACCCTTCTACGCCCTCAGGCTCACACACTTTTCAGATGTATAGTTTCAGACGGACGGTGAACGATGACATCAAGGCCGCGCCGTTCGTACCGCTCCTTACTAGGTGCTGCGACGCGGAGAAAATAAGATATGGACGGCGCGCGGGGGCGCTGCTGATGGACGGGGTCTGTTACAGTGAGCCCACTCCTCATACCTCTGCGCGCGCCTAGGCTCACGCCCTTCTTAGTTTCAGACGGTGCACCATGACATGAAGGCCGCGCCGTTCGTACCGCCCTTTACTAGGTGCTGCGACGCGGAGAAAATGATATGGACGGTTCGTGGGGGCGCTGCGATGGGTTGGATGATGGAAGGGACTGTTACAGTAAGCTTACCCCCTCTCCTGCGCGCCTCCAGACTCACGCTCTTCTCAGATCCTCAGTTACAAGGTGGACGATGACATCAAGGCCGCGTCGCTCGTACCGCTCACTACTAGGTGCTGCGACGCGGAGAAAATCAGACATGGGGGGCGCGTGGGGGCGCTGCGATGGGTTGGATGATGGAGGGGACTCCGACGGGTAAGCTTACCTCCTCTTTCTGCGCGCCCACAGTCTCACACTCGTTCTAGCTACAAGGTGGACGATTACATCAAGGCCGCGTTGTTTGTACCGCTCCTTACTAGGTGCTGCGACGCGGAGAAAACGAGACATGGATGGCGCGCGGGGGCGCTGCGATGGGCTGAGGACGGATTGGGGTGGAACTGTGGAACAGCAGGGCGCGACGGTTCTCACACGAGAAGGGGATCGTAACGAGTGAGTTAGCTCTTCATTCTTCTGCGCCCTGAGCTGACAACCTTCCCGCCTCAGATGTATTGAAGGCAAGGGAAAAGAGTAGTTCGGAGCCACCGACTTGAGTGTATGCGAATACAGGCATTATAACAAGTAAGATCTCTTCCCCGTCCTTCCACGCACCAGATCTAACACTCTCCTCAGACATTTAGCCCCACACCGGGTCGACAATTTTAGCCGGACAGTCTCAACAGCAGCCAGCCGCGTCGAACATCAAGGTCGCGCCGTACACAGCGATCGGCAAGGCTGCACGGCGCGGAGAAATGAACCATCCAGCAGTGCGCGGGGGAATCGTGATGGGTTGGACGGGCGGGGGGTGTATGCTTGGACAATTTCTATCACTGAATACAATCTATAATGGTTAACAGACTTGCTTTTCAACGTTTTTCCTATCTGCTTTATCAAACGTTCGAGGCCTCAGAAAGAAAATCATTAAGTATATTACCTTTGGCGCTCCGGGCGTGTCGACACAGGATTCAGAATGAGGTGAAAATCAACTATTTCAGCCATCAGCACTCGTGTGGAATCGAGTCTTTGAAAGTATTTCTATCGTCGCGCTCAGGATAGCGAGGTGAATCAGAGCTTACGGCTCGACAAGGGGCAATTGAAGCACGTATGAGTGTCTGAGTGCACCACTGCATTCATCGAGTCGGACGGGTGCTTCGGATCCAATACGAGCGCAGGATCCGTTGGGCGGCACATCAAGGGCTGCGGACAACCGCTAATTTGCTCGTTAGTCAGTACGTACCTTGCCCTGTCGAATACCGCGCGAACTGAGCTCGCGCTGGAACTTATTTGTATCAAGGCCACGTTCTCGAGCCGTGCAACTACTTACGGTGCAAGAGCCGTGCGCGAGACAGGACGAGGCAATCTGCGGAGATGGGTCTTCATTAACAGTTGAATCGAACTGGCCAACCACCTCGACATTCCCCTTCTTGTGATCAAAGTAGCCTCCTATTCGGAGCTAGGGTCCGTGGAAACAGTTTCGAAGCTGAGTTCGGGGAGGAAAGAACATAGGGGCTACACGTGACCTACATCAAGCGTGACTGACATTGTGACGGCCTTTCCTTTCCTACCTCACTGATTTTTTTCACTGACTTCCGCCCAGGATGAAAGGAAGAGGTTCGTACATTCTCTCATAAGGAACCTCCCGCTAATGAATGTTAACCTTCTCCGTTACCCCAAGCCACCAAGCGGCAGAAAACGATCTCAGTGCCACTTGTGGACGCGGTGGGCGCTCCGCCAAAAGAGAACTTATTTGCAGAGATGCCACTGGACATCATTCTACTGGTAGGACTCTCGAGATAAACGGAGCTGCGCCTGATAACTACTACTAGTTTTTGCTCTATACGAGCCCCGCCGAGCTCCTGGCCTTGCGCGACGTCAACAAGGGCTTCCGGCACCTGCTCGACTCGGGTGAACAGGCGACCGCGATCTGGGTCAAGTCCAGAGAGTACCACGGTATTATAAAGCCTTTCCGAGGATACACGGAGCGCGCCTGGGCGAGTCTCATCTTTGGCAGGATTTGCCAAGTACGTGTCGAATCATCGCAGGTGACACCCTCTAACCTACGCGCGATCGCAGGAGTGTAAAGTTAGAGAGGCCCGGGAGCCCGACTTCGGCCTTATGATGCGTTTATGCACCTGTTGTCGCGAGATCAAGTAAGTGGTGTGGTTGGGGTCAGCAAGTCTTGCTCATGCAACCCCAGTCTGTGCCAGGAGCCGGACTACGAAGATGACGATGACTTTGACTTCAAGTTTGAGGGAATAGACAGTGACGAAGAGCCTGAGGAGATGTATCACAACGACAACGACACAATCCCCGAATTCGAGGACAGTTTCCCTCACTCCGATTGGTGTACGTCGCAGGGGCTCTTTCCGATGTCATTGGCTAACGAGACGCAGATGAATCCAGAGATGAGCTATCCACGCACACGGACGACATGTCCACGGACGACGAGACCGAAGACAAGTATTGGTGGAGGCCGTATCTCGCGGAAATCATTCCTGTCATCAGAGCAGCACGACGTGGTTGCAAGACGGCACAGAAAAAGCTAAACAAGCTAAACAAAAAGGGATGGCGAAGATTCGAGGTATAGTTCAGTAGCGGTCTTCTGTTCTCGATCTGCTCAGTTCGTCTCAAGTATGGCATCATATGCGACAAGTGGAGAAGACAGGCGGAAGCAGAGGACCGCCGATATAAAGCCGAGATGTGAGCCACTCAACGGACCATTATCTTACCAGGCACCTGACGCTACGCACTAGATTGACTAAAAAGTTCAAAACGCTCGGTTATCGGGACTTCGAGCTCGACGGTCTATCCGGACGAACACCACTCCCTCGATTTGATCTTCCTCTAACTGAAAGCGGTGTGTGTTATACATGCTCAGGGGCTTGATCTCATGTATGAACAGCCTGGGCGGATATCCGCAGGACCTTGGAAGGACCCATCAAAGACGAGCGCCGAAAGCGTCTGCTCAAAGATTGTCCTGATATCATGAAAGCAAGGGCAGCTCTCGCTCGGGAGGTATATGCGGCCTATGCCGCGACCGTGGCCCCGCCTGATGCAGTCTACCTGCCCACGGTGGCGGGATTGCATTCGATTCCAGCGATCAGGACCATTTGCGAGTGCGAGTCCGACGTGGTCGTCACACGCGCAGATTTCGCGCATATGCCCACCCTCATCGTCAACAGGGTTGGCGCAAAACGCGCTCAATTGACGAAGCTTTTGAGTAACTTCAAAACGGATGCCTGGGCACTCGCCACGACGATCTTCAGATGCTTGATCTCGCACGGGAAGCTTGGGCGGCCGGTCATGTTCGGTGGCGACGAGGCGATGAGGCACGCTGGGGAACTGTGCGACCCGCGGCTCGACTCTCATCTCTCCGAGGTGGTATCAAGGCTCATGACGTTGCTCCGCTTGGATAGTCATACAACAACGGTGGCGGATATGGATCGCCATCCAGCACGATTCCGCTGCGTCGGCAACTACTGTTACGCGGGCAGCAGACAAAGTGACCAAGTTTTTACGTGGCGGGGATGCGTTCGTGGCCTTCTCCTTCATCGGCGTCTGCTCACGTACATATTATCCAGGTGACCCATGCTATAGAGAGACACCACTACGGGAGATACAACCCGGCTGATATGTATCATACAGGGACTAGGAATCGTCGGTATCATCAAGATGGCGTCGCCGATTTCGTCAGGGTTCCCGACATCGTGGAAGCGCAAGCCCTGCGACAACCCCACGACTACCCGAAAGCGAAATCGAGTTCATGGGTATGTGGCCACTGTACGAAATACGTGTGCCAGCCAGGAACCCTTCGAGGTGTTATCGACCACGTCGGCGCAGTGTATGTGTTCTATCGCTTTCCCTAGCGACTTCACTGATCACGGCCTTGCAGGCACGGCAAGACACAGGTCGACGCTGCAGACATCCTCCTAGCTCCCGGCGTCTTCTCCATCAGTAGAGCCAACACGTATTGTGTGTTACCCCCAAACGCGCCCGAGGCCAGATTAGGCTCTCAAGGCAACAGTAAACCTGTGGAGGAGTTTTTCTGTTTCAAATGCGTAGAATCGATGGGGTTCGGTGATATCCGTCGTATGACCAGTCATATGCATGGAAGGTGAGCATCTTTACTCTGTTCGGTGGCTGCCAGTCACTATTTTGCAGGCACGAAATCAAATGTCCGCTGCGCAATGTGGATTATGGGTTGAGGGCCGCATTGTCGACTTCAGCGGTCCAACCTGTGGCGCTCCCGGCTGTGGCGCTCCCGGCTGTGGAATCCACTACCTCGCGTTTCGGCATGATCGTATGTTCATTGGAAAAGAGTTCAATGTCGACCTTGTCTATGTACTGCAATGTATGATTCCAACCAATTCGTGTGCCTCTCTTCGAGCCCGAGAAGCATGTCGCTGCTTCGAAGATGTTCGCAGCGATACCGACAAGTGCTCCGGGCCCGATTCAAAGCCGGTCCCGGTCCGTCATCAATCGGCCGACGGCGCTCCGAACTTGCTGGCAAACCTTGTGCAGTCCTGGCGCATTGACATCCACATCCACCATCGCGCCTGCAACACCGATCTAACCCATGTATGGCGTCTCACCAACGCCTATGCATTGTCAATGAAGCTGCGTTGGTCCTCCTACACGGTGCGTAGCACCCTCTTCTTGGGTGTGTTATTTGCTTACTGGCTCGTATAGGGAAATAGCTTGCCATTGGAACAGCAAAGGGGAGAAGTCTTTGTTGGGGCTACAGCCAGGGATAGGAAAGCCCGTACCGTCCCTGCTTTGCTACCCTGGGGCCCAGCGTCGGCAACATTTTCTTCTCGTCATCAGACTCCGCCGAGTCGCTGGAAGCCGCTCCGTCACCGGGCCCACTGCACGCCTCGATGTGGGACCGCCGTTTTCGTTGGTCGGTCTGGCTTGTACGTGCCCTCTCCGAAGCCAATCAAATGTGCTCACGCTATAGCACAGATCCCGACGTCGCTCCTTCACGACCCTCGTAGTATACACTGTTTCAGACACTGGCGGAATGGAGCACTCTTCGTCGCAGAATACACTGTTTCACACACCGGTGGAATGGACCACTCTTCGACCTCCTGCCCACCGCCTTGCCCCATCCACTGCCATGACTCGCCGCAGTCCTCCGCCCCAACGACTCCCGTTCTCTACCCTTCTCCCTTGCTTTGGGTCAGGAGAAAGCGGAAGTACCAGTGCGCAGAGTTCGTGGTGGAATATACGGCGCGGAGGAGCTCTCAGGCTCGCGGGGAATTGGTCGGCGGTCCTGGCTGTCTATGTGGCGGCTGAAAAGGCGGCTCACCGAGACCGTCACGGCAACACGCGGGCGTTCAAAGTCTCCATTCGATCAACCGAGACCTTCATCCGCGCGCTTCCGACAGCGAGACAGTCAGCCGCCCCAGTATAAGTACAGCCCGGATCTAGCAGATTCCTCAGTTTGTTGTTCACCCTGCTCTGCGCCCGCTCCCCAGCTCATGCGCATCGAGCCCCGGCTTCGGCCAACCACCGGATCCATGTATGATGTTACCCAGCGTGCACAGGGCCTCTAGCCTATCTACCCTTCGGTGAGCGTCCCCACTCGCCGCCGCCGCAATGCCTTGACGCTGTCGATTCCAGGTGATGCTCGACAAGCTGAGTAGCCAGCTCGCCATAGGGCCGCCGTTCATCGGCTCGCGGATGTATGCACTTTCCTCCTCCTCGTTGTCGCTGTACTCACGGACCTCAGCGCCCATCACTAGTCCCGCTCCTGCGGCTGACGAGCACCGTGCGTGCCCCTTTCCTCCTCATCCTGCCTTCCAGTCTGAATCCTCCTTTCAGTACTCGGCAGCTCGCCAGCCAACCAGCAGAGTCTGGTTGGACGATTCGCCGACGCGGTCTTAGACCGACGTACGTCGCCCATGTCGTTAGCGCTCCACACCGCTGACATCCATTCCCAGGTTTTTCCACGGCCGCGCCGTACGCATCGCTCCTCAAAAGGTCCTGCGACGCGTAGAAAACTAGATCCGAACGGCGCGCGGGGGCGTTGCGTACCAGACGGTTGTAGATGGGTGGACGATGACATCAAGGCCGCGTCGTATGCACTGCTCCTTACTAGGTGCTGCGACGCGGAGAAAATCAGACATGGGCGGCGCGCGGGGGCGCTGCGACGGGTTGGATGATGGAGGGGACTCCGACGAGTAAGCTCACCTCCTCTCTCTTCGCGCGCCCCAAGTCTCACACACTTCCCAGATATATGGCTTCAGGCGTTCGACGATTACATTAAGGCCGCGCCGTTTGTACCGCTCCTTACTAGGTGCAACGACGCGGAGAAAATGATATGAACGGCGCGGGGGGGTGGATGATGATGCAAGGGGACTGCGACGGGTAAGCCCACTCCTCGTTCCTCTGCGCTCTTAGCCTCACACCCTTCTCAGATCTTTTGGCTTCAGACGCTTGACGATGACATCAAGGCCGCGCCGTTCGTACCGCTCCTTACTAGGTGCTGCGACGCGGAGAAAATGAGATATGCACGGCGCGCGGGGGCGCTGCGATGGGTTGGATGGTGGAGGGGACTCCGACGAGTAAGCCCACTCCTCGATTCTTCTCCGCCCTCATGCTCACACCCTTCCCAGATTTTTCGGCTTCAGGCGCTTGACGATGACATCAAGGCCGCGCCGTTCGTACCGCTCCTTACTAGGTGCTGCGACGCGGAGAAAATGAGATATGCACGGCGCGCGGGGGCGCTGCGATGGGTTGGATGGTGGAGGGGACTCCGACGAGTAAGCCCACTCCTCGATTCTTCTCCGCCCTCATGCTCACACCCTTCCCAGATTTTTCGGCTTCAGGCGCTTGACGATGACATCAAGGCCGCGCCGTTCGTACCGCTCCTTACTAGGTGCTGCGACGCGGAGAAAATGATATATGGACGGCGCGCGGGGGCGCTGCGATGGGTCGATGACGGGAGGGGATCGGAGTAAGCACACTCCTTATACCTCTGCGCCCTCATGTTCACACCCTTCTCAGATTTTTTGGCTTCAGGCGTTTGACGATGACATCAAGGCCGCGCCGTTCGTACCGCTCCTTATTAGGTGCTACGACGCGGAGAAAACGAGATGCACGGCGCGTGGGGGCGCTGCGATGGGTTGGATGATGGAGGGGACTGTGACGAGTAAGCTTTTTTTTCCAATCCTCCTGCGCCGCGGCTCACGCTCCTCTCAGATGTTTAGCTTTAGGCGGTGGACGATGACATCAAGGCCGCGTCGTTTGTACCGCTCCTTACTAGGTGCTGCGACGCGGAGAAAATGAGATACGGACGGCGCGCGGGGGCGCTGCGATGGGTCGATGACGGGAGGGGATCGGAGTAAGCACACTCCTTATACCTCTGCGCGCCCCAAGTCTCACACACCTCTTAGATATATAGTTTCAGACGGTGCACGATGACATCAAGGCCGCGTCGTTTGTACCGCTCCTTATTAGGTGCTGCGACGCGGAGAAAACGAGATATGGAAGGCGCGCGGGGTCGCTGCGATCGGTTGGATGGAAGGGGACTGTGACGAGTAAGCCTTTCCTTAACCCTCTGCGGGCCCTCAGGCTCACGCCCTTCTTAGTTTTAGAGGAGGAAGACGAGCGACGATTACATCAAGGCCGCGTCGTTCGTACCGCTCTTTACTAGGTGCTGCGACGCGGAGAAAAACTATATATGAACGGTTCGCGGGGGCGTTGCGATGGGATGACGATAGAGTTACGCGGAACAATAGTTGGCAATGATTCTTTACAGAGTGTAATCCACTGAATAGTATATATATCAGCGGCATATAGTCAGCTTCAGAGCCATCACTTTTTTTTGGGCTCGGTTAGATCTACCAGGCACTCGTGGATCTACAGACGCAACCATTTTCCTTCTTTGGCGCACAGCGATGCCGCCTGAATGCGTCGAGCCACCGATCTCTCGTCTGCGTAAACGAGCTAACAGGTTATAACACAACTTATGCCCGCGAAACCATGAGCAAATTTAAGTCCCGAATAAGGAGATATATATACTGACCGATGCGCCCGCCAAAGAAAGTTCGTCCATCCGGCTTGCTTCATGCTCTCGAAGTGATGGATATGCATCCAGAGAGAACCTCTCCGCGTCGCTGTATCCACGTCACAGGAGAGGATCGAAAAGACGATCTGCACGCTCTCTCCTTCCGGTTTGCTAAGCAAAAGTAGATTGCACGCGGTAAATCCGGAGGCCAAGTTGGGATTCTTTCCGGGCGCAAGAAACAAGAGTGCGAGATTGGGGTTACCGAACCACCCGTTCTTCCAGCGATAGGTGGGTTTGCATTTGACTGCGGAAGGTAGCGGTATTGGCCGCAAGGGGAAATGAGGCGGCAATCGCAAGCTGGCCGGGAGGAGCACGACGACACTTGCGACAACGACCTCGATATCGGCTGCCCAGGGACCCAGCTGCAATTTGAGATTATTTGACGCGTGGATGATCTTGACCGATCGTACTCGCAGGGAGTGGTACATGTTGGCATGGGCACCACGAAAATAGAGTGTATGGGAAAGGGTGGAATGGAGGACCACGAGCAACCGGTCTCGATAACGCGGATAAGGAGTCGAATGAAGATGCGGATAGTGGTGGGGATGAGTATTGAAGCTGAAGGGCCGTCGCGGACCAACGTTACACGCGGCGGCGAAACAATGCGCAGAAGACGCGGTGAAGCCAGTTTTCAAGATCCTCGTGGGAGCCAGTTGCGCGGAAGGAAAAGAACACACATAATAGGGGTCTGAAATTTGACGACGAAAAGAAAGAGAGGGCTCGCCGCGCTAGTAGACGCATGGACCTTCCGCGAGTTGGCCTGTCAGCGTGTCGTGAGTCTGACGGAAGACAGAAGTGAAACTGTACTCTGCGCTTGCGGGACTCGAGCGCGTGGCAGGAGCCAGGTAGAACCGCCTCCTGGTACCTGAAGTTGATGATGATGAGCCCGCACGGTTCGCCGTTCGACTAGGTGCGAGCCACCTGCCTCGCGTAGTAATATTATCAAGTGCGCCCATGGTCCAGCCGGGCGAGCTCCACGAACCGGCGCGAGCGTTTCTAAGGCGGGCTCGAAGGGACGCAGCCGTGTTCAGCGTTGAACCGGCCCCATCGCGGAGGCCGAATCGTAGTCTCAGTCTGATCGGAGACGGGCGACCGTTCTTGCTGCCAAAGATGCGATGTGCCAGGGATGGTACAATCGAAACGGCAGGATTGGCACACACAGATGATGATGATTGGTGAAAAGAAGTGAGCTAGCGGAGAACCACCGCCCGAGGATTCATCCTGCGAAAGTCGGGGCGGGTCCTGGCGGGAGTTGGGCGGGAGAGTCGGACGTTGGTCGGACGAGCCAGCGAGAAATGTCGCGCGTGCATGGCATCTGAGGAAGGTTCCGGTTTCGGGGGAGATATGGTTCAGAGCGACCCACGCAGGCCCAGGATGGACGACCTGACGGTGGAAGTTTCGGAAAGATGACTCTGAGTCTTGTTTGGCACATGCTTGGCAAATGTTTGGCAACGCCAACTGACCAACACAGCCACACGATGCTCCTTCCTGCTCAGTGCTTTGATGGTTTCATGCAGCATTTCCGTTCCATGCAGCAAGCTCTCGATGGTGCTCACCGACATCTACTGTGGAACTCAGGTCTTTTGAAACGGACAAAAAAAACTGCTTGTATCGGAAGCCCCCTAAAATCAGTATGAAAGTGATGTCAGCTATCCGCGGGCTCTGATCAAAGAGTCTCAGCCCCTCTTCATCCTCTACTTCTTCCCCCATGTCCTCCTCTGATTCTTCCTCAATGGCTTCCGCCGACTCTCTGGTTGCGCTCCCCGACCTTCGGTACGTTTCATGCACTGGCTCTGCAGCCCGGCGGGTTACGAGAAGGGTCTGACTGGGCTATCCTGCAGCGGTCTTGCAATAGGGTGTGGGGCGTCTGGAATAGTGCTCATGATGATTGTTCTGGTCACCTTCGCCTACATGGCCTGGAATCCGATCTCCCGGCCCTACCTAAATCGAGTCAGCTTCCGTCTCCTCGTGTACGCGTTGATAACAAAGTATGTGCTGTACATCCATCCCCTTTTCATCACATTTCTCAGCATATCCCAGCCTTCTATGGCTCGCATCCTCGCTCCCGATGCTCTTCATAACAGGCCCGGGCCCGGCATGTACTTTTGTTGCGTTCGGTTCCAATGTATGTCACTGCAAATCTCAGTACCCTGTTGAACGCGATTCTTGCAGACCGCGCTAATGGCCACCGGGTTCTTTTTCTTTTTTATATCCTTGAATCTTGTGTAGGTGCTTCATATGTTCGGCATCGCTCACCAATCTCACTCCAACCATCCTAGCTTGGTTCTGGTATATGGCTTCAACGGCCGCGCGATGGAAAAGTATTATCTCATCGCCACCTTCATCATATGCGCTGTCTGTAATATCACCCCACTCGCCGCCGGTCAATATGGCTTCTGGGCCCGTGGCCAGACATGCTGGTTCAACGAACCAGATCCCGCAGGCCATCTTCGCTGGTTAATAGGCGCACGGGCGTTTCCGCTCCTGCTCCAGGCGGTTGTGGAGGTTGTATTGTTCGTTATTCTCTTGAGCTTCATGCTCGGTCCCCAGGTTCGTTCGCCGACCGCGGAGCGTGTATTCCACTGAACGCAGCTCCTAGATGAGGAACAACCGTGTGACATCGAACCCTTCCAGTACAAGCTCTTCAACTGTGCCACCTCCTCCTATCGTCCGATATCGCGGTGTAGTCCTCAGAATCGGTACTATGGCTCATCCACCACAGCGATCTCAGCTAATCAATTTTACCCCAGGCCTCTATCCCCTCTGTTCCTGCATGCTCAATTTCACTAGCTGCATCTTGGATCTGTACGGTTCAAATTACGTCGCCACCGTTCAAGCAATCACCCCGGTGTTGGTCAGAATCGCTTATTCGAGTATGCCCCTCCCTCGTCTCGCTGCACTGTCTAAAACCCGCCATAGCGGCCATTGTATTCTCACTCCGTGGGCTCTGTTACGCTCTCCTTGCCATCACCGACCCGGTAGGCTGTCTCTCCTCTCCGAGCCCCGTGCACAAAATTGAATCCGACCTTCCTAGTCCTTCATCCGAGCGTTCCAAGCCCTGCGCGCCGCGTCCAGATCCGACTCCTCCACCTCTGCCCGCACCTCCCTCTCAGGCTCTGTGCCGGGCACGCACTCACAATCCACCATGTCGAGCCGCAACAAGCGCTTCTCGTTCGGGGGCCAGGCGATCGTGCGCGTCGAATTCGAGCGCTTCGAGGATCGCCCATCGACCGACACGCGCGCGGGTGCGGGTGCGCAGGAGAAGCCGCTGGAAGGGGCGGGCCCGATGCAGGAAACGGACGTGGAGCTGGGACCGTCGGCGGATGAGCCGCCGGTGCTAGCGTCTTCTGGGACTAAGCGCATGGGCATGGGCACTGGCGCGCGGCGCCAGGCGAGGAGCGAGCCCGATGAGATTGAGCGTCAGATTTAGCTGGTTATGGCTTTCGGGGGTGGAGTTTCGATAGTGCACATCTGCACACCTATAGTCCTAGTCATCTGCAACGCACACGGATGTGCAGAGATTATATAATTATGAGAGGGCCATAGAGCATAGCACAATATCACAACTTCGAACTTCTTCATCCCTAGATCATGATTCTCATTATCAAACCCTTCTTCGGCGTCTATGCTCTCTCCCGTCTGACCTGCGGACTGGCGCCGGTGTTCAATTCATCCACCTGTCCTCGAGAATTGTTTATGTTCCGCTTCCAATCCTGGTATCCCGGGCCTTGCCGTAATTTACTATCCCGCGTCCAGCCGTTAATTGTGGGTCGACTTGGGGTCGACCTCCCAGTTTATCTTTGCTTCGTTCGCCGAAAATATCGACATTATTAATAGCAGCGACAATCTCAGCCGCACACCCACTTGGTTCCCGGCTCGAGCTCGAGAAGCGCGCGGCTGACGAAACTCCGTTTCTCGTCCCGAGGCGGTCGGAGTCCGAGCCGGGCGAGCCACTGTGCAAACGAGCTGAGAAAGCGACGCCACATTTCAGCATACATGAGTCAGTCTGTCAGAGGACTCCCGACGCAAGATGACTCGAAGCTTATACACGACTTTTAAATCGAGTCATGTGCTGCGTCCTTGTTTGCGATGGGATTCAGACGAACCAGTTTGCAAGGATTAGAAATCTGCCCGAAAGGAGAGTTAAGCGATGAAACATATGCTGGTGTAAGCAAGGGGTACCCACTCTCGAAATCTCCTACACGGAGTCCTAAAAGTGAATTAAGCTGCTCCGGGCCCCTCCCTCCCTCTTTACGTAAGCGCACCGCCACTCCCAAAATGGCAATTCCCATCAATTTCTTCTCGGATCGAGCCCAAAATCGCCCAGCGCGCATCTACAATGAGACCTTGTTGTTTAGATATGCTCTTGAACCCACGAGAGCTTATTTCAGACAGTTTAGACCAGAAATCTTGATGTAACCATCTCAACTGTATGAGTCCACATCCTTTGGGATCAGCCTCCATCTTCCTGATTCTGGCCGAAAAAAGTCCACCATCAGCTCAGCGGAATAGGAATCAAGAAAAAACTCCTGGATGACCACCTAAAAAAGGCAAGAAAATATTTTTATCAGTGCAAACACGTTATTGGGCCGGTCCGCAACTTTGTCCAAAAAGTGAAATAAGGACCTCGGACTCCCCCCCTCCCTCTGACACCATGTCTCGGCATTCTCCGGCGGGTACCTCTTGGGTGTAAGTCTCCTGCGCCAAACAAATACATCTATCCAAGTACTTGTGTCGAGCCAGCAGTATCGATGATCACACGAGACTGGTAGATGAAAAATCAATGTTAAATTTCAAGATACTGTAGTGTTTCGACCAAGTGTTCACGTCACGCATCACAAGCATCTGTGAACTGAACACTTGGGGCACAATCACGCATCACAGGGCAAGAAATGCCCCAAATTGGGCCGAAAATAGGTTGAAAATCCGGTTATTACCGGGCCGACCTGCCATATATGGAAATTTCCCACGGAATGAACACCTTGTCGAGTGAACACCTTGGATCACGCGTCACAGGCCGTGAACACTTGGTCGAAACACTACAGTAGATCCGCGAAATCGGGATCGTGAAGTCGAAATCGACGCGTTGCTCTTGCGCGGAGTCGGACGCCTTCGGGTTCTGCCAACAAAATAACGGGAACGCTGGAGAGGGTCTGCGACCTCTCAAGGGAGATGAGCCAGCGGGGCTCGCAGCGGGAGGGTGGAAGCGGTCACACTCCAATCACCAAATGGAGAGGGTCTGCGACCTCTCAAGGGAGATGAGCCAGCGGGGCTCGCAGCGGGAGGGTGGAAGCGGAGGAAGAAAACCCAATATATGACTAAGCTGACAAGATCCGTATCTAAGCTACACTACGCGCTGTCTACAGCTCTACCCGCTGTCGGGCACACCACAACGCCCATTTAAAGTCTCCTTCCCCGAGTTTTGTCCGAGCCCGCGCCCGAGCTCCATCGGACCCCATCATACACCGAGCGATTCCGATGAGGTCGTATATGGGCGCCCGTCCGGCTTGGGTATCGGATGTCAATCCGCATCTTCAGAGTGAGCCCGATAAGATTCCGAATGCGCTGCAGCAGGAAATAACAGGCCTAGGACTCAGGAACTACGATGAGTTCTTATCAATCTTATCATTATCTTATCTGACCGGCACGGGTCTAGACGGGGATCATCCGAGCAAGACGCCGTGTAATCTTATCTATGACGCTTCCTGCCAGGCACGATGTCAACACTGTGGGGTAAGCCTGAAAGGGTTTCGCACTCACGGGCAAGATCGTCATCTTGGTGTTGGTACTAGCGGACCGTAGCAGGCTGATACGTGATATAATGCTTGTCTGGCTTGACGGTTCGCTTGGTGGTTCGGAAGGGTCACCAATGAGCTAGCTTTTGGAGTCTCTGAGAGGAACTGACCAGATATGTGCACGCACCAGTCAGCGAGCAGAATTGTGTCACTATGCGCACACTGGATTCCCCGGTTCTGTGACTTTCAAGCAATCGTGACTCTACTAGTTGCAGAGATAATATGGATTGCAGAATCGTACATGCACATTTTCTCCGGGATCCGTGTCTATCCTGGTCACACATGCGGCCGCTGCACTTCAAGAGATACTTCAACGTCCTTACCGACCGATCCGATCCAATCGAAGTGCAGATACTCGCGATTGTTCGAGAACTTTCAACTTGCACGTTGAACCAAATGAACATGTGGTGCAGCTGTTCCATAGCGCCCGTGAAGTCACTTCGAATTCTGCCCGTGGAACATCAATATTGCGGTGGAGACAGTCATGACTCACAACATGAGCTGGGTGAAGTGGGGTTTTGGTCTTTTAGGAAGACACGTGACTATTGCTTGGTAGCAGCGGGATCACCAAACACCGGCTGTCTCTCTTCCCCGTCTCCCATGCACGCATGGTCCCATCTGCCAGCTGTGCCAGGTCCAGGCCCAGTCTGCCTACCGCGCGCCTTATCACCCACCGTCCTGATTCCTCGGCCTGTCCCTGTCAAGTGTCCATCGAATCCCCCGCATGTCTGCACGTCCACGGTCCGTCAATCGCGGACGAGCTGGCTCACTCCACGAAAATCGTAGTCCGACTCGTCGGAAGAGATGTCGGAGCTTCGGAAGGGAGGTTTTCCGATCCTAGCCGGCGGGCTTTGGTAAGGCTGGGGGACTGGGGGCTGTGCGCTGTACGTTCGAGTCTTCGACTTCGAGAGGAGCTGCTGATATCCCAGCTCCGAGACTTGGCTTGCGACTGTAGGAACTGGGTCAAGAGTCAAGACTGCATGAGCACGAGCTAAACCTGGATGTCATTTTGTTTACCCATACCCTCACCAGGCTCGCGTTATCCATCCATCCATCTCGTGTACGTCTCTTTCTATGCATACGACGCTCTACTGATCGACTTTCACACTTCTAGAAAAATGAAACACGAAAGCCACCAGGCTTTTTCGATTTTAATGGGTGCTACCGTCTCACGATATGGGGTCCTAAGAATGAGGTAAATCCACCTCTATCCAGTCGTTCTTTTATCTTGGCTGTTGATTAGTCCCCCAGTCTTCGCGATGGCGCTTCGAGCAACTCCGCCTCGACCTTTCTGACTCCTAATCGTACGACACAATATGTCATTCCATTAGGTGATATTTCACGCACTTGCTCGCATACTGCTGCCCTTGGCGGTGAACCGAGGTGTGCGTTATGAGCATCGCCCACGCTGCCAGGGCTGCACACGGACGCACACCTCGGTACACACAAGCGCGGCCCACCGGTGCCACACACCATCCCTCCCCCGCGCTGTGAGGTGCTTCTCCCATCTTGGCGCTGGCGTCTGCTTCCAGCTGTACCGCGAGCCAGCTCGCCTCTCCCTTCCTTCCGGACGTTCCAAACTTCAGACAACCTGCAACCCTGCGTGCCCTCTATATCTGACCCATCGCCCTGCCTGTCTCCCTCGGGTTCTAATTATACGGGCAACGATCAGCTCCGGATTAGCGCCAGACCTATCTGATGGTGTTTCCCCACACCTACCTACCCAGCGACAGTGGAGCCTCGAGCCTCGAAGAACATCCGCAGGCGGCGCAGCCCCAGCTAGGCCCTGCCGCCATTGACAACCACCCTCACGACCCGCGCGAAGCCTCGGCAGGCGGCTCAGCTGACGCCTACGCCTATCCGAGGGATGCCTCACGGTCGGCCTCATGTCGGCGCCCCAGCCTTCAACCTCCCTATTCCGGCCGCGGCCCGCCTCATGGCGCGGGAGATCCTCTCGAAGCCGCGGCATAGCCTTTTGTCGGGCTCACACCGGAGATTGCCAAATTTCGGCTCGGCTTAGGTGCTAATCACACGTCGGAGGTTCAAATTGTAAGTAAGTCAAGCTGGAATGAGAGCCTTTTCATTGAGTATCAGTTGCACTGATTTTGTAACTTAAACAAGTAGAATAAAAATGCTTTTCAGACGGACTGAAATGCAGCTGATATCTTAAAGATCAAATTGCATAGAAGGTGGGCTGAATCGAGAACTGAAACTATAGGTATTGATATTCGAAAAAGGGCAGCTCAAATGTAGCATCTCAGATGAGCCGAAAGCGATACTGGAACCTTGAGTTTCGGCTCACATTTCAGCTGCCCCGAAATGCGGGATTTCGGCTTTAGTTTAGGCACAAGCCGAAACGCAAGCCGAAACGAATAGTTTCAGCTGCGCCGAAATTTAGTCGGCGGATGATCTGCCGCCTGTCCGCCGCTCATCCGCCGCTCATCTGCCGCCTATCCGTCGCTCATCTGCAGCCCATCCTCTGCAGAATGTGACTTGAAATATGTGGAGGATCCTGGGCGACGCTGGCGGACGGGTAGCGGACGCTCAGCGGATGGGCTGCAGATGAGCGACGGATAGGCGGCAGATGAGCGGCGGATGAGCGGCGGACAGGCGGCAGATCATCCGCCGACTAAATTTTGGTGCAGCTGAAACTATTCGTTTCGGCTTGCGTTTCGGCTTGTGCCTAAACTAAAGCCGAAATCCCGCATTTCGGGGCAGCTGAAATGTGAGCCGAAACTCAAGGTTCCAGTATCGCTTTCGGCTCATCTGAGATGCTACATTTGAGCTGCCCTTTTTCGAATATCAATACCTATAGTTTCAGTTCTCGATTCAGCCCACCTTCTATGCAATTTGATCTTTAAGATATCAGCTGCATTTCAGTCCGTCTGAAAAGCATTTTTATTCTACTTGTTTAAGTTACAAAATCAGTGCAACTGATACTCAATGAAAAGGCTCTCATTCCAGCTTGACTTACTTACAATTTGAAACTCCGACGTGTGATTAGCACCTAAGCCGAGCCGAAATTTGGCAATCTCCGGTGTGGCTTTTGTGTCCACTAGCGGGCACGTGCCTCCGAAACGTGCCTCCGGATGTGCGCTTTAGGCAATTTCGGGCGTTCTTCTCCTCGCGTTCTGGCATGCTGCGTCTAGCGCAACAGCGGTAGAGGAGACGAACCGGGCCGCTCGATCTTGCATAACCCCGTCCCCATCGTAACGTGCCGCAGCCGCAGTGCGCAGTGACTTAGACGCAACGGTGCACTGCATATCTCCTTGGCACTTTTGCAACTATCTGCGCGAACTCAGATGATCCCTGCTGCACCCGCTATCTGCTATACGTTTTCCGATCAACATCGAGGTCGGCTTTGCGGTTCTCATGCTCCCCTGACGTTCGACTCGACACGCTATCGCGCCAAGCTGGTTCTGTAATCTCCCTCCCATTCTCCATTCCCCCACGACCTCCGAAGTCTTTCCAGACGAGGCGCACCCCAACCAACGGCATGTCGTATGATCCCGGATGCAGACACTTACACTTCCGAACCCTCGAGATGGCGCAACAAGCATTCAGCGGGCGCTCGATTAGAATAGGCTCGCGGTTACCGCCGCAATCTGCGCTCGCTCTCACTTCGTGGCTCTGGCTCGGGATTCCTCATCGCGCGCCTCTGTATACGATCCACCTTCGCGGGTTTGTGCTAGGAGTCTGCTTCTCGGCATTATGCCTACTTCGCGTCTGCGCCCGCCCCTTATATGCTGTATGTTATATGTTATATGTTATATGTCCGATGGATGTTCTTACTCTATGGCTGGCATCACAGCGCACGCCAGAAGCACGGCTACCCCGGCCCTGTCTCTGTCCGCATCTCCTTTCCCCGAACCGCGGTTACCGCTGATGTTCGGTCCGCACCATCTCTATCGTCCGCGCGCGCGAAAAGCCCGCGCAATCTTGGTTCCATTCATCAATACCCAATGTACATCAATGAACCCCCCCCCCCCCCCCCCCCCCCCGACTTCAATCTTGCCTTCGCTGTTTCGCGCTCCGATATCACCTTGAACGCCCTTAGCTTGCTGCGTATCCTTCTTCTCGCGCCCGCCCTTCTGCCTTCTGCCTTCATCCTCGTGATCGGCTCGCCAGCCGATATCAACGCCTACTTCCTTTGTATCCTGCTTCTCGCGCCCGCATCCCGTCTGCCCGTCTGCCTGTCTACATCCTTGTGATTCATCTCGGGCTCCGCTGCATAGCTCGCCGGCTCGCTCGCCCGGAACTCATCTCGCTAGAGTACCTACCAAGCGATCGCATCTGTGCTAGGTGGTACGCACGGAGCGTCCAAGCATGCCATTTACCGAATATCCGACCAGCTACAATAACCTGCGACTTGGGACCGGGGTACCCCGTGCTCGAACCGTACCTATCATCCGCGCGCGCGAAAAGCCCGCGCAACCTTAGTTCCATGCATCAACATCGACTCTCCACTGCCAGCCTCCCCTTCGCCAGCCGACATCAACATCTACCCTGCTTCTCGCGCACGAACCGCATCCCGTCTGAAACCACCTGTATGCCATCCTGATTGAAATCATGCTCCGCTACATAGCTCGCCGGCCCGTTCGCAGAAATCCATCTCGCTAACTCTACACGTGCTGTGGGCGAATGTTGAAAAAATATTCACTTTCGCCGCGGCCATATCTTCGCGTTCCAGCAGCGGACGGAGGAAATGCTGAGTGCTTGCTTAACCGGTGCAACAACATTCATAAAGTACGTCTCACTGTAGCTGGCATTGGATAGTAAAAAGTATTGAACATAATACGTACGCAAACCGGCAAACATACAGTCCCTGTCACGGTGTGACCTCACACGTGTACACCATATATAAAAGGTGGTAGGTCGCGTGGAATTGATCAGAATTCCTGATTATCTCTCCACTGTACCTTCCCCTCAGCAATCACTCCACTCATCAACCATGGCGACGGACACGGAAACCCCGCAGGCAGACTACGTGGCTCGCTTCACTGCCGACTTGCGCGCGACGTGGGGCGACGACGCCATTACAAAGAATTACAAAGCGATGCAGAAGTTACGACGGCAGGCGCGGAAGTACCCACTGCGTGCTGGACTCCGATTCACCCTTCCCCTGCAAATTCCTGCTCAAAACCCGGATTCTGGGTCGCGACCTGTCCCTTTCGTCTCCACCACCGAGCCAGCGACTCTCGAACTCGTCGAGGCTTTGCAGACCGGGGTCGACAAGACCTCTCAGATCTGGACAGCCAGGGTTATGGAAACGCCAGAGACTGTTCTTGTTATGAAGATAGTCCAGCTTTCGATGTGCGTTATTTCAGATCTCGATGATCAGCTTTTCTGGGGGGAATGGGAGTACCCCCCCGACTTTGCCCCCCGTGAGGCTTGGGTGTACGCGCAGATCAGAGCCTTGCAGGGGCTTTATGTTCCATACTTCTTTGGCATCCACAAGGTGAGTGTTACCGAATTTTCTCCTCGCTGCTGTCACTTACGAAGATGTGGGCTAGATTGAAACACCGTCGAAGGAGGTTGCCGAAGTCCTCGTGCTCGAGTACATTCCCGGCCAGAGTATATATACAGTCCATCTGCGACTTCTGCGAAGCCGACGCTTTGGACGACGTGTTTACCTCCGTGAGGCTCTCCTGCTCGTCCTGATTGTGCACTTCACTCACTTCACCCACAGCTTAAGTCGGGGATTGAGACGATCGACACGATTGTCAAGGCTGGCCGCTGGACTATTTGTCCAAGATTGGGCGAGGGACAATTTCATGCTGACAGGTCCGCCAGGCAAGCAGGTAGTCGTCGCACTCGATCTGCGCAGGGCAACGCTGTGTAAGAAAGAAGACCAGGAAGAGGCGAGCAAGAGGCAACAGTGCCAGTTCTGTGACATAATTCGAACTGCATTGTTACAGGCGGACGATTGGGAGGACGACGAGAACTCGGTCCTCTTGCCCAGGCTCGATGCATGGGCGGAGCAGAACTTGGGCAATGATCTCTGGGAGGTGGTTATTCCAGAATCAGAGCTGGTCTGGGATTCAGGAAATGAGGGTGATGAAGATGAGGTATCTGAAAATTAGCCAATCTTAGGGTACCTTGTTGCGTATCTTGCTTCGTCTGCATGTCCCCATCATCAGTATGCTTCGCTGCATAGCTCGCCGGCTCGTCCTCGCTGCTTGAACCGATCTCGACTTCAACGCCTGTAGCTTGCTACGTATCCCGCTTCTCGTGCCCGCATCTCATCTTGTACGAATAGTACCTGTGATTAATCTTGTGTTCCGCTGCATAGCTCGCCGGAAATTGCTGGTAGGAAGTCATCTCGCTGAAGTATGATGGGGGACGGTCCCCAGCTCATCAGACCCTGTATCATCGCAGCCTGTCCAACGGCGCTCGCGAATCGACATCCCAAATGCGGGTCGTTCAAACCAACTTGAACCGGGCGCGGCCCCCCGGGCCGGCAGAGGTTCGATTCATCGATCGACGGCGCATTCACTGAGACTCATGCTCCAGCCCGACCCAACTCACGCTCCCCACCAGTACCCACCCCTATTCGCCTCCTCCCACCACCCCGCCCACTCCTCCCACCACCACTACCCCCACTTCCATCCCGCAGCAACAAAGCCTCCGTCCCCTGTCTCCCTTGTACTTGTCTCGCACATGCCGCTCGGTCCCGCTCGATCGACAATTTTTCGGGATTTTCACCGGCAGGTATGGGGTGGGTTCGAACGGCGGAAACACATGCTGATCGGATTGAACATTGAATATTGAGCGGTTGGCCTACCAATTGCAGGATCTCCATCGCGCCGCGGCCGGCTCCGCCGCTGCCTTCGATTGTCGATTCAGAAGCTAAGCTTATGTAGGGTCCTGGGTCGAGCTTTCAAAATCTCAGGCGAGGAGGCGCTAGGAGGCTGAGGCAGAGGGGGTCGACCGTCCGGCTCGCGGGCGCTCGAGAGGCGGCAAGAGGTACCCGCCGGAGAATGCCGAGACATGGTGTCAGAGGGAGGGGGGGAGTCCGAGGTCCTTATTTCACTTTTTGGACAAAGTTGCGGACCGGCCCAATAACGTGTTTGCACTGATAAAAATATTTTCTTGCCTTTTTTAGGTGGTCATCCAGGAGTTTTTTCTTGATTCCTATTCCGCTGAGCTGATGGTGGACTTTTTTCGGCCAGAATCAGGAAGATGGAGGCTGATCCCAAAGGATGTGGACTCATACAGTTGAGATGGTTACATCAAGATTTCTGGTCTAAACTGTCTGAAATAAGCTCTCGTGGGTTCAAGAGCATATCTAAACAACAAGGTCTCATTGTAGATGCGCGCTGGGCGATTTTGGGCTCGATCCGAGAAGAAATTGATGGGAATTGCCATTTTGGGAGTGGCGGTGCGCTTACGTAAAGAGGGAGGGAGGGGCCCGGAGCAGCTTAATTCACTTTTAGGACTCCGTGTAGGAGATTTCGAGAGTGGGTACCCCTTGAGAGGCGGGGAAATGCAACGGTGACTCGGAGCCGCGCCGCCTCGAGTCCGCCGCCGACTGTTGGAAGCGCTTCATTTTTGTAACGCGGACTCGGAGCGAGGGATAGCTAGCTAAGTATAGGGCCTCTCCGAGTTTGGATTCTCTCCGAGTTACGCCTGGTTCAGCCCGCCCGCGCTGCGCCTTGAATGCGCGATATCAATGATATGATATATCGATCATGCGGGTATCCCTTTCGTGTCTCGAATCATGTTGAAGGACACGACTCGGAACCGCGTCGTTCGCTTTGGGGACACGAGCCGCGGCTTGCCTGGGGCACCGCGCGAATCGCCGGTGGGCCTTGGAGTCCCGGTGTGACCTTCCTCCAACGTTCTTAACGTTCAACACCCACATCCTCAAAAGCGGACTCGGAAGCGCATTGACACTTGAATATTGAGATTCCGGTGTGAGGGCTCGGAGGCCCGGCGGGAAAAATAATCCCTGTTCAATCCACTGTCGGAACGTCGGATATATTCAAGGTATATTAGTTACCCGGCCTTGTGCTTGGCTTAGCCTGTTCGTCCGTTCGAGACAAGGCCCTCATTGGATTGGCATGCTGCAATGATAATTGGGGTATCTCTTGCGTGTTCAAGGACGAACCGCTTCTTGGCTGTGGGACAAAATTCATGGATCGCCGTTATCATGGTTTGACATTCAACACCCGCCTGCGGCCACATCCTCCAAAGCCTTAAGGCCTTACTGTCGGAACTGTATCGTATTCGGCCCCCTTGCCTCGGGGGGCTCGGAGCACTGTCGAATTCGAGTTTACAGGAGATCGAGGCTCCTGGTGTGTATGATCGGGGTCGCCGACGCGCCACATCCCCGAACCAGTTCGCTTGGCGGCGATCGCGCCGGGCCGAGAGGCGGGGGTTCATAAATCATTGCACGCCGCGACCGAACGACCTCTGCGCGGACACACCGCCACAGACGAGACCCCGCGCCCGGCGTTCTACCGGCGAATAAGTTTAAATCGCCGCTTGCACTGTGCAGTGTCCCCCGCGGATCGAGGGAGAAGGGGAGAAGCACTGGAGGCGCGTCCGCCGGTGGCCTGTGCGCGTCCCGGAAATGTGTGCAGTGGTTCGACGCTGCCTCAAGGCAAGGGGCGGCCTGTGTCCGAGCTGCCCGAGTTGAATAATCAATTAATTAATGATAGCCACTGCGCGCCGGGCACATCGGCCGAGCTGCCGCGAAATTAAAAAGCGAGGAGAGGACGTACGCGCCACATTTTCGCGGTGCGTCATGCACGCCAAAAATAATAAAAAACGAAGAAAAAGTGGGGAGCTCGAGCGTGCGAAAGTGCCCGGCGGATTCCGAGGCTCGCCGTGACGATCTTTGTTCAACCTTCCTTCTTTGACTCCATTCGGTGTACTGGAATCTTGCGCCGACTCGCCGATTTCGGACCCATGGCGTGGTGTCCACCGGTGTATCAAAACGGTCCCAGGCCGCGGAGATACAGAAGTATCTGAGTCCTTAAGCCCTGGACCTGAAGAGGGTCCTCGGATCCTGGCGCTAGCCGTACTATTTTAACTGGTTATCGGGGATGTAATTTGAGGGCACACAACGTGCGAGTGGTTACCGGGCGAGAATCCCTGAGATTGGGTATTGATGCCCGGGCGACCGGAGAACACTAGATATAGATGCAAAAACGCCGTGACAGTACGCCCACTCCCGCCTACGATGCTCCCGCACTGGGTTGTACACAGAGCTTGATTACTGGGGACTTGTTGTCCAGACTTCCGGGGCCCCCTCAAGGCTCGTATCCCCGCTCCTTTCCATGGATCTTCGAGCTTAGAGAGCGAATTGAAAATACCATGAAACTCTTTCGACAAATTCGCAAATTTGACGAGTCGAGCCAATGTACACGGCATTAGATGAAGGAAGTTTCGGTTGAACCAGAGTTGAACATGGGCATCAAAGTTAGTTCATTTCTCGGCAATCAGATCAATATTCCCATAAATGGTAGTCCGGCGGATGCCGGCTGTTTTTGTTCGCTGTATGCGTGCGGGTGACAAATGCACGCCTCTAGCATTGCCAATTGATGCTTAACGTTTCGGTTTTTTGTTCTGGCTGCTAGTTCTAGACTGAGGGTTCTTGGAATCAGACCCCCTGCGTTCAAATGATGATGGTTTGAAGCCTGGCTACTACGCGGCCGACCGGCGAGTCGATGCTACCCGGGTCTAGTCGCCTAGCCGCGGACCTAGACAAGACGGAGCTGATCGGCCGCGCAGCCGGGCCTTGAACGCGGTGAAGCCGAAGGCTCCGCGTAGAGAATCAAGAGATGCGGTGATGGTGGATCACGGCGCATCAGTATCAATCAAATGAGCCGGCTTCACATCTACACCGCCATCATGAGAAGCCAGCGAGATGAAAAACGCTCGGGCTAGCGGGGGTTGAGCTGAAACGAGAAGTTAGAACGAGCCAGGCTGATCAGTGATAACCTTCACGTTTACGCGAGCTGAGCCGGGCTGCAGTGATCTGAGCTTGCAGAGTCTGACAATCAGAGTTTATCAGGAAGATGTGAGCTTGTACCGAAGAGGATTGGAGCCATCCAGTCAGGAAGTATAACGTTGAAAGGAAAGCTGGGAAGGATCGGCCGCCCAGCGCCTCCGGTCCCATGGAAGGGCAAATATGTTCCGAACAGATTGAACATTCGGGTTATGCTCGCGAGTCGCAGCCCTAATCGCCGGGTAAGTTTGTCGCCCTCGATGAATCCTGTGAGCCGATCATCCACCATGAAATCATACGTCGGCCACGCACCCAGCTCCCTCACTAGCGCATTAATGACGCGCAACGCGTCAGACCGATGCGCGCTTCTCGAATTTCAGGAAGGCTTGACGCGCTCGAAGCTGCTTGGACAGCATCTGAATCAGAATATGTAAACAGGCTCTTGGTTCGTTCTCGAAGCGATGAAATCATGAATGGAGGGTTCCGATTAGGTCTTGGAACTCAGGCGAAGAATCGACTCACAGTTCACTACATACAGTAGCACTGCTCACGCCCACTTCTTGGCGTCGAAGCCTCAGCGCGTTCGGATTCGATTTGGAAGTTCGGGAGCTCGAGTTGACTCAGGAGTAGCAGCACGGTTCGGAGCTTGGTTGAGAGAGTGCTTGGAAGAGTTGCTTGGCTTGAGACTTGGAAGTTGCGAAGCCGAGCTAGTGCGTTCCCGCAGCGGACATACGCTGGGGGTGCGCTCACGAGCTGGGCTTACGGCGGCCTAGCTGGAGGGGTTTGTTGCGGGCCTGCTGTTGCGTGGCGCATGACGCATATCGAGTCTGCTCACGGTGGCGGCGGCCAAAAAACCAGGATCGTGGCCGGGGTGGAGGGAATTGGTGGCGGTGGGGCATGGGACACAACATCCGCACCAAGTACTACCTGGGCATCGCGGTGGGTTCGCAGAATGCGCAATGGAGATAAGGCGGAGTCGGCTATGTCGCTGTACCGACCACACGAACCACGAGCTGGGAAGCTGTTCACGCGCCCACAGCACTGAAGGCGAACCACACACGCGCTTGAGTCAATTGGCGCGCCGAAAGAGGGAAAACCGGAAATAGCCGGTTGTGGGAGCGATTTGTGTAGTCTATTATTTACCACGCCTTGTCTATAGGCGTCCTGCGTTATTATATAAGCATCCGTTTTGGGAAAGCACGTGCGACCATCAGAACGCGTCGCGCAAGTTGAACCAACTAATTAGTGAAGGTATGAGACGTGTTTTCGAGGGCTGGCGCGCGCAAAATGGCGCGAGTATGTTTTTCCTTTCACACCCGCTTCTATATCCCGAGCTTTACATCTATTTTACCCGATAAACCCTCTAAAATATGAACCGGCTCTACCGGAGAAGGCCGGAGACCGGACCGTAATGTGCACGTGCAGATACGTCAGCACATGTTCACTTCGACAAGTCTTATCTCCCATGGCATTTTGGAGGTTGTCGGAGACTTCGAGAGCTGTCCCAGTAGTTTCCTGATTTATTTGGGCGCGTCGAAACTTCCAAATGCGCGTCGATGAGGTGGGACGCGTGAAGACTAATAAGTTGCTTGGTTGTGCATCTCGCATCAGATGATCCGATTACATAATAACGCAGGACGCCGGTTATCAGGCGCGGTAACTAACAGACTATAATGAGCGAGGTACGAGCTGGTAACATTATAGCGTCTGTCATAGAGAGACTACGATTTGTGATGCGCCACACTAATTGGGTCCTGTGCGAAATTGGGTTCACGTGCGGGCTGTGTTGTGTGACACATGTGACATTAGGCGCTTCTCTGTGTCCGTGGCCACACAAGGAAGGCCTACTCAACAAAAGGAGGACAAGACGAACAAGAGTGGTGTTGACATGACCGCGCGAACGAGACAGAATCAATCAGAATTAGATCGTGGTTGGTTTCCTTTTGCGCCATCCTAGAAATGGAAGCACAAGAGGAAGTGGACAGCACACGAGAGGAAAGAGGAAAGGGCCTTTTCGGGGTTGATCAAGGGGAACCACGCCCAGGTGAGCATGGTGACCAGGCGTAAGCCAGCCGTATGTATAACACAGGAACGGAACACCTCCGGATCCGATATGAAAATATCAAAGACGCTCGCACAGGCGTCACGCTCTCCAAATCCAGTTCGAGGGTGAGCATTATTTGCAAAGGCACGTTTACCACACTGGAGTCGAGTAGGGAGCTGAACCAGGGAGCCGCTGTATCAGAAAGTCGCCGCGCTACAAACGGACGATCAACGAGAACAAGAGCGTGTGGCCACAGCCCGCTCCGTGCGATTTGTGGCTTGATGAAGGCAAACAAGAGTGTGGCCACAGCGCGCCGGGCCCGCGTACCAGGCAGCCCGCTCCGTCCCCGGGCCCGGGCCCGTCGACGGACATGAAAACGGAGCGAAGGGTCGATCCCGAGCTCGAGACGCTCCGGTTACTTTGTGGCGGCTGCAGGCAGCGTAGCACTGCAATGCAAATCGAAATCGGAGTTTCGAACCAGGAGGCCCGATTCCGAAGACGGGTTTATCTGCAACTTGGCAAGCGGGATTTCCGATTTATAGCTGGATCCAGGATGAAGAAACGATTGATTCACTGATGGGGTGTTAATAGCAAGCAGCCATACCTTTGTCCGCAAGTTTAGTCGGAGGGGGTGATAGCTGGTTGCATCAAGTCAGGGTAGCATGCTTGCCTGTTTCGTGCGCCACGCTGGAGCCGGAAGTCGAGAGGAGTGACTGATACAAGCCAGCCAGAATACGAAACCCGAGAAACGCGGGGAGGTCTGCAAGCTACAAGGTGCTCAGCTGACAAAACATATAGCGAAGATGAATGGAACCAGCGAGGAAAGAGACTATCTCGATGTAGGAATCACGGCACAAGGCGTGGGGTAGGCACTCCCTGGATGGATTGGTATTTTCTTTGCGGAGAGAGCTATGTTCGGATATAAACCACGAGCTGGGGGGCACATCAGGTGTGGGCGGCCGAACTAAGAAATAGATAGACTAGCTGAAGTCAGTATTGAAATCGCACGAGAAGGTGGAGGTTGAACAATGAATATTGAAACCGTACTAGAGTTCAGAGAGCACGCAGAGCAGGAGGCAGCCCCAAACAATCAACGAGTCGCACGACCCCGAAGGGTACGGAGTCCAGAAGTCCTATTTAGTAGAAGTGAAGCAGAAGTCGAACCAGACAGACAGCGGGTGTATGGGAGCGACACTAGAAAAGGTGATTCAGCTGTTGAAGTCAACGCAGGCGTGGAAAACTAAACCGAAATCGAACCACTAACGGAAGATGCATGCAACCCAACACACCCTCAAACGCCAGTCGGAGGTCGCGCCACGTCAAGCCAGCGTCGAGTGCAGAGCCCTATATCCAGAAATCAACTAAGGCGGGAACGACGGTGCTGCTCGGAGATTCAGAACGAACGCGAGGTGAACGGAGTAAAACACTCACATCCAGAAATCCGGCAACTCCCGCCCGCGCGCGCGTCGCGCACAAAACTACGCGCCTCCTCCCCGCAGCCAGCCAAATCCGGAAGTCCCTGATCCGACGCGCGCACGCGTAAGCGGGGACGCGTGGAAAAATGAGGCGCGCCCACGATGTATCCCACGACGCGTACACGAAAGGGCGACCCGGCGCCCCAGCCAAAACCAAAAAAGGGACGCGTCCAGCCGACTCCAGCGCGTGCCAGTGGCGAGCCGACGCGCTGTCTTGACTCGGACGCACGCGTCCTAATACGGACAACGCAAGTCATGATAACGCACGATTAGGGGGCGGACCCACAAACACGCAACCCTACGGCGTGCCCCGCCCAAGACCCAAATGCGGAATACACGCCGCCGGCACGAGGCGAGCCGACGCGCCTCGGGCTGACGCACGCACCCAAATAAGGAAATAAGCCGCGGGGTGACGAGTCCGGATTAGGAAATACGCTGATGCATGCGGGAGGGGCGCGGCGCCCGCGAGCTGTATGTGCAGGCGCGGGATGCAGGCGCACTGTAGAGACGCTGATGGGGAATGCCGAAATCAGACTGGATCCGGATAATCGCGAGCGAGGCGCAACAGCAACGCAACAGGCCGTGTGCGCAGAGCTGCCCATATCTGGCCGTGGAAGCCTTTCGAGCTGGAACGGGGCGTGGCAGGGCCTAATCAGGACAAGCTTCGTCAGAGGGCCGCGCAAGGAAGAGAACGAGGCGAACCGTGAGATCTTGGGACATGACATGCATGAAGGCCTGACAGCTGAAAGACCCGGAGGTGAACCGCTGAACACGAGCCGGGCGTGGCCATGCTGAAAGATACGAACGATATGAGAGAAAGCCGCGCGCCGCAGAGACGCGTCAACTTGGAGGCCGAAGCGCGGATCACGAGCCGGCGGGACCTCCACATCCGGTGAATAACAGCTGAAAGAGTCGAGCCAGGATAACATGAACACGAGCCAACTTGGGAGCTCAAAGTAGCGCCGGTGCGGGGTGTGGAGATGAAAGAGAGGCGCACGATGATCCAGAAACCTGAAAGACGAAAGAGTCGGACGAGGGATGACCCGCCCGGCATCTAAGCGGCAGGCGCAGTGCATCTACGCGCGCAGCAGCACGAGGGATACAGGTATGTCCAAAGCTAACGCCAAGCCGCGGAGCATCTTCATCTATTGAATGACAGCTGAAAGACTTGTCTCAGTATGCGAACCGGAAACCAGCCAATATCATGAAGTTTGAACACGAGCACGATTCGGAGCCAGACCCAACCGCGGTCGCGGAGCCTGTCCGTGCAAAGACAGCTGAAAGACTGGATACGATTACGAATCGCGAACATCAACACGAGCCGAAGCCGAAGCCAAAGCCCGCGCCAGAGCTAGCGCGGGGTGTGGAGATGAAAGGCGCAGCAACATGAAAGCCGCAGAGCCGAACCAAGGGACGAATCACGAACTAGGGGACGAACGAGGCGAGCCGCCCCGTGCATCTAAGCGGTCGGGCATCTAAGCGCGTATGTCAAAGCGCGCCGCGTAGCTGCATCGTGCGGGGCCAAGCAGATCAAAGGGGGCGCGGGAGCAGAAGCAGTTTGGGATACGAGAAACACGAGCACCGGGAGAAAACACGAGCCCGTGCCACCAGTGTTGACAGGTGAAAGAGAGCGAGAAATCCGGGGTGCGGCTTGGGCTTCAACGGGAAGGGTGAAAGCGACGCGAGGCGAAGCGGGCAGTGGGGTGGGCACGCGGGCGGGTCGTGGCGCGCTCGCCGCTTTGTTCCCCGGGCGCGCTATGTACTGTACTAGGCGGAGGCGAGGCGAGGCGGCGAGAACAGAGGGATCAACGGGCAGCGCAGGGCAGCGCTTTGTTGCCGGTGGCGCGTGATACCGGGCTTTCTGGGGATCAGAGCGATCGACGCGTGGGAGGCAAGAGCCTGAGGAGGAGGGGACAAAGCGTCGGGCGAACCGGGCCGGGTCTTTGTCCTCGACGTCGGCTGCAGAGATTATCTTATCGGATCTGCAAGATAGTCGGTCGCGGACAGATACATATGATCGAGAGATGAGCCAGATGGTAGACAAGATGAACCTGTTGGAAGACGCACGACTGGAAGATGAGCCAGATGAAAGATGAGCCAGATGAAAGGTGAAAGACGAAAGACGCAGACGAACGTTCGACGAACGAGATGAAGGCAGGGAAGAGCATCGGATTTCGGAAAGAACGCGCAGCGGGATTCGGATGGATGGATGGATCGTGGATGCGTGGATGCGATCCGGGTTCCGATCGATTCCATCCAATGAACCACCTCTATATCATATATGTAGGAAGAGCGAAGGAGACAACTTGAAAGACGGACGGACGATCCGCGTGGGCACTGGGGTCCAACTTCAAGTTCCAAATAGACCAGAATACTCCAGAATAAACCAGAATAGTAAGCCAGAATAGAATAGAATAGGATCCTAGGACAGAAAAGAACGGGAAAATGAGATAGGACGGAGCTTGCGGCCGACGATGGAAGACCGGCGACTAGCTGGTAGCGCGCGTTCAAAGATGGACGGACGATCCGCGTGGGGTCCAACTTCCACCTTCCAAGACCCAAATAGCGTACCAGAATACTCCAGAATAAGCCACAATAAGCCAGAACAGAACAGAACAGGACGGAGCTTGCGGCCGACGATGCATACGAACGCCCGGCGACCAGCTGGTCGCGCGCGCCCAAAGTCAGCGTGGGGTCCAATTGCAACTTCCCAGCCCAGAATACTCCGGAATTTGAACCAGAATAGAACCGGAAAATAGAATAGGTCAGAAAAGACCGGAACGCGCGGAACGATGCATATGAAGGCCGGCGGCAGCGTGGGCGTTAATATTACTGTAAGTATATCGATGTCGGGCATCGTTATGATTTATCCGCCTCTGGGGTAAAATCAGCCGCGGGTGGGTCAGGCGGTGACCATATTGATTATTTGGTTACTGCCACTGCCAGAGACAAAGAACGCCGGGCACGCACATACGCACACCTGAACCCACGCACGCCCGCGTACATAGGTGCGCAGCAGTTGAGAGGCCGGCGATGCGGCCCGCCCTAAGACGCCGGTGAAAGATCACTGAAAGATACTAAAGTCTAAGATAACCAAGATAACCAAGATGAGAGAGATGACGCACCTGCGCAGCCAGCGTGCCTCCCCGCCGCCTTGTGTCACTAGTAGGTAGTACTGTGGGGAATCTATATCGGGACCGGGGGAGGCAGGCAGGCGAGGCGAGGCGAGGCGAGGAAGCAGGATCCGCGCGATTATCTCGCGATGTCGAGACAAAGGACGCCGAGATCGCCTGCATGAAGTCTGAAAGGTGGAAGGCCGGAGCTCGCGGATGATGCATTTGGTCTGGGGCGGAGGGTTAGCTGAGGCGATGGATGGATAATCGCCCCGTGTCCGTGTCCGTGTCCGTGCCGTCGATTCCTGGGCTAGCAGCTGCTCGTGTTCGCAGTCGTGTCCGTGTTCGTGGCGGGTGCGCGATGACTCGGCTCGACTCATGCTCGCTCAGCTGCATCATGAAAGACAGTGCTGTCGAGTCATCCCCAACTGCACCCGCCGCCACGCTGCGCACCAGGCAGGCAGGCTTCAGCGAAGTCGCGCCGAGGATAGCGAGCCGCGCATCCCCCGGCGCGTTGCCACTGCCAGCCAATGCCCCCGGCCTGTCAGTGTCAGCAGAGAATCGCTCGCGTATCGCGTATGTGCGGCGTAACCCCGTCCCGCGTGCCGTGACGCATACCCGCTTACGCGCTGACGCGGCGGCCCGTGGCGGTGCCCGTGCGCTGCGGAGGCCGAGTCCGCCCGATAACCCGATGCTACAACATATGCGGAATTCCGAATTCGATGCGGCGTGGGGCAGCGGGGTACGTGTCCGCACGACCCGGGGGGACACGACGCGAACGCCAGATGGCAGCGCGGTATCGATGTTCCGCGCCAGACCAGACTGAGATATGTATGTGAAGGATATTAGTCGAGCTACTTACGTCATCCCAGTACATATATAGCAGTGGACGCGTGTCGTCCGTCTTCGTCCGTTTGCCTACGTACAAGCCTGTACACCCTAGGCCAAACGTATTGTTGCGTCGTCTCCACCGGGGCCCTCCTCGAGCCAGCCGATTCTTAACACAAACGGACCAGGCCCTGAGTCGACAGCTCTTGTCTTCTCTGCTGGGGTATCGATAATACAGCCAAGCCCTCGCATCGCGCTCGAGGCACTCCCCCATCGTCTACGGGACTATAAACCGGAATTTCCACGGTCACTGCTTTAACACACCGGCTCCCCCTCCTCACGGCTCATCACCGGAATCTCACGGCTCACCACCGGACACAGTATACACGGCTCATCACCGGAACACGGTTCACCACCGGAATCAACCCATTCGTTTCCCCACTCTTCTCTCCTTTGCTCATCCCCAATGGCACGGCTTCAGTTCGACGAACTCGACGAGGGTGGCTACGAGGATTGGCTCCCCAAAATGGAAGCATTGCTCATCGAGGCTGATCTAGACGAGGTCGTCTTCGGGAACGCGTCGCCCCCAATGGGCTCGCTCAACTCGAAGCCGGTGAAGGCGTGGCTGAAGAAGCAGAGACAGGCAAAGGCAAAGATCACATTGTATGTCGCAAAATCCCAGCTTCCCCATCTCCGTGTCAGCGAGGACCCACGTATCATCTGGGACGAGCTCAAACGGGTTCACCGCGCGACCGGCTTTGGCAGCCTCCTTGCTATGCGCCGCCGCTTCTTTGCCCTGCAGAAGCGCGACGACCAGAGCATCCTTTCGTGGATTGCCGAGGTCCGTCACTCAGCGTACCTGCTCGAACAAGCTGGCTATGCCCTCACCGATGTCGACAAGGTCCTTGCCCTCACTCAAGGTCTCCCTGCTTCCTACTCCACCTTCCTCGTCACCCTCGACACTCTCGCCGCTCCAACTTTCGAGACGGTCGTGGTCCGACTTCTCAATGAGGAGACTCGTCAAAAATACTCTCCTCCTTTGGCCCCCGCTCCTCCGGCCCCCGCCTCATCCTCATCATCCTCTGACACCAAGTCGGAGAACGACGAGAACGATGCTATGCAGGCTCACGCTGCTCACAAAGTTCGTGCGAAGTCCAGCAAAGTGAAGTGTCATCGTTGTGGGGGTATCGGCCACCTTCGGGCCCAGTGCCCTTCCAGCTCCCACCTCGACACCCCCAATGACAATCGCCATGTCGTGGCTACAGCTGACTTCTCGGACGACGACTCGGATTCAGAAATCAATATCGCATTTTGACACCTTCAAGATTACATTCTTTGACTTATAATCCCTCATCCTAATCCTATGGTCATTATATTTCTTGGACTATCTTCCCGTCTTTCGCTCGTGGGGGTATGTGAAGGATATTAGTCGAGCTACTTACGTCATCCCAGTACATATATAGCAGTGGACGCGTGTCGTCCGTCTTCGTCCGTTTGCCTACGTACAAGCCTGTACACCCTAGGCCAAACGTATTGTTGCGTCGTCTCCACCGGGGCCCTCCTCGAGCCAGCCGATTCTTAACAATGTATAGGGCAGCCAGTGGGGCATACCGGCGCGGTGTGTCCATGGAGGTCGGGGACTCGAAATGGGAAGGGACGGATATACGGGATGAGGAGGGTATGTCACCGGGGCAACACCGGGGGATGAGTGAGATGCGGTGTGCGGATTGGGATAGGCTGAGTGAGCCGTGCACGCTGCCTGGGTCTGAGTCAGCCTCGCGGATGGTAAATTATTGCGAGCTCGAGCTCGAGCTGTATGTATGATTATCTGTGTGAACGGACGCTGCAGCCCCCGCGCATATCGCGGCCTCCTGCCAACCCCAACAGCCGCACCGCACCGCCCCTGCCCCAGCCATCGCAGCGTGCCCACAAAGACCCACCCGCCAAGCCCGAGCCGCCGCGCGAACCACCTTCCGCGAACCACCGAGTCGAGCCGAGCCGCGCGACCGCACCGCGAGCCGAGCCGCGCCGCTCGGTTCGCCGTCCAAATGGGGGTGGCCGATTGCGATTGGGGCAGCCGCGTTGGGCGAGGCCCGGGTTTATAAGGGCGCCTGCCCCGCTGGGCCGCCCCGTCACAACTGCCTGCCCACCCAGCTCGCCTTGCCCCCCGTCCCCGTCGTCCCCCGCGCCGCCCCACACACCGCAGCGCCCGACGCCCGACCGCGACCACCACCAGACACAGCAGCCAGCAGCGACACAGTCCGCCGCGATGCCCCGCCCCCGCGCCCGCCCCGCGTCCCTCGAGCTCGCGTACGAGTACGACTTCCCCTCCGCGGGCCCGTCGTCGCTCCCGCACCAAACCCCCACCCACCCCACCAGCACCCACCAACGCCACCACACGCACACGCAGCCGCGCCACCGCTCGCCGCCGCGCCCGCGCTGGGAGGCGTCCTCGCCCTCCTACGCCCGCGACGACGACGCCTCGGACGACGAGGAGATCGACTACGACGCGTACGGCTACCCCGCGCCGCGGCGCCCCGCGCCCGTGCCCGTGCCCACGGGCACGCGCAACCAGTGGCGCGCGCCCTCGCCCGCGGCCGGCGCGTACCCCGCCTACCCGTACCCCGCGTCCGCCGCCGCGTACCCCGCGTACCCGTACTCCGCGCCCTCGCACGCGTCCGCCTACCCGTCCTACCCGTGCGACCCCCCCGCGCCCGTGCCCGCGCCGTCGACGAGCAGCGACTCCGAGCGCTCCGTGCTGCGCGCGCTCGCGCACGCGCTGCCGCTGCACGGGTGCCCCATCGCCGCCTCCTCCTCCTCTTCCGCACCCGCACATAAACACGAGCATGCGGCGCCGCACAAGATCCGCAAGCCACGCCCCGCCTCCCCCGCCTCGTCCTCCTCCTCTGCATCCGCATCCGCGTCGGGCTCCTCCCCGCCCGCGTCCCCGCGCTCCTCCGCGTCCTCTGCGCTCGAGGACGAGTACCCCCGCGCCTCTTCCGCCCACCACCGCTCCGCCTCCCACTTCGACCACGCCCACTCCCACCTCGACGACGAAGACGACGACGCAGAGGACGAAGACGCAGAGGCGGAAGACGCCCCGCACCCCCCGCCGAAGTCCCTCGCGCTGCGCCGGCACTGGGCCGCGCTCGCGCTGCGCGTGCGCTTCGGCGTGTTCCGCGCGAAGCGGCGCATGCGCGCGCGCGTGCTGAGTCTCTGACCCCTCGCCCGTGTCTGCGTCTTTTCGTTTGCGGAGGAGCGGCGGCCGGCTCGTCGTCTGTCTTCGTCTTCATCTGGTCGAGCGGGGCACCTACATTGTGTGCTACCCGCTACCCCTCATCTCCATCTCCATCTGTCTGTCTGTCTGTACCCGCGCATTCATCTGCGCTCTCTCATATCATATCATCGCATTCGCACCGGATACCTCAGCCCACTTCCGCATCCATCTCGCACTTTCTCGCACTTTCGCATTTCGCACTTTCGTATATTCGCACCTGCACTTCCGCATTCCCGTTTCGCAATTGCGCTCCCTTGAGGAAGCCGCCGCTATGTAGCCCCACTCCACTTGTACCGCCACGCCTATGCCCGCACGCCCGCACTTTGTACACTATCCACTCTCCAGTAGCCAGTAAGACATCCGATGTATGCACGCAGCCTCAGACAGGCTGGAATTCACGACGTTACGAGTATTTATTTTGTGCGACGATTCGAGTGCGAGTGAATTTTGTGAGATAGACAAAGAGAGGAGAAAGACTTGCGAGGGAGAGACGTAGACCGTGTGAGCTCGAGGCGTACACAAAGGCGCGTGCTGGGAATTTTAAAAACTTAAAAAAGGACGCGTCTGTGTAAGTCCCCGTGACGCGCGCTGGATGACTCCGACTCGCCCCGCGCCACGTCCGCGTCATCCCTCGTCACCCGTCCCGTGCGCCACACAGCGCGGCACGTCGTCGTCAGCCTCGTTGACCCGGTCCGTCGTCCGTCGTCGTGAGGCTACAGGTCGCCGCCTCCTCCGATGCGCTACCCGCTATCCCGCTATCCCATAACACCTAAGGCCCCGATCGGGTGCACTGCCTAGGGAAGGCAGACTGCCTCTGCCTATTCATGTCACATCAGTAACAATGATCCGAAATCTCACCGCATTTTGTTTGGCTTGATGGCAACATGTCTCACGACCAACTCACGATGGCAACATGCCTCTGCTCATCGCTCTCCTCGTCGACGGCACCTCTATTTTTTTTCTAAATGCTTCAAATTGTGGCGCTCAAAGGCAGCCACCTGCGCATAGAATAGCAGAGTAGTGTAGCCTAAGTTTTATATTGCAAGGTTTGGCATAAATGAAGTTGTTGACACTATTGGCAAAGGGCGGGACACTCCGAGCCGCGGCGGGAGGTGGATGGCGGGGCTGGCGGGAATGCGGGAATGTGGAGGGAAGTGGCTTGATGGTTGACAAGATCATCACAGATAATCGATAATGATGGGCCAGACCAAAGTGACAGGGCCGAATCACGCTGGGGTCGAAGCGGAGCAGGCCAAGGCATCTGCCTATTTTTTGGCGGGTCTGCCTTCCCTAGGCAGTGCACCCGATCGGGGCCTAAGTACCACCATTGCCAAGCTCCGCATCTCATATGACAGCGCATGATACGAGATGATACGAGATGAGATGATATGTATGGTACGACTCTTTGATTCTGATTTTCATTTTTGCGTACACGGGTACGGTACAGCTGCAGTGTGTGCTGTGTCTGTCAAATGCAAGAAATGGGAATTTGAACGAGCGAGGCCGATCGTCGGGCGGGTCCTCTTGTGCTGGGGCAGGGCAAGGGTGGGCACTGAGTACTGGGGCAGGAGGGGACGCGTCATCGCGCCCGCACATCCAATCGCGGAGTCGGGAAGACGGGAAGATGGGAGCAAGGAAGGAGCGAGGAGCGAGACGTCGGAAGACGGGAGCAAGGTCGGGAGAACGGGAGAACGGGAAGGCGGGAAGATGGGAGTCGGGACGGCAATTGCGAAGTGATTGCAAAGAGGCGCGTCATCCGGGCCGGCGGGCCGCGCGCCCGACGTGACGGTGAGTATTAGTAAGCTGGATTTCGTGTTTGTCAAATTGTTTCGATGGACTGCTGCGCTGTGCGGATCCTCGATTCGAGCGAGCGAGCAGGCGGGAGAACTCAGAAGCAGGTAGGAAGGGAAGGAAGGATGGATCGATGACGGGGGGCGAGCGGCGTCGGAGAATTGGAATTTGGGGTGGGTCCTGCGTCGAAGGTGGGTCGGGGTCAATCATCTGGCGCGCCGCAGTGTGAGCCTGCGGCGTCATCGGATGCGCCCCGCGCGGTGGCCCGAGCCAGTGGTGGGGAAGAGACACTGGACAGCGAGCACAAGATGAGCGAGGATGACGCGCGATAAACGGGAACAACAGGGAAGCACGGGAACTCGAAGAGCGGTTCTGGTAGGTTATGGCCACGGTGATCTAGATAGCGCACGGAACATATGCACGCGCTCATAGTTGTGGGTGCATAAAGGGTGCGACGGACCTTGCGCGGACCTCGGATAGATAGATCTATAGACGCGCGATGGCGCCTTAAAAGCTGCGGGTGCAGCGATTGTGATGATTCGCGTCCTCGTGAGCGCTGACTCGGAGTGCAGCGGACCTCGGATACATCTGCGGAAGCGCTGCAGTTGTGCTGAACGCGAGCTCCGAAGATACGCCTGCCCTACCATCCTGCGTCGCAGCGTCAGCAATCTCAGCAGCATGCATATGCACCACCACCTCCGAGCACGCCATCGCAGCCGGGCCGGCGGGCGCCCTAGCTCCTGTTCACGTTCAGGTTCGTCGGGAGCTCGGGGGAAGCCGGGTGCGGGAGCGCTTGGGCGATGTCGATGACAACTGTGGACATCGAGGAAAGAAGAAGGAAGGATGGCGGTGCAGGTGACGTCACGCGCCCGGAACCCGCCGGACACTTTCGCACGCTCACGTCGTCCTCTTTCTTTTTTCGCGATGGCGCGTTTTTTTTTTGGTTGGCGTACATGACGCACCGCGCAAATCTGGGTGCGTCTCCTCGCTTTTCGCGGTAGCTCGGCCGACATGCCCGGCGACGTGCCCGCATTGATTATTTAATATTAATTAACGATTCAACCCGGGCAGCTCGGCCTCGGACACAGCTTGCCCCTGCCTGCCTTGTCTTCCCTGTCTTGAGGCAGGGTCGAGCCTCTGCGCGCCGGGAGTCGGGACGCGCTCGTACAAGACGCGTCTCCGGCGTCTCTGCCACTTCGGCTTCGATCCGCAGTGGACACTAGTACTAGTGACTGCAGCGGCGGCGACTTTGATTTTATGTTCGCCGGTACCGTATACCGCGGTATCAGAAGCGGCGCGAGGGCGGGCTCTCGACTTAGTGTGGCGCTGTGTTCGCGCAACAAAGGTGTCCGCATCTGAATCTGGTCGGCGCGATGCAACATTTAATATTTAGCACGAAGCTTTGTTGAACTGCCGCCTCTCGATTCTCCGCCCGGTCGCCGCCAAGCGATCTGGTTCGGGGCCGTGTGCCTCCTAGAGGGATCAGAAAATTCTAGACGGATCAGAAAATTAGGAGGCTTAGTACTTAGTACTGCCCCCACACAGTCAAAGTAAACCACCACCCGGTCTGAAGATCTGACGTCCCGACAGTGGATTGAGCAGGAATTATTTTTTCCGACCCTCCGAGCCCTAACTTACTTACTGATTCAGAGTCAAGTCCGCTTCCACTTTTGAGGATGTGGGTGTTGAACGTTAAGAACGTTGGAGGAAGGTCACACCGGGACTCCAAGGCCCACCGGCGATTCGCGCGGTGCCCAGCCAAGCCGCGGCTCGTGTCCCAAAAGCGAACGACATGCTTCCGAGTCGTGTCCGGATCCTCGAACATGATTCGAGACACGAACTGAGTCATACCCGCATGATCGATATCATTTATATCGCGCATTCAAGGCGCAGCGCGGGCGGGCCGAACCAGGCGCAACTCGGAGAGGCCCTATACTTAGCTAGCTATCCCTCGCGCCGAGTCCGCGCTACAAAAATGCAGCGCTTCCAATAATCGGCGGCGGCGGCGGCGGACTCGAGGCGGCGCGGCTCCGAGTCACCGTTGCATTTCCCCGCCTCTCGAGCGCCCGGTCGACCCCCTCAGCCTCCTAGCGCCTCCTCGCCTGGAATCTCGAAAGCTCGACCCTAAGCTTAGCTTCTGAATCAACAATCGACAATCGACCATCGACAATCGACGGCGCGATGGAGATCAGGGTAGGCCAACCGTTCAATATTCAATATTCAATATTCAATATTGCAATCCGATCGGCATGTGTTTCCGCCGTTCGAACCCACCCCATGCCTGCCGATGAATATCCCGAAAAATTGTTGATCGAGCGGGACCGAGCGGCATGTGCGAGACATGGACAAGGGAGACAGGGGGACGGAGGCTTTTTTGCTGTGACATGGAAGTGGGCGTGGTGGGAGGAGGCGAATAGGGGTGGGGAGCGTGGTTTGCGAATCTGCGAATCTGCGATCGCGAGTTGGGTCGGGCTGGCAGCTGGAGCATGAGTAAATGCGCCTTCGATGGATCGAACCTAAGTACTAAGTAACCTCTGCGGGCTCGAGCCCGGGCCCGGTCCGAGTTGGTTTGAACGACCCGCGTTGGGGATCGCGAGGACCGTTGAACAGGTTGTGATGCTACATGGGCTCACTCGGTTCGGTGCGTACTCTAGCGAGATGAAGTCGATGGATGAAACTAAGATTGCGCGGGCTTTTCGCGCGCTGCGCGCGTGAACGATAGGGATGGTACAAACGCGGCCCCGGGCCCGACTTGTATTTCGTCTTGGGAAAGAAGGAGCCTGAGGGGACAAGGGGGGGTACCTCTTAAGATCTTGCCAGTTGCCTCTTGGGAAGTTCAAATTATAAGATTGTGTAGGGTTGGTGTAGGGTGTTCGCGTGATGATGATAACGACGGTCACCAGATGCAGGTGCGAGCGCGGGATTAACCTCAGGTTTGCCTTTTATGCGGGAAAGAAGGAGGGGAGGAGACGCCGGAGACGGAGGTCCGACCGGTCGGGATCCGAATATCAAAGCACGTGATCGTGGTTTTTTCTTCCGCCACCAGCCCGAGCAACGCCAGCAACGCGGCGACGCCGCCCCCGTCCTGCTCCCTGCCTGATTGATTATATCTCGCTCCATGACAAGGAAGACTCTCCAGCTACTGCCAACGGCTCGCGTAAACCCTTGGTAAACCCGCTCACTCCGTCCACCACGTCGTCAAACTTGCCGGGCTTCAACTGAAGCAAGTCAAGCAAATTCAAGCGGCAGATGTGTATGCTCCATCGAGGTGCTCTGGCGGAGCTTTATACATCAGTATTGGATCCTGTTCCCCCCTCCTTTGCCACGGTCGTCAAGGATATCTATCAACTACGCTCTTTCAAGCTCTTTCCTACGCCTTTCCAGCTCCCAAGGGCCCCGGCGGGCTATCCGGTCGAGCGGCTGAGCCTCATCAGTATTTCCCTGGTTCTCCGCGCTCGACGGCCACGGCTTGGGCACGGCTGGGTCTACCGTCCTCTGGCGCCTACGGACTATCCCTTCGTCGACAAGCGAGACAGCAGACTGGTTCCGATTCGCCGCTGACGCATCTACACGCGACAAGTCCGTTGAGCAGGCGATGGCAATAGTATTAGCAGGGAGACGAAAGGGTCACGCGGAATGGATTCCTCGTCTCTCACGGCGATTAGGCTCCTGCCGATGCTAGGCCCGCTCCAAATCACGCTGCAAAAAGAGCCAACTTCGCATCATGTTCGGCGATGCGAGTGAAATGCTTTCGGCGATATTATAGCTCAATTGAACCGCAACCGAACGCCACTATATATTCAAGCATCGCGTCGCACCTTCAGTTCAGTGTTCTGGCTGCACGGTATCCGCCATGCTTAGCGTTTTACAAGTTCTTGCGGCCGTGACCGCATTTTCGTGGTCGGCTAGCGCGGGCACGACGATGACAGTGACCAACTGGGGCGACAACCCATCCAATCTGCCCGCTCTGCTTGTCTACACCCCTTCCAACCTCGCCAGCAACCCACCGATCGTCGTTGGTGTGCGTTTATCTCACTGAATAAACAGTCCTACAACCTCCTCTCACCACCTCTTTTCCTTACAGCTCCATCCGTGCGGCGGGAGTGGCCCGCAGTTCATGGCCGAGTTCGACATCCCCGCCTTCGCTGACCAGCTCGGCTTCCCCGTTCTTTACCCGACCTCAGGCGTGGAGGACGGAATCAATTGCTGGGACTGCTGGTCGAACAAGTCGCTGTCCCACAACGGTGGTGGCGAATCGCAGGGCGTAGCAGCCATGGTCTCTTGGGCGCTGACGCACTTCAACGGCGACCCCTCCCGTGTTTTCGCCATCGGCGCGTCTTCGGGCGGCATGTTCGGCAACGTCCTCGCCGCGACGGACCCCAACCTCTTCGCAGGCATCGCGTCGTGGTCCGGCGTGCCCGCGGGCTGTTTTGTTGGCGCGACGTCGAGCACGCCGGCGAATCCGGACCAGTCGTGCGCGACTGGTGCGAAGGCGCGCACGCTTTCCGCGGCGCAATGGGCCGCGCTCGCCCTGGGCAGCTACCCGGGGTACACCGGTGCGCGCCCAAAGATGCTCATCACGCACGGCACGGCGGACACGGTCGTCTCGATCCTGAACTTCAATGCGCAGCTTGCGCAGTGGAGCACGGTGCTCGGGCTGACCTTCACGAGGAACTTCACCTGCGACCCGACGGCGAACTGGAAGCTCATCGTGTATGGCGACGGGACGAAGCTCATCGGGTTCGAGGTCGCGGGGGCCACATCCTGCCGTTCCATGACAAGGCTACGTTCCAGTTCTTCAGGCTTCTGGGCGGCACAGCAACCACGACCATGGGCACAACCACCTCTGCGACAAGACAACCCCTTTCACCACGGGGACTCCCAGCGGCGGCTCTGGCTGGTAATATTCTTCAACGTGCTACGTCGCTCAGACACCGACCGCTCTCCCCGTCAGTTCCACTGCTAAGTACGGCCAGTGCGGCGGCATCGGATTCACCGGCTGCACTGCCTCGGGCTCAACATGCAAATTCTCGAACGACTGGAGTGTCTGCAAAAAAACTGCTCTCTTGGCTAAAGCCTTATGCCAGATCATTCGCAGTGCCTGTGAAGGGTTTCGATCCTATGTGACAGTAAGTCTATAAAGTGTTATCTACGTATTTCTGAGAACCGAGTCGAGCGTGAAGGGCCAATCTAACTCGCCATTTGAGTCGGCGCAGCCCCTTTGTTCCGGGTATTTGACTCCGGATCGTGGTCGCTATCAATCGGCCGAAGGCTGAGAAGGATAGGTGTCTCAGCGCGGTCTTTGTTCAGAGGTCAGGCGCTCATATATCTGCATTCGAATGACCGGATGTGAATCTGAAAACTTCCCATGATCTTTACCCTGCCTTCCAGGTTTGCAATTTAAACGACAGATTGTGGATGTAGAGCTCCAGAGTCCAGACTCAATGTCATTGAACTGTGCGACTTCACAGCTATAGCCCAAGAAGTAGAATAACAGGCACCATAAGATTGCCTAATTTACAGACACCTCCTCTTCTTCGGCCCCATCTTCTTCAGACTCATCTTCCCCAGACTCATACCCTTCAGACTCATCTTCTTCAGACTCATATTCTTCAGCCTTCCTTTCTATCTGCTCTGGAGTATGCACCGCCCAGAGATCCTTGCCCAAGTTCGGCTCTGCCCATGCATTGAGCCTGCCCAACACCTCCTCCTCCTCTGAAAACCGAGTCCGAACCATTTCACAGAACTGGCGCTGTTGCTTCTTGATCACCTGTTCCTTTGGTACTTTATACAGTATTGACCTGCGCAGATCGATTGCGACGACTACCTGCTTGCCTGGGGGACCTGTCACAATGAAATTGTCGCTCTCCCAATCCTGGACGAAGAGCCCAGCGTCGACAATCGTCTCGACTGTCTCAATCCCCAACTTGAGCTGTGGGTGAATTGGATGAAGTGCATCATCAGGACAAGCAGGAGAGCCTCACGGAGATAAACACGCCGTCCAAAGCCTCGGCTTGGCAGAAGGACTCTATAGTCTGTCCGGGAATGTACTCGAGCACGAGGACTCCGGCAGTCTCCTTCGACGGTGTCTCAATCTAGCTCATATGTCCGTGAGTGACAGCGACGAGAGATTAGGTGACACTCACTTTGTGAATGCCAAAGAAGTATGGAACATAGAGCCCTTGCAACACTCTGAGTCGCGCGTACACCCAAGCCTCACGGGGGGCAAAGTCGGGGGGGTACTCCCAATCCCCCCAGAAAAAATGATCGAGATCTGGATTAACGCACATCGAAAGCTGAACTATCTTCATGACAAGGACAGTCTCTGGCGTTTCCATAACTCTGGCTGTCCAGATCTGAGAGGTCTTGTCGACCCCGGTCTGCAAAGCCTCGACGAGTTCGAGAGTCGCTGGCTCGGTGGTGGAGACGAAAGGGACAGGTCGCGACCCAGAGTTTGGGTTTTGAGCAGGAATTTTCAGGGGAAGGGTGAATCGGAGTCCAGCACGCAGGGGTTCCTTCCGCGCCTCTCGTCGTAACTTCTGCATCGCTTTGTAGTTGTTCGTAATGGCGGCGTCGTTCCACGTCTTGCTCAAACGGCTGAAGAGAGCCACATAGTCTTCCGGCGGAGTTTCTGTGTCGGTCGGCATGGTAGACAATGAGTGGAGCGATTGCTGAGTGGAAGGGCAGTGGAAAGATAATCAGGATCAATCTGATCAATGTCACGCAACCTGCCCACCTTTTTATACGGTGTGAGGTCACACTGTGACTTTGCTGTGCAGTGTACGTATACGTTCCGAGTCTGAATATGTGGCGCGATCATGATTGATCAGGTTCATAGCCGGTGTCTCCGTTTTCCTTGTTCTCAACCTTCAAGCTTCAAGACCTGAGGGGACCCATCTGCATCAAGCCCGTGTACAGGACGTACGCAAGACGCCGGTGGACGCGCCTCCGGCGGCGGTGCTTCTGTTTCGATCCGCGGGCCACTACTACATACAAGTTCACCGGCGATTCAATTGATTCATGTTCGCCGACTGAACGCTGAACGCCGGCAACGGGCTCTCGCTGCAAGGTGTCATCCGTGGCGGGGTGTTGTCGACGTGGAATGTTGTCTTGCACCCCCCCCCTCTGCTTCTCGAGGCTCCGCCGCGATTGCCGCCGTACGAGCCGGTTTGAGGCCCGGGGGCGTGAATGGCGTGCGTTCGGCTCCGGGAGAAATCAGAAAAATTAGGAGTTGTTGAACACCAGTACTGCCACAGTGTCGAATACTGATACTGCATCCCTCCTCAGCTTGTACCAAAATCCCGAACGTGGATTGAACAGCGTCCGTGGGCGGGGTAATTGTTCTGAGCCCTGCGACCGGATATTGATTCAGGTGTCCTTGAACATGAACGGGTATGCCCGAATCATCATTGCGGTCTCTAATTAATTATCCAGGCTCCAAACGGACGGACGGACTGAACCACGGCGGACTCCTCTAGCTCGTTCCACAATTCAAGATTCTTGGATTGTGGAACGAGCTAAGAATGCAGAACTGAAAACTTGGCCTTGAGTTCGACAATCGACTGAGCGGCGGAGGCGGCGCGACGGAGATCTGGGTTGCATTCCGTCTCCGATCGGCATGTGTTTACCCCACATCTCAGAAAATTGTTGATCGACCACAGTCGACCGCCATGTGCGAGACAGGGGCACGGAGGCATTTTTGCTGCGGGGAGTTGTAGGTGGGAGTAGTGGGAGTAGGTCGATAGGGGCGGAGAGCGTGGTAGTACGGCCTGGTTCGCGATCGTTAGCGAGCTGGAGCTGGAGTGGATGCGCGGAAGGACCGTTCCGAGGACCGAGACGGGTTGAACCTTTGCCGGCCCGGCTGGTTTAACGGCCCCGGGCCATTGGCTGCGACTGCGCAAGCATGGTTCAACCCCAAGTTCAACTTTCGACTGGGCAGTGAGAGGTTTGGGGTTTCAGGCTGCCAGCATGATACCGATGCACTATATGTCGACGGAGCAGCGTTGACAGCGCAGTTTGGTACGACGTGTGCAAGTGCGGCGGTGTGCTGGTGTGGCGCATTGGCGCGAGGTATGTCGTTGCTTACGCTTACGTATCGGCAGTCGGGATAGGAGGACGAACGTTTGGCTCGGTTTGCGGGAGGAAGCGACGGGCCGAATTCGAATTGTAAAGGGTCAGGATAGCGCAAGATACTTCGTACCGTACCACCCTTCTGCCCACTTCTGTGCCGTTTTTCAGAAGCAGATCCTACCTGCACCGAACCGAGGCCCATGCCCGCAAAGCAGCACGAATGGGCCCAATCGGGATGGGCTCAACTGGCTCGAAACAAACAGCTTCAGCGAGATGGAGTAGGGGGAGCGAGCCGGCGAGCTATGCAGCGGAGCGTGATATTAATCACAGAGAATACAGGGTGCGGACGCGAGAAGCAGGATACGCAGGAAGTATGAGCATCGATATCGGTTTGCGAAGTAGCGAAGGCTTAGAGAAGGCTGGCAGCTTGAGTGGAGCCGGGGTGTCCGAGTCGCGATCGTCGATGTTGATGAACGAGACTAAGATTGCGCGGCGGTGTTCGCGCGCGACGAACGGTAGGGATGGTCAGGTGCGAGCGCGGGAGTAACCTCAGGTTGGCCTTTTTTTGCGAAAGAAGGAGGGGGGAGAAACGGAGGTTGGGGTACATAGTACTGTGCTTCTGGTGTGCACTATGACACAGGCGAGCAAGAACATGCATAGACTCTAGAGCATACAGCATAGAAGGACACGTACGAAGTGTAGACGTGGAGCCGAGACGCAGACTAGAACGCAAGCTCGCGACGGTGGATCGCATACAGAGGTGCCCGACGAGCCAGAGCCACGAAGTTAGAAGGAGCACAGATCGCGGCGGCGGGAACCGTGAGGTTATGCCTATCGGCGCGCGCTGGATATATAGTCGATGCACCTCCTCGGGGACTCGGAGATGTGAGTAAGTATATGTATGCATGCCGGATCGTACGACATTCAGTTGGTCAGGACGCACCACGTATGAGTTCGCACTTATGCAAGTCTTTAGTCCCGAACAAACTCGCTCGCTCGCCGTCGATCGTTATCGGGGAACGTATAGCGGATAGCGGGTGCAGCATGGCATCACCTGCGTTTGCGCAGATACTTGCGAACAGGTGCCAAGGAGACATGCGCACCGTTGGTCTGAGTCAGTGGCTACCAAGCTGCGGCACGTTACGATTAGAGTAGCAATGGGCTGTGTGGGTGTGCAAGATCAAGCGGCCCGGTTCCTCTCCCCTACCGCTGTTGCGCTAGACGCAGCATGCCAGAGCGCGAGGAGCAGAACGCCCGAAATTGCCTGAAGCGCACATCCGGAGGCACGTTTCGGAGGCACGTGCCCGCCAGTGGGCACAAAAGCCCGACAAAAGGCGATGCCGCGGCTTCGAGAGGATCTCCCGCGCCATGAGGCGGGCCGCGGCCGGAATAGGGAGGTTCAAGGCTTGGGCCGCCGACATGAGGCCGACCGTGGGGGATGGCCCAGATAGGCGTAGGCGTCAGCTGAGCCGGGCTTCGCGCGCGTCGTGAGGGTGGTTGTCAACAGCGGCAGGCCTGGCTGGGGCTGCGCCGCCTGCGGATGGAAAGATGACCCTCGAGGAGGCTCGAGGCTGCACTGTCGTTGCGGTAGGGAGGTATGGGGGGAGCCACCATCAGATAGGCCTGGCGCTAATTCGGAGCGGATCGTTGCCCGTATAATTAGAACCGCAGGTAGACGGGTAGGGCGATGGGTTCAGATATAGAGGGCACGCAGGGGTGCAGGCTGTCTGGGTCCAGGAGAGACTTTGGAACGTCCGGAAGGAAGAGTGCAATATTGATGAGGGGAGGCAAGCTGGCTCGCGGTACAGCTGGAAGCAGACGCCAGCGCCAAGATGGGAGAAGCACCTCACAGCGCGGGGGAGGGATGGTGTGTGGCACCGGTGGGCCGCGCTTGTGTGTACCGAGGTGTGCGTCCGTGTGCAGCCCTGGCAGCGTGGGCGATGCTCATAACGCACACATTGGTTCACCCAAGGGCAGAAGTATGCGAGCAAGTGCGTGAAATATCACCTAATGGAATGAGATATTGTGTCGTACGATTAGGAGTCAGAAAGGTCGAGGCGGAGTTGCTCGAAGCGCCATCCCGAAGACTGGGGGACTAATTGATAGCCTAGATAAAAGAACGGCTGGATAGAGGTAGATTTACCTCATTCTTAGGACCCAAATCATGAGAATGCAGTACCCATTAAAATCGAAAAAGCAGTGGCGTTCGTTTTTCATTTTTCTAGAAGTGTGAAAGTCTCAGTAGAGCTTCGTATGCATAGAAAGAGACGCACACGAGCTGGATGGATGGATAACACGAGCCTGATGAAGGTGTGCGCAGACGAAATACCATGTAGGTTGTGCTCGTGCTCGTGCAGTCCGGAGCCAAGTTCCTACGGTCACAAGCCAAGTCCTGGAGCTGGGATATCGGGCGCTCTTCTCGAAGTCGAACGCACAGCGCACAGCCCCCAGCCTTACCCAAGCCCGCCGGCTAGGATCGGAAAACATCCCTTCCGAAGCTCCGACATCCCTTCCGACGAGTCAGACTACGACTTTCGTGGAGTGAGCCAGCTCGTCCGTGATTGACGGACCGTGGACGTGCAGACATGCGAGGGACTGGAGACAGGCTGAGGAATCAGGATGGCGGGTGATAAGGTACGCGGTAGGCAGAATGGGCCTGGACCTGGCACAGCTCGCAGATGGGACCATGAGTGCATGGGAGACAGGGAAGAGAGAGAGCCGGTGTTTGGTGATCCCGCTGCTGCCAAGCAATAGTCACGTGTCTCGCTAAAGTCGGATCCCACTTCACGGTGTTCACTCAGCTCATGTTGTGAGTCATGACTGTCTCCACCGCAATATTGATATCCCTCTGGCAGAATCTGATGTAAACTTACGGACGCTATGGAATAGCTGCACCACATGTTCATCTGGTTCAACGTGCAAAGTTCTCGAACAATCGGGAGACTGCCACCTTCCGATTGGATCGGATTAGTCGGTAAGGATATTTGAAGTATCTGTTAAAGCGCAACACGGATCCCCCAGAAAATGTGCATGTACGATTCTGCACTCTATATTATCTCTGCGACTCACAAATTACAATTGCCTGAAAGTCGCAGAAGCGGAGGGTCAAGTGTGTGCATAGTGACCCCATTCTGCTCCTTGAATTGTGCATCCACATATTTCATCAGTTCCTCCCAGAGTCTCCAAAGCTAGCTCATTGGTGACCCTTCCGAACCACCAAGCGAACCACTAAGCCGAGTCCCCCCATACTTCGTCACTTCGTAGGATCAAGTAAGTTCGTCGGGTGGTGTGTAAGTTCGTCAGAACCCCGGCCCAGGCCTAATCGGGCATCTTAATCACCTCAATTGAGGATCTTCGTCGGATGAACCAGCCCCGCGTACAGCCATTCGGCTGCTGAGCCGGACACCTTGTAAGTTTTGATGACTTGAATATGGATGAATCCCTATCTGTCAGGGAGTTAGAGTTACGGAGTAACTAGCAACTACGTAGCACTGAGTCTTGTGGCTGCTTAACAGAGTGGATATTCATCTCAAGTCCGATTTGTCAAGATATGAGAAATTCAAGGTTTACAGAGTGACTATGTAAGTAGCTATTGATTATGGCGACCGCCCCCCGCGCGCAAGAACCGGCAACGCTTTCGGCAGCGCGAGCAAGCGGCAGCAGCGCGTCGTACTGCCAAACGCGAGCCCCGCCCATGCGGCGCGTACCCCGACCCACCCTTCGCGCTATGCGGCCGCGACTAAGGCTCCTGTCCGCGCAAGTCGTGTCCATATGCGTGGAGCGACGAGCGTGCACCGCCTCGTAACTCGCGGCGGCGGCGAGTCGCACGGAGATGTGTCGTATGCGTGTCCTGCTACTACCGCCGCCTCCGCGCGAATACCACCCAGCCCCCGCTCGCGACGCCGCTCTCGCCGAGCCACTCGGTGCGTGCTTGCGGCCCCGGAGGCTGAAAGCGGCGGTCTGCGCGTCCCAAACACGTTCGCTGGAGTCCACCGCGGTGCTCGAGTCCGCACGTGCCGCCGCCTCGCCCACGCCGCCGCAGGCTCTCGCCGCCTGCCAGACGCTCAACGTCGCGCGCCGTCACAACCGTGCGATGCATGGGATGCGGCGGTGAAGGCTCCCGCTGCACCGTTCGACGCTCAAGTCCGTGCGCGCCGTCTCCGCGAAAACACGGCCGGACCTCGCTCGCGAAGCCCCAGCGCGCAGCCGCCATTTGGGCGTGGGGCACAGGCTCCCGCCGCTCCGCCCGACGTTCGAGTCTGCGCGCGCCGCTGCCGCGTACACCGCCCGGCTCGCGCTCGAGGAGCCCGGGCCGTTAGCGGCGCAGAATCCGGCCGTACCACCCAACGCTCGCGTCCGTGCGCGCCGCTGGGGCTCGCAGAATACGCGCCGGGATGCAGCGAATACCCGCCCGTAACTGTCCGCGGCGTCGCGCGCGTGTGCGCCTCGACTTGTGCACGGAAGAGCGGAAATGCGCGCGAGCCGGGCAGCGGCGGGCTGCGAAACGATACATAAGCGCTTTGGTCAGCGTGCGGACGGGGAAGCAAGCCAAAATGCGGCTCACTTGAACCCGCCACAGCTCCGGCTCCTCCCACCGCCGTATGGACTCTCGGCCGCCACCTCCTTGCGGACAGTACATCCAGTGGCATCGTTTGTCGGGCGTCCGTGTCGGTGGTCGGGGGAATAAGAGAACGGAAAAGAAAGAAAAAGAGGGTCAGCGTGCGTTCTTGCGCGGGGAAGAAAGCAAGAAAGTGCAAAATCGACTCACCGCGCTCCCGCTCCCGTTGTTCGCAAGAGACGTGCGGGGGTGCGGGGGTGCGCGGGCAGCGCTGCGCGGTATGCAACATCGTGGCCGCCGCACGTGGGGGAGGACAGCCTCCCGTTGGGCATGGGGGAGTGGTGGTGGGATGAAGGAAGAGGGTGCATCGCCACATCAGGCCGCTGCCCGATTTGGGCTTCTGACGAGTCTGCCGCGGCTCCTGACGAACTTGCTACCCTTCTCGCACAAGCGAGACGTTCCTACGAATCTGCTTGAGCCAAGCTTGCGCGATCCTTCGCTTACGGCTGATCTGACGAATCTGCCCCATCAAAAGACGAACATTCCCCATCAAATGCAAATCAAATGACGAACTTCCTCATCCTACGAAGTGACGAAGGTGACTACGACTCCCACACTGACACTGACAGCAGCAAGGAGGCGGGGAGGCAGTTGAGCAGGTGCGTCATCGGTTCTTTCACCGGCGTCTCACGGCGCCGCATCGCCGGTCTCTCAGCTCAGCGTGGCACATCCTGGCGCATCGCATCTACGCGGGCGTGGGCGTGGGCGTAGGCGTTCCCCGGCGCTCTTTGTCTCTGGATTATCGCCTGGTAGTCAATGTTGATGCTTCAGTATCGCCTGACCCAACCTGCAGCTGATATTCCGCCACAGACGGATAATCGGACTGACGACGCCCCGATATCGATATACAGTAATGTTAACGCCCACGCTGCCAGCTGGGTACCAGCTAGTCGCCGGTCTTTCATATGCATCGTTCCGCGCGTTCCGGTTTATTCTATCATATTTTCCAGTTCTATTCTGGTTATTCCGGAGTATTCTGGTCTTGGAAGTTGGACCTCACGCTGACTTTGAGCGCGCGCTACCAGCTAGTCGCCGGCCGGTCTTTCGTCACCGGCCGCAAGGTCCGTCCTATTCTATTCTATTCTGACTTACTATTTTGGAGTATTCTGGTCTATCTGGAACTTGGAAGGTGGACCCCACGCGGATCGTCCGTCCATCTTTGAACGTGCGCTACCAGCTAGTCCCCGGTCTTTCGTATGCATCGTCGGCCGCAAGGTCCGTCCTGTTCTATTTAATTCTGGCTTATTATGGAGTATTCTGGTCTACTTATTTGGAACTTGGAAGTTGGACCCCACGCGGATCGTCCGTCTGTCCGTCTTTGTCTCCTTCGATCTTCCTACATACAGAGGTGGTTCATTGGATGGAATCGATCGGAACCCGGATCGCATCCACGCATCCACGATCCATCCATCCATCCGATGCGCGTTCTTTCCGAAATCCGATGCTCTTCCATGCCTTCATCTCGTTCGTCGAACGTTCGTCTGCGTCTTTCATCTGGTTCGTCTCTCGATCATATGAATCTGTCCGCGACTGACTATCTTGCAGATCCGATAAGATAATCTCTGCAGCCGACGTCGAGGACAAAGACCCGGCCCGGGTCACCCGACGCTTTGTCCCCTCCTCCCACCTCCCACGCGTCGATCGCTCTGATCCCCAGAAAGCCCGGTATCACGCGCCACTGGCAACAAAGCGCTGCCCTGCGCTGCCCGTTGATCCCTCTGTCCGCGCCTCGCCTGCGCCTAGGAGCGCGCCCGGGGAACAAAGCGGCGAGCGCGCCACGACCCGCCCGCGTGCCCACCCCACTGCCCGCCTCGCCTTCAGCTTTCACCTTGAAGCTCAAGCCGCACCCCGGCTTTCTCGCTCTCTTTCACCTGTCAACACTGGCACGGGCTCGTGTTTTCTCTCGGTGCTCGTGTTTCTCGTATCCCAAACTGCTTCTGCTCCCGCGCCCCCTTTGATCTGCTTGGCCCCGCACGATGCAGCTACGCGGCGCGCTTTGACATACGCGCTTAGATGCCCGACCGCTTAGATGCACGGGGCGGCTCGCCTCGTTCGTCCCCTGGTTCGTGATTCGTCCCTTGGTTCGGCTCTGCGGCTTTCATGTTGCTGCGCCTTTCATCTCCACACCCCGCGCTAGCTCTGGCGCGGGCTTTGGCTTCGGCTTCGGCTCGTGTTGATGATAGCGGCTCGTATCCTGGGACAAGCCCGCGTCTTTCAGCTGTCGTAACTTAGTGGTGTCAAGGTTCGGTTCGGTTCAGGTTCAGGCCACTTTTGCCTGAACGCTGAACCTGAACCTGGCGTCCGGTTCATGCACGTGCCGAACCTTGAACCTGAACGCGCGTTCAGCGTTCAGGGCGTTCGGTTCAGCGTTCACACGCGTTCGAACGCTGAACTGAACGCACTTTGGGCAGAAAAATGGTTGCACCAGTATCGCGTGACAAGAACACACTACAACTTGATTACCCGGCCCTCCACATCCGGCATACACGATGCAGGCGGCGACGAGCGCAGCGAGCTTTCCTGCGCGGGATCGTGGTATGACTCTAACAGCCCGACGTGATTGGTGTGGGACTTGCGCGGGCGTTCGAGAGCAAGCGGCAGTCGGGGTACCAAGAGGGCTGCGCACGCAGGACGTGCACGCGGGCAGGGAGCGCAGATGCGTCGTTTTCCCTCCGCATCGACCGCAGCTGACTTGTGTAGCGCGAGGGCTGCTGCCGAACGCCGCGCACGAGCGACGTCGCGCGCATTCACAGACAGCTCTGCGTGTGCGACTTGCGGCGCGAGTCAAGCGCGAGGCTCCTCTCCCACTGAACAAGCTGTTTCGGGCAAGGCACCGGGCGCGGGGCGCAGGCACTCGTGCATCCGGAGCGACGGGGCACTGGAACCGAATTCTTGGTCAGTTGTGTTGTTCTTCCGCTTCAAGCCTGACTAACCTTACTTTAAAGAGCCTCCCATTTGCGATATTGAAGACTTCTACAGCGCGCCGGAATCAGAGGGGCATGCGCGGGCTAACCAGAGACTGATCAGCGGTAGACTGCGCCTGCAGAATTTGGCACGAACGCGCAGGGACAGCAGGCGCGTCGCATGCGCTACTGCTTCAATGCGTGTGAGCTGACTCGGATGCAGCACTGCGAGCGCCGCTGCGAAATGCCGCACACGCACGACGTCGCGCGCATCCGCGGACGGCTCTGCGTGTGCGGCTTGCGGGGCGAGTCGGGCTCTCCCGAGCTGAGCACGCGGAGACGGTTGGCGTCGACGGCCGCCGGTCGTACAAGCCACTCGGAATGTGTGACTTTTCACACACGAGCATGCGGAGGTATGAGGTCGTAGATCGCGCGACGCGTGGGCCGACATGAGGGGTTCGCTCTGGACGGACAGAGGGTTCTGCCGGCGATGAGGGGGCCGTCCGAGGACCCAGAGTGCATACAGGAGTGTACAGGTCTGTCTAGATTGAGCGCTTGCTGAGCACTTGAGCCTCGGGCCCTGGATACAACTGCGAAAAGCCACTCACAAGTTCAACGTTCAGGCCTTGAGCTTGAGGCCTTGAGGCCTTGAGGAGCAAGAGCGAGACCCGCTGCATACGTGGCGGCGTCGACGACATCGTAGATCACGAGCTTCGCCCAGCCATCACTGACTAAGACTCTCGGGGATGTTCGGGTCTACGTTCGGAACATCGGGGCGTATTTTGGACATGCTGCTCGGCAGAAAAGATTGGGGCCGGTTCAGCGTTCGAACGCGTTCGGACGCGTTCAAGAGAACCTTGCTCCTGGTCGAACGCTGAACCGGACCTGCGGTTCAGGTTCAGTGATTTTGACTGATTTCCTGAACCTTGAACCTGAACCTGGCGTCCGGTTCGGTTCGGTTCAGGTTCGAACCGATTTTTGAACCGGACTTTGCCACCACTACTGTCGTTGCACGGACAAGCTCCGCAGTTGGCTCCGTGTTCATGTTATCGGTTGGTTTCCGGTTGAGACAAGTCTTTGAGCTGTCATTCAATAGATGAAGATGCTCCGCGGCTTGGCTCTAGCCTTGACCATACCTGTATCCCTCGTGCTGCTGCGCGCGTAGATGCACTGCGCCTGCCGCTTAGATGCCGGGCGGGTCATCCCTGGTCCGACTCTTCAATCGTCTTTCGTCTTTCATCTTTCTGGATCATCTTCAATGCGCCTCTCTTTCATCTCCACACCTCGCGCTCACGTTCATGATAGCGGCTCATATCTTGGCTCGAGTCTTTCAGCTGTCGTTCAAGTGATTGGCATGTCCCGCGGCTTGCCGGCTTCGGCTTCGGCTTTCAAGTTGACGCGTCTCTGCGGCGCGCCGCGCGTCTTTCTCTCGCATCTTTCAACATGTCCACGCCCTCAACCTGGCTCGTTTCCAGCGGTTCGCCTCCGGGTCTTTCAGCTGTCATGCATGCATGCCTCACGGTTCGCCTCTCCGATGTGATGTTCCTTTCATTTCGCACCCCTCTGACGACGCCTGTCCCGATTAGGCCCTGCCACGCCCCGTTCCAGCTTGAAAGGCTTCCACGACCGGATATGGGCAGCTCTGCGCACACGGCCTGTTGCGTTGCTGTTGCGCCTCGTTCGCGATTATCCGGATCCAGTCTGATTTCACCATTCTCCATCAGCGTCTCTACAGTTGCACGCCGCGCTCAGGCTGCTGCGCATACCTCGACAGTATGTGGCCGCCGCGCCTCTCCCGCATGCATCAACGTATTTCCTAATCCGGACTCCTGCGTCACCCCGCGGCGTATTTCCTTATTTGGGTGCGTGCGTCAGCCCGACGCGCGTCGGCTCGCCTCGTGCCGGCGGCGTGTATTCCGGATTTGGGTCTTGGGCGGGGCACGCCGTATGCGGGTTGTGTGTCTGTGGGTCCGACCCCTAATCGTGCGTTATCGTGACTTGCGGATTCCGGATTAGGACGCGTGCGTCCGAGTCAAGACGGCGCGTCGGCTCGCCACTGGCATGCGCTGGGCGCGTGTGCCCCTTTTCGGATTGGGCCGCCGAGTCGCCTTTTCGGGTACGCAAAGTCGTGGGATGTGGGCCCGGCGTGCGCCCGAATAGGGAGTTCCGTATCTGGGCTGCTGCGGAGATGAGGCGCGTATCGACGCGACGTGCACGACAGGCGTCGCCCCGGGTGGCGCGTCTCTCCGGATGCAGGTACTTGGTCAAGGAGGCGCGTCCGGGGCGAGGCGGGGGCGCGCCTCCACGCACGCCTTTCTCTGCGGCTCGGGGGCTCCTGTAAGTGGTTCACTTCGCGTTCGTCCTGCGAGCAGCACGTTCCCGCCGTAGTTAATTTCTAGATACAGGTATAAAAGCTTTTTTTCGCAGAATATTACGTAGTACGTGAACCGTACTCCCAACACCGTACGCCGTGCTGCCAGGTCGCTGTTTGCCGAGTCTAGCCGAGACCGGCTAACAGTCCCACGGTTCGGAATCGGTTGCAGAATAGATGGGCGAAAGTAATAATGAAGACACTGATACTAACAGGAGTTGTGGCGCAGGAGTTATGTAAATTGCGTCGGACGGTTATCCTTGTGAGCTTCAAGCCACATGACTTTGAATAACTGGGTAGCCTAGGAAAATCAACCAAAAAGGGGCATTCGTAGCATTTGATTTCCCAATTAGTGGGGCTCCCAATGAGATCTTGACCCGCGCTGACCACAATTCCGGCTACTCAAGTGCGATATGGATGAGCGAAGGAAAGATATATGTCGTTTTGACACCATATCCGTCGATTTTCTCGACCCAAGCCCATCTCGGATCATGATCCGGCCCTCGGCAAATATCGGCAAATTGTTCTCATCACTCCCGGATCGCTCATACACCCACGAGTTGAGTGAACTACGACCAAGATCTTGAGCTCAAAGGTAAGGAATCACATGAAAAGCACGAATTTTGAGGCTCATTACTGGCAAACAGGCACGATCTGGAATCAGAGAGCACGATTTGCTCGGCACGTACACGTTTCACGGAGTTCGGTTCAACATGTACGTAATATTCAGTGATAAATACTGTCATATACAGGGCTCTGCGCTCGACGCTGGCTTGATGTGATGCGACCTCCGACTGGCGTTTGAGGGTATTTTGCGTTGCATGCATCGTCTGTTGATAGCGGTTCGATTCCGGTTTAGTTCTCTCCCAGGCCCGCCTGCGTCGACTTCAACAGCTCAATCAACTTTTCTAGCGTCGCTCTCATACACCCGTTGTCCGCCTGGCTCGCCTTCTAGATCTGCTTCACTTCTACTAAATAGGACTTCTGCGCTCCGTGCTCTTCGGGGTCGTGCGACTCGGTCATGGTTTGGGGCTGCCTCCTGCTCTGCGTGCTCTCTGAGATCTGAACTCTAGTACGGTTTCAATATTCAATGTTCAACCCTCACCTTCTCGTGCAATTTCAATACTGACTTCAGCTAGTCTATTCCGAGATATAGCAGACGCGAGGAACGAGCGGCTCTGCGCTATCAGAGGATAAGGAAAGGCTGGCGAGGAGTTGGATCTAGACGAGTGCCAGTGCACGTGATCTTCCGCACTTACTTCTTAGTACTCGTCTCGTCCATAATCCCTCGCCTCTCTCTTATTTCTCGAGCACTGTAATGCATACCTCAGACACCAACGCGAACGCCAACGCGAATGCCGGACCCTCTCAGACCGGTACCCCCTCAGATAACCAGAACCAGGATCAGCAGGCCCCCCCGCCACAGAGGACGAGGAGGACGCATATCTCCCAGATCGTCATCGACGCTCTCAAACGACTCCCCAAACACCTCAGACTCAAGAGGAACGAGGAGATAGACGACCGCAACGCGTTACGAGCGGTGAAGGCAGCGCAGCACAAGTCCAATCCAACAAATTTCCCAGATGACGCGTCCGACGAAGAATCATTTATCACCGTATCCGCTACCGCCTCCATCCTCTCCCCAGCTTCCACTGTCTCCAATCTCCTGCAGAAACTCTCCCCCGAATCGGGCAAGAACCTTCTGCGCTCCCTCTCCCTCTTCGGCGGCAAGCGCAAGCCCGATGAGGACGAGTCGCAGCCAACCAAGAAGGCGCGGCTGGAGAGGACGGAGGTCACGGTTCATCCCGGGATGAGCCTCCCAGTGGCCTTCCACGCTTTCCTGAAGACGCTGCATGCTTACGAGGTCTATATTCCACTCTCCATGTTCACTACCCCCAATCTTGACATCATCAACGCGACCGCGGCGACCTTGGCAACGGTCAAGCTCAACAGCCAGAACCCGAGCGACAAGGGCTTCCGCGTCATCGACACCGCGGACTTCGAGAAGAAGCACCTGCGGGAAACCCATCTCGACCGCGCGCAGTGGCAGGAGGGCGCGCGCAACCTCGTCAGTTTCATCGAGGAGGTGCACGGCGCTACCTCCCAGCAGGCCATCAGGTGGAACACCCATTTCGGGTTTTTCGCGAACGTCGAGCACGCCGAGAGGGATTTCCAGGCCATTCTGGCAGCGGACATCGCCCTGAGGCAGAGGTATAATGCCCGCCCCTTCACTTACGATATCTCAGTTTACGGGCGCAAGCTTGACCTCGAGGTGCAGGCACACAACCTTGCGCAGGTCGAGAAGCGCCTCGCGGGCGACTCAGGCCGCACCCCTCGTGCCCCACCTGCCGTCAGCGGAGGGGGCGGCAGCGGCGCGCGGGGCGGTCGCGGAGGTCGCGGGGGCGGCCGCGGAGGAGGGCGAGGCGGCGCTCCCTTTCAGGGGGGCAACGGTGGAGAGGCCCTCGCCACCGTCTGCCTTATCTGCGGCAAGCGGGGCCACTTCTTTGACGCTTGCTCCAGCACCACCTTCGCCGACAACACCCCCCTCTTCAGCACGGCCCGCGAGCGCGATATTCTTGCGATTCATACCCGGCAGACACTATGCCGCTCTTGGAACATCCGCGGTGAACGCGCCAACTGCATCCACGAGCAAACCGAGCGCGCCCACCTCTGCACCTTTTGCGGGCAGGGCCACCACTCCTTCAGCTGGACCTGCCGCAAAAACCCTCCCACTTGATCTCGCCAAGCCTCATCCCGCAGACAACTTCTTGGCCGTGTCCTTCCCTTTCCCCCCTACGCGCGACGAACACAATCAAATCTTGAGACGTATCACGACCCCCTACAAGGCTGACGCCTTCGACTCTTTTCTTGTCAAGCACCACCTGCAAGATGCTTACCCCGTATTGACGCGCAACCTGCGCGAAGGCTTCCCGATGGGGGATTTCCCACCTCTTACCTCCACCGTCCTTTTCAAGAACCACCCTTCGGCCGCGACCTACTCAGACTTCATCGAGGACTATCTCGCGGAGGAGGTGGCGGCCCGGAGGATGAGCGGGCCTTTCTCGCAAGCAGAGACCGAGACTATCCTACAAGGTTTCTTCCAATCCTCTCCTATCATCATAGCCGTCCAGCCGCAGGGCCCCGGGGAGCCGGACAAGCTCAGACTCTGTCGTCATCTGTCGAAGGGCAACAAGGCGCACCCGTCTACGAACGCCTTCATTGACAAGGAGAAGTTCCCTACAAAGTTTGGCTCCGCCTCTCAGGTGGCCGAAATTGTGAGTTCCTCTTACCGATCCTACCTCTGCCTCTTCCCTCCCTCCTTACACCCGACCCTATCCTTCCCTACACGCACCCTACCCTACGCACATACCCTAACGTGCAGCGCGGGCCGCTCCTTACCATACTGCGGCCCGCTGCCGGCCCTGCCCTACCCCTACCCTACCTGTGCCCGTACCCCCACCGCACCTTATCCTAACCCTACCCCTTTACAGATCGCATCCGCCCCGCCCGGCACCGAAGCCATGGTGGTGGACATAGCCAAGTTCCACCGCACCTGCCCAATCCTGCCGGCGCACAAGCGCTGGTTCGTTCTCTGCGGGCGCAACGGCTTCTATCTGGACCACAACTGTCCGTTTGGTTGCGCTTCATCAAGCAGCAATGCCGGCATGATAGCCAACGCAGTCGTCGACATCTGGGAGTCCGAGGGCATCAAGCCCATGGTCAAGTATGAAGACGACATTGCTTGCTTCCGCCTCCCTTCCCACTCCTCACTCGACCCCTCCTCCGGCTGCACCACCTTCTCATACGACTACGACCGACCCTCCGCACTCAAACTGATCGCGCCGACGGGCACCCCTTGGCACCCGGTAGAGAAGAAAGGCCAGGATTTCGAGTCCACCTTCATTTACATTGGTTTCCTATGGAACATCGCCGAGCGCCTCGTCGCCCTTCCGGAACCGAAGCGCCACAAGTTTCTCAGCAGGACAAAGGCTTTCGTCGAGGCCTTCAGGTCCAGCCACTGCTACATGCTGGACGTCATGAAGCTACACGGCTCACTCTGCCACATAGCGTTTGTGCATCCCGACGGGCGCTCCCGCCTCCCCTCCCTTTCCAACTTCATTGCCTCCTTCAAGGGCAACAAGTTCGCCCGCCGCCACCCCTCGCTCGCCGTCCTAGCAGATCTCCGTTGGTGGTCCACCACCCTGGCCGTCGAGCACGTCTCCCGCCCTCTCGTCACGCGCGGCCCGCTTACCGACCTCTCCCTCTTTGTTGACGTGTCAACCACATGGGGCATCGGCATCCTCATGGGAAGGAGGTGGGACGCGTGGCGGGGGGTAGGTGATTGGATCGCGCCCCCAAGACACATCGGCTGGCTCGAGGGTGTCGCCCTCGAGCTCCTTATCTACGCGGTGGAAGAGCAGGGGCTGCACGACGTCCACCTCCTGGTCTACTCCGATAACCAAGGGGTCATCGGCGCTTTCGACAAGGGCCGCAGCCGTAACGGGGATATTAACCTCTCCATCCGCCGTTCAGCCGTGGTCTTAGCTGCCCGTAACATTCTGCTCACCTTACGTTATGTACCGTCAGCTGCAAACCCAGCGGATCCCATATCCCGGGGCATCCTGGGCTTGCCATCGGAGCGACTTAAGTCTGCCTTCCCTTTCCCTAACGAACTCCTACCATACTTCCTACATGTGTGACCCCCTTACCCGGTACCTTGCCTACTTACCTACCGCGCCGTCGCTACGCGCACCGTACCCCTACAACCCGAATACAATGTTTTCTTGATGCTGGGCGCCTCACAGGAATCAGTCTCCGCTTTAGCGCCGGCCCTTCACGTGCACGTGCCACGTCTTACCCTCCCGTTTGCAGCTCCGAGTCGGGGCGCAATGCATAAATTCAAGTACTGGGACTTGCCCAGGGACCCGCCAAAGGCGCCAGAGCCTCCGCTCGCCGCCTCCACTCGTACAACCCAACACCCAACCGTACCACCGGCCCCATCACCAGCCACCTCCCCCGTCTTCGCCTTACCTAGACCCTTCTTGAAGCCCCCGGAGGGCCTACTCCTGCCACGGCGCCGCATCCGCACCCCCTCCCCAACTCCAGTTACACCGCAGACTCAAACTACGCCGCCACGTGCCCTCAAGAAGGCCCGAAAGCCAAGACCGGGCTGCGAGATCGAGAACAACACATTGAGGCCACACGTAGCAGCGAACGACCGCTTGCGCACCTGGACATCACCCTTCGGCCTGGAACACGACGCAGATTTCCGGAAACACTTCCCCGAGGACGTGGTTAACAAGACCTACGCTATGCTTTTCGGCTCGTTCGCCCCGGAAACTCACTCCAACTATGCAGCGGGCCTTCTCAGGTTCCACCAGTTCTGCGACCTCCACGCCATTCCGGAGCGTGAGCGCATGCCCGCCTCCCACTTCCTCCTCGCAGCTTTCATCTCAGAGTACGTCGGGAGTGTCGGAGGCGGAACCGTTAAGTCCTGGATGTCAGGCATCAAGGCATGGCACGACATCAACGGCGCGCCCTGGGAGGGAGAAGACAGATGGGTCGAGCTTGCGAGGCGCACGGCTAACAAGCAAGGCACCGCATTCCGACGCGCCCAGCGCGGGCCCGTCACTATACAACACATGATCGCGCTGCGCGCCTCCCTTAACCTTTCCCTTCCCTTCGACGCCTCAGCCTGGTCCGTTGCCACATCCGCCTTTTGGGGCTGCCGCCGCCTCGGCGAGCTCACCGTCCCCTCTGCTGAAAAGTTCGATCCAAAATACCACGCTACGAAGGGTGCGAAGGCCAGAAACATCACCCCGTGCCCGGGTACTTCCGCTACGGCCATTCCCATTCCCTGGACCAAGTCCACCCGAGAACGCGGCGCCATCGTCACTCTCACGGGCCGCCCCGATGAACTCTGCCCCGAAGAGGCCTTCGCAAACCACCGACGCATAAACGCAGCGGTCCCGGGAGACGCCCCGCTCTTTGCTTTCATCTCCGAGTCAGGTGCCTGGTCCCCCATGACCAAGGACTGGTTCATGCAACGCTGCAAAGCCATCTGGAAGGCCGCGAAGCTTCTCCTCGTTGCGGGCCACAGCTACCGTATCGGAGGTTCCACAGAGCTCCTGCTCGCCGGCGTCCCCTGCGATATCGTCGCCGCGCTCGGGGGCTGGACCTCCCTGGCTTTCTTACTCTACTGGAGGAAGATCGAGCACATCGTGCCCATGAACGTAGGCAAAGCGTACGATAAGGACAAGCTAGCAGAGGTTGCCAAGGCTTTCGAATCATTCCGGATCTCGCATAACATACACCTACCGTCTGTCGACGACCTACCCTAGCTCGAATTTATTTTAGTTTCCTATTCATACTGAGCCCTCTCCCTTCAGCTCCGGTTGGGGAAGGCGCACCGCGCCTAGCCGCAATCCGCCTGTAGGAGCTTTAGCTCTGGGTGGTATAGTCGGCTTGCGGCTTCGCCGCGGCTTTCTTCCACGCGCTCAGAGTCTCCGCCCCCGCTCCCAGCTGGTTTCCCCGCGTTGCGCCGCGTACCCCCTTGCCCGCGATTCCGTTTCGCCGAGGCCTTCTTCGCGCGCACGCTTGACTTCCAGCTTACGCAGCCCACGCAGCGGGCAGAGCCGGAGGCTCTTTCCCCCACACCCAATATCTATTGTGCCGCTTCTAGGAAGCAGCACATAATAATATTGGTTCCTACCTACTCGCGTACAAAACCGAGCCATTCCCTTATTCCGAGATATAGCAGACGCGAGGAACGAGCGGCTCTGCGCTATCAGAGGATAAGGAAAGGCTGGCGAGGAGTTGGATCTAGACGAGTGCCAGTGCACGTGATCTTCCGCACTTACTTCTTAGTACTCGTCTCGTCCATAATCCCTCGCCTCTCTCTTATTTCTCGCCCACCCTCCGCATCCCTTTTCTTTTTTTTTCCTTTTTTTTCCTTTTCTCCTTAGTGTGTGGTATCTGAGTCGGCTTGCGGCTTCGCCGCGGCTTTCTTCCACGCGCTCAGAGTCTCCGCCCCCGCTCCCAGCTGGTTTCCCCGCGTTGCGCCGCGTACCCCCTTGCCCGCGATTCCGTTTCGCCGAGGCCTTCTTCGCGCGCACGCTTGACTTCCAGCTTACGCAGCCCACGCAGCGGGCAGAGCCGGAGGCTCTTTCCCCCACACCCAATATCTATTGTGCCGCTTCTAGGAAGCAGCACATAATAATATTGGTTCCTACCTACTCGCGTACAAAACCGAGCCATTCCCTTATCTATTTCTGAGTTCGGCCGCCCACACCTGATGTGCCCCCCAGCTCGTGGTTTATATCTGAACATGGCTCTCTCCGCAAAGAAAATACCAATCCATCCAGGGAGTGCCTACCCCACGCCTTGTGCCGTGACTCATCGAGATAGTCTCTTTCCTCGCTGGTTCCATTCATCTTTGCTTTACGTTTTGTCAGCTGAACACTTTAAGCTTGTAGCTCGCAGACCTCCCCGCGTTTTTCGGGTTTCGTATTCTGACTGGCTTGTATCAGTCACTCCTCTGGACTTCCGGCTCAAGCGTGGCGTACGAAACAGGCAAGCATGCTATCTAACTTGATACAACCAGTTATCACTGATTCACCCCCTCCGGTTCAACTTGCGGACAAAGCTATGGCTTCTTGCTATTACCACCCCATCAGTGGAATCGATCGTTTCTTCATCCTGGATCCAGCTATAAATCGGAAATCACACTTGCCGAGTTGCAGATAAACCCGTCTTCGGAATCGGGCCTACTGGTTCGAAACTCGGATTTCGATTTCCGTTGCAGTGCTACGCTGCCTGCAGCCGCCACAAAGTAACCGGAGCGTCTCGAGCTCGGGATCGACCCTTCGCTCCGTTTTCATGTCCGTCGACGGGCCCGGGCCGGGGGATGGAGCGGGCGGCCTGGTACGCGGGCCCGGCGCGCTGTGGCCACGCTCTTGCTCGTCTTCATCAAGCCACGAATCACACGGAGCGGGCTGTGGCCACACGCTCTTGTTCTCGTTGATCGTCCGTTTCTAGCGCGGCGACTTTCTGATACAGCGGCTCCCTGGTTCAGCTCCCTACTCGACTCCAGTGTGGTAAACGTGCCTTTGCAAATAATGCTCACCCTCGAACTGGATTTGGACAGCGCGACGCTTGTGCGAGCGTCTTTGATATTTTCATATCGGATCCGGAGGTGTTCAGTTCCTGTGTTATACATACGGCTGGCTCACGCCTGGTCACCATGCTCACCTGGGCGTGGTTCCCCTTGATCAACCCCAAAAAGGCCCTTTCCTCTTTCCTCTCGTGTGCTGTCTTCCTCTTGCGCTTCTATTTCTAGGATGGCGCAAAAGGAAACCAACCACGATCTGATTCTGATTGATTCTGTCTCGTTCGCGCGGTCATGTCAACACCACTCTTGTTCGTCTTGTCCTCCTTTTGTTGAGTAGGCCTTCCTTGTGTGGCCACGGACACAGAGAAGCGCCTAGTGTGGCGCACAGCACAGCCCGCACGTGAACCCAATTTCGCACAGAACCCAATTAGTGTGGCGCATCACAATTTTTCACAAACCGCACCCACAACCGGCTATTTCCGGTTTTTCCTGCCAATTGACTCAAGCGCGTGTGCGGTTCGCCTTCAGGCTTCAGTGCTGTGGGCGCGCGAACAGCTTCCCAGCTCGTGGTTCGTGTGGTCGGTACAGCGACATAGCCGACTCCGCCTTATCTCCATTGCGCATTCTGCGAACCCACCGCGATGCCCAGCTAGTACTTGGTGCGGATGTTGTGTCCCATGCCCCACCGCCACCAATTCCCTCCACCCCGGTCGCGATCCTGGTATCTTGGCCACCGCCACCGTGAGCAGACTCGATATGCGTCATGCGCCACGCAACAGCAGGCCCGCAACAACCCCCTCCAGCTAGCCCGCCGTAAGCCCGGCGCGTGAGCGCACCCCCAGCGTATGTCCGCAGCGGGAACGCACTAGCTCGGCTTCGCAACTTCCAAGTCTCAAGCCAAGCAACTCTTCCAAGCACTCTCTCAACCAAGCTCCGAACCGTGCTGCCACTCACGAGTCAACTCGAGCTCCCGAACTTCCAGATGGAATCCGAACGCGCTGAGGCTTCGACGCCAAGAACTGGGCGTGAGCAATGCTAGTGAACTGTGAGTCGATTCTTCGCCTGAGTTCTAAGACCTAATCGAAACCCTTCATTCATGATTTCATCGCTTCGAGAACGAACCAAGAGCCTGTTTACATATTCTGGTTCAGATGCTGTCCGAGCAGCTTCGAGCGCGTCAAGCCTTCCTGAAATTCGAGTCGGAGAAGCGCGCATCGGTTTGACGTTGCGCGTCATTAATGCGCTAGTGAGGGAGCTGGGTGCGTGGCCGACGTATGATTTCATGGTGGATGATCGGCTCACAGGATTCATCGAGGGCGACAAACTTGCTCGGCCATTAGGGCTGCGACTCGCGAGCATAACCCGAATGTTCAATCCGTTCGGAACATATTTGTCCTTCCATGGGACCGGAGGCGCTGGGCGGCCGATCCTTCCCAGCTTTCCTTTCAACGTTATACTTCCTGACTGGATGGCTCCAATCCTCTTCGTTACAAGCTCACATCTTCCTGATAAACTCTGACTGTCAGACTCTGCAAGTTCAGAATCAATTGCAACCCGGCTTGGCTCGCGTAAACGTGAAGGTTATCACTGATCAGCCTGGCTCGTTCTAACTTCTCGTTTCAGCTCAACCCCGCTAGCCCGAGCGTTTTTCATCTCGCTGGCTTCTCATGATGGCGGTGTAGATGTGAAGCCCGCTCATTTCATTGATGCTGATGCGCCGTGATCCACCATCACCGCATCTCTTGATTCTCTATGCGGAGCCTTCGGCTTCACCGCATTCGAGGCCCGGCTACGCGGCCGATCAGGGCCTCTGTCTTGTCTAGGTCCGCGGCTAGGCGACTAGACCTCAAGATTTTTTACCCCTCTCCCCCCGAAAAAAATCTCATTTGATTAGGGTCTGACTACGGGAGGACTTCTTGACTCGCCGGTAGGCCGCGTAGCCAGGCTTCAAACCATCATCATTTGAACGCAGGGGGTCTGATTCAAAGAACCCTCAGGCCTCAGTCTAGAAGAGTCTAGACCTAGCAGCCAGAACAAAAAACCGAAACGTTAAGCATCAATTGGCAATGCTCGAGGCGTGCATTTGTCACCCGCACGAATGCATCGAACAAACACAGCCGGCATCCGCCAGACTACCGTTTATGGGAATATTGATCTGATCGCCGAGAAATGAACCAACTTTGATGCGCATGTTCAACTCTGGTTCAACCGAAACTTCCTTCATCTAATGCCGTGTACATTGGCTCGACTCGTCAAATTTGCGAATTTGTCGAAAGAGTTTCATGGTATTTTTAATTCGCTCTCTAAGCTCGAAGATCCATGGAAAGGAGCGGGGATACGAGCCTTGAGGGGGCCTCGGAAGTCTGGACAACAAGTGCCCAGTAATCAAGCGCTGTGTACAACCCAGTGCGGGAGCATCGTAGGCGGGAGTGGGCGTACTTTCACGGCGTTTTTGCATCTATATCTAGTGTTCTCCGGTCGCCCGGGCACATAGGTTAGCGCTTATCTAATCTACCCAATCAATACCCAATCTCAGGGATTCTCGCCCGGTAACCACTTGCACCTTGTGCCCTGAAATTACATCCCCGATAACCAGTTAAAATAGTACGGCTGGCGCCGGGATCCGAGGACCCTCTTCAGGTCCAGGGCTCAAGGACTCAGATACTTTTGTGTCTCCGCGGCCTGGGACCGTTTTGAGACACCGGTGGACACCACGCCATGAGTCCGAAATCGGCGGTTCTGTGCAAGATTTCAGTAGATACTCAGTGCCATGAGGTGAGTCAAAGAAGGAAGCTTGAACACGGCGAGCTCGGAATCCGCCGGGCACTTTCGCACGCTCGAGCTCGAATGTCCACTTTTTCTTCTTGCGTTTTTTTTTTTTGGGCGTGCATGACGCACCGCGAATTTAAATGCGGCGCGTAAGTCCTCTCCTCGCTTTTTAATTTCGCGGCAGCTCGCCCGACGTGCCCGCCGTGCAGTGGCCATCATTAATTAATTAATTAATTATTCAACTCGGGCAGCTCGGACACAGGCCGCCCCTTGCCTTGCCTTGCCTTGAGGCAGCGCTGAACCGCTGCGCACATCGCCGGGACGCACAGGCCGCCGGCGGACGCCCCTCCGGTGCTTCCCCCCATCTCCCTCGATCCGCGGGGAACACTGCACAGTGCAAGCGGCGATTTGAATTTATTCGCCGGTAGAACGCCGGGCGCGGTCGTCTGTGGCGGTGTGTCCGCGCAGAGGTCGTTCGTTCGCGGCGCGCAATGTTTTGATTTTATGAACCCGACCCGGCGCGATCGCCACCAAGCGAACTGGTTCGGGGATGTGGCGGGTCGGCGACCCGATCATGACCATACACACCAGGAGGCGTCGATCACCTGCAAACTACTTAGAATTCGACAGTGCTCTGAGCCACCCGAGGCAAGGGGGCTGAATACGAGTTCCGACACTAAAGCTTTGGAGGTTGTGGGCGGAGGCGGGTGTCGAATGTCAAACCACAACTCCAAGGCCTAACGGCGGTTCATGAACTGTCCCACAGCGAAGAAGCGGTTCGTCCTTGAACGGTGAACAGTGAAAAGAATTCCCAAATGATCATTGTAGCATGCGGATTCAATCAGAGGACGGGCTCTAAACCGACGGAAGAACAGACTGAACCAGCTTCAGCTCGCTCTGTGCTACCAAAATGCAGACCTTCCCAGCTTGAATGTCCAAAATCGCATTAGACTCAGCGGCGGAGGCGGCGCGACAGAGATCTGCGTTCCATGCAGCATTCCCCGCCACCCGGGCCTCCGCCCGGTACCGGTTCGGGGGCGGGCGGTCGACCCCCTTAGCCTCCTAGCTCCTCCTAGCCCGAAATTTTTAAGGCTTCACCTGAACTTCGGCAATCGACGGCGGGGAGGCGGCGGCGCGACGGAGATCAAGGTAAGTCGACCGATGAATCCGATCGGCATGTGTTTACCCCAGCCATGTGCGAGACAGAAGCGCGGAGGCTTTTTTTGGGCGGCATGGTTCGCCGGAGTGCAAGTACGACCTGGTTCACGATCGCCAGGCTGGAGCTGGAGTGGATACTCAACGATGTGAATTTTGATAGATCTACCCGTCGCGGAGTTGAACGTTACTTTGAACCTCAGGACGTATGGTTCAGACGACCCGCATCGACGCGGACGGGCTATGGAATATTGAATATCGAGAGGGCACTTTGGATTTAGGTTGATAAAGTTTTAAGCGTGCCGCAGCGGGCTCTGATAGTCTGGGGTGTGCGGACGCGACGTGCGGCGCGATTGAACCATTGAATCGAAGGCTGGAACACGATCATCGGCGGTCCTTGGTGAAGCCAGCTGCAGGCGGGCTTCACGCTTCATGGATAGAGTGTAGATTACAGTGTAAAAATCGATGAGAGGTATCGTCAATGCAGCCACAGCAGTGCGACGCGCCCGAGTGACGGTCGGGATGGTTCAAAACGGGCTGGCATGACACTTTACCCCATCTCAAAATTTGTTGTGATTGATCGAACGCCATGTGCGAGACAGGGGCACGGAGGCTTTTTTTTTTTTGCTGCGGGGAGTCGTTGGCTGGAGCCGGAGAGTGGAGCTGGAGCTAGCTGGAGTGACGCACGGAAGCTCGCGTGTCGAGACGAATTGAGCCTCTGCCGGCCCGGCTGGTTTAACCGGCCCCATTGCGACTGCGCAGCGAGCAAGTCTAAGCATGGTTGAAGTCAAGTTCAACTTTAAACTTCCGAGCTCCAGGACGCATGGATGATTCATCAGGTGACGATAGAGCTGTACTGTCGCGATCATCCCGACTTTCTGGTGAAAAATCGATATTGAGATTGAGAAATAATTAATGCGGCGATAGAAAGGGACCTTGGAGTAGCAGGAACAACCGGGAGCAGCGGTGGCGCAGCGCTTCAGGCGCGCTCGCTGGCTGCGTGCGCGCGCGGTGACAGCGGGGGCGCGACTTGTATTGTTTGAAAGTTGCTTACGTATCAGTCGGGATAGGAGTCTGGGGAACACCGTTCGGCTCGGTTCGCAGGAGAGCATCGACGTGGCCTCATTCGAATTGTAAGTAACTGGTCAGGGTAGCGCAAGATTCTGATACATGGCTGCACTGAATATCGTAACCCATGCGAGATGGGCCCATTTGGGATGGGCCCACTCGGTTCGGTCGATACATACTCTAGAGCTTGCGAGATGTGCGAGCGAGCCGGCGAGCTATGCAGCGGAGCACAGGAAACTTAATCACAGGGATGCAGGCAGGCAGACGGGCAGACGGGATGCGGGCGCGAGAAGCAGGATACGCAAGAAGTATGAGCGTTGATATCGGCTGGCGAAGGGCAGTCCGAGTCGATGTTGATGAATGGAACTAAGATTGCGCGGGCGGTTCGCGCGCGTGGACGATAGAGATGGTGCGCTCGAGTGCGGCCCTGGGCCCAACTTGGATCTCGTCTTTGGAAAAGAGGGGGAGGGGGAGCCGGAGGTTGTGGTAAATAGCCGTGCTTCTGGTGTGCGCTGTGACGCAGGCTACAGATCGAGAATATATATTGAGGCGTTGATATCGGTTCGCGAAGCAGGAAAGGGAAGGCTAGCAGTGGAGCCGGGGTTCATCCAGTTTGATGCAGATGAATGAGACTTAGATTGTGTAGGGTGTTCGCGCGATGGATCATGATGATAGTCAGGTGTGAGTGCGGGAGTAACCTCAGGTTAGCTATTTTTGTGGGAAAGGAGGAAGGGTCGGGGTATAGTGCTGTGCTTCTGGTGTGCAGTGTGGGCGAGCAAGAACATGCATAGACTCTAGAGCATACAGCATAGAAGGGGCGGACGTAGACGCGAAGTGTAGACGTGAAGCCGAAAAGCAGACTAGAACGCAAGCTCGCGAAGGTGGATCGCATACAGAGGTTCGCGATGAGCGAGAGCCACGAAGTTAGAAGGAGCACAGATCGCGGCGGCGGGAACCGTGAGGTTATGCTATCGGCGCGGGCTGCATATAACTCGATGCAGCTCCTCGGGGACTCGGAGATGTGAGGGTATGTATGCATGCGGGATCGTACGACATTCGGCTGGCGGGGGCGCCAGATCCGAAAAGACTTCACAGGGAATGGCCGTGGGGATGAACAATGGAAGCGATAGGAGAGAACGAACATGGCGCGATGGCGGTGTGGAGGATGTATAGCGGATAGCGGGTGCAGCATGGCGTCATCTGCGTTTGCGCAGATAGTTGCGAATGTGCGAGGGCACGAGTACGCAGAAATGCAGTTGCTGGCGCCACCATCACTGTGCACTGCGGCCGCGACACGCTACGATTGGGACGGGGGGTGTGCAGATGAAGCGGCCCGGTTCGCCTCCCTACCGTGCTGCGGTAGACACAACCTGCCAGGACGCGAGGAGCAGAACGCCCGAGATTGCCTGAAAAGCGCATATGCGGAGGCACGTTTTCGGAGGCACGTGCCCGCCAGTGCACAAAAGCCCGACAAAAGAAAGGAGATGCCGTGAGTTCGAGAGGATCTCCCGCGCCATGAGGCGGGCCACGGCCGGAATAGGGAGATTGAAGGCTTGGGGCGCCGACATGAGGCCGACGGGAGACAGGCGTAGGCGTCAGCTGAGCCGGGCTTCACGCAGGTCGTGAGGGTGGTTGTCAACAGCGGCAGGGCCTAGCTGGGGCTGCGCCGCCTGCAGTTGGAAAGATGTCCTTCGAGGCTCGAGGCTGCAGTAGGTAGGTATGGGGAGCCACCATCAGATAGGTCTAGCGCTAATCCGGGAGCTGATCGTTGCACGTATAATACCGTATAATTAGAACCGCACGCAGACAGACAGAGCGATGTGTTCAGATATAGAGGGCACGCAGGGCTGCAGGCTGTCTAGAGTTTGGAACGTCCGGACGGAAAAGAGCAAGGCGGAGAGGCGAGCTGGTTCGCGGTACAGCTGGAAGCGGACACCGGCGCCCAAATGGCAAAAGTCTTCACAGCGCGGGTGAGGGATGGTGTGGGGTGGGCCGCGCTTGTGAGTGCCGCGGTGTGTATCCGTGTGCAGCCCTGGCAGCGTGGCGCGATGCTCGTAATGAACACCCCGGTTCACCGCCAAGGGCAGAAGAAGGCGAGCAAGTGCGTGGAATATCACCTAATGGAGTGATATATTGTGTCGTACGATTGCAGTTGGGAGTCAAAAAACTCGAGCGGTAGTTGTTCGAAGCGCGATCGCGAGGACACCGCCTGGGGGACTGATCAACAGCTAAGATGAAAGGACTGGAGAGAGCTCGATACCTCATTGTTGGGACCCCATATCGTCATTATGCAGCACCCATTGAAATCGTAAAACCTGGGTGGCGTTCGTTTTTTTCTAGAAGTGTGAAAGTCGTTTCAAGTTGGGTCGATAGCTTGGCATGGATGGAAAGAGATGCACACAAGATGGACGGATGGCGATTATTCATGCGAGCCTGGCCTTGATATGGGGAGACGGAATGGGTAGGCAGAACCCATGAACATCGTAAGAACTGGGTGGCGTTCGTTTTTCTAGAAGTGTGAAAATCGTTTCAAGTTGGATCAGCATAGCTTCGTATGCCAGATGGAAAGAGACGCGCACAGGATGGACAACTAATGCTAGCCTGGTGTTGATGTGGGGAGATGCAAGCCAAGTCTCGGAGGTGGGATCTCGGGATCCTCTCGCACGTACAGCGCACAGCCCCCCGGTATCCATTCCCCACCGCGAAATCGACGCCGGCTAGGATCGGACAACATTCCTTCCGACTGCGTTTTTCGCGGAGGCGGTTGTAGGTGAGCCAGCTCGTCCGGGACTGACGGGTTTGTTGGCCAGGTAAGCCGCTAGCGGGAGATTAGATGGACGGAGTAGCTGATAAGGCACGGGACAGGCATAGGTCTGCCCCTGGCGGACTGACAGTGAGATGGGTGCATGGCACTGGGAGAAGATGGGAGATCGGGAAAAGGAAGTCCATCCGGGGCTTGGTGATCACGCTCTTGCCAAGCAACATCAGCAAGCTGGTCACGTGCGCCTAGCTTCAACCCAACCACGACCGCCTCGACCACAACTTGAGGTTCTTTTGACGGTAAGTCGAGACCGAGACTAAGAATGAAACAGGAATTGCACCCCAGCTCCGGTCGGGGCCAGCCTACACCGCTAGGTAGGCAACGATCAATCCTGGATCAATGCCATAATCTCTTGCCAAATCTTCTCAGGAACCGAGGCAAGTCCGAGTCGTCGACAATCCGGTATGAACAATGGTCCACCTTAGTTCGTTTCTGATCCTACGCGGATGCGGTGACCACCAGGGTTTCACTGCTATCTAGAGTGGTTCACTAAGGAAGGTGTTTAGAACTTCTGATATCGATGCCGAGATGCTGTACTGATTCATCCCCAAACCGGCCGCGTCTAAAACCGTGCTGTGCTGCCTAGCCAGTTAAGTTCATGTGCATGTTCATTTCTGGGCTTTTTCATGGTCCGCTCCGGGTACGCGGCATCTAATCCGGCCATCAGAGCACGTGACTTGATTTTTCTTCTCCCTCCTGCGACCACCATCTCCTCCCCCGTTTTGCTCCCTCCGTGATAAGGAAGACTCTTTAGCTACTTCAGCTCTTGTCACCGTCTCGCGCAAACCCACTCGCTTCATCCACCGTGCCACTCACGTCGCCAAAGGCTGAACAAGAGGCTGAAGCAAATTCAAGTTTATGCACCAACGAGGCTCTAGCGGCGCTATAGTACATGCATATGTACTGGACCCACCTCCTTTCCTTCTTTGCCATGGTCATCAAATGTTCATGAAGGTTATCAAATACGCTGTTTCCTACGCCTTTCCAATTCTTTCCTACGCCCCAAGGGCCCCGGCGGGATAAACAGTCGAGCCTCATCAGTAAAACCTGAGTTCTTCTGAATCACGTCCGACGGCCACGGCTGCGTCTACCTCGCGCCTGAGCCTCTGTCACACCGCAGGATCCCAATCAAAAGGCCGCCTGAAGTTTGATTTTTATGTGACAAAACCCAGGCTCAATCGGGTCACTTTTTATTAAGGCAAAAAAGGTCGTCCAAAAGCAGACTAGTTCATGCACTAAAGTAGAAAGCCTGTTTTGTACCAGAATATCTTGAATAAAAATGAAACTTCAGGGGGCTTTTTAACTGGGGTTCCCCGCGGTGATGTCATTTCTGCTACTTAATATGCAGGCATTTGGTACTCTTTGGCGCTGGACCACAATTAAAAAGCCCCCCGAAGTTTCATTTTTATTCGAGATATTCTGGTACAAAACAGGCTTTCTACTTTAGTGCATGAACTAGTCTACTTTTGGACGACCTTTTTTGCCTTAATAAAAAGTGACCCGATTGAGCCTGGGTTTTGTCACATAAAAATCAAACTTCAGGCGGCCTTTTAATTGGGATCCTGCGGTGTGTGTATACCTTCCTCCTGACGCCTACGGAGTATCCCTTTGTCAACAAGCGAGACAGCCTGTTTCCGATTCGCCGCTGACGCCTCTACACGCGACAAACCCGTCGAGCAGGCGATGGCAATAGTATTAGCAGGGAGACGAAAGGGTCACGCGGAATGGATTTCTCGTCTTTCACGGCGATTAGGCTCCTGCCGATGCCAGGCCCGCTCCAAAACACGCTGCAAAAAGAGCCAACTTCGCATCATGTTCGGCGATGCGAGTGAAATGCTTTCGGCGATATTATAGCTCAATCGAACCGCAACCGAACGCCACTATATATTCAAGCGTCGCGTCGCACCTCCAGTTCAGTGTTCTGGCTGCACGGTATCCACCATGCTTAGCGTTTTACAAGTTCTTGCGGCCGTGACCGCATTTTCGTGGTCGGCAAGCGCGGGCACGACGATGACAGTGACCAACTGGGGCGACAACCCATCCAATCTGCCCGCTCTGCTTGTCTACACCCCTTCCAACCTCGCCAGCAACCCACCGATCGTCGTTGGCGTGCGTTTATCTCACTGAATAAACAGTCGTACAACCTCCTCTCACCACCTCTTTCCCTTACAGCTGCATCCGTGCGGCGGGAGTGGCCCGCAGTTCATGGCCGAGTTCGACATCCCCGCCTTCGCTGACGAGCTCGGCTTCCCCGTCCTTTACCCGACCTCAGGCGTGGAGGACGGAATCAATTGCTGGGACTGCTGGTCGAACAAGTCGCTGTCCCACAACGGTGGTGGCGAATCGCAGGGCGTAGCAGCCATGGTCTCTTGGGCGCTGAAGCACTTCAACGGCGACCCCTCCCGTGTTTTCGCCATCGGCGCGTCTTCGGGCGGCATGTTCGGCAACGTCCTCGCCGCGACGTACCCCAACCTCTTCGCAGGCATCGCGTCGTGGTCCGGCGTGCCCGCGGGCTGTTTCGCTGGCGCGACGTCGAGCACGCCGGCGAATCCGGACCAGTCGTGCGCGACTGGTGCGAAGGCGCGCACGCTTTCCGCGGCGCAATGGGCCGCGCTCGCCCTGGGCAGCTACCCGGGGTACACCGGTGCGCGCCCGAAGATGCTCATCACGCACGGCACGGCGGACACGGTCGTCTCGATCTTGAACTTCAATGCGCAGCTTGCGCAGTGGAGCACGGTGCTCGGGCTGACCTTCACGAGGAACATCACCGGCGACCCAACCGCGAACTGGAAGCGCATCGTGTACGGCGACGGGACGAAGCTCATCGGGTTCGAGGTCGCGGGCGGGGGCCACATCCCGCCGTTCCAGGACAAGGCTACTTTCCAGTTCTTCGGGCTTCTAGGCGGCACAGCGACCACGACCGTGGGCACAACCACTTCTGCGACCACCACAACCACCTCCAACACGGGGACTCCCAGCGGCGGTACCGGCTGGTAATATTCTTTGCCGTGCTGCGTCGCTCAAACGCTGACCGCTCTCCCCGCCAGCTCCACTGCTAAGTACGGCCAGTGCGGCGGCATAGGATTCACCGGTTGTACCACGTGTGCCTCGGGCTCTACATGCAAATTCTCAAACGATTGTGAGTCTCTCCACGACGATTGACTGCTATCTTGGCTGAAGCCTTACGGCAGATTATTCGCAGTGCCTGTAAAGTGTGTCGGTCCTGTGTGACAGTCAGCATATAAAATCTTATTTGCGGATTCCTCAAAACAGAGTCGAGCGTGAAGCCACCTGAGTCGGCGCAGCCTGTCAAGTCACAGACGGAACGAAAGAGAAATGCAGGCGCAATTTAATCGCAGGGGTCGAGCATTACATGTAGGAGCATTATATTTCGTGCCTCTGAGTCTGTAAGCGGCCCCTTAGTTTCGGATATTTGACCGGGGATCGGGGTCGTTATCAATCATAATCGGCCGAAGAACCACGCATACCACCCAGAGGGTATCTCAGCGCGGTCTTGGTTCAGAGTTCAAGCGCTTGTATATCTACATTTGGATGGCCGGATGTGAGTCTGAGACCTAGCTCAGAAGTCCAAACTCTCCACGATGAGCGGGAACTTTCCGTCAGTCAAGAACAGATGCCGAGATGCATTGTCCCCATCGACTGGGGTATGTACCTACTTTACTGGATGCTCCGCTAAATGACCCGCCGGCTCGATGGTGTGACATCCGAACCACTGACACATACATGTTATGGCTTAACCCTGCTATCCAGGCTCACAGGATGAGAGACACCTTGTTGTCTTCCTCCACCCAGTAAAAAAAAAGTCCGGTGACCTTGCCAGTGACTCGCACTAATTATAAGCTCCCAGGAATCAGGTTGACCACATATTGCCAGGATAGGCCAGGATTCGCTATGTTTCATAGATTTGCCATAGATAAGATTAGACGGCGTCTTACTCTCATGATCGCCGTGATCAGATGCGATAAAATAGCGATAAGATGGTTATTCCTAATCTCTGCAGCCTGCTATTTCCTGCTGCCTAGTGCATTCGAAATCATATCGGAGTCACTTGTTTAAGGAACAATACCCGATAACCCAACTCGGACGAACGCTTACAACCGGCCTCGTCGGAATCGCTCGGGTCGGTGTATAATGTGGTCCGAAGACCTCGGACTCGGGCAAGGCTCGAGTGACTTCCCATTGGTGATTTCTACCTGGAGGCATTACCAGACTAGTCCAGACCGCAAGAGCGACGCGTCAGCCTTCCTATCCTAATTTAGCGGAGGTGGGCGGTTGATTTATCATCTACTCGGATGATTCATCAGGTCGAAACAATTTAAATCACTCAGGTATATGGATGGCGCGTTTGAATTCGCACATCGTATTCTAGGCCATATTTTACTGATTCTTAGCTCTCCTTCTAGGCATATTTTTTGATCCTTGCACCATTTCATACAAACTGGCTCGTCTCAAGCGAGGACAGTGACGCCGCAGATGACTCGATTTCAGGATCCTGAATAAGCTTCGAGTCATTGACATCACATTCGTTCAAGGTCCTCTAGGCTCTACAGACTGACTCATGCATAGCACCCACTGGAACGTGACGTTGCTTTCTCAGCTCGTTCCCATGGCTCGCCCGGCTCGGACTCCGACCGCCTCGGGACGAGAAACGGAAGTTTTGCCAGCCGCGCGCTTCTCGAGCTCGAGCCGGGAACCAAGTGAGTGTGCGCGGCTGAGAGATCCAAGTTATCACTGCTATCAATGGCAAGATCCTCGGCGACCGAAGAAAGATAAACTTGTAGTCCGGCCCACAATTAACGGCGCAACCCGTGATGTTGAGCCAGCACGATACATTACGACAAGGCCCAGGAATGCAAACAATTCTCAGGCTACGAAGCGCGGGAAGTCCCCGGTTCAAATCGGGCAACCATTGGGTCCCGTGTTCGAACACGACGGATGTCAATTCATTTTGCTATTCCTCTGTCCCTCATCCGCTACCACTACTACCATGCTGCACAGCGGCAGGGCTCGAGACACCGCGCCCCTGTCTCCCAACATATCATGATGCTCATGGTCCACCGTGACTACGAAGCGCGGGAAGTCCCCGGTTCAAATCGGGCCACTATCAAGTCCCGTGTTCGAACATGAGGGATGTCTATTCTTTTTGCTATTCCTCGGTTCCATTCCTCAAGGCCGCATCCAATACCACCACCGCCGTACTGCACAGCTCGGGCTCGTCATGCCCATCGTCTCCCGACGCCGACGCCTCGCTTCCCTGTTACCAAACCCCTCGCCGCAGCGAATCCTTCAAGTGCTGACCGCTGCGCCCAACACACCGACGCATGCACGGCCTACTCAACAATCCCGGATGCGCGCGCCAGGTGGAGGCTCGTCTTCGCCGCCTGCCAGCACACGCTCTGCCTATACATCGTCGGCTATGGTAGCAACATGCTCGAGCTGCCATGTACGTGTGAGACTGTGCCCACAGTACCCAATAGCTGTATCACCTCGCGCACCGCCCTCACTGCCCGCCCTCCATGCCGCTGTCAGGGGCCTTGAACTGCGCACAATCTTGGTCACTACCTCGATGCACTCAACTCCATTGATTTACTTACCTATGGTAGATAAACTGCACGAACCTGTTTACATCCGCGCAGGACACCATCTCAGGTCCCTGCGACCCGCGCTGCCACTTACCAACAGGCAGCAATCTCGTTACAGGGCGGCCTCTAAGTCCGGCGCGCAGCGGCGGCGCCGGACGTCGATCCCCATGCTCAAGCACTTGAAGCTGTATGCAGCCGTCCACCGGCGGCACGAATCAGCCAAGACATTCGTGGCGCGACCTCCAGCACTTGCAGTGACGTGGCCGCAAATTTCGGTCGTTGCGGAGGACCACAAGGACCGTATCGTCGGATATGTCCTGGCGAAGATGTATGCAGCATATCTGCACCTTTTCCTTTTACCTTCAACCGTGCACGGACCGGGACGAACCCGAAGACACAGACAACGGCACGAAGAAGGCGGAGGTGCACGGGCACATCAAGTCCATCTCCGTCCTGCACTCGTATCGGCATCTGGGCCTCGCCCGCAGGCTCATGCTGCTCGTCTTCCACTCCCTCTTTATCTCTATTCCAGTTTATCGACGCATCCTGCAAGCAGAGGAGGCGATGGTGCCGGTCTACAAGGTCTTCTTCATCTCACTCCACGTATGGCTGCATCACGACGCGTTGGGCTTCCGCGTGGCGAAGGTCGAGGAAAATTACTGTGCGTCCGCTCGGGCCCAGCCTCATCTCCCCCCCCAAAGAACCTGATACTTACCGAGTCACCGCTGTAGATCTGCCGCTACGCTTGCCCCTGTGTGCGACCGCGCAACACGTACAAAGCACTGTGTCGGGCTTCATAGGTGGCCCCACCGACTTGACGTGGTGGCGCTAGGTTGTACAACACACGGGCTGATGCGCCCAAGCCCGGAATCAGGGAGTGGCTGAGGTTCCGATGAAAATCAGCAAATACCTTGCGCCGCAGGTGGAGATGACGATGAAGCGCCAGAAGCTCTCGCCTCGCAACCGCATTACAAAGTCCCGTTCACGGGATCGTGCAAAGAGCGCCATGAAGAGTGGCATAACCTACCTTGTTCATACTTAGTTCAATTATTCACTTGGGTTTGAAAGGTTACAAGTCGCAAGTTGTTACATCCAGTTGAGGTTATCTATGCATCCGTCAAGCCGACATCTACCCCAGACTTCACAAGCTCCTCTATCTTTCCAACCATCAACTTGAAGACTGCCCACCCGTTTTTGAGTGTGAGCTCAGGCGATCCGAGCTGCTCGTGGATGAGGTCAGCATTCATCTGAAACTCGTCGGAAACAAAGCGATATGCTCGATCCCGTGCTGCCTGCCCTCCGTACGCTTCACGCAGCTCAGCGACCGTTGCCGGATTCACACGAATAGAACAATCACGGGCGATGTCGTTGACGGACGTCGGATTGATGAGCATATTGTTGGGGCACGAACCACTCGGATTCTTCTTGTTCTTGGACTTGGTTATTGTATGATTGTTCCAGTATGCACGATATACGTCAAGGCCCTTTTGAACGATCGGTGGCCAGAGCCAGTAGAATACCGCCCTGACACAGTGTCAAACTTCACTTATGAGATGCGAGATAATTTGGACCTCACCTGTGAACAGCGTCATTGGGAAGGAAGATCCCAGCAGCACTGCCGCTCTGCAAAACCTGTTTGACTGAGTGGCCTTCCCCATCACGTAGCCATCGCCAGAAGCTCTCAATAGGCGTGTTTTTGGTGCTCCCTTGTTTGAGGCCGAACGGAAACTCTGGCAGTTTGTACTCCGGAGCAGCCTCCGACCTAGATTAGATTCTAGTTATATTCCAGTCCCATCACAAGAGATCGATACATGCCTGAGACGTTCGTGGACCTTGTGCAACTCGTTCACCTCGCTTCCCTTGTCGGTTACGATCTGAACAGATATAATAACTAGAAAATGTGTCAGAGAAGCAAGCAAATCAAAGGACGAGCTTACAACCACGTTCCTCTACCAAGTCCAGATAATAATGCACTATCGCGATGGCGTTGCGTACATGTGGCATCAGAAGCAGAGAGTGCAGAAATGCCGACCACTGGTCCTTGTTCGCATATATAGGCAGGTGAATACCAGCACCCATCCGTAACCCTTGCTCGGCCAGCTTCTCGTGGCCGTCCGAGTGCTCCTGGTGCCAAGGTCCCATTGCGTCTAGTGGTGTCCTGTGCTGTCCTGCTCTCTTGCGTCCAACAACACGACGGTCAAACTCTTCATCAAAGTGGTCATGGAGAATTGTACGTAGTTCGTCTCTGTTATTCTTCAGTAATGACTCTGTATGAAGATAAGAAGACGCACCTTGGAATGAGTACGTCCCGATTCGCCAACCGTCCCTTGACCTGGGTAACTCCCCAGCCACCCGCAACATCACCCTCCTTCAAGTCAAGAACATGCTGCTCGGTTTCTATTGCGCTACGCTTATTTTTGCTTTTCCGGACTGAGTCTACACATAGACGTTTGCGGACTTCGAAGAGCTTCTTCCTGCTATTTGTGGTGTAAGGGAATAGTAGGGAACTAAAAGACAGCAACATACCCCACTTGTACGCCAAATTCCTTCAGCAACCGACTTATCTGATCAGCGGCAGACAATCCAGTCCCGCTGTTCTCGCGGCCGTATGTTGCGAATGCATCCTTGAGTACTGAGTCTTCGGGCCCTATCTGTGTATCAGAGAGGGATGAATGGAAGCATCCTCAGAGCTTACATTCTTGGGAAGGAGTCCCATTTTTGCCTTTTGGATTCGGCATGAGCGTGGCATGCAGGACCAGCAAGCATAAACATAATAATGATCAACCGAGACACACAAGTCGGTGCATTCAAGAAGTCGTAAATCGTAAGTCGTAAATCGTAAATCATAAAGTGTAAATCGTAAGTATCGTGAGGCATGGATATCGTAAGTAAGTGAATCGCGTAAGCTTGTGATTACGCAGAATTATCAGAACCATTGTTCTGTATCTCGCCCTTCTGCCTCTCCAAAGTCGCTTTGAGAACTTCCATCGGAACCAACCCGAGGGCTTTGCAGTAGATACTGCATTGATGGGTCTCAATCGAATCTTCGATGCCTTCAACACCGAAGTCTCCAACCCCGCTGTTCCTGAACTGTATAAGAAAGAGCCATTGCGTTGGGAGCGAGGTACACACTTTTCAAGAGTATGACTCATAGGATCAAAGAGAGTCATGCGGCGTATCGCTCCAGGCTCTGCATGGAGAGATCCTAATCACAGTTGTCAGTTACAGGAATGGCGAGGATATAACAATAGTTACCTTGAAGGTCAACCATCGACATGGCACAGGCTGTGAATTCCATGATAAAGTGAGAGAACGACAGCATCGTCAAGGCCATCTTGTCGGTATCCTGAGTAGCGCCTAGGGTACCACTGAACTTCCGGACAACACTTGTTGAACGAAACGGTTCCACAAGATAGGTGGTTGGTTCGTCATCATCGGAGTCTTCAACCGAATTCTTTCTAACCCTAACCAGAAATCCCGGGGATACGTCAAAATCTTATATTAGCGTCGTCAGGATGGCAGCAAGGACATATGGATAAAGTGACGCACCTGCAACCTCTGAGAAGTTTCTAGTTGCAGCAAGCTCCATGAAGTTAGAACGCCAAATTGCAAGGCGGTTTAAGCGGAACAAGTCCAAGCCAAGGGCACGTGCATTGTCAGCTTTGGATACTATGTTGCCGTCCTTCTTGCTGCCTTGGCCGATATCAAAGAACATTTTCGCAACATAAGGCTGCTGGTCGCCATCAATAAACAGCTAGTTTGGCTTGAGCTAAATTCAACAATGCAAGGGAAAATTTAACTTGCCTTGAAAACGTCCTTGGATTTACCGCGATCGGAAACAGACAGAATCAAGGGTTTGGTTTCCATGCGTCCAGAGAATTCGGCTGGAAGCTGTGTCAAAAAGGCAGAACATACTGAAAAAGAGCAAGATTTGCCTGGATCAGGACTCAGAGCCGCCGAGTCATCAGAAACAACAGCGTGTAATTTTTTGAAGGTAACATCGACAGTCGGTGCGGACACGGAAGGTGTGTTGTACCCAAGAGCACCAAGGTTGTTCGTTATGCGGACAGATGAGTACAGTGCTTTCAATATTTAGTAGGAAATTGAACGAAGGACAGAAAATAGACGGACTTCCATTCCCTAATCTGGGACGCTTCTCCGGTGCCATTATCATTGATTCATTGTTCTTACGCTTCCGTGTTGGGAGGGACTCATCGTCATCCATGCCCATTTGGAGCTTTATACGATTGACGCGAGCTTTATACTGAAGGTAAATGGTTTCAGCATGAGTGCACCGATACAAACAGAACAAAATTACGAGGCCGAGGTCAATAACACATTCGAGCGCGACATAGCTGCCAACTGCAAGCCCCAGTTTGTTTGGGGCAGTGACGTGGATCTTGTCAGGACGGTGCGAATAAAAAAGGATAAGGCCTTTGAGGTGGAGTGATTTCGCTTCGGCTGCGAAAGGAGCATTGTTTCTGAAGCGCAAGTCGCAATCCTCACTGAGGAAGGATCAGATCAACTGTGCTATAAAAAGAAAGAAAGCAACACACGGTTTGAGGCTGAATTGGTGGGCTTGGTCTTTTAGCCACTGGATGTCTGCATATTCGACGGCCACTTCCAGGACAACTGTAAAGAGACTGAGTGAACGGGCCAACAAAAGAAGGAGAAGCTCGCCATCGAGATGAGTATCGTATGCCATTATGAAAGAATGAGTTCCGAAACCCTTGTCGACGGCACCTTTGAGTCTCCATGACATGTTAACGGTCAACAAGCCGGTGGACCCAGATTTGACAGCCCGAATTGCCTCCAGTTCCTTCGCTGGAGTGGAGGGACCAGTAGTGGAGGGACCAGGAAGTGCACCAGAATTTGTGATCTGCTGGAGAGGTGAAGGATTACCGACACGCTTGTTGAGTTTCTCGCGGCGTTCAGCAGCTCCGATGGCCTTCGGATCGGGTATCCCATTCTCAGCATCCTCTGTGGGGACAGTTCAAGATTGAGTGTGTTCGCGGCAGTAGATATAACAACATACCTTTACGTTTACATTTTCCGCACAGCGCTTCCCTCAGCTGAGTGCTGCAAAGTCCGCAGCCTTCGCACGATTTATAGGCCTAATGCGAACACAATCAAGGCTATGAGAAACAAAAGGATAGAGCACTCACAGACTGGATGGACTGGCGCTGCTCGTCTGTGTCCGCTGCTTGAATCTTCTTGCATTTCATGCAAAGAGAGCCAGGTATGCCGTCGAACCGGGGGAAAATTTGGAGGCATCCGTCGTCGTTCAAACTACCACACGGTTCCTCGTTGGACGCTGGAGAAGGTACGGAAGATGCCATCGAGCACGCAAGATGCAGGGAAGCGGAGCAAAGGGAATGAAGCGGCCAAACCTTTATAACCATTCCAGTGCCGTATGCCGGAGTAATTCGGACGCATGCGAGTGGTGGGTGTGGGAGAGTGTTTCAAGGGTTTGGAGCCTTTTCTAGCATGCAAAAGCCCAATCCGTGTTCGAAAAATCCCAAAATAATTATAACTTATAGATATCTGCTCAAATCTGAGATGCAAGAAGAAGATTAGGCCGGAGTCGGGATGAGAGGGGCTAATTCATCATACCTAGCGTACCGAGCGCTACTTCCGAGACTGACCCTGCTTCCGACTCGTCTTCATGACACACATCCCCAACACACCCCCTAGATATGAGAAGTGACTTTCACCTTGGTCTGGAATGCATCATTAGCTAGCCTCCATCTCAGGAGCCTGTGAGATACCATAGAGAAACAAGTGAAACCGATGCGACAGACAGTGAACAAGACAAGTTCGAGTGATGTGACGGGGGGTGACGATGCGATGGCAAGCGATGCGATCACGTGATAAAGGCGCGTCTTGTCACGCTTGTTGTTTGCTCTCAACCAGTATGTTCCAGTCCCACGAAACGAAGCGCTCTGTCGCCTCGTCACTCATGTGGCTCAGGAATCGATGCATACACCATCTTCGGCAGGTTGACAATCTCAGCCTGCCAGTGTGTGTGTGTTACTGGGAGCCACCACACGTGTCCTTCGTTTCTGCAACGCCATGCGATCCGTGGACGCGTGTGGATGCCAGTGCACGCGCTGCAATACACCTTGGAGAGCTTGCTCTCCCCCCTGCTCACCGGTCTCGCTTGCAATCATTGCCTAGCCGGAGTCTTCTGTCGGGCTTCACCTGAGCCAGGACGTTGCAAAGCGGGGGGTGACTCTCGTTTTTTTTCAGCACCCACTCTCATACTCAGTTTTCGCCGTGCCCTCTCTCCAACGCGTTGTAGGCTAACGCGCCCATAGTTGTTCGCTGCCACCCACCCGCGGCGATCAACGATATCGGCCGATCGGCTCAGGACTTGCGAGCATCAACACCCTATTTATCTTCACCTCTCACAGTCGACGCCGACTTCTTGTCTGATGCCACATCTAGGGGCTGGTGGAGCAGGACCTGCTAGGCATGTTAGGAAAAAAGTAAGTCTTGGCTCGCCTAGACAATCACAGTCTCTAATTACTCTACAGAGCCCATCCCTGTTATTTGGCTCACCGGTGCAGCTGCTCGCCCGCCGCCGTCATGTCCTCGAGCAGCAGCACAGGCACGTGAATGCCGGCTCCTCCGTCCGTGTGTGCCAATGTGCACGCTAAGTCCTGCGGCCGCATGCACCGGCAGCTCGTTCGCGCGAGGCGCACGACTTTGCGCCCGGAGTGGAAGGCCCTGAGACGGTCGGACGTCGCGGGGTCGCAGAGCACACGGCAAAGCTTCGTGGTGACGCTGGAACCGCACCCCGTGCAGGGCTAGTCTCCGAAGACAAGCAGGTTGACGCGTCTGCAGCGGCAGTCCAGGATAGGCGCACAGCTCGTCCGTCCCGTGCTCCTCGTTCTCTTTTCACCACTCATGCGCGTGCGCTGATCAGCGACTCCTTCGCCCTGTGGACCGACCGCTAACTTTCGACTTGCGGTCCGTACCCTTGCATGCCGGGACGACGACGACCCATACCCAATAAAAGACATGAAAAGAAGAATGCATAAATACTTCTAGGCGGCTCATCAACCTGACCCCCCAGGACGACGTCGAGCCACTCCACGCCCTCAGCCACCCGCCTGCACCCCGCCCGCACGTCCTGCTCCGAGTCCTCGCCCGAGCTCGTGCGCCGGCCAGTTCTTCCCCCGCAAGATGCCCTCCTCGCGCACCACGTTGATCAGTACACGCATCGCCCTCATGGAGCCACCGCGCTCCGTCCCGCACACATTCTATGCTCGGCGCGTGCACCTCATCGGAATCTATGATCGTGTCGGTGGTGTGGAACGCCTGCGCGTAGATTGCGTGCGGAACGTGCCGGCGCGAGCGCGAGGACGTGAATGTTAAGGCTCAGCGGCAAGCATGCCTGCAAGGTGCAGCGGGGCCTTCGAGGCGGCATACGGGCCTGGGACGCGTTAGCTCGTTGTTGGGGATACGATTGCGTGCACGGACGGCGCACCGAAATCTTGAAAGAAAAGGGAGAAAGGAGAAAGTGGTGGTCCGGAGGCAGGAGCAGGAGCCGCGACACACCAGGAGCTCAGGCTTCCACGTGGAGCGGCACGACGACCGTGCCGGAGCGCTGCGCGGCGGAGACAACGTCCATCACATCAAAGAAGTGGACGTCGGACTGGCGGCGCAGGAACCCCGAGCTAGTACGTGCACAGCAGAGACAGGAGGCGAACACCAGGACACGCCGCCGGGGGGGGGGGGGGGGGGGGGGGGGGGGAGGGGAGGGGGGACGAGCGCTGCGCAGCATTGTTCCTTTTTTTGCGTATGCTAGCAAGTGGTGCTCGATCTTCGCTCGGCGTTTATTAGAACGGTGGGTCCATGACGGAGCTCGAGGTACCGTTCCGAATTCCGTTACAAGTATAGATACGGAATGATGATAATGAAATATGATCTGAACATTACACAAGAGTCGAGCTCGAGCTCCCAAAACAATTGTGTATAGGTTTATGTAGGTAAGCTTATATGGCACACTAAAACAGCCTGAGGAATATAAGGATGGCATCCGTCGTTTCCGAAAACGGGACCTGATACTGATAGTGGCCCGATTTGAACCGGGGACTTCCCGCGCTTCGTACTCAGGCAGAATTTAAACACCGGCGCCGGTCCGCGGGTCACCCGACGGGAGAGAGCATAGACGCCGCCAATGGCCAGGAAGTCGACTTTCATCATGAGGAAGTTAGTACGTTGTACTCCCTCTACGGCTGATTCACAATTTTATGATCTCTTGTACAAATACACGGCCTGATACTGAAATTTACTGAAACTCAAACCGCTCGAAAGCTGTAGCCAGCTAAATCTGACACTCAATCTCATCGGAAACGCTCTTCGACGGTCTCCGCGCGCCAGTGCCCTTCCACCGAATCCCGGAATGCGGTCGCACCGGGGGCTCATCCAGCGACGGGCCGAGCTCCACCTCCGCTTCCTGTCTCGGGCTCGCCTGTTCCTGCGGCTTCTCCTGCGCACCAGCAACAGAGTGCGTGTCGGTCGATGTGCGATCCTCGAAGCGCTCAAGCTCGACGCGCACCATCGCCTGGCCCCCGAATGAGAAGCGCTTGTTGCGGCCCACCGGAGCGAGCTGTGAGCGCAGGCCCAGCGGGCCTTTGAGGGAGGTGGAGGTGGAGGGGAAGGGAACGCTCCAGTCAGATGTGGGCGCGGCGTGTAGAGCTTGGAACGCGCGGATGAAGGACTAGGAAGGTCGGGCTCAATTTTACGCACAGGAACTAGACGACCTACAGGGTCGGTGACGGCAAGGAGAGCGTAAAAGATCCCACGGAGTGAGAATAAAACTGCATCTATGATGGGTTTTAGGCAGGGTTTGCGGGACGAGGGAGGGGCATACTCGAATAAGCGATTTTGACCAACACCGGGGTGATTGCTTGGACAGTGGCAATGTAATTTGAACCGTACAAATCTAAGATGCAGCCAGTGAAGTTAAGCACGAAGGAGCAGAGGGGGTAGAGGCCTAAGATAGAACTGATTAACTGAGGTGACTGATTTCGATGAGCGATGATACCGATTCTGAGGATTCGACCGCGATATCGAACGATGGGAGGAGGTGGGGCGGTTAAAGGGCTTGAAGTGGAAGGGTCCGAGATCACACGGTTTGTGTTCATCTAGGAGGTGTGTTCAGTGGGATACACGCTCGGCGGTCAGTAAACTAACCCGGGGGCCGAGCATGAAGCTCAAGAGAATACCAAACAACACGACGTCCGCTATCGCCATGAGCAAGAGCGGAAAAGCCCGTGCGCCTATTAACCAACGAAGATGAGCTGCGGGATCTTGTTCGTTGAACCAGCATGTCTGGCCACGGGCCCAGAAGCCGTATTCACCGGCGGCGAGTGGTGTGATATTACAGACAGCGCATGTGATGAAGGTGGCGATGAGGTAATACTTTTCCATCGCGCAGCCGTCGAAGCCATATACCAGGACCAAGCTGCGATGGTTTGAGTGAATCAGATTGTGAGCGATGCCGAACAGATGAAGCACCTACACGAGGTTCAAGGATATAGAAAAGAAAAAACAGGCGGTGGCCATGAGCGCGGTCTGCAAAAACCGCGTTCAACAGAATACTGAGATTTGAAGGGACATACGCCATACGTTGGAACCGAACGCAACAAAAGTACATGCCGCGCCCGGGCCTGTTAGGTTGAGGATCGGGAGCGAGCATGCGAGCCAAACAAGACTGGGATATGCTGAGACAGGTGAGGGAAAGAGGGTGAATGTGCAGCACATACTTTGATACCAACCCGTACACGAGGAGACGAAAGCTGACTCGATTGAGATAGGGTCGGGAGGTGGGATTCCAGGCCAAGTAGGCGAAGTTGACCAGAACAATCGTCAGGAGCACTATCCCAGACGCCCCACACCCTATTGCAAGACCACTGTGAAAGGAGCAGGATAGCCCAGTCAGATCCTTCTCAAAACCCGCTAAGCGAGCTGCGTGGAACGCACCGAAGATCGGGGAGCTCAGTCAAGGAGTCGGCGGACGACATGGGGGAAGAAGAGGAGGATGAAGAGGCAGAGGGGCTGAGACTTGATCAGAGCCCGCGGATAGCCAAGGTTCCGTGGCAGGCGAGACCACAGCATCCCTTTCTTCTCGAATATGGAGTCGGTGACATAAGGCCTTGTAATTCATGGGTTCTTAGCTGTCTGCGACGTGGCCCCGAATGAAGAGCTTGCTGCATGGAATGAGGATGATCGATGAAGGCAGGAAGCACCGCGTGGCTGTGCCCTGTTCACAGCCACTCAATCCTCGATCAATACTATCAGGTTATTTTTTTCCCACTTGTATACCATGGCCATGGAAAGATGCTTTACTGCAGATGTCTTGATATCCTCTGACTACCTTCATACGTACTGTAAACCGAGCCCGAAAGTCATCTAGGGAGAGGATTGCGACACTAGGTAAGGCCATTTAGATCTGGCACTCAATCTCGTCAAGAGAAGGGTGGTTCCTAAACTGCTGTCGCTTTCCCTTACCCGCGCCACGAATACCAATTACTTGAGTCCCGGGCGCATCTGTCAGCTCACCCCACCTCATGTCCACTGCCGGGTACGCGCGCGTCTCGTCCTGCGCGCGGCGCTTGTCCGTCGACAGCGCATGAATGTCTGGTGAGGCCCCACGCGTGTCGGTTGACCCTCGATCCGCGAGCTCGACGCGGACGGACGCGAACCGCTCAAATGCGACGCGCTTTGGGCGACGTGGCGGGGGTTGTGTGTACAAATCTGCCATGGAGCCCGAGAGGGTGGACGCGGATGTGGACGCGTCCGATGCAGGTGTGGCGCAGGAAAGGGCGCGCAGCGCGCGAGTAAAAGACTAGCCCCGGTCAGTGTTGCGTTTAGCTAAAGAGAGTCGAATGGGGACTGACAGGATCTGTCGCGGCGAGGAGCGCGAAGAGGAGCCCGCGGAGGGAGTATAGAACGAGACCTACGGGGTAAAGTTAGGCCCAGGCGGCGCCGCAGGGGGGCTAGCGTTCGAACGCACGTATGAATAGGATTCGGATCCCTAGAGATGTGAACTGCGTGGCATGCGTAACTGAATATTGGCCATATAGATCTATGGTAGAGCCGGAGAAGCTCATAATGCAGGAGCAGAGAGGGTAGAGCCCTGAAATGCGTTAGTTGGATGGCTAGATCGGCTTCAGGGATTGAAGAACCGATTTTAAGAATCAAGCCGCGGGACCGGAGGATAGGGGGAGGTGGTGCAGTTTGGGAGCTGACGTCTGTAATTGCGCGATTCGTGCGCACCTGCGAACGTCGGTAACGATAATGCGAGAGACGAGAGCATCCAGACCTGGTGGATGAGCATGGAGCTCAAGAGAACGGCGAAGGATATGACCTCCGCTACCGCCAGGAGCAGGAGCCAGAAGGACTGTGCGCCGAGTAGCCAGCGAAATTGGACGGCAGGGTTCGGGTCGGCAAACCAGCAGACGTTGCCGGCCGGCCAAAATCCATATTGACCTGCAGCGAGTGGCGCGATACTGCATACCATACATACGAAAAGGCTTCCGATGAGATATTGCTTTTCCATCACCCGGCCGTCGACACCATATACCAGGACCAGGCTATGGAGATGGATTAGCAGGGGGAGGGTCGATGGAGTTCTCCCTTACACTAGGTTCAAGGACATGCAATAGAATATGCATCCAGAAAAGATGAGGAGTATCTATTTGGTTTCATGAAGTGGGTCGTGAAGTTAATGGAAGGGACGTACGTTTGTAGCAAAAGCGGTAGAAGTGCATGCCAGGCTTTCGCCTCTTTCGAAGATAGGGAGAGAAAGAATGGCATAGGAGAGACTTGGACATGTGTAAGATAAGGGACGGGTGAGAGTAGTAGCACTAGGCTCACTTCGATACCAACGCGTAAACAAGCAGGCGGAAGCTGACTCGGTTGAGGTACGGCCGGTGTGGTGTGGGCAAGAGTTCTCTCGGCATGTGCGAGCAAGCTTGTAGTTGTTAGGTTTAGTTGTCCATTCTCGGCAATCATATTGGGTTTTCTCTTCCTGCTTCCACCCTCCCGCTGCGAGCCCCGCTGGTTCTTCTCCCCCAGAGAGCCCGAGTGCTCTCCATTTGGTGATTGGAGTGTGATTCACTCTACCTCGCGCACCGTAGGCCCAGATAGGCTTGGCTCCATCCTCAGAGCAGCGCCACTTGATCCAGCGCGATCCATCTCGCACTTGCTGCTAGCAGATTTCCCGGCCTTTTTTTTCGACACATCCCCCATCCCTCCACCTACGGCATACCTCGGCATCGGCATACTCGACTCGACAGCGTTTCCACGCACTTTCCCGCCCCCACCATCGCCTTCTTTTTTGCTCGTGACGTGTCATGACGAAACCATCGGCGGCGCAAAAACGGAAGAATAGGAGAGAAGAGAAGCTCCTTGAGGAAGCGGCACAGAGAGCAGAGGACGATAGAGCATGGTGTGCACGCCCCAGTCCAGTCCCTATACCGCCACCTGTCCCCGCCGCATCTGCTGACCCCACGTATGCCGACCTCGACGATCCCGAGCCGTATGACTGGCATCCTCCCCTGAACCTCCCCATGTTCGATGCCTCGATGCTACGATGGCATGGCGACGACGACGACGACGAGCCCATTCCCCGCAGCAATGGTCCCCACCACGCTTTCCCTCCAGGCCATCTCGCAGCGAACTGGCCAGCCGATACACAGTGTATGGTATACGGGCTGCCCCCGGACGACGATGTCCCGCCTCCTGCACCTGTCCTCGTCGTTTCCAGTGCCTGTACCGCCCCACGAGACATCTCTGCTCTTCGTGGCCCTGCAGCTATGCACCCGTGGCGCACCGTTCGGAAACGGAACCACCGTCTTCTCCCTCAGCGCTGCGAGCGGCGTCCGTTCCCCAAATCCCTGCCCAGACGGACAGTGATCTCTGCCCCACGAGCGACCGTCCTCGCGCTCCACGACTCACCGCCAATCTCCGTCCCCACACTCCCCACGCCGTCTTTGGATCCTGGTCGCTCAGTGCAGCCTGCACATCTCCTCGGCCTCACGCCCCTCCATCCTGACGATCCTATCCATCCAGACGACGTCGCTTCCATTGATATGACTGCGCCATCACTCTGCCCGTGCCCGGCGGACCATTTCATCGGGCCTCCCATATCACTTCCCCCAGCACTCCCCCCTGTCTTTCCTGCGCAGACCACATATGGTCCCGTCCGGTCGAGCCTCGCGCTCGCGTGCGCAGGCGAGAAGGCGTGTATCGATGGTGTCTCACAGATCTTCGACATCGTGTGGGGACCATACCCAAGTGCGATGTTGCAGAACTATCTTGCGGAACTTCCGGGGGACCAGCTCGTCTTTCTCTGCATGCTTGCCGAATTCGCGGCACTTGAGCCAGTCTTCGACGGGTTTCTACGCCCCGCCATCGTAGATTTTGCCAAGGGCTGGGTTACTCATTGCCTGCAGCAGGATTCCCATGGGTAGTCGGATGGCGCGGGGTCGCGCCCGTACTTCGCTTCCCTCGTACGTTTTTTGGAGGGGGGTGACTGTGGTGTGGGCAAGAGTTCTCTCGGCATGTGCGAGCAAGCTTGTAGTTGTTAGGTTTAGTTGTCCATTCTCGGCAATCATATTGGGTTTTCTCTTCCTGCTTCCACCCTCCCGCTGCGAGCCCCGCTGGTTCTTCTCCCCCAGAGAGCCCGAGTGCTCTCCACCGGGAGGTAGGATTCCAGGAGGTATAAGCGAACGCAAGCAGTAAAGCCACCATAAGGGCTATCCCAGGTAGAGCGACTCCTACTGCAAAAGCACTGGAAAGGAGACCGAATGTCAATCTTGAGATCAAGTCAAAGAAAAAGTGGGCTTGCAAGTCGGGGGCAGAAGCAGGCCCATGGGCTTCATTGGAGTCCATGGTATTTGCGGGAACAAGGAGCAGAGGCAGGCGAAGTGGAAGTGGACTCTGATCGGCCTGCGGATGTAGCGGACGTTCCGCAGGCGAGACCACAGGTCAGACAAGCCTTTTCATGTCTCGCTATATGGAGAGATTTTGCCTCTCGTTCCTCAAGAAAGCTTGATGGAGCATGATGCATGATGATGAGGCCTGAGGAAGAGGAAGACACACCGCAGGATCCCGGTTAAAAGGCCGCCTGAAGTTTGATTTATATTGTAGATAACAGGGTACAGAATAATTTTCTATACAAGTACATAGTTATCCAATAAAAAAGGCCTGTTAGTATGCAGCCCAATCCAGCTGGAATCAATGTAGAAAACAGTGTCCATCATCTGCCAAATAAAAAGTCTGGGTCTAAACGGCCCATTTTGACACTTAATTCTACCTGAAATGAGCTCAGAACAATATTGCCAATAAAAGGGCCGAAAATAATGTGGCCCGATATCTGGCATATTAGGCTCCTTTTTAGCCATCGGGCGATGATCCGCCGACGGTCGGCGGATGGTCGCCGGACGGTCGGCGGATGATCGCCCGATGATCGTCACCAGCCAAATTCAGCATTTTTGGCTCATGACGATCATCGGGCGATGGTCCGCCGACGGTCGGCCGATCGTCGCCGGACGGTCGGCGGATGATCGCCTGATGAATTAATAGGAGCCTGATATGCCGGATATTCGGCCACCTTATTTCAGCCCTTTTATCAACAATATCCGGTAATAAATTTGGCACCCTGGTATCCATGAAAATATGCACGGAAACTGGCCGGTTGGTTGCGGGCTTTTTATTTGAAAGATGACTGACCCTGTTTTGCACATTATTATCAGCTGAATTGGGCTGCATACTAACAGGCCTTTTTTCTTTGATAACTATGTACTTAAATAGAAAATTATTTTGTACCCTGTTATCTACAATAAAAATCAAACTTCAGGCAGCCTTTTAATCGGGATCCTGTGGTGTGAGAGGGAGAGGGACTGCGCACACGTGGCGGTGTCGTAAGGTGTATAGCCACTGTCAAGTGTCCAGATAAGATAAGATAATCTCCCCCAGACGGATAAAGACTTTTTGATCTGTCTATATTTAAAACGATAAGTGATACTAGGTGTCGGCTTACGCCGTCTACAACCTCGCTCGACCCGTTGGTGTTTACGGTCACATTGAATTCATATTTGTTTAGTACGTCTACGTAGGGGCCAATTAACAAACAAACAGGGGATCGAAGTTCAGAGTAATTCGTAGATAGCGCATAAGATAGCAGTAAATGGAATTTTGAGAGCGATTGGTTCCTACTTGAAGAAGTGACGCAGACGCTGCACGACGTCGTGGAGAACACGCTTCACACGCGCAAATTTTGCAGGGCGCGCAGGGCGCGAGGTCGAATCGACAACAGTCCGAAAGTCGGAGGGCGGCCCTGTCGAATGTGTGCACCTAAGGGAGCTTCTACGGAGTCACGTGAGGGCCTGAGAGGGGGGTTTGATAGTACTAGCAAAACCCCCCTCTCAGGCCCGTCGAAGGCGACGGAGCCCGAAGGGCTTTCCACTTTGGGAACTGCTGTCAGTCGCGTGCTCGGTGCCGGCAGCATCCGCGCACTGCCTCCCGCCGTTTTTGCGCCGCCGCTTTCCGCTTTCCGCTTTCCGCGCCGCCGTTTGCCTCGCCGCCGCGCGCCACCGACTGCTCCCCCTCACAGTGCACTGCTTCCTGCCTTCCTCCGCTGCCGCTTTCCACTTTCCGCACCACTGGCACCTCGCCTGGGCCGCCACCCTCTTGCCTTTTGTGCAGCATGCGTGGCACTGGGGTCTCCTACAGACCCTGGTGATGCTCGCTCCTCCAGATGTCAGTGCTCTCTGCACGGCGCCTCTATGTGGCCCTCTACTTATGGTTATAGGAATTGTCTCTGTGTGTCCATGCCTTTCGATGCCTTCAACACTGCCTGTACACGACATACCATCTCACCTCCTCCACATGCACTTGTTAACACAGCTCATCTCTAGGTGCAAGCACACCTCTTGTTTCTTTTCTGGCTCAACCTTTCATGCCCCAGCCAGCTCTCATTTTTCTTTTGTATCGTGCACCTTCGACACCGCCTACGCCTCCAACGGCTCTCGCGCCTCCGATGCCTCCGACGCCGTCTGCACCTTCGACGCCTCCGACACCTTCTGCACCTCCGACGCCTCCTGCGCCTCCTGCGCCTCCGACGCCACCTGCGCCTCCGGCACCCTCCCGTGTCTTGGCTTGTTCCCTCTGTGCTTCTATTGTACACTGCACAGTGGTTTGTGTGAGACTTACACTTACTACAGTGGCAGGGTTCTCTAGTATATGGTCTTTGCCATGGGACAGTTCCGGTACTCTTGTGTTGTGTACTTGCTCTATCCTAATCCGATCAATAAATCATTTCCTGCCCCAACCATATCTTGAACTGTTGAACAGACCTGAATATTTGGTCCATCCAAGGAACACTGGAATTGTTGAAGGCCGAAGGTGCGGAAGGTGTGGTTGAAGGCACTGTGTAGACGTGTTGAAGGCCTTCTGCGCCTCCCACAAGATGTGATTAGAATTAAACATGGCTCTCAAACTTGTTATACCAGCTGGGAGGGACCCAAAAGACATGAGAAAGGCTTGCTATCTATCAGGGATGACCCAAGGTAAAGATTGAACGGCGAAAGGGAAGCTCGGGCCGGAGTTTGATCGACCAATCAGGTGCTGAATAACGGTTTGTTGAATTTGGGAAATTTGCTGTATGATCAATCTTTGACAGAACCTGCTAGGAGTATGACCAAAAAAAAGCTGTATGATGCCCGGATCGTAGTTAGGCATTGTATTACACATTTGACGAACCTTTTTCACAGTGCACGGAAAAGCGCTAAAGTCAACCAAGTTCTATAGTTGAATTGTACGGGCACATCAATAAAACTCAATCTTCAAGCCCGACAAACAAGTTTCGAGGGATAAAAATCTTTGTTGAGCTGATAAGAAGCTCATACCATGTTTAAACAGTATGGCAGGTGATTCTTTCAAGCGGTAGGATACAAATTTATACAGGGAAACATAGAAATTTGACATATCGGGGTTGTCCTTGAAAGAGTGTTGGAGTTTTCACTTGTTCTTGTTACTAGCAATGTATGTGAGACCTGTGCTTCGCAATCCGGCCTTGATTAGGCCAACCAAAGACCAGCCATGAACCTATGATATTTTGCGGTAGGCGCAGTAGGCCTCCACCATACCTCTGGCACCTTCAACACATCACTTACAGTCATTTCTTACACTCCTCGACACCGATGTGCCAATATCTTAGGATACCACAGATATTTGGGGGAAGACACATCATTTATTGGGACAAGACAAGTTTGTCTGCATATGGGGAATCAAAGCCTTTGATACCGCAATAGCAATTGAGTCAACTTCTATCTGTGCACATTCAATACATCAGAATGGTAACACATATATCTGGAGTGCTGGAGGCATAGGGGGCACCAAAGTTGTTGGAGGCGTGGGAGGCGCGGGAGACGAAGGAGGCGAGGAGGTGCAGGAACAAAAGATCCTTTTAAGTGCAGCACAATCCTAATATACTGGAGGGAGAGGCAGCGCAATCAACAGAGAAAAGGCTGCTCTATTCATGAAGAAGTCCCAGGCCAAGAGCAGCCTGGTAGCGGACCACTGGCAGCGCACTACACAGGAAGTGGGGTCTGTGACCTGAAGGCAACAAAAGAAGAGGCAGGGGCACGTGGATGGGCGTGATTGTGCAAGAGGTGCTTATTATAAGCCAGCACTTGCGGTCCATTGGTTCAGGAAGACGTGCTGCACAGAGGGTGGAAGGAGGGCCGAGGCAAAGAAGGAGGCACGGCCAGGTCCAGGATGAGCCCCAGTAGAGAGAGATGCATGTATATGGATGGCACCAGATACCAGGAACAGTCCGCCGGCGGCGGGGGCGACGAGGCGCGCCACGCGGGCGCGGCGGGAAGCGGGAAGCGGCGGAGAAGCGGTGGTCGGGATCTGCCGGCGACGAGCACGCGGCTGATGGGACTTCCAAAAGCGGAAAGGCTCTCCTGCTCTCCCGCCTCCGACGGGCCTGAGAGGGGGGTTTTACTAGTACTATCAAACCCCCCTCTCAGGCCCTCACGTGACTCCGTAGAAGCTCCCTTAGGTGAATGTGTCCGCAGCGGTGTGTACATCAAAGTCGTCGGTGTACACCCGGTCGCCGCCAGGGATGTCAAAGGGATACGGACGCACGGAGCTGATGCTGTTCAACTGTTGTATTCCCTTGTATTCCTCGATGAAAGCGCGTGTGTCGCGGACTCGTGGAAGATCGTGTCGTTGCCGGTGGATGCTGTTAGCGTAGTGCCTCAGTTATGGAGCAAGATGTAACTCTATTAATGTAGTAAGTACCTGTTAGCGTAGTCTACAGGATGATCAGTATGAGGAATAAAGTAAGTCAGTATAAAGAACGTACACCTCAGTTACGGAGCAAGATGTAACTGAGGCTGTGCAAGTTTGCGTAAACTGTAAAGGAACGGAATGGGGATGACGGGATGAAAGATTATAGGTAGATTAGATTATACCGCTAACAGATGCGCGCGGCGTTCCTACGAGCGTGGCGGCGTCCTCGTTTTCGAAGGTGTTGTTGTTGTGCCGGGGTGATTCGCGCCACTCTGTTCCTACGAGCGTAGCGGCGCCGACGTCCTCGAACACGGAATGGACGGGTGCATCGGCGTAGTTCAAGTTCAAGTTGGGGTCGGCGTCGAAAAAGTGCTTTGCACATCTTTGGTTCCGTGTTGTATTTATTTGTTCCTGGCAGGTTTCGGGTGACTTTCCTCAAACTGCGTCGCTATAATGTTTGCACATCTTTGGCTTCTTGTTGTACTCATTTGTTCCGGGCAGGTTTTGGGTGAATTTCCTCAAGCTGCGTCGCTGTAATGTTTGCTCATCTTTGGTTACATATTGTATCTATTTGTTCCTGGCAGGTTTCGGGTGCAGAGTTTCAAGGTTGGGAGACCTAGCTAAAGCGAGGTGATTGGTGCGTACCACGAACCACTCTTCTTTCTGATGAGGGAACCGCGGTTTGGGCCTAGTATAATCTCGGACTGGTCGTATGGTCGACTCGGATGCGCTGATGCACTTGCGACTGAAGAGAGAGACGACGGAAGGTACGAGTGGTACACTTTCCGTGAGCCCAGAGGTAGCGGTCGAAAGTAATATAGCAACGGTAACTCGCGGCATCGAGTTGCGCGGCGGGAAAATGGCATTGTGTATGCCTACGGCTCACTCGGGCAAGCTCCACACTGCGTCGGCGTTCAACGCTGGTCCAGTAACACAAAGTGCTGTGCAATCCTCCTGCATCGCCGCAGTCGAGAGGATTCGCCCGAGCCCATCGTGTGCATTGTCATCTCGACTCGGAAAATTGTGGGCTGATCCGAGGCCGGAAACCAGTCTCGTTGCAAAGATTGGCCAAGATTAGTGGACAGATAATTCCTGAGGGATAAGAAGCAAGCACCTGACGGATTGCCGCCCGAAGAATCATCTGCCCCGCGACAAGCGGAGTCGGACGAGCCGGCAAAGAAGGCCGGAAGAGGTGGCCAGCATGGCGGTTCACGTCCCGAGTGCTCAAGCGCTCATGCGTTGGAGAAAACACTTGGGTATCGTGCCTGATTAAAGAAGCTGCTCGTTTTCCGAGGCAAGGAACTAAAATGTCTTATCTACAGACTGGATCTGACTTGATTCGGTCCGAGGAGAGTATCGACCAAGAGGTCCACTTGTTTGATATTTCTGCATAGAACGGCTCGGAATGGGCCCGGAAGCCTGAGAGTGGAATAAAAACTCAGAGCGAACTCCGAAAATCTCGATGCTTAATTCTATCCGGCGTCGGGGGAGCAGGTCCGATGCATTGAGTTGAAGATTTCGGCAAAGCTCATCATCTTGCGCCCTGAATATGTCAGCAGTAGAAAAGGGAATGGTGGTTTCGACGAAAAAATGGGATGGTTCGAACATGCGATCACGTGACATATTGTCAAAGTACTATCTAGATATCTATCTTTTGTCCACACGGCTGATTCAACAGTTGCCGGTGCCCACTTAGTGTTAGTAGTGAAGGGATTTCTCGGACCTGAGGTGACTCCTTGGAAATAAAGTCTAAAAGTCGTAAAAAGGCTTTGAAGATTCCCCCCGATTTTTTCAACAAATCTGAACATGGTTGAAATACTCAGGACATTTGTTCGAAGCCCGTTTCAACAGTGTCCATGACTCAGACATAGCCACCATAATATCGCATCGAGCATCGAGCATACAGTTACTGATATCACAAAGTTTAATCTGGTCCACGTTTTCCAAGCTCAACCTTAGTTCAACCTGTCGTAAGCGGGTACAAGACGGATCACGACTCGGCTTCTTATCTTGTCATCTGCGTCCATGTACTCTCCAACTGGTCGTCGTTCGTCGGGGAGAATCCCTACAGGGTACGTCCAACGAGACATCGATTTCCAGAATAACAGATGGTCACTGCCAAGTACTAGAGCCCCGCCTTCATACACTGTTCTCCCAGGAGGTTACGGCGTGGGCGCTAATTATCTCCAGCCGGGCGCTAATACGCGCATTGAGTGGGCCACTCTCCAGCTCAGGAGTCTGGAGCTGACCTTGAACTCTGTAGTGCTCTTCCGAGTGACAGCACACCGCTCCTGGCGCCGGCCACGAGCCCCAGCCCCTCCAAGCGCTCATTATCCAACATCTTCGTGATTTGCCTTCAAGTCGCAGTGGTTATGTACCTCATTCTGGGGGCGTGGAGCTCACCCGACGAGACCGCTCAGCGCGAGCGCGCCCGCCGCGAGTGGGATCGCGAGATTCGGGGGCACGAGCAGCTCCGGAAAGCGTGGAGCCGGGAGGTCGCGGCACACGAGGCTATCAGCGCTGGATGGGCGCGCGAGCGACGCGAGCTGGACGCCACCAGGGAGCAGCTGGAACGCGATCGGGAGACGTGGGCCCGCGAGTGCGAGGCGGGGAGGCGTGCGGAGGAGCGGGAGCGGGAGGAGGCCGCGGAGCGCGTGCGCGCGGGCTTCGCATGGGACGGCGTCCAGGCGGAGCAGCATTGTGCGCGGTACAGCACGCGGCGGTACAGCGCGCGTCTCGCGAACGTCCCGCGGGAGTACGACCCGGTGAAGGCGTGCAGGGAGACCGCATTCGAGATTCACGGCCGCAGGATAGCCAGCCCTGCGCGATGCGAGGATCGGGTACGTTATCGTTGTCTTCTGCGCAGAGCATTCAAGGTTCCAGCGCTGATATCTTGTTGCAGGGGTGCCAGGGCGTGTTCGGGCACTGGGACGTCGATTATTCCGAGCCAGCATGCATCCCGCATTTCGATGGCTTCAGAGACAAGGTACTTCTCCTCATTTAATTGATTCGAACCGGATACTTGACGCGTGTTCCAGGGCTGCACTGCTGCCGGATCCGGCCGACGCGTACGTCCCGCGTTCGCCCACGGCCCAATCTGACAACGGTTACAGCGCATCGAGTCCCGTCTGTGGAACCTGCAGTCCGGCGACGACTGGCAGGACATGTGCTCCTCGACCCCGGCGGATTTCGACCACATGCACTTTGACGGTCCCAGCATGTGCGAGAACTGGGTGCGCTGGATTCCTCTCTCTAGGCTGGAATTGAAGCTCACTGGCATCTCCTCGTAAAGGGCATCTCGGGCGTATGGGGCTACTGGGATATCGAAGACAAGACGTGTTGAAAAGGATCAGTGCTCCCCTTGGTGTAAGAATAAATTGTGACCATGTCTCTTTTTTTGTATGTCTCTTGTTCCTTGTTTTGATTTGAAGTGAGAGTGTGTTTTAATCACCATGTTTGTCTTCGAATAAATTTGAAAGGGGCATCTGCGACGCAACACCAGACAGAGCTCAAGTATCTTATACCGGAATAATCTCAACATAACATATAGTTTCCAGGCACCTGTTCCATGTGTGTGTCTCGCTTGACCCTTCCTAAAACATTGGCAGCTTTGTAGCTATTCTCCCCTGGCTCTCCACCGCCGTGTGATCTTCCAGATGCAAGTGACAGCGACCAAAACTATCCCGATCCCCACCGCGGCCCCCACAACAATGGCAATTTGGATCCCGACACGGCACTCCCGCGATGGGCCACACACTCCAAAGTAGTTGGGTAAGTCGTAGTTGTATATTACCCTGAGGCTCTGAGGCACGTTGTTGAGGAGGGAGAGCGTGTGGTTGAGGCAGATCGCCTCCATTCCGGGGCCGCCGCATTGAGTTGAACTGTGAAGATATCAACAGTTTACTATCCGTGTACAAAGGCTGAGCGCTGGAAAGTGCTCACGAACGGAGTGCCTCGCCGGAGAATTGGCTCCCTATGCTAGTGGCGTTGTAGCTGAGCGTAGAAGTGGGGTTGAGAGTTGGGACTGCGACCATGATAGTTGAGGAAAGAGGGCGGTGGATGCGCCACGGCGCCACAGCGTTTATTTATGTGGGCGCGGCGTGTTCTGATCATTGCAGTTGTTTCGTGCTCTGTCCAAGCTTAAGCTCCGTCTCGACGTCCGGGGATCTGAGAAGGGTGTGGACTCGGAACGCTTCGACGAGAAACCAGGCCGGACAGAAACGAGGGGGATGCTTTCTTTTTTTTGAGTGGACGTCGAAAAGACTTCGCGATCCGAAGGCACCATCCGGAGTTTCCGCTCGCCGCCGTCCGAATTCTGATCTGGCTGGCTCCTGTGAGTGTTGCGTCGACGGCAGGTTTCGGGTACATGATTCTCAGTCTGGATGGCCTTGGTCTGCAAGTGTGGTGTCGCAACACCTGAAAATAGAGCAAAGACGAACAACACCCGGAGTGGCTTGGCTTTTGCTCCTTGTCCCAGTCAACTCAGACTGTCCAATGGCCGCAATTGATGGGTTATTTGCAGGCAGCTCGGAGCGCTGGATGAGCGGTCGCGACAACGTGAAGGCTGGTGCGGGAGACTAGGTCCTCTGCATCGAAGCGACCAGTGTTTTGTGGTTCATCAGTAGGTGCCTGTGGGTCCGAATCGGCGCTAAGGGATCAATTTCGAGGGGTGTAGAGATTGCACTCCGCAGTTGCGCCCTTGTAACGCTCTTGCTCTTGGCTATCCATCAGATTCAGGGGCTTCCAAAAGCTTCCGACCAAGAGTTCAACGTTCATCGTGCAGACGCTGCGAAAGTGCCACTGGCAACCAGCCGGGAGGGATTTTCTTTCGATTTGTCGGATTAAATTCGAATTTCGAGTGACAGACTTGGTGATGTACAGAACGCAAGAATTGAACTAGTCGGGGAAAGAACAGGATAATCGTCCCTCCGGATTGACGTGCTTGATGATGAAAAATTGTTCTGGAAACCCAGGTGCCAGGATGATAGAGAGTTAGAGTCTTGGAGAGACTCGATGGAGGGGGGCTGAGGCCGCTGAACAACAGTGCCAAACAGCGACCCACTCTGCCCGGCCCTGCCATGGGAGCCTGCTGCAGCTCGCAGCCCGACCGCGCGTCCAAGGCGCGCAGCGACGACATCGACCGCCAGCTCGAGGAGGACTCGAAGCGCTACAAGAAGGAGTGCAAGATCCTGCTCCTCGGCTCGGGCGAGTCCGGCAAGTCCACCATCGTCAAGCAGATGAAGATCATCCACCAGGCGGGCTTCACCACCGACGAGCTCCTCGCCTTCCGCCCCACCATCCACAAGAACGCCGTCGACTCCGCCCACGCCGTCGTCACCGCCCTGCGCGCGTGCGCGCTCGACGAGCTGCTCGCCGACTCCCACCGCCACCTCCCCGCGGCGATCCTCGCTGCGCAGCCGGAGGACCCGCTCAGTGCCGAGACCGCCGACGCGATCGAGGTGCTCTGGCGCGACCCGGTCATCGCGCGCGTCCTCGACGAGCACATGAGCGAGTTCTACCTCATGGACAGCGCGGCGTAGTGAGTCTTGCGTCTCGGTGTTTGCGCGGGGACTCAATGCGCTGCAGCTTCATTGGGGCGATCCAGCGCCTCGCAGCGCCGGGGTACACGCCGACGGAGGAGGACGTCCTGCGCGCGCGCGCGCGCAGCACAAGCATCACGGAGACGCGATTCAACATGGGCGGGCTCTCGATCCACATGTTCGACGTCGGCGGCCAGCGCTCGGAGCGGAAGAAATGGATCCATTGCTTCGAGAGGTCCGTCTTTGCCTTTGCCTTCTTTGTTTCATTAGATGACCGCGCCCCAGTGTAACAAGCATCATATTCTGCACGGCGCTGAGCGAGTATGACCAGACGCTGGAGGAGGAGAAGGGCCAGGTAAGTCTACTTTGTCTTTCCATGACCCCAATGATCTGACCCTTTCGCCCAGAACCGCATGCGCGAGTCCCTCGTGCTCTTCGAGAGCGTGATCAACTCGCGCTGGTTCCTCCGCACAAGCATCATCCTCTTCCTCAACAAGATCGACGTGTTCCGCGGGAAGCTTGGCCGGGTGCGTGCCTTTCTTTTTGCCTTGCCCTATCCCTCTCGCTCTTCCTTTTTTGTCATTTTTTTTCTTCTTTTTATCGAGTTTTTCCGCGGTGGGCGTACCTTCGGGGCTGCGTTCCGTTCTTCGTGGCTGCGTGTTCTCCGCCACGGCTGGACTCGCTGGACTTGCCTCTTCCTTGTCCTGATGCCATGCGCTTGCCCCCCCCCCCCCCCCCTTTTTCCCCCGCCGCTGGTCTCTTGGTTTGTCGACGTCTGGGGAGGGAGGGCCGTGCATGCGGGCGCGGTCGGTCGCTGGCCGCTCTTGTCGCTGGTGAAGGTCTGCACGGGACCATAGTGCATGGACTTTCTTTTTGGCACCGGGGTCTGTGATGTGTCGGTGTGGTGGTTCTGTGGTGTAGGCGCGGGCTGTTAGGGGCGTCCATGCTTAACAGCAAGTCGACCAAGGGGCTTCGTGGCTGCGACCCTGCCGTTGTCGGCGGGAGCGGGGCTCGGAGCTGTGGGTGTCGGTGTCGGTGTCGGTGTGCTGGGGGTCGGAGAAATCGAGTGGATGCTTTGTGTCGAATGGAGAGGGACGCAGCGGGCAGGTCATACGCACGACGAGTGATGAGTCGGGCAGGGGGACCGGGAGGAGGGGTCCGTGCGGATTTGCCGCGGGCTTGATCGCGTCGGGTTCGTCGACCTTGACGTCGGTGTCGGTGTCCAGTGCAGGGTCAAGTCGATTTGGGGCGAGGGTGGCTCGGGGACAGCTGTTCTGCAGTCGGCCGTGCGCGAGGGGTCGCGGGAAGGACGCTAGGCGAATAAATGGACAACGACAGCGTGGCCCGCGCGTTCTGTTCGGCCTTTGCTGGTCCCCGATGCCCATCCTTTCGCACGCGTCGTCTCGCTCTTCTCCTGTTCTGCTGTTCTGCTGTTCTCCGCCTCCGCCCCTCTTCCTTCCATTCCCGTTTCTATCGGCTCCCCGTTCTCTCCTTTCGCTTTCTCTTCCCATCTCTCCTTTCGCCTTCGCTTCCCCTCGATGCTCGCTTGTCTCCCCCACCGACCGCTGCTGACCCCCTCCCTCCCTCTAGGTCCCCCTCGAGCGCTACTTCCCCGAGTACACGGGCGGCCCGGACATCAACAAGGCGGCGAAGTACGTGCTGTGGCGGTTCATGCAGGAGAACCGCGCGCGACTCAGTGTGTACCCGCAGTGAGTGCTGCTTTCCTTGCGTGCGGTGTGGTCGCTTTCGTTTGTGGGCTGCCCCTACCGCTCTTCGAGCGGCCCATCGTGTCTCCCACTTGTATACTTCTATTCATCCCTCCCGACCCCGCGATTTCCTGTCCCTCCTTTACCCTACCTGACGTGCCATCCTTGCTTCTGCCCTACACATCGCTCCTCAAGCCGCTCCCCTTGTGCTTCCTCCTCCTCCATCCCACTCCTTTTGGCTTTCCTCCACCTCCTGTCCGTTTCGGCCATTCTCTCTGGGCTCCTTTGCTCCCTATCCTGTATCTCCCCTTCTCGTAACCCTCCTGCTCCACCAGCAACGCTAACGGCGTCTTACAGCCTCACCCAAGCGACAGACACGAAGAACATCCGCCTCGTCTTCGCCGCCGTCAAGGAGACGATCCTCCAGAACGCGCTCAAGGACTCGGGCATCCTATAGCCTCGCGCCTTCGTCAGTCGCGGACGCCCCAGCCGACTCAGCCCACCCCCTCATCCGTCATCCCCAACAAAAGTGTCGACCACGACTGACCTCTCGCTCATGTATCTATCACTGTCGATCGCCGACGCCACCACCACCAGCATAGAGCATGAGGTGTAGAGTGTATCGCGCATCGTGTACCGTATGTCTCCGGCCCTATCTGTCCTCTGACGCCGCGAGCCGCGCCGCGGAGAGGGGGCGGGGGCGGGGGCGGGGGCGGAGGATCCGGGGGAACGGAAAGATGGAGAAGCGTGCTTGTTGTACAGACGTGTGTTATTGGGCGTGTGCTTGCTTGCTTGCCGCGGGGCGGTAGGGTGGATTGATAGATGCGCTTGGATTATACTTATACTTGTACTTGTGGGGAGCGCTGGCGGCTACCCATGCGCTGGACTGGTAGAGAATACATAAAGTATTTGGGGTTCCTCTGGGGCTGGGCGGACAGGCGACAGACATGATGTATATCGTACACTCGAATTATGTTAGCTAGCTAGAAAATGAATCTACTGGAGTATGCAGGCGGCAGGTGAATGTACGTCCTGATCGCGAGCTCGAGTATGTATGGCAGAGGATGAGTACGAGTGTCGGGATCAGTAAGATGACGGGTGTTTGAGGAGAGTCTGGGCATGGAGTTAGCGAACATCCTTGAGCGGAGCGAAAGGGAGGGAATGAGAGGAACGGGTGGGAGGACGGGTGGGAGGATGTTTGTTTGAAGAACACAGCAGAAGGAGGCGCAAGGCGACACAAAAGGAATACGGGAGCAGAACGAAAGGGAAGACTCACCCCTCCGTCAATGAGCACCGTCTCCCCGTTGACGTACCAGTTGGCGACGAGGAAAAGGGCGAGAGTACCCATGTCACGCGGGGTGCCGACGCCTGTGGGGACTTCGAAGCCCGGGGTGTAGTCCGGGGGGAGCGTCGAGCGGCCGAGGGAGTCGGATGAATGAGTTGTCATCTGAGGCACGTGTCAGCGCGCAACGAGGAGCACGGACGTGCCAGCGGTGGGGAGGGGGGAGGGGGGACTACGCTACAGACCTGTGTCGGGAAGAGGCCGGGGGCAATGCCGTTCACGCGGACGCCGAGCGGCAAGAGCTCGTGCGCGAGCGCGGCCGTCGCGTGCCCCAACGCGCTCTTCGAGAAGAGGTACGGGAAGCTGAAGCCGCATGTCGCCGGGTCCTGCGTAGACTTGCACCATGAGTCACTAGTCAAGCCCGGCGGAAACGCAACACCGCGCGCACCTTCGTCCACCCGTTCATCGAGGACGTCATGATGACCTGCGGCGCAAACTTTGTGCCGTGCGCCTTCCAGCGCTCGAGCAGCGGGAGGAACGCGAAGGTGAGCCAGTACGGGCCGACCGCGTTCGTGGTGATCGTGTCGGTGAAGTCGCCCTCCGAGACGCCGTCGAAGCACGCGGCGACGTAGTCTGCGGCGGTGGCGGTGGCCGGCGGGCGCTCGTAGTGGCTGTGGTTGATCCCCGCGTTGTTGAAGAGAACGGTGATGGACTTTTCGCGCTTGCCTACCTCGGCTGCGAGGCGCATTGCTTCGCTCTGCACGCAAGAAAACACTTAGATGAGGGTCCGCTGCCATGGAGGGGAAAGCATACCTTGAGCCTTATGTCGCCTTGCAAGCCGTACATCCGCCCCCAGGTAGAAACGTTGTGCAATTGGGCGTTATGCTGCGATGCCGCGGCGTTGTACGGCGCACACACTCTAACAGCCGCTCAGTATTCGAAAGCACGAAAAGTGAAGCAGCGAGCTTGTCGAGATCGCCCTGGGCGGGGCCGATAATGTACACGGTTGCGCCGTTGGCGACCAGTGTGGAAGATATCATCATGCCGATTCCCTTTGCATAACGTTTGGATATGTCCGACTCCCCAAGCTCGAACACTGGACAAGGGACATACCGTTCCACCGCCAGTAACGACTGCGACGACACCGCGCAGATCAAAGAGGGTTTTAGCAGTCAAGGATTCGAGGATTTTGTCGGCCATTGGGGTTCAGGAGACAATGAGGCTGGGGTCGAGCGCCTCATTTGAAGCGCCTTCTTTTGGGTCACATGTGGCGTGCACGGATCCGCCGGGAGTTCTCGTGCCCTCTCGGAATCGCGGTTGGTGCCCCAGAAGGTTCCCGAAACAGGAATAGAATATTCGAATTTGAACGGTTTGGATGGCGCAGCCAGAGAGTAACACAGAAAGGTGAACTGGTTTTCGGGCTCAGAGTCGACTTGAGCGTTCTGACATGTCCATAGTGCGCAGCAGTGCATGGTAATGCACTTTCGCCCAATTTTCCATATCATGGATTGATGATTGGATGGACACGCTTCAGCGATTCAGTCAGTAGAATTCTGTAGGATCATACCCAAGTCAGGCGAAGGTTCGCCCATGTTCGCCCGAGCGTTGGTCGATAATATTCAATGGAAGGTGGTGGTGGGAGAAGGCAGGAGAAAGGAGAAGGGACTCAAGGACGACTAAGGTTAGGGTTAGGGTCGGTTCGCGTTTACTGGGTACGAGCGAGGGGGTTTGTCAAGAGAGACTACATCCGGGCCACAGTCCACCTTCGTTCCTGCTTTGCGGCCAAGGCACAGTACAGCGCTCCGATCAAATCCTCCCCGCTCCTCTGGACCGTGCCACAGTGAAGCTAGAAAGTGCAGGAAGGCCAGGGTGGCCACCAGTGAGTGTACAAGGCTTCTTCCCGCTGTCGCTCGGGCTCCACGTGCAGGACAGTCCTCTGGGGTAGTATGGGGCCACATTGTTCAAGTCGCTCTATGTTGCTCTTGACTCAAATGTGGCCGAATGTCTGGACTCGAATCTTTGTGGTGGACCGTGGACAAATTGAGAACTCTTCAAAGCTGCAAAAGCTTCAACCGTGCCAATCATGGATGGATGATGATATTCTTACTCAAAGGCTGCACTTAACGCGATGGGACGGGCTCATCCCATTCAAATCTGGCCCATGTATAATCCCGGGCTGCCCTGTTCACTCTTTTTTTACCTTCTTCTTTCACCCATTGTGTTTCATCCGAATCGCAATGTACAACCTGAAATCTGCTCTTTCTACGTTCGCATTGCGTGGCCTCGACGCGTGCAAGGCTCATGGCCCGTCGCGGCGGGATGATGTCGTCCGTGGTGGCGGACACCCAGTACTACGCAATTTCTATTTAGCACCTGTGGTCGCTGAAGTGTCCTCCGTCCAGTTCCCGTTGGTTAACAAGTGCAGTACCCCGGTTACGCCTGTCATTACCGATACCCGCTGTGGCTACAGCCCTCGTGCGTGCCCTCTTCGATTCTACGAAACCAGGTGCTGATACCACTTGTGCGGCAGGCTGCGCCGACTCCGCCAACAAGTTGAACTCAACAACGCCGCCATCGGGCGCGAGGGTGGCATTCATGCCTCCTCAAAATCAAAGTGGACGCGCTGCATGCGGGAAACAATCAGACGAAATATCGTGCTGCCGCGAGGCCATGATCTCTGGGATGGACGCGGCTCCATATCGAGCGGAAGTGGAGATACCATCCGACTTTTTTTTTACACGTTTCATATGGGATCTGCGAGATCTAATCAAACCCCCAGGAAAAAATCAACGAGCTGCAGTCGACGTCTTTGTCCCGAATGCTCCAGCAAGCTTCTGAGCCCCCTGATAGGCTCGGTATTGCCCTGGGCAGAATGGATGAGAATAAGGGTCTGAATGGTGGACATTGAAGTGGTCGTATCAACTTGTCTCCCTGCTCCTTCCATAAGCTTTGAATCTGCCGCCCGCCTCCCCGAGAGCGACTGGAACCGCTGCTGGTTCCTTTCGTACGAGCAAACTCCGGGTCTGGCTCTTCTCTCTTCCCCCCTCCGGATCTGATTTTAGCGTAGTTGGATTGGTGACGCTGTCTATCGGTGAGTGCATCTATTCGACTCGGAACTGGCTTGCTGAAGATGTTATTCAAGTGCTCGAAAGCTTCCGAACGGAAACACCTCCAATCAAAACCAGGCTTTATATACTCACTCATCCTTCACCACCAACTGAAGCGAACGACACAGGGCACAGATGTCGGATCTTGATATTATCATTACCAGCACCGACCTTGCACTGACAATTTTGTTCCGATCTGCGGAGAAACCGTTGATGGGCGAAACTAAAGCGGAGTTATTGAGTCGACGACTGTCGACGACTCCGCCCTGAGATTGGTCCGTCGGTGGCTGTAAACCTTGATCATCGGATGAACTGGAAAGTTAATTTCTTATCAGATTGTCACTACACGATCAAGCCGGAAGAAGGATCGATAAACCCCGAAATTCCTTGTCTGATTCCCGGCTCGAGGCGATTTTTACAGACGGTTCAGCTTCATTCGCTCCCGTAAGACCGTGGAAAAGGGGGGGATGTATGCGGCGACTACCCTTGATGATTTTTGTCCTGAACCCTGTGAATATCTTGGAAGCCACGGCGACTTGCGAAAACGAACCGAGCCAGTTTGCTTTTGGCCCTCGCGCGGAGTCCGGAATTCTCAGCTTCAGATAGCACAAGCCTGTAACCTCGACCACACCGGCGTTGAACCCACGCGGACTTTACCGCGCACTCTTGACAGTGATTACCCCAGTGCATTCTCGTTGGGTCCTCGTGCCGGTTTCCCTGGAAGGCAATACCCATGCCGATATCCTCATCGGGGCAACGAGCCTCACTTGTCCAAGCCTGCCCTGTGCTCTGACTGTCAGATGAACCCTTATGAACGAAGGCGCTCGCGGTCGGGTAGTAGGTACACGCCCGGGCCAGTTCATTAACACAGATATCCTTAGCTATTAGACCACTCTCCGTGATAACGCCGATATCGCTCACCGTGTTACCATTATGAGCTTGCATTTCTCTTCCAGCCAATTCACCGAGGTACTAGCGACGCGTGCAGTCTTCGTGTATAATTCGTGTATGACGCTCCTACCATTATATTTTACGGGAACACTTACACTGCGCCGTTTGTCCAGGTGATCTACGCTGGCGGACCGTGTGATCTTATTTGGTAGGCTTTCTCCCGCCCTTTGAAGTACCCTTTGACTCCGGTGCAGCGATAGCATTCTAGGGCGTCCAGCGTGGGACTACCTGCAGGCTTTGGGGTAAGTGAGCCGAGGTACTAGGCGGTTTGTCGGACGCATGCCAACGCGAAGCATGCTATATTCCTAATTTGTCACAGAGAAATCTCCGAGTGCAAATTTCATGCAAGCAAGCGGATAATGCGGTATCGCAAGTACTTCCATAAGATACACCTAGACCGTAGCTCAATACATTAGTATTTCCAGCCCGAACCGATCCAGGTGTCTCTCCCACTAAGATACTTAAATCAGTGCCAGCAGCTGTGCAGCACATCGCGCCGCTCTCAGCAACTACTTGTCCGATCTAACCTCGGTATGTTACCCCTATCCTCTGATACAATCCATATCTTGGCGTGCTTGCCGCCAGGAACGCGACGCGCCGAGTCAGGTGACCTCCATCTGCCCACAGATTTCGCTTCTCCAGAGTCCAAAGATGATTGCTAGTATCAGATTAGAGCATTACATTAATGCATTATTACGATTCAGCCTTTTCTTCATTTTCCGGGTCCGCTCTACGAAATATTTTTCCCAATCAAATCGACCAAGGTCCGAGGAAATATAGGTTTGCTATGATAGACAAAGTCCAAATTGAGCTTGATCTGTACGCGCGTACAGTCGAACGGCCTGAGCGCGACAGACTCGAGAATTCGTGCACAATGCATAATGTCTGCGGGGCATTAGCGGGGCATCGGAAGACTCGTCCTAAGCATTATGAATATACTATATGAATACATTGAGCATTATATAGATTGAGTTGGGGTGCATTCGATAACAACGAATAGAAAACATGAGTGGCTAGCGATAAGTATGCGAGTGTCGGTCAATGCGTAGTGTGAGTGGACTATACTTTTGTGATCTTCGTGCGCCCCGTCACGGTCGTTATGTCACGTGGCGCGCGTCGCGTTCTCCTTGGCAAGAAATCGCGTCTTCAGAACCCGCCCATGCCCCCCATGCCCCCCATCCCGCCGCCCATGCCACCGCCCATGCCACCACCCGCCTTCTCCTCCTCCGGTGCCTCGACAATACAGCACTCGCTCGTCGTGAGCAGGCTCGCGACGCCCGCGGCGTCTACAAGGGCGGTCCGCACGACCTTGAGCGGGTCGACGATCCCTGCCTTGATCATGTCGACGTACTCGCCCTTGCTCGCGTCGTACCCGAATGCGAACTTGTCCACGGCGCCGTACTGCCCGAGCAGTGTCCCGACGATCACGCTCGCCTCCTCGCCGGCGTTCGACAGAATCGCGCGGGCAGGCGCAGTAAGCGCGCGCCGCACTATTGCGACGCCGAGCTCCTGGTCGAAGTTCGCAGTAGGGATGGGTACGGCGTCCGCCGCGGTGGGGGAGGACGCGGACGACGCAGCGCCGGGGGACGCGGTCGCAAGGAGCAGGCTCGCCTTGAGCAGCGCTACACCGCCACCAGGGAGGATCCCCTCTGCGACCGCCGCGCGCGTGGCGTTGAGCGCGTCGTCATAGCGGTCCTTCTTCTCGCCCACCTCGACCTCGCTGGCGCCGCCAACCTTGATCACCGCGACACCGCCCGAGAGCTTCGCAAGGCGCTCCTGCAGCTTGCTCTTGTCGAACTCGCTCGTCGTGGGGTCCGCGATGAGCGCGCGCAGCTGCTCGCAGCGCGCGAAGACCGCGTCCTTGCCGCCGCCGCCGTTGAGGATGATCGTGTCTTCCTTCGTGATGGTGATGCTTCCCGTCGAGCCGAGCATGTCGGCCGTCGCGCGCTCAAGCTTGATGTCGAGCTCGTCGGTGAAGACGGTGCCGCCCGTGAGGATAGCGAGGTCGCCGAGGATGCTCTTGCGGTTGTCGCCGAAGCCCGGCGCCTTGATGGCAACGACCTGGAGCTGGCCGCGCAATTTGTTGAGGATGCACGCGGCGAGCGCCTCGCCGTCAACATCCTCGGCGATGATGACGAGTGGGCGGCGCGCCTGGGCCGCGGCCTCGAGCGAGGGGAGGATGTCCTGCAGCAGCGAGATCTTCTTCTCGCTGAGGAGAATGTACGGCTTCTCAAAGTCGACCTTCTGGGACTTGACGTCGGTGACGAAGTAGGGGGAGATGAAGCCGCGGTCGAAGCGCATGCCCTCCGTGATCTCGATCTCGTCCTCGATGGTGCGACCCTCCTTGACAGTGATGACGCCCTCCTTGCCGACCTTCTCCATGGCCTGGGCGATGAGGTTCCCGACGTGGGTGTCACCGTTCGCGGAGATAGTCGCGACCTGGGCGATCTCGGCGGTAGTGGTAATCGTCTTGGTGTTCTCGGAGAGGTACTGCACGACGCGGTCGACGGCCGCCTGCGATCCTCGGCGCAGGTCCATGGGATTGCAGCCCGCAGCAACGTTCTTAACACCCTCGGAGTAGATGGCGCGCGCGAGGACCGTCGCGGTGGTGGTCCCATCTCCGGCAATCTCGTTCGTCTTTTGCGCGACGTCCTGGATGAGCCTGTAGAAAAAAATGAGCCTTTGACGGGTCAAGGTGGCTGGCGACATACCGAGCACCGAGGTTCTCGAACTTGTCTTTTAGCGAAACGGCCTTCGCGACAGTAACACCGTCTACAACGAGCATGAGCTGAGCACCGCTTGCGCGTGTCTTTACCCACCTTTTGTGATCTTTGGTCCCCCAAAGGACTGCTCAATAATGACATTGCGCCCTGCACAACGTCGTCAGCAAATGAAGAGGAGGACAATGAGGACATACCCTTGGGACCCAGGGTGACGCTGACAGCGTTGGCCAGGATGTCAACGCCCTTGAGGATGCTCGCCCGTCCCTCATTGGAGAACTTAATCTCCTTGTGGGCGCCTCGAGTCAAGGCGGGCTGAGCCTTTGCAGCTGCACGGCGCACAGACCGGGAAGAGGTCGTAGACAGACGGTGCATTTTGGGGAGGAGGAAGGGAGGAGGAGGAGGAGAAGGAAAGAAATGGGAGAGGTTAAAATTTTCGTCGGCAGAATCCTCTGGAAGCTTACATCAGCCGGCAACTGCCGATCGGGGCTAGGCCACTACGTGGCTTCCTGCCGTAAATTTATGTTGTGCGCGTCGTGCGAACCCCTTAGGCTGGAACTTTGCCTTCGGATGCCCTCCCTACTCCAGTCTAGGCAAAGAATCTCCAAATCATGCCTAATCCGTCGCACTTGCCACCTTGAAAGTTGGATATTGAATATCCACCGATCCATCTGGCTAGCATCTCTTCATCATCCGTTGCGGTTTTTACGCGGTACGACATCGAGATACAGGTTACATACTACAGCAGACTCTTTGCAATACATAAGTACTTGCTAAAGCCGTGTCGGAGTCCTTTTTCGCCGGTTTACCACCGGTGACCAGACCATAGCTGTTGTGCCAGATCTTCGGGGTGATTGCGCCAGAACACTTGGACGCTGACGACTTTGCTGGATGATGGCCCGAAATGGAGAATCCCGTCTACTATGTATATCTCTGGTGTTTGCACGCATTGGAGAATCGTGGTCCTGAGAACACCGAACATTTGGTCCGAGATCCAACCCAACCCTAGTTGCGTCTCCTCCGGATATCTCTCGTGCCTTCCGCGCACAATCCGCCGAAGCTAACCCTTTGAAGCCAAGAGTATGGAAGCGCAGGGTGGGCCTGGCCGGTCTCTCGAATCAAACTGGTAACCGTGCTCGATCTCTCCATTGAGCAACTGCGAACGGTGGAAGTCTGGGTTTCTCGATTCCTGACAGCCTGGCTTGAGAAGAACCAGAGGTCCGTATTTTGTGGGATCATGAGCTTTGGCGTCAATCTCACCATCTTTGAGGCTACTCCAAGATTTCTTCTTCTTCTGAAACCCCCTCTGTGCCTAAGGCATAGAGGTAGCTGGCTGTCTCACTTTCATGCACAAATCCTTCTCCCCCCCGAGGCAGCACTCAAGCTTCGTGACTTGAATCCTAATTGTGTCAATCGTGCCGGTCCAGGCGCCCGCTATCAACCTCAGTCATTTCAGGATACTTACCCTACATCTTCAAAACAATGGGTATCATACTCAGGCTTCCCTCCTTCCTTCTCCCTTAAACCATCGCGCGAGCAAAGCGTGATAACAAAAATTGTACGATGCAATGTCTACCATCATTCACCGTAGTGTTCCAGAGATAATTCAAGTTCGCACTCAATTTGGATATCTTATGCATGAACCCGAAGGAAGTTGGCTGAAGCATTTCTTCCAACCAAAGGTTTATGCTGCATATCATATCTACCCATTCGGTTAGGATGAACGATTCGAGCTACATGCCTACATGAAGGATTCGACGTTGCCAACAAGCGATGTATGACCTTTCTTTTTAATCGGAACGGGAGTCTGGGCGTGATTATAAGGTTTATGCTGCATATCTATCCATTTGGTTAGGATGAACAGAACGAGACGAGCTACTATAACGAGCGAGGCACGAGCTCAAAATGTTGTAGCGTCTGTTTTCAAGAGACTAACGAGCTACATGCCTACATCAAGGATTTGACGTTGTCAACAAGCGATGTACGACCTTTCTTCTCATTGGAACGGGAGTCTAGGCGTGATTATGACTTGAGGATGTTTTATCCCGGCAGAATCTATCAGACCCGAGTGGCTGCAAGTTATATTATATCTTCTTTGCAAGATAGGATTGTTCTCTTTTTTAACTCCCGACCGAGCACCCCACCAAAACTCCAGACGGAGCACCCCCACCAAAAGTCCAAACGGAGCCCGTAATTCAGAGGAATGAAAAGTACCAACCGAGCCCAAGTCCAACTCCAAATTGAGCCCGAGAAAACTGCCGACCGAGCCCCGATTTGGGTTTGCGCACAACTCCAACCCAAACCACGATTTGGGTTGCTTAAACTACAAACGAAGCCACAATTTCGGGGATTGCAAACCACAAACGGAACCATGATTTCAACCTTCTCAACTCCAAACCGAAGTTACCGAACCACTAATTCCGTGTTCACAACTCCAAACCGAGCCGCAATTTACTAGGGCTTCAGAACTCGTTTGTTATCTTAGCTTGGAGGACCGGTTGAAGAAAAAAATAGAATTCAAGGAATCGGAGGAGAACAAGATTGAGGTTGAGTGAGTGACATCAAAATTGTAGCGCTGGGTCGGCTGGGATTCATTGACAGTGGCGTTCAGATCCGACGAGTGCAGGTCAACTCCCAGTCAGAACATCAAGTTGTTCAACAGGTATGACCGTTGCAGGAGACTTGCTGACCTGTTGCACCGTTGCAGTTCTTCCTTGACTCCGTTGAAGGCAATACCACCGATACCTTGTCGGAGTAGGCGCCTAGGAGGAATATAGCATATGGGGTGATGAGATAATAGTCACATTGCGGATTATCATACAAGGTGCAGAAATCTTGTCAAAATCTTGTCTACTGCACTCAGTAGTCAAAACCGTGGCTCGGTTTGGAGTTGCGAACATGGAATTCGTGGTTCGGTTTGGAGTTGGGAAGGTCGAAATCCTGGTTCCGTTTGTGGTTTGCGATCCCCGAGATCGTGGCTTCGTTTGTAGTTTACGCAACCCAAATCATGGTTCGGGTTGGAGTTGCGCGCAAACTCAAATTGGGGCTCGGTCAGCAGTTTTCTCGGGCTCAATTTGGAGTTGGACTCGGGCTCGGTTGATACTTTTCATTCCTCTGAATTACGGGCTCCGTTTGGACTTTTGGCGGGGGTGCTCCGTCTGGAGTTTTGGTGGGGTGCTCGGTCGGGAGTTAAAAAAGGGAACAATCCTATTTTGGATCTTCTTTGCCTTTTTTAGCCAAGCAAGTTGAAGAAACATGACGCGTCCGAGTCACGTTATCGCGTTGTGGAGCAATGTATTGCATTGCTTGGTAAGGCTTTCATGATTGGGCCCAGCACCGCATTCACCATGCTACCATCTCCCTTCATCTCGAAACTCAGGACCAACTAGTGTCCCAGTGATGAGCAAACAACTGAGATAAGGACTTAGTGTGTTTCCCAGATGAAGTCCCTTGATGATCAAATCAGCGATTTGGACAAACGCGGAAGGTGTTTTCAGTTCAGCTGGCATGCGGAATTTCGGGCCTTCTTTAACTCCAGACAGGTTGGGAACGTTGGGGGCTTATGTGGATACCCATAGAGCTCTGATTTCTCAGGCCCGACGGCTTTCACAGGACATAATACGCTATCGAAGAGATCTTCGTCGCCTGCCGAGCCCCGACACACCGTAACTGTGTCATGGGCGCTACGGAAGCCCCAGTCCTCCTACCACCCATATGTAGCGCATGGAGATTGTAGGTCTCGACCTCGAAAAGCCGGCAACGATGGGGGCAACACAGATCAATGGTCAGGATGGACTTGCGGCATTTGCCGCAAAGCGATCATCGGACCTTGTCGGCTCTTGACTTCGACCATTCAAGTGGCACCGCACTGCAAGGCGACTGTACTCAGACTTAAAGCCGTCTTACTGCTAGCTCGCTCTGTGCTGTCGCTTTGTGGAACCGGAGATCCTCTCAGCTCACGGAACAAGGAGATATCAAACCGCAGTGACAAGTCCGAGTCTGGAGCATCAACCCTTGGAAACCGCATTAGGTCTCAGCAGTTCTGGACCGGCCTGGTGAATGTCTAGTCAACCCTCGTCTACTTGAATAGCGTCTCGGTGTGCTGGCATCGATATCGCTTCGCCCCAACCCCAACTCCTTCCTTCCTCCTCTTTTTTTTTGTGACCAGCAGGCCGGCCTGTCAACCTTCCTTCGTCTCGAACTCAACACACACCTCAAACCATGGATAAGAGCGCGGAACCCCCTGTAAAGGGTGCCAGTCACTTGCAGCGCAACAAGACCGAGCGGTGGCGCCTGCAGGGCATGCAGAAGGTGCAGAGCAGCGATGCCCCCGCAAAGGCCAAGAACCTCGGGCAGAAGCTGAGTGTATGGATGATCAACGAGGGCCAGCACCGCGTCTTCTTTGCCGTCTTCATCGTCTTGCATCTCGTCGCATCTGTTCTTGCGTGGCTGCACTACAGCCTCAAGGACAACCTGAACACCGCGCGCGGGACCTTCGGCATAACCTTCGGTCCGTTTTCTGTCCTCGTCATGCTTGTACGTGAACTGACGAGCCCAGTCATTGCCCGCTCGGCGGCCGTGGTGCTGCACATCGACGTCATCTTCATCCTCCTCCCCGTCTGCCGCAACTTCGTCTCGATCATGCGCCGCACGCCCATCGGCACGGTCATCCCCTTCGACGAGAACATCACGCTGCACAAGGCGACGGCGTGGTCGATTGTCATCGGTAGTCTGGTCCACACGCTCGCGCACGTCGTCAACCTGTACCGTCTCACCATGGCGGACAACAGCGCGAACACGACGGGCAAGCGCGTCATTTTCTTCATCACAGCCAATTTTATCATTGGTACATCTCCTTTCTGCTTGGATCTACAGAGATTGACAAGCAATAGGGCCCCTCTGGACCGGGTGGCTCATGTGGATTGCCCTCGGCGTGATGGTGTACTATGCGCTCGAGAAGCGGCGCCGCCAGCCGAACGGCGGGTTCGAGAAGTTCTGGTACACGCACCACCTCTTCATCCCGTTCTTCGTCCTCTGGCAGCTACACGGCATGTTCTGCATGATCAAGCCCGACCGCCCGCCCTACTGCTCCTACCGCACCATCGGCGTCTTCTGGGTGAGCGTCATTCTATGACTACGAACTTGTGCTGAAGCTGAATGCTCGTGCAGCGCTACTGGATCGTCGGCGGCATCGTGTGGATCTACGAGCGCATCCTGCGCGAGGTGCGCTCGCGCCATGTGACGTACATCTCCAAGGTCATTCAGCACCCGTCGAAAGTGCTCGAGCTGCAGATCAAGAAGGAGCGCACCACGACGCGCGCAGGGGAGTATATATTCATCAACTGCCCCGAGGTGTCATACTTCCAGTGGCACCCCTTCACGCTTACCAGGTTCTTTCACTTCGTCCATCTGCCGTCTAGCGTGCTCATCTGTATCTGATCGCTAGCGCGCCGGAGGAGGACTACATCTCCGTACACATCCGTGTCGAGGGCGACTTCACAACGGCGCTGGCCAAGGCGGTGGGCTGCGACTTCGAGGCGGCGTCTAAGAAGGTTGTTGAGGCTGGGAGCGTGGTCGTGAACCCGCCCATCAGCCGGCCGCTCCCGCGCATCATGGTTGACGGGCCGTTCGGGACGTGTTCGGAGGAGTTTTTGAACTTTGAGACAGTGCTCCTGGTCGGCGCCGGCATTGGTGTCACCCCCTTCGCGTCGTACGTTCCTTGCTTTCTTATTCTGTCGGGCACGCTCATTTATGTCGAGCACAGGATTCTAAAATCGATTTGGTATCGCATGAACAACTTTAGCGGCGCGAAGCGTACGCGTCTCTCAAAGGTACGCCTTGGAGCTGTTCACATTTTCTCTCTCAATTAAATTTTGGCTCGCACAGGTCTACTTCACCTGGGTCATTCGCGACTTCGGCACCGCGGAGTGGTTCCACTCGCTGCTGCACGCGATCGAGACGCAGGACACACAGAACCGGATCGAGATCAACATCTACCTCACGGCGCGCATCAAAGAGGACGATATGAACAACATCATCGTGCACGACGTCGGCGCGGAGAAGGACGCGATCACGTCGCTGCGCGCGCCGACGCACTTTGGGCGGCCGAACTGGGGGCGCATCTTCTCAAGCGTGGCGCAGACGCACCCCGAGTCGGACGTGGGCGTTGTACGTCCATTTTTTCTCCTTTTCATTCGCGAGATTGGATGGGCTGACGATGTGGTTGTATCAATAGTTCTTCTGCGGCCCGCCAGCAATCGCTACCGCGCTCCACGAGAACTGCAACAAGTACAGCAGCCCCGACAGCACCCGCTTCTTCTTTGGGAAGGGTGCGTCGGGCCTTTTGGCTCTTTCTCGTTTCTGACGCCTTTCTAGAAAATTTCTGAGCGGATACAAAAGAGCTTGTAATATTTTTTAAGCGGATATCGAGGAGCTTGTAATATATGGGTTTATAGTCACGGTCTTTTTCGCTAGGGCGCCGGGTGCTGCATTTGTTAGTCTATCAAGTAAATTATCAAACCTTGATCAGATTAATGAGCAGCAGATATCTGGCGTACTTGTGGACCGTTCACGCTAGCTATAGAAGTAGAAAGTCAAGTAATATTCAAAATAGAGCCGTGATACTTCTTGTGTGGAGGTGAATATGTGACCGAGTCGTAGTGGACATGCTCTCACTCATTTGGACGTAGTTCGAGGTTTGGTCCCAAAAAGGAATTGGGAGGTTAGGTATTTACCTGTATTTGTTCCTTTCCGGTACCGGTGCAAGCAGGTGTGTCACTCAGGTTTCTCATCTACCACTCGACGTCGAGGCCAACACCGACCATCCAACACCCTTCTACCAAACACATCAATCACACATGTCCGCAGTCGTTGTATCTGCAGTCGCAGCGCGGTCCCAAGCCCCCGCGCGCAGTGGAAAACGAGGAAATCGTGGTCGCGGAGGCTCTCGTGGAGGCCAGCCCCGCACAGCGCGTCCTGCATCCCAGAGCGGGGATAAGACCGATGAAGTCGCCGAATCAGCGCCCGCAACCACGGTGGAGGACGCGGAGCGGGCGGAGGCAGAGGACACTGCGGTCTGCTGGATCTGCGCGGAACACGTCAAATACTACGCTGTTGCCGAGTGCAACCATCGGACATGCCACGTCTGCTCGCTCCGACTGCGCGCGCTGTACAAGAAGACGGACTGCACGTTTTGCAAGGTCAGTTTTGCCCCCGCTATCTGAATGAATAATCAATGTTCTTCTTCCCTCGGGTAGGATCCGCAACCGATCATGGTGTTCACGCCGTCGCCCGAGGCGCTGTTTGCGTCGTTCGAGACGGATAAGATGGTCTTCAAGGATGCGAAATTAGGCATATACTTCGAGACGCAGGAGATGATGGAGGAGACGCTGCTCTTGCTCCGATTTAACTGCCCCGACGCCGAGTGCGACTATATCGGCAACAGCTGGAGTGATTTGAAGCTCCATGTGCGTGCGACACATGGGCGGCTCATGTGGTATGTCTCGATTCATTTTTTTTACCGACCGCCCTTCCTTCCCTCGACTACCCAATCCATCGTTTTTCTGCGAGCTCCGCGCGTTCTTGGTGTCCACCGCGCTTTTATACTCTTATATTCATTCTCCTTCGACCTCCACCTCAATGCACCTTCTCCCTCGTCGTCGCCTTCACCTACATCCACACATCCTCCGCTCCCTTGGCCTCAACTCCCGCCCAGTCTCCTGTCTTATTCTCTCCCATTGGAGTTTCAATATTCGCCTGTGCCGCCACCTCCATCGCCTTTGCTTCTCGATGTCCCCACGTCGCCTCTCGCACCGTGCCTTTCTCTTCATCTTGGCTTCGTCTCATTCCATCCTCCCTATGCCGCTCAAGCATCTCCCCGTCCTTCCTTCCTCAACAATACTCCGTTTACCCTCCCTCCTACTCTCTTCCACTTCCCTTCGTTTTCTTCGACCCTCATCACGCTTGGTCATCCCCCTCCTCCCTCCCCGCCTCGTTGCTTATTCGTCCCCCCTTTGGCCTCTCTGTCGCCTTTTCTTTGCTCCCGCAGTCCTCATCCTTTCCTTCCGGCCGTCGACCCTACCACTTTCCCTGCGCCTTCCTGTTTTTCCTTCCTGTTTTTCCCTATCGTCCCTCCTCCTGTCCCTCTTACCCCCCAATGCTAACATTTACGCTCAGTGACATCTGCATCCGACACAAGAAGGTCTTCGCGCACGAGCACGGCCTCTACCCGCCCAACATCCTCGCGCTGCATCTCCCCTCCATGCTCTCCAATCCGCGATCCAATAAGGCCCCCAAGGGGAAGGACAAACAGGACATCGAAGGTGGAACGCATCCACTGTGCGAGTTCTGCCGCGAGTGCTTCTTCAGCGACGACGAGCTTTTTGCGCATATGCGCGAGGCGCACGAGGAGTGCTTCGTGTGCAAGCGAGACGGCGTGCGCGACCAGTAGTGCGTCCCTCTTTCCCTCCCTCTCCCCCCGCTTCATGCGCATATAGCTTCCTCAACTATCCCGCTCTCGAGGCGCACTTCACGCACGCGCATCACCCGTGCCCCCACGGGCCGTGCCTCGCGCGCAAGTTCGTCGTCTTCGGAAGCGCGCTGGATCTCCAAGCGCATCTCGTCGAGGAGCACGGCGGAGAAATGGGGAAGGGCGGACGGCGCGATGCGCGGCGCGTCGAGGCGGGCTGGGACGAGGTGCGCGCGGGTCCCGGCCCGGGTGGGCGCGGGCGCGGCAGGGAGCGCGAGAGAGATCGCGATCGTGATCGGGGCGGCGGCGGGGGCGGGCAGCGCGAGGCGCCACCACACCAGCAGCGCGAGGCGCCGCCTCACCAACCGCAGCCGGTACCCGCCCAGGTCCCGGCCCAAGCTCAGCGCGCCCCCGGCGGCGGCCGACGACGAGAGGGCTTCGGCGCGGCGTTGACAGTCGAGGGCGAGAGTACGCCCCCTGCGCCAACGCCGACGCCGTCGCCGCCACCACCGCGTGGCGATGTGGATCCCGCGGTTGCTGAGTGCGTCAATTCTTCCTTTCCTGTCCTGTCTCCTTTCCACGGCGCTCTCCATCGTGTCGACTGTTATCATATTCTTGTTCGTTCGTGGTACAGCTCTGTCCCGCGTCCTTCTACCGACCTCTCCGTCCTCCTCGCCATCCTTTCTCGTGTCTCTATGATTCCCTCTTTCCGTTTCTCTTCAGCTTCGTTGTCTGTCTTTCACTCGTTCCCCGAGATTTACGATACCCCATTCCACCCCATATTTGTGCCACCTCTTCTTCCTCCGGCCCACTTACTGCCATCCTCTTTTGTCCCTCTCCACTGGCATCCCCTTGATCACCCTTCGCCTCCTTCACTTCGCGCAAAAGCAGCATCACTGACATACAAACCACAGACGCCATTCAGCATTCCTCGCGCGTCTCGCATCACTTGCGCCAAACCCCACGACCGCGCTCCCCGCAGCGCGCGCCGCTATTCGGTCTTTCCGTGCCGGCGAAGCGCCCGCGCGCGATCTCGTCTCTACCGTCTTCAGCATACTAGACAGGCGCATGGAGGCCGCGGCCAGCATCGTCAACGCACTCGTCGACCTGCTCGAAGAGGGGGAGCAGCGCACGGAGCTGCTCGGCGCGTGGCGCGGGTTTGAGGTCGAGCAGCGCCGGCAGTTCCCCGACCTCGTGCCCGGTGGTGCGGGGTCGGGCTACGCAGGTATCGCAAGCGGGCGCGTGCTGAGCGCCAAGCATGCGACGGCTGCTCGCGGGGGGCGCCAGGTGTGGGACCGTGTCGCGCAGGCGGCGTCGTCATCGCAGCGCTTCCCTGCGCTTGCGTCAGGCGCTGCAGGCTCTTCTGCTCCGCGTCCGGGGCAGCGAAACACGCCGTGGTCCGCCAGCGCGGCAGGCGTGGGCTTCGCGCCGTCGGCGTCCTTCGTCCCGCCCCAGAATGGTGCGCGCGCGCCCGCGCCCGTCGTGCCGCACTCGACACACATGCCCGCTGCACCTGCGTCAGGGAAGGCGCCGCCGAAGCTGTCGAACTCGCTCTTCCCTGAACTGGCTCCGTCCGCGGCTGCGAGGCCAAAAGCGCAAGTTAGGGGAAACGTGTCGCTACGCAATATTCTGGGCTCGTCAGCCTCCCCGGGGCCGGGGGCCTGGGGACCAAGCGCCGCGGGTCCTGGTCCCGCTGACACCACGAACTCAACTAGCGAAGCTAGGGAAGAGGGCGCAGGGGATCCACCGCCCGGCGGCGGAGGCAGCGGGAAGAAGAAAGGCAAGGGGAAGGGGAAGCAGACGCTTTTCACGCTTGGGACTTTCCCTTCGTGAAGATCAGGCCCGCCAGAGATGAAGGACAGGACCAGGACCGCTCATTGTCCGCAAATTAGACAGAGATTAGATCGCTTGCCAGCATGTACATAACTCCGTTGGATGGGTAATGTAGCCTCTGTTTCGCGTTACAGTTCGTGTTTGTGTCGTAGAATACGTGAGCTCATGTACAAGTCGTTATATATGTCATAGCTGGTTTGCCACGCTGCTATCCACTTCCTCGACCATCCGATTGTTGACGACCGCACGCTCCTCGTCCTTGGGATGCGTGGGACTGTCTGTCGAGCTCTCGGTCGCGGTGCTTGGGCGGCCAGTTTTTGCACTACCGCGACCAAGTGCGACGAAGATGAGGGCACGATTCGCCTCTGAAAAGCGCCTCGGGTGCGTGCGGGCTTGTATCGGTGCGGAACTGTCCTGCGAGGTGGGTGCTGCCGATAACGCGCGCTGATGTGCACAGAGAGCTTGGAAGGCGCGCAGGTATCCCTGCGTTCGACATTGGTAAATGCTTGGGGTCTGCTTGTCACTAGAACGCACCGGATCCGTCGCCGCGAGGAGGACGTACAGCAGCGGGCGAAGGAGGAACATCACCACTCCTAGGAATGTACATATGAGTAATTGCCCACTGCTACTGAAAAGCTGCACACCTAGGCTTAAAATCTAGCGGGGTATATGTAGGTGAGTTGCTAGACAGATGGTGGCGGAAAAGACAACTGACTTGGGGGCTGGGATGGAAGCCGGACCTGGTATATATGGCGAAAACATTCACCAGAGTCGACATCGCGCTGCAGATACAGGAGAAGAGGGGATATAATCCTGGCACCGAATTGTCAATATCCAGAAAATGGGCACATCGTGGAGAAGACTTGCGCACCAACTCGCAGAATTGTGGAACGGTATTTGACGATAGGGGCCTGGCGAACGACAAGTAAAGAATTAGTCGATGCGCTTGTTGTGTGCAGCCCGTTCTTGAGTCGACGCAGCCGGATCTGGAGACGACGTTAACGTGATACCACTGGCAGGTAGAAAAGGATTAACGAACCTCTTGCCGCACCATGAATATCGTGATCGTGAGGAAAGAGATCACCTCAGCAGAGGCCATAGAGAGGAGCCAAAAAGTTTGAGTGCCAATGAGCCAGGCAAGCTCATCCTTGCGGTAGGGGTTTCGAATCCAGCACTCCCCTGAAGCGTTAGACCAGCTAGAAAAAAATAAGCCAATTTCATAATTCGTTGAAATAGAACGAAAAGCAGCTACCCGTATACCCCTGCGATTTGTGCCGGGATATGACACGCCAGACAAACGAGAATCGAGATGATGAGGTAGTATTTCTCCATGCTGTTCCCGTTGATGCCATGCACAAGCACCAATCTGTTCCATGCGGTTGAACGAACACGAAAGCATAGGAGGAAGAAGAACTCTGCTTACTGGAGATTCAAAACAATGCAAAAGCTCATACAGGCGGAAAACGAGATGCAAAACTTCAGTGTAGCGGTGAATCTCGAATTCAGTCTTATAGCAAAGCATACGCACCAGACGCAGGAAGGAGACAGGGCCACAGGCGTGAGGAATCTCTGCCATGTCCACGAAGACCAAGATCATGAATAGAAGGCTGGGGTCCTCTGAGAAACGATAACACGACCTGGAACCCTTGCTTACTTTGAAATGAGCGCGTATATTAGCACACGAAAGCTGACCCGGTTCAGATGCTTCCTCGAGACGCGCTTCAGAGCCAGGTATGCGATAGAAGATAATAGCAGCGTCGAAAGCAATACACCGGGTATGGTGATTCCAAGCACCAGGGCGCTGAGACGATCGATCAGTGAGCTCGCCTCGACCACATTTCAGAGAAATCAGCATACAGGTTCTGTCGTTCGAAGTGAGATGTGGAGGGGATGCGGACGGTAGACATGGTAGTAGATGCAAGAGAGGTAAGGAGAAGTGTCTCACGGATAAAGCCTCCTCCATCCGTGCCGCAAGTGAGACAAGATTATTCCTCAGCGGATTACCATCCGTAATCTCTCCTTAGTCATCCTTGAGTATACAGAACGTGCTATCTTGAGTTCCAGGGCAAGACTTGCAGCTTGCAGACTCGTCCGTAGAATGTCCAAACTAAGTCTAAACTTGAATTTTGCCTCTGGATCTGCTTTTTGATCGCAGACTCGCAGGGTCTCGCGACTTGCGGGATCTGGAAGCGGTTAAAGACAGGCCGGCAGGGACGAAGAATGACATGGAGCTTGTGTGTATAATGCCCCATTGCATTGTGGACGTTGTCCCAGATGACGGCTGAGGACAAGGGCGAGTTGATGCATTGATGGCGGGCGCCCGGACCGCCAAGATGATCGCCCTTGCCCACAACACGATCACGTGGTACCTACCAAGCACATCGCGCTTCAAGCTTCAAGTTCAACTTGAAGTTCCTCCTTTGTTGGAATTTCCGCTTCAAGGACTTCAATCCTTAGGTCACTCAGATATTTGGTTCAATAGATATAAGATCTACACAATGCCCGTGAGGGCGGGTGGTACAAGCTCGTGGGGAATCTCCCACAGACTCCACTGGGGGGGGGGGGGGGGGGGGGTATATTATACTCGTGTGGTCCGATTGTCTAAACAACGAGACGAGTCTACTGTATCTACTGTATCTTCCGGGAGTTATGAGTCATCACCGAAGGATGGCCAAGGTAATCTCAATCAGCCTAATGAGGCTCACCTCGGCCATCCCGGTCATGTGCCCGAGTGCCTCAAATTCCAACATCCTTGCATCAGGCTAGGAAGTGGACGATATAGATATTCTGAAGCAACAACGATCCCACTCTACAGGGCCTCAATCATGATGCCGATAAGTACCCAAAAGAAACCCAAAACACGTTTCTGAGGAAACTTCGAAATAAGTACATGATCTGGACCTTGGTGTCTCAACTTTACACAGCTCACCACGTGCGTACTCTACGCATCTCCTATTGGGACCCTGAAGTTTTGTGTCAAGTTTTTTTCCAGACATGGGAGTAAGTAAATCCGCCCTGTCGACTGTGAGACGATAGCGGGGAAATTATGTTACTGTTTACATGATAACCGCCAACCGACAGACTACAACAAGCGAGGCACGAGCTCAAACTGTTGTAATTAATACTGGTGTCTCAGTCTGTTTTTAAGAAACGACTTGGCACTGGCCTGAATGCTCGATTTTGGCACAAAACAAAAAGCGGCTATGATAGTCTCGACTCTCAGTTGTATTTCTTTGCAAAATATTCTGCCACCCCAGCTATCATATCATTGGTTCATTTCTTATCTCCTTATTATTTCATTGTTGGCACTCTCAGTGTCAAGGAAAACTTCAACTGGAAAAGCAAGGTTTACGAATCCTGAACCAAAAATCCACAAGATCAGTTGCAGTACAGTCAAGTGAGCCCCCCTCTCTGGCCTATGTTACAGTAGCATGATTCTGAACCAATCCAGCATCAAGGTCAGCCCAGCCTCCTGGACAAAAAAGAGAGCTAAAACATAAGTGCACGTGATTATTCAACTTGTCATTATGGCGGGGTCATGAGAGAAAAATCCGAACGCCTCCGGAAGGCGTCCGGGTTGTTAAGCCTTCGGCCTACGGGCGAACATGGGCATTTGCCATTGGGAAAACATATTACAGGTTTGCCCTGGCTCTAGTTATTAATAGGAATCCTGATCAAGCATGATATCTCCTGAATCAGTCACGGGTAATCAATGTAATCCTTGATGATGATCGTTGCGCCGGTCCACCAGGTTGAACCGTAGTCGAATCTCCTGGCGCTGGCGCCACTGGTAAGCTATTGGACGAAAGCCAGCAATAAACAGCAGCAGCAGAGCACTTTCCAAGTCGCAGAGCAGTCTGCAGTTCGTTTCCTCAACGGCCAGTGGCCACGCAAGCTCTCGGCGCAGCCCATCTGATTCGGCGGGTAAACGGCGCGGGTTTACGTCGCAAAATGGCCCTTCCCGTTTTTCCGTGGTGAAACATCTTGTCTTGGCGATACTGAAAGGTGCTGACATGTTGGCTGAGGCTGACAATCTGCACTGAGCAGCGAGCGAGAGGCGGAATCACTCGGAACTGTTAAAGGTGCTGAGGGGATGAACGACCTCACCCATCCCCCTGTCTCCCATGGCCCCCCCCGACATCGAACTGCGCGAGAGCGACACACACGCCTCTGAGGAAACGGCCGGCGAGAAGTCGGATGGCCCCCGAAATCCGTTCTCAGCCCAGTTCCTCGACAGGACTCCTCTGATGAGCGGCGCGCGCGCGGTCTACCTGAAGGCCATGGTGGGCGGCATCACCGCGCTCACCATCGTCATATTTGTCGTGTTCTCCATCTATTGGGGATCGGTGTGGCAGACGCCGCATCACGCGCTCCCGGGCTGGATAGTGGTGCGCGTCCCCCGCCGCTTTATGTGCGCTTTCTGACGCGCGCAGGACTTTGACGGCGGTGTCGCAGGCCAGGCTATATCCGCCGCGCTCGGTGCAATACAACCGGGGACAACCGGTGTCGCATGGCAGGTAGTCTCTGCGAGCCGATTCCAGGGAGGCGTCGCAGACGTCGCCCACTCCGTTTTGCAGGAAAAGACGTGGTATGCCGTCACCAGTGCGTTCGTTGCCTCCTCTCGTCCGGCGTGCCATCTCATACATTTCGTAGTTAATCCTGGAGCGAGCGCGAATCTCTCCGCTGCTGTTTCAACGGTCAACAGCTCCTACAACTCCTCGCTTGCCGTCACGTTCTTGGGCTCGGAGGCGAGGAATGAGTACATCTAGTACGTCCCCCTAGTTGCCGACTTGGATAACTCCTGACGCCCGTCGCAGCCGAATCCACAGTCGCATTGTCGCCGCCCAGCTGGAGGGAATAACGCATCAGTTCGCGCTCCAATTCGTCCGGAACATCTCATCGTCAGGCAATCTCTCGGCCCTGGCGTCGACGGCCCCCGAGCTCCTGCTGCGGCCCATCTACTACACCGCACAGAATATGCGGCCCTTCGACGTGCCCGTGTGCGCTCCCTGCATTTTTGTTTTCTCCGCGCGGTCTGACCTCGAGCCCCAGCGCGAGCGCGATCACGTTCGTTGGCCTCATCTATCTTCTCATCCTCTCCGTGAGCGCATCTCTCGCGTGCACCACGTCCATCTAACGCGGGCAGTTCTTCATCGTCAACATCTCTGCCAGCGCACGGGCGGCCTCAGGCCTCGAGGCCAACCTCACCTTCGGCTCCCTCGTGCGCGTGCGCCTCGCCAGCTCCTTTGTCGCGTACTTCTTCATCGCGGTACGCGCTCCTTCCCGCACGCCCGCGCAGCCCGCCCGTCCTCACCCGTACACCGCAGCTCTTCTACACGCTCCTGAGCCGCGCGTTCCAGCTGCCGTTCGACCGCCACTTCGGCCGCGCGGGGCTCGTCATCTTCTGGATGCTCAACTACATCGGCATGCTCGCGTGCGGGCTCGCGCTCGAGGTCATGATGACGTTCCTCACCGCGCGCTTCGTGCCGTTCTTCCTCATCGTGTTCATCATCACGAACGTCTCCGTCTCCGCGTTCCCCATCCAGGTCCTCCCGCACATCTACCGCTACGGCTTCGCGTTCCCGTTCTACAACATCTCGCGCGCGGTGCGCAGCATCGTCTTCTCGACGAAGAACGACCGTGCGCTCCCTGCTTCTTGATGTTGGTTGAATCCGCTGATGGGAGCACAGTGGGCATGAACTTCGGGATCCTCTTCGCGTGGGTAGCGCTCTCGTGCATCACGCTCCCGCTCACCCAGTGGCTCGCGCGCCGGCGCCTCATCGTGGAGCAGGCACGGGCATAAGCGCGCGCCGTCGATCCCTAGATGTGCATACATATGATAAATGCGCGTATAATTAACTGAGGCTCAGCTGCGCGATTCAGAATAATGCCTTACAATGTATTTCTATGTCGTACACACCCTTGCTTATCATGATCATTTACGAAGCTCAATTTGGTCTGACTCCGCCTGATCTGGGGTGGTCACTCCTTGTAAGCCAAAGTCGATTTTTCCGACAAATGGACATGGGCAACGTCGATCCTTGGACCACAACTCACGAAATGGGGCCGCCGCCGGCCTCCCATTTCGTCGGCGGCAAGAAGCCCTGATAAGGGAATGGCTCCGTTTTGTACGCGAGTATGTACGAGGTCCCAAAATCCTGCGCGCTGCCTCCTAGGGGGTGGCACGCTAGATATTGGGGTTGGGGGGAAGAGCCTCCGGCTCTGCCGCTCCGCCCGCTGCGCGGGCTGCGTAGGCTGGAAGGGAAGCGTGCGCGCGACGAGGGCCACGGCGAAACGGATTCGCGGGCAAGGGGGAACGCGGCGCGACGCGGAAACCAGCGGGGAGCGTGACCGGGGACTCTGAGCGCGTGGAAAATAGCCCGCGGCGAAGCCGCAAGACGACTATACCACACACTAAAGAAAAGAGAAAGGGATGCGGAGGGTGGGCGAGAAAAAGAGAGGGCGAGGATATAGCTAAGACGAGTACGGAAGTAAAGTAGTGGCGGTCATGTGACTCGTCTAGGCCAAATCATCGCCAGCCTTTCCTTATCCTCTGATAACGCAGAGCCGCTCGTTCCTCGCGTCTGCTGTATCTCGGAATAAGGGAATGGCTCCGTTTTGTACGCGAGTATGTACGAGGTCCCAAAATCCTGCGCGCTGCCTCCTAGGGGGTGGCACGCTAGATATTGGGGTTGGGGGGAAGAGCCTCCGGCTCTGCCGCTCCGCCCGCTGCGCGGGCTGCGTAGGCTGGAAGGGAAGCGTGCGCGCGACGAGGGCCACGGCGAAACGGATTCGCGGGCAAGGGGGAACGCGGCGCGACGCGGAAACCAGCGGGGAGCGTGACCGGGGACTCTGAGCGCGTGGAAAATAGCCCGCGGCGAAGCCGCAAGACGACTATACCACCCAGAGCTAAAGCTCCTACAGGCGGATTGCGGCTAGACGCGGTGCGCCTTCCCCAACCAGAGCTAAAGTGAAGGGCTTAGTATGGATAGGAATGAGATAGAATTCGAGCTAGGGTAGGTCGTCGACAGAAGATAGGTGTATGTTATGTGAGATACGGAACGATTCGAAAGCCTTGGCGACCTCTGCTAACTTGTCCTTGTCGTACGCTTTGCCTATGTTCATGGGTACGATATGCTCGATCTTCCTCCAGTAGAGTAAGAAGGCGAGGGAGGTCCAGCCGCCGAGCGCAGCGACAATATCGCAGGGGACGCCCGCAAGCAGGAGCTCCGTGGAGCCTCCGATACGGTAGCTGTGGCCCGCCACAAGGAGGAGCTTTGCGGCCCGCCAGATGGTTTTGCAGCGTTGCATGAACCAGTCCTTGGTCATGGGCGACCAGGCACCTGACTCGGAGATGAAGGCGAATAGCGGGGCGTCGCCCGGGACCGCTGCGTTAACACGTCGGTGGTTTGCAAAAGCCTTTTCGGGGCAGAGTTCGTCGGGGCGGCCCGTGAGGGTGAGGATGGCGCCGCGTTCTCGGGTAGACTTGGTCCAGGGAATGGGGATGGCGGTAGCTGAAGTACCCGGGCTCGGGGTGATGAATCTGGCTCTTGCGCCCCTTGTAGCATGATACTTGGGATCGAATTTTTCGGCGGAGGGAACGGTGAGCTCGCCGAGGCGGCGACAGCCCCAAAAGGCGGTTGTGGCAACGGACCAGGCTGAGGCGTCGAAGGGAAGGGAAAGGTTGAGGGAGGCGCGCAGTGCGATCATGTGCTCGATCGTGACGGGCCCGCGCTGGTCGCGCCGGAATGCGGTGCCTTGCTTGTTGGCCGTACGCCTTGCAAGCTCGACCCATCTGTCTTCGCCCTCCCAGGGTGCGCCGTTGATATCGTGCCATGCTTTGATGCCTGACATCCAAGATTTGACGGTTCCGCCTCCGACACTCCCGACATATTCCGAGATAAACGCTGCGAGAAGGAAGTGGGAGGCGGGCATGCGCTCGCGCTCCGGGATAGCATGGAGGTCGCAGAACTGGTGGAACCTGAGGAGGCCCGCTGCGTAGTTGGAGTGGGTTTCGGGTGCGAAGGAGCCAAAAAGCATGGCATAGGTTTTGTTCACCACGTCCTCGGGGAAATGCTTGCGGAAGTCGGCATCGTGTTCAAGGCCAAATGGTGACGTCCATGTACGCAGGCGGTCGTTTGCTGCTACATGTGGCCGCAGGTCGTTGTTCTCGATCTCGCAGCCCGGCCTCGGCTTCCGTGCTTTCTTGGCCGGGCGCGGCGGCGTTGTTTGGGGCTGCGGAGTAGCTGGCGTGGGAGAGGGGGGGCGGGCGCGGCGCCGTGGTGCGAGTAGGCCTTCCGGGGGCCTCAAGAAAGGTTTGGGCAGCGAGAACGTAGTAGGGGGGACCGGGGTCAGAGAAGGTGGTGCGGTCGTGAGATGGGTTGTGCGTGCGGAGGTAGGCTGTAGCGGGGGATCTGGTGCCTTCGGCAGGTCCCTGGGAAGGTCCCAGTACTTGAACTTGTGCATTTGCACACCCCGCTGCAAGTGGGAGAGGACGGGTTCGAGGCACGTGCTCGTGAAAGTAGGCGCTTAAAGCGGAATCTGGTTCCTACATGGGCGCCTGAGGTCAAGAAAAGTTATTTTATAGTCACATAGCGGCTGGCGCGGTAGGTAAGTAGGGTACGAAGTAGCGGGTAAGAGGTTAAACATGTAAGAAGTATGGTAGGAGTTCATTTGGGAAGGGGAAGGCTGACTTCCGGCGCTCCGACGGCGAGCCCAGGATGCCGCGAGATATGGGATCCGCAGGGTTTGCCGCCGACGGTACGTATCGTAGGGTAAGGAGGATGTTGCGTGAGGCTAGGACCACGGCGGCGCGGCGGATGGACAGATTGATTTCGGCGTTGCGACTGCGGCCCTTGTCGAAGGCGCCGATGACACCCTGGTTGTCGGAGTAGACAAGGAGGTGGACATCGTGTAGTCCCTGCTCCTCGACCGCGTAGATCAGGAGCTCGAGGGCGACCCCTTCGAGCCATCCGATATGCCTCGGGGGTGTGATCCACGCCCCTACCCCCTGCCACGCGTCCCACTTCCCTCCCATGAGGATCCCGATGCCCCAGGAGGTTGACGCGTCAACATAGAGCGAGAGGTCGGTAAGCGGGCCGCGAGTAATCAGACGTCGGGAGACGTGCTCAATGGCCAAAGTGGCAGACCACCAGCGGAGATCTGCTAGAACCGCGAGCGGGGGATGGCGGCGCGCGAATTTGTTGCCCTTGAAGGATGCGATGAAAGTGGAAAGGGAGGGGAGGCGGGAGCGCCCGTCGGGGTGTACGAAGGCTATGTGACAGAGCGAGCCGTGAATCTTCATGACGTCTAGCATATAGCAGTGACTCGACTTGAAGGCCTCGACAAAGGTCTTCGTCCTGCTGAGGAACTTGTGGCGCTTAGGTTCAGGAAGGGCGACGAGACGCTCGGCGATGTTCCAAAGAAATCCGATGTAGATAAAGGAGGACCCGAAGTCCTGACCCTTCTTCTCGACCGGGTGCCACGGGGTGCCCGTGGGCGCGATGAGCTTCAGCGCGGAGGGGCGATCGTAGTCGTAGGAAAAGGTGGTGTGGCCGGAGTAGGGGTCGAGGGAGGAGAAAGATGGGGAGCGGAAGCAGGCGAGGTCGTCCTCGTACTTGACCGTGGGCTTAACACCCTCCAGCTCCCAGATGTCAACGACTGCGTTGGCGATCATGCCGGCATTGCTGCTTGATGAAGCGCAACCGAAAGGACAGTTGTGGTCGAGGTAGAAGCCCTTGCGACCCTGGAGTACGAACCAGCGCTTGTGCGCTGGTAGGATTGGGCACGTGCGATGAAATTTTGCTATGTCGACGACCATGGCTTCGGTGCCGGGCGGGGCAGACGCAATCTATAGCAAGTAGGGTAAGGCAGTGTATAGGGGTTAGCGTGCGAGGCACGGATAGGGTAGGAAAGGGCTGCCGCGATATGGTATGGCGGCTTGCGTAGGGTAGGCGAGTGCGCGGGCGCGTGTGGTGGATATGCGTAGGGTAGGATGCAGGTAGAGGTAGGGTAGGGTAGGAGGGGGGGGAGTAGGGCGACTCACAATATCGGCCACCTGCGAGGCGGATCCGAACTTCGTCGGGAATTTTTCCTTATCGATGTGGGCGTTCGTGGATGGGTGAGCCTTGTTGCCCTTGGACAGGTGTCGGCAGAGCCGGAGCTTGTCAGGCTCTCCGGGTCCTTGTGGCTGAACGGCTATGATGATAGGGGAGGACTGGAAGAAACCTTTTAGTATGGTCTCGGTCTCTGCTTTGGAAAAAGGTCCGCTCATCCTCCGGGCCGCCACCTCCTCCGCAAGGTACGTGTCTACGAAATCTGAATAGACTGCGGCCGAGGGGTGATTTGCGAAGAGGACGGTGGAGGTCAGAGGAGGGAAGTCGCCCATCGGAAAGCCTGCGCGGAGATTGCGAGTCAAAGCGGGGTAGAGATCGCGCAGGTGGTGCTTTTCAAGAAGGGAGTCGAAGGCGTCTGCGTTGTAGGGGGTCGTGATGCGTTCCAAGATTTCTGTGTGGTCTTTGCGAATGGGAGGGAAAGGGAAGGAGGTACCCAAGAAGACGTCAGCTGGATGTGGAAGAGGGGAATCAGGTGGGGGGGTTCTTGCGGCAGGTCCAACTGAAGGAGTGGTGGGCCTGCCCGCAGAAGGTGCAGAGGTGGGCGCGCTCGGTTGGCTCGTGTATGCAGTTGGCGCGCTCCCCGCGGATGTTCCATGAGCGGCATAGTGTCTGCCGGGTATGAATCGCAAGAATGTCGCGTTCACGGGCCGTGCTGAAGAGGGGGGTGTTGTCTGCGAAGGTGGTGCTGGAGCAACTGTCAAAGAAATGGCCCCGCTTGCCGCAGAGGAGGCAGACGGTGGCGAGGGCCTCTCCACCGTTGCCCCCCTGAAAGGGAGTGCCGCCTCGCCCTCCTCCGCGGCCACCCCCACGGCCACCCCGACCGCCCCGCGCGCCGCTGCCCCCGCCTCCGGTGACGGCAGGGGGAGCGCGTGGGGTGCGGCCTGCCTCGCCGGCGAGACGCTTCTCGACCTGCGCGAGGTTGTGTGCCTGCACCTCGAGGTCGAGCTTGCGCCCGTATACCGAGATATCGTAAGTGAAGGGGCGGGCATTGTACCGCTGCCTCAGGGCGATGTCCGCTGCCAGGATGGCCTGGAAATCCCTTTCGGCGTGCTCGACGTTTGCGAAGAACCCAAAATGGGCGTTCCACCTGACAGCCTGCTGAGAGGTAGCGCCGTGGACCTCCTCGATGAAGCTGACAAGGTTGCGCGCGCCCTCCTGCCACTGCGCGCGGTCGAGGTGGGTCTCCCGCAGGTGCTTCCGCTCGAAATCTGCGGTATCGATGACGCGAAAACCCTTGTCACTCGGGTTCTGGCTGTTGAGTTTGACCGTGGTCAAGGTCGCTGCGGTCGCGTTGATGATGTCGAGGTTGGGGGTGGTGAACATGGAAAGGGGAATATACACCTCGTAGGCGTGCAGCGTCTTCAGGAACGCGTGGAAGGCCACTGGGAGGCTCATCCCGGGATGGACGGTGACCTCCGTCCTCTCCACCCGCGCCTTTTTGGTTGGCTGCGAGTCGTCGTCGTCAGGCTTGCGCTTGCCGCCGAAGAGGGTCAGGGTGCGCAAGAGATTCTTGCCCGATTCGGGGGAGAGTTTCTGCATGAGGTTGGAGACGGTGGAAGCTGGGGAGAGAACAGAGGCGGTAGCGGAAACGGTGATGAAGGATTCCTCGTCGGACGCGTCATCCGGGAAATCTGTTGGATTTGACTTGTGCTGCGCTGCCCTCACAGCGCGTAACGCGTTGCGGTCATCGATTTCCTCGTTTCTCTTCAGTCTGAGGTGTTTTGGGAGTCGTTTGAGAGCGTCGATGACGATCTGCGAGATATGGGTCCTCCTCGCCCGCTGCGGCGGAGGAGCCTGCGAGTTGTCTTGGCTTTGGTTGCCTGAGGGGGCACCCGACTGAGAGGTGCTCGCGTTCGCGTTGGTATCTGCGGTATGCATTCCAGTACTCGAGAAAAAGAGAGGGCGAGGATATAGCTAAGACGAGTACGGAAGTAAAGTAGTGGCGGTCATGTGACTCGTCTAGGCCAAATCATCGCCAGCCTTTCCTTATCCTCTGATAACGCAGAGCCGCTCGTTCCTCGCGTCTGCTGTATCTCGGAGAGGGGGTGATTGACGAAGCGCCGCGCACACTCAGGGTTCCCCCACCCGTTCTAATCCGCGATATGAGTGTCCCTGCTCCCCCGGGTCCCTGGAGCTTCAAGTTTTAGTCGACAGGACGGATTTAATTACTCTGATGTTTGAACAGTAACTTGACACGAAATTTGAGGGTCCTGATCGAAGAGGTATGGAGTATGCACGCGCTGGGCTTTGCGACTTCGACTCGAAGTTGAAACTTGAGACAACAGAATTCAGATCTGTTCATTACAACAAAGCGAGGCACAAGCTTCAAAATGTTGTAGGGTACTAGGCTCTGTTTAGACATGTTCATTTCTTGAAGAATTTCTTCAGATTTAGGTAATTACCGGCATGGTTGGGACTCTGTAGAGTTGGACTATCCTTGATTCAGGATATATTTCTTGTGCACTTCAAATTTCTAAGACCAGCCTTCCTGCTAAGAGCCTGGCAAGAGCCTGGACTCACTGTTCTTTGGTCTGGAATTTCCATAGCTCTTTTCACTGAGAGCACTCAGCACTCAGCGGGTTCCAGAATTGCGACGCGATCCAGGAAAGCCGCGGTCGATTCTTGAAAGCCGTTCGTATCAGGCTCAAATCAGGAGTCTGGCGACAGTGGCTGTGTATTAGTGGCTGTGCTCCGAGGGTACTTCTTCCTCCTCGTCTTGCTCCCCGCCACCTGCGAGCCTGCAGCTCGCAGGTTGAACAACAGAAAAATGTCGAAGCGGAGAGTCGCATACTACTATGACCGTGCGTTGCTGGCCCTCGGGAAGAATCTCACTCACAAGTCCCCGTAGCCGACGTGGGCGGATACACATACGGCCTTGGGCATCCCATGAAGCCTCATCGCGTACGGGTTACGCACGACCTCGTTAGCGCCTACGGGATGCTCCCGAAGATGCATGTCCTCGTGAGCTCGTCCGCTGGCTTTTGGCGTGGTTCTGACGGCAAAGGGCCCCAGCGCGGCAAACGCGCTACTCCGGAGAACATGACCGCGTTCCACACCGACGAGTACATCCACTTTCTTTCGCGGGTGACGCCTGAGACGGCAGAGGAGCTGACGCACGGTGGCCTGCTCTGTACGTGCACCCACTCTTCATTTTTGTATCCGGTGACTGACCAGAACAAGTCTTGATTGGACTGCTTCCCGACAACCCCGCATTCGAGGGTGTCTTCGAGTTCTGCTCCATCTCCGCTGGGGGGTCTATCGCCGCCGCGCAGCGGATTTCGAGCGGCGCCACCGACATTGCGATCAACTGGGCCGGCGGGCTTCACCACGCTAAAAAAGGAGAGGCCTCGGGCTTCTGCTACATCAACGACATCGTTCTGTGCATTCTCGAGCTGCTGCGCACGCATCCGCGCGTTCTGTACATCGACATCGACATCCACCACGGCGACGGCGTAGAGGAGGCGTTCTACAGCACAGACCGCGTCATGACCGCCAGCTTCCACAAGTTCGGCGAGTTCTTTCCTGGTACGGGGACCCAGGAGGACCGGGGGCGAGGGCGGGGCAAGGGCTACTCCCTCAACGTGCCGCTCGACGACGGGATCACAGACGAGGCGTTCAAGAGCGTCTTCGAGCCGGTATGTGAGCACGCCTCCTCACCCGCCCAGCTGCCAACGCGCTCCAGGTCATGACGAAGATCCTCGAGATCTTCCGCCCCACGGCCGTCGTGCTCCAGTGCGGCGCGGACTCGCTCTCGGGCGACAAGCTCGGCGGGTTCAACCTCACGCTCGCGGGGCACGCCGCGTGCGTGCAGTTCATGCGCGCGCAGAACCTCCCGCTGATCCTCCTCGGTGGGGGCGGGTACACCGTCAAGAACGTCGCGCGCGCGTGGACGTTCGAGACCGCCTGCGCGCTCGGCATCGAGCACGACATCGACGTGAACCTGCCGTGGAGCGAGTACTTCGAGTGGTTCGGCCCGCGGTATCGGCTCGAGGTCGCGCAGAGCAACATGGAGGACATGAACCTGCGCGGCGGGGCGCTGGCGCGCGTCAGGCGAGTGCACGCACCATGGCTATCGGCGCATCCGTTGACGGCAGGCTTTGCAGGGAGCGCGCGCTCGAGCAGCTGCAGCAGCTCCGAGGCCGGGGCGCGCCGAGCGTCGGGATGCACGACGTCCCGCGGGAGAGCGTCGGCGTGCACCTCGGGCTCACGTCTCTGCGCGACGAAGACGACGCGCGGGACGATCTCGATGAACGGCTCGCGCGTACGCCCCTCGTTTTTCGTGTTTTGCAAAGCGTACTCACGCCCGGCGCAGAGCACTCGCGCTACGTGTACGACCTGCAGGAGCCGCCGCCGCCGCGCGACTCGGACGACGAGGACTCCGAGCTGTGGTCGTCGGACGACGCGGGCGCGAGCGCGGCGCGTCGGAAACGCATGAGCATCCTCACGAACCGGTATGTGGACGTCCGTCCCGCGCGCGCGCGGCGGTTTTTTCGCGGCGCGGCGCCCTGGGATGCGGGGCTCGGGGACCGGGCGCTCGGCCCGCGTGTCGCGGAGCTTAACGGGACTATGGAGCGCGGGGGGCGCGATGCGGACGAGAGTACTGTGGATGTGGAGGGCGAGGGCGAGATGGAGGGGGACGACTGGGATATGGGCGACTGATGTGTTGTAAAATGGGAACACGGCATGTAAATCTTATACCGTGACGTCTTTAATCGTATCTAACAAGATGACCTGGTTGCATATCAAGAAAAAAGAAAGGGTCTAGAAAAAGAAAGACCTCTGTTGGGCCGCTGCGGCGCGCTCAGCCGTCGGATAACACTGCAACGAGTGGCAGTCTGGAAAAAATAACGGCTCGACTTGCGGCGAGGAAGGGAGGGGCCCGTTCTACAGGGAAGCTTCGTCCTTATTGTTGAGGGGTATGCAGGTTGCCTGGACAGGATCAGGGAGGCTGGAGAAACAGTGAAATTCATTATACAAGCCAAAAATCAGCGACCCAAGTATCCATGAATTGAACAGACCCAAGGAGACGTTATGCAGACGAGAGTTCCTAAAACCTTTGTGTGTCAGGTGATGGGAACCTCAACAGACATGCAAGATATATCCAGATCGTTTTCTTTTCTGAGAATAACTTCAAGAATGTCTTGCGTATTTTGCGCAAGCAGGCAGACTTTTTGGAAGCATCTTTTGTGTACCTTGGACATGTCTTTTGCAAGGTATCTAGTTACGGTCCTTGTGAGAACATAGCACAAGATGTACATTTGAGCTTTGGAACAAGTTTACTCTCCTGCCGGAAGTATGATGGGTATGGAACAATAAAGAGCGATCAACACTGCTCACCGTGCCAACCACGACCAAAGATCGTCAGTCAAGAGACTTCGACATCGCCCTCCAGAAATCAGACGGGTGCTTCACTATATTCTCCTCGTGCCGGTATCCCAGCAGGGAATCTTCGCCCTGCGCGTCGCATGCGGTGGCAATGAGCTGTTCGACGTCGTGGACACCGTACTCTCCTTCGAGCTGCTCGAGCAAATTAGTAACCCGCCTCGCGCTCCCATCTACAGCCCCATTTATTTCCACTGCCCCGACGAGCGTCTGCCCCAGGATCGCGATGGATACGGGATCGCGGCTTGCAAAGGCCTTGTCTCTGACGCGGCGGAATGTTACATTAAGCATCTTGTCCGCGATCTCGAAGCGGAGGACGTCCTGCATCTGTTAGTTAGCACGAAAGCGTCCAGACCCAATCAACGAAGCGCCTTCACATCGGTGCCCGGGGCGATGGTGTACAAGACGTCGGGGCTGGCGTCGATGAGCGCAATCTGGCAGCGAAGAGCCGCGGGCTGCTCGAAATCGGCGTCTGCGCCGAGGAGCGGTTTGTGCGGATAATCCCAGAAATCTTGCGAGCCGCACCATTCCTTGTGCGTTTTCCAATCGGCTTTTTGGCATGCCCTACGTTCAGTAATCAAGATGAAGCCCGCGGGTTGCTCTGGAGAGAGGGGCTCATCACATACCGAGTACAAAAGTATCGTCGTATCCCCAGTTTGTCTTTGCATCCGCCACAGATGCGGAAGCGCTCCGCCTGGTGTTGCTGCTCAGCACTGCAAACGGAGCAGACTGAGTTTCGATCCGCGCCCGATGCCTTGGCCTTTTTAGATCGCCGAGGACGCACTTCCTCCATTTTGCACCGAGCGAGACAAGGTCGGCCTTGAGAATTTTGCGAGATCTCAGGCAATCTTTGCGGTTTGATGACAGGTTTTAGTAAGTGACGGGTGGGTATATCTGCATCCTCCGGTGAGCCTGAGAGCAGATTCCACGCGCCCAGAGGTATTGTGCCGCTGATGTGAAAGTCGAAAGATGAGGTCGATGATTGGTCCCAATTGCACAAGCTTGGCTGTATTTGGTCTCTGAACTTGCTCTGAACTTCCGTGTTGTTTCCGCGCCAATTCCGTGCAGCTTCCGTGTCAATCTTCACATCCAGCTTCCGCTCCTTTGGATCCTTGCAGATATGATCCGGATAATCTCGAGCCTAGCGCGTAACATGCCTCTCAATTCCAAGCCGTGTGGCGCGTCAATAACCTCGCGCCGGCTTGCAGTAACCTGCCGGATAGCCTGTGAGTCTACAGCGCCTCGAGGCTGCAGTCACGGTGAACATCCTGGCGATTAACGTTCAAAGCTCAAAGATGCATATCAATCGCATTCAGCGTTGATTCTGCAATTTGGCAATCGGCATCAAATCTCCTTGCAGTGGTACACGCAACATAGATCCCTATCTTCGATGTTGTGGGAGCTCTGGCCTGAAAAACGCATCTGACCGAACCAATCTGTCACTTTTTCGACACTTTGCCAAGGTGGTTTCACTGGCTTGCTTCCTATAAATTGAGGGGTACGCCCTCAACTGCGAATCGACATTTCCCAGTGTCTCTTCTGCCTTCTCCGCTTCTGTTTTCCACCTTGACAACTAGGCTACTCTTCGCTTGAAGATGTTCGGCTTCACAGCGATTATATCTCTTTCTTTCCTGCTGGCTTCCCAGTCTGGTACGACGAACCGGGTGTCTAGCTGCAAGATCCTCACGAACTGCGTCATTTACAGCCGTGGCGGGCTCAGCCCCACACAACCCACGCTCCCTCGGCCTGGCCATTCGCGCAGCGTCGGACCCAACTATCACCCCCGCATGCACGACCGCGTGCAGACAATGGAACAAGACTATTGATGCAAGACAACGCTGTTCCTCACGTCGCACCAGTCACTGATGCGGTCGCATGTATCCAGAACATCTTCTCCTCGAATGACTCGTTGGCGATGTGCACCAACGTCGTCATGTCCCAATTTGAATCCTGCTGGGACTGCGAGGCATACACCGGTGCGGCGTCGGTAAATTCTCTCCAGGACTCCATAAACTGTAAGACGCACCGCGTTGCTCCGAGGCATGGCCTATATCTAATCCCGATGAAGCATTGGTGGTGACGTGCGCACAATTTGGCCGCCCGGTCAACAACGTGACTATTGTCGCGAAGAAGCCGAACGGCGGGGAGCGCCTCGAGTTGGGGACATTGGGTTCTGTTGCGCTCGGCCTCGCGATGCTGGCCCTGGCTACGCTATGATGCGTCACGGTGTTCCGAGTCCAAAGGATGTCGAGAAATTCAATCAAGTCATATAACCTCGCAACGACTCAGGCTCGGCCTGGTAGTTTTGTTTTCGGTGCAGATACTATATAACCGTCAATTATCGCAGGAGCGAGATACAAAACACACCACTTTGGTTTTGCGCTCCGCGAACCTAGTCTCTCTAAGACAGACGCTACAGTGAACAAGCTCGTTCCTCGCTCACTGTACCGCGAACCATCGTGCTCGGGGTTCACGTTCAGGAACAGGGTTTATCGGATCTGTCACGACAGCCCGAGCTTCAAGTTGTCAGTCTGATCGTGGAGGAGGTGACCACTGAAAGTGCCGAGCATGTCCTGCACTCACATCATGGAAATCCCGGTAGGGTGGATACACACCTGATAAGTTGGACATTATGAGGCGCTATATAGAAGGCTTCACAAAGTCAAACATATATTCTCCTGTTACAGCCTAGAGCCTCACACTCTGGCTGTAGGTGTGATTCGCGTCAGGAGGGTGTGGTACTACATTCAAGAAGTCTGCACCGATACATTTGCCAGCTCATGGATTTGGAATAATTTCCAACCAAAATTGTTGAGAAATGAGCCAGGTAAGTAAACACGAAAACTGTTGAAGCCTCATGGACCCAGAGCCCGCTATCTTCCGGCGTGTGTCGGAAAAGCCATCCAGGGTGCACCTGTTACCGCCCATGTTCAAAATCGTGACGGAAGAGTGCTACAGATATGTATCAAACAAGTTTGAAACAGGTTCAGGCCACTGGTTCAATTTCAACCACGCTTCTTCTTATTCCCTGCAACACCTACTCCACTATCATCTGCGTGCACGATTAATAGTATGCATTTAGAAGCACCCGTGCTCAGAAATGCTAACAAATTATAGATGGTACTACTTACAACACAACTACATCCCGCCGTACGCATCGTCGTTGTTCTCATGCGGCTGTAGACCCGAGCCGCGGCGATATCGATGCTGCACCGGCGGCGGGTAGTAACCCTGCTGATGCGCCGCCGGCGACGCATAGAACTGCTGCTCCTGTGGCGGGGCGTAGTATTCCGGGGCATAGTGCTGCGCGGAGGAGTGTGGGTAGACAGGGGGTGCGAAGTCCGGGGTATATGCCGCCTGCGGCGACGCGTAGGCGTCGCGGTAGTGCTGCGGGTATGCGCCGGTGGGCGTGCCGTAGTCCAGGGGCACGGACCGCACGTTGTCGGTGGGAGGGCGCGCGTCCTGCAGCATGTGCGCAGATCGGCGGAACGCCGCGGGGTCAAAGCTGATGGACTCGCGCCCGCGCGCGCGCTTGCGGCGGGTCCAGTGGCGCTGGAGAGCGGATTTTGGTTCATTTTGGGATTTCGAGGAGCGCAGGTACGCACGACGATGAAGGCGACGAGGAGCGCTGCGAGCGCTACGCCGATGATGCCGCCGCCGATGCCGGCAACGAGGGCGGTGATGCTGCTCGCGCCCGCGGGCGCTGCTCCCGAGGACGTGGAGGGACTGGGGGCAGATGATGACTGTGCAGCGGAGGGCGCCACGGTGCGCGTTGTCGAGTTTAACGTTGTAGGAAGGGCTTTGGGGGCCGTGCTTGTGCTCGTGCTCGTGATGGAAGACTGCAGTGGGGTCAGAAGGTACTTTGATACCTCACCTTGTACTTACGAGGGTGACAGTGGGCGGTATGGTGCTCGAGGTGGACTGGTAATGGATCAGGCAGCGCAAAAAAATCGGAGCATCTTCGTACGCACGAGGGGTAGGGATGAAGTCGATGGAAGGATAGTGATAGGGGACGTCCGGGGTATAGTGGTGCTCGTCGGCGGCACGACAACTTTCACCGTCGTCTTTACGGGTACAGTCGTGGTGGTCTTTACGGGGGGCACCACACGCGTCGCGGTTCTTGCCGTGGTGACTGGGCCGGGCACCTTCGAAGGGACGACCGCTGCACGAATATTTAGCGACTCTTGTAATCAAGCCTTGGGAGTAAGAATGCGCACGGGGAGGGACGACCGCTGCAGCGCGAGGGCGATAGTGTATCACTGGCATAGCGAGCTCAGGAAAAATAAACGAATGTGGGGGATAAGAACGCAAAAACGAGAGGTGGTGGAAGAAACGATAGTCGAGGGGTTGCGGCACGCTAGGGGTGGTAATGAAATGTCGTGGGGTAAAACGGTGACAGGATACATCAGTGATCCCTGTCGGGGCTAAACAACGTCGTTTATCAATATGTGTCCGCTGCAGCGCGGGGTGCTCGCGCAGGAGCATCGTGTCATCATGATGACACTGTCCCCATTAGGACACCATCTATTTCTCGCATCCCTGCTCAAAGTATGGTACGGTTCGAAAGAGAATAGGAAAGCGCACAAGATTGTGCTACTCAGAGCCGGAAAGCTTTGTATTTGGAGGGCTTTGAAGCCTTTCTTTCCGCGTAGAACTGTCAGCCACGTACATAAGATTTACACTTGTTTGCTGCATATCCCAGCCCTCTGCTAGTCACGTGTTAGGGTAGAATTGCTCGCTGCGCTCGCAAAGATAATCGACATCACATGTGGTGTGCCCATGTCGCGTCAGTTTGGAATCGAACCGTGCGAGGGCAGAAGAAAATGCGCAAAATGGAGATGACTTCACAAGTCGATAATAACTGACTATTGGACGGGATGGAGTTGGAGATCATCTATGTGGCCTTGAATTTTGACTTCGATACAACTGAAGTAACTCAACCCATGTCATTTCAGCGATGTTCGTTCCTCGGCGATCACGGAGATATTCCATGTAGGTTCACAAACAGATTTCTGTTTGTGCTTAGTAGAGTACCTAAAATGTCGCCAAGATGGACATGTGACTTTACTTGTACATCTTTGTCCAAAGCAGTGCCGTCGTCATCCACTATGAGCTGCCAGCTCCAAGTTGAACAAGTTCAAGATACACTTGTGCTACAGTACTAGAGTGTATCGGTTTCATTTAAAATGCGCATTTTTCCTGAAAGAAAGTCCTGCTAAGTTTCTTGAAATTAGGCTCCACACACATCTATTTTTTTGACTCAGGCACTTGATAGCCTGAGGGCTCAGTCTAGCTCTCAATAGTGCTTGATGCATGTCCTCAAATATGCAAGAAAAAGCTGGAGATAGCAACATAGTTATTTAGTGTCTGCTGCATAGGGAAACAGCGTCTCGGGGCGACGTAGCTTTACATCCGGAGGTACCGCGGGTGGAGCAGGTCAATTTTTCTTGGTGCTTGTTCCAACCTAGAGAAGTCGTCAAAAAACCCAATTAATTACTGCTTCATTACATTTTACTTATCCTAAGAGAAAGGTCTGTTTGTGACCCGCCGCTCGCCGGCCATTCCCTATCATTCGGAACAAGCCGCCTTCATCACATGATATTCACGTGCTTCGCAGAGCCCGCGATTCTTCAATTTCTTGGAAAGGATCGCCGGCTTGCCGGCGCCAGGCAGAGAGACTTGTGAACTTTTCGCGTCCGATCAAATTTCCTATAATGGGAAGAGTCCTCGGCAACTTCGGCAAGATCATCGAAGCTGCTCTTTTTCTTTACGGAGCAGTGCAGGAATATTATCTCAACAAGCAAGTGTGGAATATCAGTCAAAGTCCGTCATATTCAGGCCGTTGCCAGGCAAGAGAAATTTACCGACTCACCAGAGAAAAGAATGAAGGCATAGCTGTGTCAGCCTTTGATTCAGCACAGCATTGATGGTCTCGATCAGTGAGCGAGCACTGCAGTGAAAGTGCCGGGAACAAGTACAAGGCGTATTTTTGCCTCATTGACTTGGTCAGTATATCCCCAGTAGCTTTAGCATATTCTTGGTAGCTTCAGCCCAAGGGAGGAGGAAGACTCCAGAGGACCAGACCCATCAGCCTTGCGTCAGCCACCGATAGGAGCTGATGTAGTGATTGTATGCCGCTCTGCCCGGTGCCGAATAGGAGTTCCCAAATTCGGTAATTTGATGGCAGGCGAAAAGTCAAAAGTGGGCAGAGACAGGCTTGCTCCGAACTTAGATCATGATGATCTGATTCAATTGATGCCTCGATCATGTGATGCGTTGAACCGTCCGACGTTTTCAACCTTGTAAGTTGTTCACAATAAATTCTTGGAACGAGGACGACTCGGACGTGTCCCCGAACCGTGGTCTTGCATATGCGTGACCTGTATACACTATATGTCCACTTCTAGTACTACCCCAATGCCTATTCTTGACCTGGTCCATTAGGGGGCCTTTCCTGGCGGCCCTTACCTCGAACAACATTTACTGGAAAACTAAAACTGATTTGGCAATCCCATCCATGTTTGCTATTCCATCGAATCAGCGCCACAGAAATCATCATGTCAGCCACGCGAGGGGCAAAGGCACTCCGAGCCGAATGTCAGCCTCCCGCACATACCTCCCTCTCTCCCTCTCCCTCTTCTCCTCATAACCCCACCACCACATCAGCCCCCAGATGTCCACGCTCGCTAAGATTCATATGTTCCTCAAACACTACTTCGGCGATGCTCTCGCTCTGTTCTTAGATATGCTCTACGGCGGGCGCGGCACCAAGAACGACGCGGAGGCGGCGTCCAGTGGTGCGTAGTATGGCATGCGTGAAAGGTGTTGAGATCTGACGCGCCCCGATTCTGCAGACTCCGTTGAAGCTGCGTCCCCTCCGGGTCACACTGACGGTGCACGCACAGGTTTGTTTACCTGCCGTCTGTCCTCCCCCCCTGCGCGCCTGACCAGCACCCCAGTTGCCCCCACGTCGGAAGGTACACAAACGGAGTTCCCCGCACCACCTGCCTCAAACGAAAAGCCCATCGAAAATTGCCATTCAAGCACAGTCGCCGCCACCGCGAGGCTCCCCTCCCTTCCCTCCATCCTCACGAAGCCGTCCTCGCGCCCGCCCCTGGCCGCACCCGCAGCCCCGCATCGACAGGACTTCGGCCGCCCCAGCACTGCGTTCCACGATCGCCGCCTCCCACTCCGCACCATCACCACCAACACCACCACCACCACCACTAGCACCGACATCGACACCACGACGCACCGCCCGCACAAGCGCAAGGCCCCGCCAAAGAACGCCGGGATCGTCAACTGGAGCCTCCCAACGCGGACGCGGAAGCGGCGTCGCCCCCGCGCGGCCTCCGCCAACGGAACGGGCGCGTTCGAAATGGTTTCTGCGGTCGACGCCCCTCCGGCGATTCCCTCGTCGCGCAACAAGCCGCCGCCCCTCGCGCAAGCTCGCCACGACCCGGCTTCACGGCGCGCCTCGGCCCCTCCCTCTGCCATCGTCTCCATCTGCGTGCCTTCTTATATCACCCCTCGAACCAAGCCCACATCAGTGTCAAATCGCCGGCGGCACTCCACCCCGCCCCTGCCCTCCGCGGCTGAGCCGCCGCCGCCACCCGGCCTCCGCGTCGACGCTTTGCTCCGGGGCCTTATGCTCGAGGCGGAGGACACGCTCGCGGGGCTCGGGAGCGGTGGTGGGGCATGCGTAAGCAGAGGCGACGGCGAGACCAAGCCCGACTTCGTCCTCGTCTCCTCGATTTCAGCCGCCCGCTCGCTCGCAGAGCTCGCGCACGCCAGCTCGCGCTCGCTGAGTGACCTCCTTGCAGCGCTCGACGGCGTCCTCGCGGGCCCACGCTGGCGGCGCGTCCTTGCGCGTGCGGAGGGTATTGCGCCCAACGACTCGCTTGTGTAGCGCAGAACTTCATGTCATCGATATTGTTGGCTTATGTCCTTTTGTGTCGTCAAGCTCCGACCCAGTTCTCAGAGAGATCGAGGATCGAATCAGGGTCGGAGGTCGTGTTCTGTCTCCTGCGTGTTCGAGTTCTCGCAGAAAATATGAGTCCAAGAAAACTAAACAAAAAACGGTGGGCATCGTACGCATGATGTCCGCCATGAGATGTTCAAAACGAGCCCTGTTGGCACTGGTCCGTCGGAGACAATACTCAATCGCAATGGATGCCCGAAACGTCGAAGTCAAACATGAACCATCACTAGTTAAGGGCATTAGAGATTCCGGACTTGCAAACAGAATAGAGTCGTGAGCATCACAAATCAGAGGACCTACCGAAAACGCTCACCAAGCCGACTATTAGATTCTTCGATCTCGATCGATAGTCGCCGCACAAAGCTCGCCAGATCGCTCACCGCAGACGCGCTACATACTTGGCAGGTGTCGATGATGGCCTGCTCCTCCGGCGCGACCTTGAGCAGTTCTGCCGCTGTGTCTCCGATTGGCAGGGCACGCAGGCGGGGAGCCACTTTCGCGACGTGGTTGTGAAACCACGGCGCAGCGGCTGTCTGCGGCCACTGCTGGCCTGTATCCGGGTCGCGCGGGCCATCTAAGTCACTCGGTCCGCATCCTGGGTGGTGGTGGAAGTCGGCCGTTCCAAAGTCCCACCAGACAAACGCCTGGTCTGTTTCGTCGTGTGAGCTGATACCCATGAGCGGAGAGCCAGCGTATTGGGCATCGAAATAATCTGCGTTGTTTTCCGCAATTGCCTGCGCCGCTATGCCGCAGGTATGGTGGAATTGGTACAATTCCTGCAAAACGTCCGCAGTAAGGTGCGCCATCTCGGGAAACCTGAGACCTTCCGGGCAGACTGCAGATTTCAGTGTGCAAAGTGCTGCTGCACGGGCGAGATCTGGGAGCGCGCAAAGCCGGGCGATGGCGAACATGCGGTGCGGCTGTGTGTCAAGAAGGTCATGGTCCTCGAGCGTTTGCTTCACCAGCTTTTCCACGCCGAAGAAGAGATACTTTTTTGCCATCTGGTAGACTTCCCAGAGACCATCGAGGCCTCGTGCCACTGCAAGGGAGTGGCGTTCGAGCGTCGGATACGCGAGGCAGAGCAGGCGATAAAGGACAGCGCTTGGCTCGGAGAGAATCACGATGGGCTTCCCGTCGCGCTGCAGGTCGATGTCAGCACCCGCGCCGTCCAGCATGTTCTTGAAGAATACAGAGACAAATTTGAGCACGTCCCGATGGACGTGAAAATCCACGCTATCGCCAGAGCGCAAGATGAAGTCTGAGGCAGGGATATTCTCCTCGGGGTCAAGAGCGCCTGAGAAGGGCGCCAGAGCGTCCCGATGCGTCGTGGCCGCTGGATGGATTTCGGACATGAGGCCTTGAGGGTAGGTTCGGAGCAAGCCTGTCTCCGGGCCGGCGAGCCGCCTTCATTTGTTTTGACCCAAATCTGATCACATCAGTCAAACAATGATCGGCGGGCTTGTTCCGAACCTACCTTGAGGGTGGAGAACAAAAATGTCACGATCACGCCATACCGGTAATGAGTCCGTGCTTGATCCGTGCTTTTGTTCCGAACCACCTTGGTCGACTCGGCGGACGCTTGCAATTGGTACTCTACCAGACACTACCGTTGCTCTACCCAGCTCTTTAAGACGGCCTTGAAATCCGCTAACCGACTGACGAGGAGCGTATACACCATGTCTCCCATCCCTCGGACCACGAAGGCCCTCGTTCTGCGAAAATCACCTGCAGAGCGCAAACCTGCATATCACGACGCGATTGTGGAGGAGCAGCCCATTCCCGCACTGAAGCCCGGCGAGGTCCTCGTGAAGATATCTGCAGCTGCATTCAATCATCGCGACGTGCGCCCTGCCCCCTCTCTGGCCGCGAAAGACTCGGAGATTCACCATCGTGCGATGTAGCTTTGGATCCGCAAAGGCCTTTATCCACGAATCGCGATGGGAAGCACGCTTGGGGCGGACGGCGCTGGTTCTGGTGCTCTCATTCACGCCTCAACTGGGGCTCAGATATCTTCCAGGGACAGTAATTGCTTCCGCAGACGCGGCGGACCCCCTCCTCAAGCAGCGCGTCTTCCTTACCCCCATGTGGGGCTGGGACAGCGATCCGAATGGGCCAGAATCACAGTGCGCGCTGTTCACTGTCTTGTGTATATCCCGCATTCATTCTCTGCGCAGATATGGCACCCTCGGCGGCTCGTCCTTCCCTCTCCTGGGAACTTTTGCGGAATACGTTGTTGTTCCGCGTGCGGAGGTCGTCCTCACCCCGAGCTATCTCACCGACGTCCAAATCGCCGCCTGGCCGCTTGCGGGCCTGACCGCCTGGAGGTGTGCGCGTTCGCCGCAAAATAAGTGCGCTCACCCTGGCAGCTCCGCAGAGCCCTCATGGGCCTCGCACGCGTCGAAGCGGGCCACAACGTCCTCATCACCGGCATCGGGGGCGGCGTCGCCCTTACCGCCCTGCAGCTCTGCGTCGCGATGGGCGCCGCGGTGTACGTCACAAGCGGGAGCCCAGACAAGATCGGGCGGGCGGTCGCTCTAGGCGCGAAGGGCGGCGCGAGCTACAAAGACGGTACCTCGCCTCCGAGTTGCTCTATCGCTGCCTGAGCCTAATACCCCCCAGCCAATTGGCCTGCGCAGATCGCCGCGCAAGTGAAGGCGAACACCCCCGGCCGCCCCGCGCTCGACGCCGTGCTCGACTCCGGCGGCGCGGAGATCATGACGCGCGTCGGCGCGCACCTAAAGCTCGGGGGACGGGTGGTGTGCTACGGGATGACCGCCGGCCCGACGATCGCGATGACGATGCGCGAGGTGATGCGCGGCCAGCAGCTCCTGGGTACGTACCCCCGCGTCGGAGTGCCTGTGCCGCTGACCTGGCGGGATGCACGCACGGACAGGCACGTTCATGGGCTCGCGCGCGGACCTCGATGCCGCCACCGCCTTTCTCGCGGCGCACAAGATTGTGCCCGTCGTGTCGGCCGTCCTCCCTGGCCTCGCGGCCGCCGAGCGTGGTTTCGAGATGATGCAGACCGGGGCGCAGTTCGGGAAAATCGTCGTGAAGATCGGCGGGGGAGAATCCAAGGCGAACCTGTGAAGTGTTATCCCGACAACAGTTAAATATTGATTGGTTTGAGTCGACTTCGGTGTTTGGGGCATCTATTGTATTAAGAGCTATTGAATCAAGACGAACAAGTGCAATTTTTTGCGTTGCAGTGATATAAAACATGTCCGCTTGCGAATTCTTAGTCTCTCTTGACAAACCCCCTCGCTCGTACCTCGTTCTGAGGCGAATTCTGAGGTTCTGCCAAGCACGACCCCGTTTCGGAAAAAAAAATGTCATGTACAGCCAGTATACCGTGCATTCCCGTAAATCAGCGTGTCGTGTAATGCTACCTGATACCTACCTACCTACCTACCTACCTACCTACATCGATATTGGAGGGTCACCTCGGACCGCAATATAGCCATCAGTAGTAGCGCTTACCCGATGACTGATGGATATCAACGCCTTTGCTTCCTACGACCATGTCACTTCTCGGCCTCCCACCAGAGCTTCGTGCTATCATATTCGATTTCTGCTTTCCGTCTCCTCAAACACTGGTTCAAATAATTCCCTACCAAACTTCTCTTCCCGCCTGCCGCCTCAATCTCCCATTGGCCATCTACGGCGTGTGCAGATGCATCACCTCCGAGCTCGAGCCGCTCCCTGACAAGCTCCGCCGCCTGGACTTTACCTACATCATCCGTGGGCCTCTGCTTTCCCGTGGGTGGCGTCCAGAGTACGGCTCGAAGCACGACGACGACTATGCCCACTTCCCCTTCATCATGCGATTTGCGCAGCGCGTGCGCCTCGTGGGCGCTGGCCCCATCGTGTCGCACGGACGCACCCTTAGCTCAGCGATGCGCATTCTCGTCCCTGGCCCGGAGTGCGCGCTCCGCATCCTGGAGGTCCAGCCACGCGCATGGCGCAAGTGGGATGTCGCGAGGATCATGCTCGAACACCTCGGCGCGCTGACGACGCATCCCGACGTTGCCGCGCGCCTCGAGGTGCGCCTCATCCGCGCCACCGAGGATCCGCTCGAGGATTCGGAGGTGGTTAAGACGCGCTTGCGGGATTTCCAGGCTGGGCGGGAGGACTCGGGACCGATTTGGGTGAATTTGGCGGTCCTCGAGAAGCCGGAGCCAGCTGTGGTAACAAACTTTCGAGGGATCGAGGCATGGTTGAAGCGGTTCCAGGAAGTGAGGGGGGCGGATGTAGCGCAGCGCGCCCAGAAGGATGGGCCGCTGGGAGGGCTTGATGACTCGGATGATTCGGAATAGCGGTGGGCACCCTCGCTATACTTAGGAGGTCGACAGGTTCTTAGACTCACCTGAAAAGACAAAGACCGTGCGAACAGCCTCACGCGCAGGCTTTGAAGCATTTGACTCGGGGAGAACGACATACATATATGGAGGAACGCTCCTGAAGGGCGACAGACAAGAGCCGTTTGTAGAGCGCAAAGTACCAAAGAGCACTGAGAAAGCCGTGGCCCGTTAAGCTGGTCCAAGGTTAAAAAATGCGACTCGTGGCGACCGCCGCCGCCGACCGCGTCCGTGTTTGTAAATTGTGACGCGTCCACCACTGTCTGGACCCACGACCTCCGCCCATCCGCCGTCGCCAGGTTTCAGCAGAGATGCCAGAATACAAAAAGGAAGCGAGAATGAAGCAGGAAGATACAAGGGCCGTCTTGGGATGACAATTGGCCGATGACAGTTGTGAACAAGAAAACAAGGATGCTGTTTGGCTCTGCTGTGGCAGCGTGACCAAGCGGACGTAAACAAACAGCTCATTGTCGCCGCCAAAACGGAAGAATGGACGTGGATCCCCGCATTGTGTACTGCGCGGGGTTGGCGCGGGGTATAAATACTGGGCGCGCACGATGGCAACATTAAGACTCCCCGTCTACCCTCTCTGCTCTCAACGCCTCTAGCCAGCTTCTGTTTGCTCTACGTTCTCCTCTGTTACTCTCGGATACTACCTGCAATATCTGCAACATCCCGCTCTTATTCAACGACCTTCACGCTCCTGGTATGTCGTCCCCGCTCTAATCCAGGCTTTTACCGATTTTTTTGGATAGTCTTTGCTTTTCTTTGACTTTTTGTCATCCTCGATTTTAGTCCATTCTACGCCTCTCACGCTTGGTACGCCCCCCTTCCCTCCTACTTCGCCTCCAGCTCATCCTGCCCTCACAGATCCCATTCAAAGTCATTCCCGGTCGAATGTCTTCGTCTGCCATCCCCCACGTCATCGCCTTCCTCACCCGGCCCCTGCTCACGACCTTCCCCACGGACACGATCAGCACCGCACAGCTTATCCTCACCGCCTCCTTCGCGTCCTCGCCCGCCGCGACCCTCACGCTCAACGCTAACACGCCGCCTATGCCCATTTTTGCGGCCGCAATCGGCGCGAGCATCCCGTGGCCCGTCTGGTTCGCAGCCCTCGCCTCAGGGAACGAGTCCATCCTCCTCTTCTACGGGCCGGGCTACTTGGAGGCCCGCGTCGGCGCTGAACCCGTCACCGATGTCTGGAGCGAGGACAGCGAGGGCAGCGTCGTGCCCATTGCGCGCTCGCGCGTCAAGGTCGCCGCGCCCCTCCTCCACGAGTCCACCGGCGTGCGCCTGCGGGCCACTCTCCTCTCCGCCCGCGTGCGCAGCATGCGCCGCGCACAGCAGGCGCAGGCGATCCGCATCCCCTGCCTCCCCACCTCCGCGACCGACTCTGACTCCGATTCCGAGTCTGACTCAGGCTACTCTGACTCGGGCTCGGACCGCTCGACGACGTCGTCCCTCACCACCGCTGCGAGCTCTGCGCCCGCCTCGCCGCTCAAAGCCCGCTCGCTCGGCCTCCCGACGCCGCCTGGCCGCGTCGCGCCTGCAGCCCCCGCGCTCTACCGTGCACCTCGCCCCACCGCCACCACCACGAACACCACTCCTCGCCCCCGCCTCCCTCTCGGGAAGCTGACGTCCGCACCTGTGCCGAAATGCGCTCTGGTCCCCGCCGCCGTTGACCCGACGAACAAGAGCACCACTGCGTACCTCTACTCGGGCGGCGTCACGCGCGTCATGACTGGCGGCGTCATGCTCGGTCCTCGCCCCAGTGTCGTCGCATTCAAGCGCTCCTAATCGAAGTCTTACGCCCCTCGGATGTGACTCGATGCGCTCTCGACCCCACGTTCGCATTCTTCACTCACAACCTCTGTAGCCCCTCTCGCACCCTCTGTAGCTAAGCTCTCTGTACTTTACATTCGGTAGGTATATCACATTAGTACTTGTATTCTGTAGAACCTGAATATTAAATGCCACCTTGGCCTACTGCACTAATACAACGCTTTGCGCCTTTTACGAATGCGGCAGGTTTATAATTTCTCAGATCATCCAGCGCGTATCACTCTGTCCGAGTCTGTCGATGTATATAAGTCTGGACTCGCGCCACAGACATATTAGTTTGGTTTCACAAGCCGCAGGCGCCTGAGGCAACTGAGCGAATGAAAAAAATAGAGTCTAAGCACATTTATATATGCTGTTCAGGGAAAGACGTTGTACATTCATCAAACACCGCCCACCAATCCAAGCTATGGGTCTAGCTAGCTTCCGCTAACTTCATACGCTCCACATTCAAGCCCGACTTACCCCCCCCCCCCCCCGCCCCCCCCCCCCCCCCCCCCCGCGCAATGCTGCATGATTCATTTGCGCGCCATGCAGGCTAGTGTCGAGCCAGGCATACAACGCGACCTTGTTGTGGACTTGTGCGACGTTGCCTCAAGTATCACGGTCCGATTGAGATTGTCGACCGGGCTTGACATCTGAGGAGGGAATTGGTTCGGATGCATAGAAGGAAGGAGAGGTCTTACTCGTTATAATGCTCGTCTGCGCGTACAGCCAAGTCGTTGACTGCGAGCTACCCTTCCCTGGCTCGGTTGCATCTAAGGCGAGGGGATTGTCAGATAAGAGCGCAGAAAAATGAGGAACTAGGCTCACTCGTTGCGATCCCCCACGGATGTAAATGCGAACTGCTCTTCCACATAACTCCGTCCTCAACCGATCACAGCGACCCCTCGCGACGGTCGATATCTAGTTTTCTCCGTGGCGTTGTACCTAGCGGAAAGCGGTACAAACAGTGCGGCCTTGATGGCATCGTGCACCGTCTGAAGCTAAAAAGTGTGAGCTCGAAGGCGCGCAGAGGAATGAGGAAGAAGCTTACTCCTCATGATACCCTTCCATCATCGAACCCATCGCAGCGCCTCCCACGCCGTTGATATCTCTTCTTCTGCACGTCGCAGCACCTAGCAAGGAGCGGTGCGTATGGCGCGGCCTTCATGTCATCGTCAAACGCCGAAGCCACCTGAGAAGGGTGTAGGCCTGAAGACGCGCAGAAGGATTGAAGAGTGAGCTTACTCGTCACAAATCCCTTCCATAATCCAACCCCCCGCGCCGTTTATGTCTCTTTTGCTCCGCGTCGTAGCACCTAGTGTAAGGGGACAAAGGTGCCATACGTCGGTCTAGGACCGCGTCGGCGGGTCGTACAGCCGGACTCTGCTGATTGACTGGCGAGCGAGCTGGTGCTGAGAGAAGGATTAGACCTTGCGAGTAGGATGAGGATGAAGGGAGCACGCACGGTGCTCGTCAGCCGCAGATGCGGGACTGGCGATGGGCGCTGAGGACTGTGAGTACTGAGACAACGAGGAGTGGGAAGAGTATGTACATCCGCGAGCCGATGAACGGCGGCCCTAGAGTGAGCTGGCTACTCAGCTTGTCGAGCAACACCTGAACATCGAACGCGTTAGGGCGACCCACAACGACGACGAGTGGAAATGCTCACCGAAGGGTAGATAGGCTAGAGGCCCTATGCACGCTGTGTTGCATGAATCTGGGTGGTTGGCCGAAGCCGGGGCTCAATGCGCATGAGGCTGGGGAGCGAGCGCAGAGCAGGGTGCCCGAAGGCGAGCTTGAAAAGACTGAGGGATCTGCTGGACCCTAGCTGTATCTATACTGGGGCGACTGACTGTCTTACTGTCGGGTGTGGGCTGATGAAGGTCTCGGTTGATCGAATGGAGAGTTTGAGCGCCCGCCTGTTGCCGTGCTCGATTGAGCAGTCCCACACGATCGAGCCGCCGTTTAGACAGAACCGCCCATCAATCGCCCGCGACTCGAAGTCGTCGGCTCCGACAGATGTAACGGGTTATATCGATGATGTTGCAGCCGCAGTGGAAGATGGCGGATGCATCAGTGCGCCAGGTGCACCGGTGAAGGTTGGGTGAAGGTTTGCCAGCAAGTTCAGAGCGTCGGCCGACAGAAAACCAGTGACCGGTTCAGGTACTTATGCATTATGAGTCACATCTTGATAAGGCAGCGATCAGAGAGCTAAGTAGTGTAGTAAGCACCAATGACATTGCCGTAAACAGGGCGCATGGTGTAGTTGGTTTATCACGCTCGCTTAGCAATTTCCGAAATCTGCGAGAGGTGTTGGGTTCAATTCCCAATGCGTCCATGTTTTTCCTCCTGGTTCTCGGGCGGGGTCGGTAGCAAAAAAAAATCTTACACAATTGAGCAATATTCCCGTTGAAATAACGAACAATTCGTAAGCACGAGATCGAGAGCCACATTAGCAGGATTTAGTATAGACTGTCTGGAGTATCAGTCTCCGAAGACCACTACACTTATGCTTGTGAAGTTTAGGCGCAGGGACCAGCGGGAGAGCGGGGCTGAACAATAACAAGACTCAGTGTTGCGGAGGCAAAACTTCATATATAGTATGTACCTGAACAATAACAACTGTCTACAGGTCAGTATAGGTGTAAGGTATGGGATATAGAACTCACGACTCAGTGTTGCGGAGGCAAAACTGAGGCGTGAGAATATGACACGCAGTAGGTAAATAGAACGGCGAAAATATAGGTAAGCAGTCCAAGATAAGATAGCTAGTTGTTAGTCTCTCTAAGACAGACGCTATGATGAACAAGCTCGTTCCTCGCTCATCTTAGTCTGTTAGTTACCGCGCCCTTGTGACAGGCGTCGCATCTTATTATGTAATGATGGGTGATGCACAACCAAACAACTCATTTAATTCACGCGTCTTTGACGCGTTTCTGCCTCTTACTTCGCATTTAGACACACATTTTGGCTGGAGGAAGGTTAACAGAGCTAATCGATTACTTCTGACCGGTTTTCTGTCTTCTTCTTGCTGAAATGTATTTCCTCACCTGTGCTCGGCTAGTTTGATCCACTGTACTTCATTCTCCATTCCTGCGTGATACATATAAGGCAAACAGCTATCCAATGGGTATTTAGTGCGGTACATACTCTATTCCTCACGCTTTGATGGCCCAACGATGCTTGCGTCGCGTCCGGCGCGTCAAGTCGCGTCGACCAATGTCCGCACGTGATTTCCTAAAACGGTGATTACATAATAAGGCTCGTCGCCTACTGTCAGGGCGTGGTAACCACAGGACTAGCTAGTTGTCCATATCTTAACACTCCCCCTCACGCCGAAGCGGGGTACTCGAGAACACCGAGCATCTCGCGAAAGCGCGTGAATTTTGGACGTGAAAGGGATTTGGTGAATATATCGGCAATCATGTCGTTAGTTTTACAGTAGGGGATCGTTGCGTCGCCGTTGGTCACAGTCTGGCGGATAAAATGGAAGCGGTTGTCAATATGTTTTGTACGAGCATGGAAAGCGCCGTCCTTGGTCAGGGTGATGGCAGATTGATTGTCACAGAAGAGTCGGGTTGGGCGCTGTACCGGTATGAAGATTTCGGCAAGAAGTTTCCGAAGCCATAACAGATTCTTAGATCCATGGGTGAGCGCGACATACTCCGATTCTGTGCTAGAAAGAGTGACCAGGGGCTGCTTCTTCGAGCTCCAATCGACGAGACTGTTACCGAGGAAGAACGCGTAGCCAGACACTGAGTGACGGTCCATGTGCGAGGCCCAATCAGCATCAGAATATCCGGTCAGCGTCAAATCCGAGCCGCCGAGGACGAGTCGGTGATGCCGCGTACCCGAGAGATACTTGAGGACACGCCGAAGAGCTTTCATGTGTGTAGTGCGAGGCGCATGCATGAATTGAGATAGGTTCGAGACGTGGTAAGTGATCTCTGGATGAGTGATGGTCGCGTACATCAGAAATCCGACACCCTTGCAGAATTCAGCCGTTTCCGAGTGCGTGAGAACCTGTGACGAAACAGCGGGTGAATCCAGTGAAAGATCCAGACCGGGTTCCATCGGGCACACGTTGGGAGCCGCGTTGGACATGCCCATATGAGCTAGGATCTGCTCAATATAGGCAGTCTGGCTAAGGGAAATGGTCCGGGCTTTCCTATCTCGTACGAGATGGATGCCGAGTAGCCAATTGATTTCCCCGAGGTCGACGGTCTCGAAATGCTCGTTAAGCTGCTTTTTGATACGGCTGACATCTACGACTGTCTTCCCGATGATGGTGAAGTCATCGGTGGCGGCCGCGACGATTGTGGACTGGTCCCGACTGATAAACACGGCTTGGTCGGCCTGCAGAACCGAGTACCCGAGCGAAACAAACGTGTCGCGCAGTTTGATGTACCAGGTTCGGCCGCCTTGTTTGGTGCCATACAAGCCCTTGTTAAGCTTACAGACGAGACGTTGTCCAGGAGAAACTGGAGGAAGAGGAATAGAGCTGAGTTTTTCATAGAATTCCGGGATGGCCATATAGATGGTTTCGTCAAGCGGCGCGTTGAGGTACGCATTTTTGACATCGGCCTGATGGATCTCCCAGTTGTTGGTGGCCGCGATGGTGAGTAAGACGCGGAGAGTTGCGTGACGAACGACGGGTGCATAGGTATCTGTGTAATTAATGCCGTATACTTGGGTTTTCCCGTTTGCGACTAGTCTGACTTTGCGCTTGAGAAGCTCGTTGAATGCGTTGAGCTTGCGCGTGAGAACGTAATGGTTGCGAATTATATTCGCGCCAGCAGGAGCTACAACGACGTCCCAAGTTTTGAGCTTTTCGAGCTGTGTGAACTCGTCCTGGGCAGCTGACATCCAGTGTTTGGAATCAGGGCCTTTGATTGCGTCACGCAAACTCATTGGCACGTTCTCGGTCACCATCGCAAACTCGACGACCTGGCTGCAGAGCGCCGTCACCTCGACATCCATTCGCAGGTCGGGGTCATCCTCCCGCTCGTCCTCGAGAATCTCGAACGCCGCCGCCACATCTTCTGTGTCAGCAAGACTGGCTTTGCCCTCATTCAGTTTGTGATAGAAGCCTGGCGGCTTTCGTTCACGATGGCCGCGTCCCGTATTCGGTTCGGGCTGAATTAGACCATCGCCTCGTGGTTGCCGTGCGTGTGGAGGTGGTGGTGTCGGCTCAATGTGCACAGGAGGTGGATTCGTTGGCACGGGGTTAGGTTCGGGAGAAGGGGACTTGCGGAGATTTTCTGGGACTGGAGGCTCAACGGTGTCGGTGAGTCCCTCCGCTAGCTTATCGCCGTCGTCGCTTGCGCCTGCGGGCGGTGTTTTCGATGGGTTTGGAGCCGTCGATGCCTCGGGAGTTGCAGGGAAGTCATCATCACCCCACTCCCCCTCGATCGAGGCACCGTCGGGCTCGCGCGCGGCTTTCTCGTCGAAATAGACATCCCTCTCAATTGTAACCCTTCGCTTACCCGGCCAGTAGATGCGGAACCCTTTCGCTTGCATGTCGTAGCCCACGAAGTGGACTTTTACGGCCTGTATATCAAGATCCTTTGCGCCTTTTACTTTCACCCACACGGGCGTGCCCCAGGTCAACAGCTTCGAAAGGTTTGGAATCTTCTTCGTTGCCGCCTCCAGCGGGGTCTTATAGTTTGGTAGCGCGGCCGTTGGCGAGCGGTTACGCAGCCATACCGAGTGGAGCCAGCTCTCGGCCCACAGGAACTTCGGCAGGTTCGCGTGCACGATCATCGCACGGGTCTGCTCGACATGTGTACGCATCGCACGCTCCGCGATTCCGTTGTCGCTGGGCGTGTCGTGGACGGTGAGTCGGCGATCCGTTCCGATTTTCTCGAGATATGCATTGAACTTCGCAGATGTGAATTCTCCCCCTCGGTCCGATCCGAGTAGCTTCACGGCTGCTCCCCCGCGCTGGCGCTTGACCCACGCCTCGTACATTTGATACTTTGCGAAGGCGTCGGACTTTTTCGGCAAGAAGTAAGCCTTTTCTTCATGCGTCGATAGGTCCATCGGGGTCATGACGTATCGCGCGCCGCCGAGCGAGGTCACTGAAAACGGGCCTTTTAGATCAATTACGACCTTGTCGCCGTATTTCTTCGGCCGCGGGTTCAGGGCTACCTTCGGTATCGGCTTTCGCGCCGCCTTCGCCTGCACGCACACCTCACAGAATTGAGGCTCGGACGACATGTCCAGGTCGATCCCGGTGATCGTACCGGCCTTCACGGCGTGCTTCAACGCATTCTGATCAGCATGTCCCATGAGTGTGTGAAGCTGGAACAGCGTGATCTTGTCGGACGCGAGGTAAGCTGCCGCTTCCGTGATGGGTGCGAGTTTGGCTAATTTGCCGGCACGATATAGGCCGCGGACCATTGGGAAGATCGCGATGGTCTTCCGCTTTGGTTTAGGCGTTGCGATGGTGCAGTTTGCATCTTCGATGTGGACCGCGTAGCCGGCGCGATCGAGCGTGCTGACGGATATGAGGGTGAAGGCCATGTGGGGAGAATAGTAAGTGCTTCGAAGTGTTGCGCGCGTCGGTTTATGGTTGACACCCATCGGTAAGTAGGTGTTGTAGTCCCCTTTACCGGTCGCATGGAAGGTTCGGCCGTCTGCGGCGCGAATGGGTAAGGGAGGGATCTCCACAAGGTTGGTGAAGTTGTCCCGATCGGGAGAGAAGTGCCGAGTTGCGCCGCCGTCGACGATCATGTCGCAGCGTGCGGAACGGTCTACGGAGTAGGCGCCGGCCTCATCCCGGAAGTCGGACGACACGTTGAGTGCAACATTGTCGTTGTCGTCCTCTTCGGGGATGCCGATCAGCAGCGCGATGTCGTCGGACTCTTCGTCCTCGTCATCGGCTGCTGCAGCCGCTTTCTCCTTCTTTTTCTTCCCCGCCTTCTGGTGCTTCAAGAACCATTCAGGTGGGTCCTTCTCTTTCCCGCCGCCCTTCGCATAGCAATCGGCCTTGACATGCCCCTTTTTCTTGCAGTTTGTGCACTTGACTGACTTTTTCTCCTTTTCCTTGGCTGCCGCCGACATCGCAGAGTTTTCGTTCTCGCGATCGATCACCTTGTCAACGCTGCGGCTCAAGTACTCATTCGTGAGCTCTTGGATCATCAGCGCGCTGTCAACTTGACGCGGTGGAATGGATAGTCGGGCGGAGGTCGTGATGGTGGTAAGGAGTGATCGGTAGTGCTGGGGGATCGACGCGCGGATGTACGCGCCAAACTGCAGGTCGGAAAGTGGGTTCCCGCCCTTTATGAGCATGTCTTTGAGTTCTGACATCTCCATCAGGTGCTTTTGCAGGTCGCCCTCGTCGTCGCATCGCATTTGCTGCAACCTGGTGAGTATGTTCATTTGAACCATATCACCCTGGTTCTCGTTGAGCTGAACGAGTTTATCCCAGACTTTGCTTGCGGTGGACTCGTTTTTGACCTGTGCGAAACGCGTAGTACTGATGGTTTGATAAATGATGTCGCGCAACTTGGACTCCTTTGTTTCGTACTCGTCCTGCTTCTCCTCGTGTTTTTCTAACTTCTCATCGTCTAATGGAGTATTGGTGCCGGCTATGAACCATTCTCCAGTGACGCGCTGAGTAAGTTCGGCTGGTTTTCGAGCGGTACCGGCCAGATGTCGCCCCAACCCTTTCGACTTTGCGTGAGTGATTATTCGCTCCGAATAGTGGATCCAGTTTGAGGAGTCATCCTTCAGAACTGGTAGGGTGGGTTTGCGCTCATCTATCTCGGTAGTAGCGGGGCCCATAACCTGTGAAGTTTAGGCGCAGGGACCAGCGGGAGAGCGGGGCTGAACAATAACAAGACTCAGTGTTGCGGAGGCAAAACTTCATATATAGTATGTACCTGAACAATAACAACTGTCTACAGGTCAGTATAGGTGTAAGGTATGGGATATAGAACTCACGACTCAGTGTTGCGGAGGCAAAACTGAGGCGTGAGAATATGACACGCAGTAGGTAAATAGAACGGCGAAAATATAGGTAAGCAGTCGAAGATAAGATAGCTAGTTGTCCATATCTTAACAATGCTCCTTCTATGTCATAGATGGTGAATTCACATATAATCTGTTTGTTTAACTCAAATGGAGATTGTTCTGGAGGCTAGAGCCAAGCTGGAGCCCTCAATAACAGCTGCAGTCGCCTTGGGATATATAAGCACTTTTGGTGTCTTATCCGAAGTAGGGGTGAGTAACAACAATGTGGTATGGCAATGGATGTTCAAGGTCACGGTAACTGTACTATTCCGACCAAGTCGGACCAAGTGTTCAAACGTTCATTGAACTTTGGGGGTCAATGAATTTTCTTCTGAGCCAGGATGATTTTAACCCATCAAAGAAAAAAAAAAGGTCGGTGCAATGCGTAACACTCTCGATCGTCCGCCTCGACAGTTGAAGACGGCAAGTCTCAAGAGTGTGGCGGTGCTTGCTCAATGCCCGGCCGATTGATCCGAGTCCTCTCTCGCTTGCTTTGGTACACCGTGACTCATCCAAAACTTACATCCTCGCGCACCACCCTTCAGAGGCGAAGCCCAGTATCAAGTTCCCTTCAATTGAATCAAGATATCACATCAGCAAAAACAGCTAGTGTTATGTACCACGAACTTGATGAAAACAGGTAAGTACGTCCAAGTTGTCGCGAGATGCACACATTGAAGTGCGCGTTCGGCGTTCTTCAGGTCCTTTCGGATGAATAGATCGCTGACTGTGTCGGATAGGCTCAATGGTCTCCTGCGCTGACGTCGATGATGTCGTCGCTAAAATCGAAAGAATGCAAGATGGTCTGAAGAAAAGAGTGACGCCCGCGCTGCGCTATATGCGAAATGCTTACTGCAACCCTCGCCTCTGATGCAGTGGAAGCCCAATTCCCGTCACGCAAAGCGATGTGGTTCCGAAAAAGGTTCAATGGTCTACAATTGTCGTTGATGCACTCCGACCTCTAGTTTGACACTCCAGCGGCCCGGGAGATTCGTTGTGGCTTTTAATTTGCGAATGCGCGAAAAGTAAGCATTCATATGTGCCCGGGCTCTTGGAGCGTCCAAGAAACTGCCAACAGCTTCAAAGTGAAGGCAGAGCGCATAAACGTCCGCGTCTGACGGAGCCTCTAGGCTCAACAACCTCTGTGCAACCGTGATTCAGACTTTCCGTCAACATCGGCTCCTTAAAGAGCTCGCCCACAAAGCTTACAAGGCCAAGCCACGCGCGTTTGTTTTGAGCCTCACGTACACCTGGCGGTCTTCTCGCAAACCCGCCATGCTCGAAGGCCTGGTGGACACGGTTAGCAGAAATTTCCTCCACAGTGCTCCTTCAACAATCGGTTTTCCATCGGCGTTCTCCAGCCCAGCGGCATGCAGCGTCGGGCTAACTCGGCTCAACACGGTGCGACAAAGCCGCGCGTACAACTCGCAACGCATTGGCTGTGTCGCCGCCGCCTCAGTGATCTGACGAAAGAAGAGAATGAGCGTCCTGCCATCGTCATCGTCTTCGGAGCTGTTCGCGATCGCGATTATCTGGTCTGAGATGCTGTCGAAGTTCGAGGGCGCAATCTTGTTCAGCAACGACCTTGCCTTCCGAGACGAGATGACTTTGGCCTCAGCAGAGGAGCGCCCCGTCTCGTTGGGCGGATAGATGGAGGCGACAGACGGTGTAAATGTGCTGCAACTCTATTGCGGCTTCCATGCATCGTGGACGAGGTATGTTTTTGGTGCGCGCACGGGATCGGGAGGCTAATGATATTCAAAGCTGATCTGGGACATCTCGTATATCTTCGGCGCATATCCTGTAACCAAACGGCGAAAGCCACAGAACGAGCGATAATGTCAGGGGCATTGAAAGTGATCGAATCAACAACCACTGAAGAGGTTTACATATGATCTTACGAAGTGCCACTCATGATTCCGTTCGAGATTCCGTCCCTGTCCTAACATCTTCAATGATTTCGCTTCCTTCCTGAGTGCTTCTTATGTCCCTCAGTCTTTGACTGTTTCTGTGGCTAGATGTATATGAGTCTGTGCAGCGTTGAAGAGTCTGCGATCTCGAACGTACCACCATATGTACAACGGTGACGGTCCGCGGGGGGAGCGCGAAGTGCATGGTGCTTGCCGGCGCAAAGCTTACAGGTGGAGCCGGCACCAGGGTGGGCACCCAGACGACCTGCGGCTGGACGTAGTGCGACTGGTGGGGCTCCCCCAAAACCGGTTGCGACATAGCATGCTGCAGGGGAGGCGGAGCGGCAGGGTTGGGCACCCATATTGGCGGGGGCTCCCTCTTTGCGCTCTCATGATGGTGGTGTGTCCTGTGCTTCCTGGTAGGCAACGGTGGTCGCGGCGCGACGGCGATCGGGGGCCAGGACTCCGGCGCGAGGTGTGTCGTATCGGGCACCCGGTGCTCGGTGGGTTTGCTCCTGGGTGCGCGCAAGCGGTCCGCCGGGATTCTGACCGTGCTTGACCCCTTCGCTGCATCCTCCTCTGAACCATCGTTGCCGCGGCTGTCCCTCGCCGGAGTCGCGCCGTGCCGCGCGATGCCCGTAGAGTATGCGGGCGTGTATGGCTTTATCGCAGGGCGGAGGGGCTTCTGCGGAGGTTTCGGTACGTGCGCGTACGGGACGAACCCCCGCGGAAAGGGACCTGGATGAGATTGCGCGGCAGGGAGGGGATGACACTGCATGGGGGTCAGAAGAAGAGTTGTGCGAGCAGATGCAAGCACTTATGCTCTCGCACGCGCCTCGTGTCTGAGGTACGGCGGCTTTGTGCTAAACTTGTCACGGAAGCTGTGGACCGGCGTTCTGGACTTGACGTGAGCAGGAGTATGGGCCAGCGCGAATCAGCTTCGGAGCCTACCGGAGATGCGTTGTTACCTCTAGCGGGCGTCTAATACATACCCTCCCAGAATGGGCATGTAGTCGTATATATAAATCTTGAACAAGCGCTTGTGCGTAGAGGAAATCAGTGGCGCGCCCACAGATGTCTATCTGACTTGATCATCCCGGCCGTGCAATCTCCTTGCGGACATGAGGATAAGGAGCATATATCATGCGTCAAGGCAAACCCCCCCAAATCTTTATTGTGGATGCGTGCTTCTGCCAGTGCTTGGTCGGAAATGCGGCAGGTATGAGGAACGAGCAGATCAGGGCCACAAATCTGTCAGCAAAGGGCTCGGGCATCGTTAGATGCACGTAACCTTGCGTCAAGTCAGTCGGCATAAGGAGCAGCGATTGCCAGTCGCAAAGAAGGGTGATACGTAGAAGATATCACGTGACCGTGTCTGTGTGCTCGAAAAGTTCAAGTTCAAGTTGAACCAGATTGAAATTGAAAGTTCACTGATTATGATGACTTCAACCATGATGCATGATGCATGATGCATGACTAGAAGACGCCCACATGTGAGATGAAGATGGAAGACTCACATGGCGACAGGAACGACTGACTTCGGGCGCAGTTGCATGCACACCCAGAATTGATGGGAGGTTGAGGACGGTGTACTATTTCATGATCAAGTTTGGCACGTGGAGTTGTGTAGCTTGGAAGAAGCTTGTACCCATGCAGTGAACGGCAGGAAATCGAAGTCTAAAGAGCGTACGATTGGTGTGAACCCGCGGTTTCCCCAGTGTACGCCAATTAATTGCGCCTGAGACGCGAATCAAGATTGCGATGAACCGATTCGTAGTTGTTGCTGTATTTATCTGCCACTACGGAGTTAGTTTCCTCCTACGGGTGGCCCTTGATTTGGGCTTGGAATTAACTGAAAGCTCAGTTCTTGTATACGAGGGAGGAACTGGGGCAAATAATTGCAGTGGTCTTCAATGCGTCCAGGAGTTGCAATTGCATAACTCGTTCGAGAAAACATCGATGAATACACTTCTGGGGAGAACGCCTTCGGATATAAACATTCCGTCGCGCTCAAGGTGTGGATGTCCAGTGAACGGACGGTAAGTCCGCCACCTCAATCAAATGGCCCAAGCACTGCGCGGCGCCTCGGGCTTCCACGCGGCCTCGTCGTCGTCGGCATACGCGGTCGAATGTGTCGCGGCGGCGTGCTGGTCCGCGAACGGGTCTATCACGTTGTCGCGGCTCCCCCACGGCCGCGCCCCGCGCGCGCTGGTCCCAACGCTCACGGAGCCAGTCCCACTCCCGCCGCTGCCGACCTGGCGCACCGCGTCCGCGATCGCCTCGTGCGTGCGCTCCCACGCGCGGCGGTCGCGCGCGCGCTGGCGGCGCCGGTACAGCACGACCGCGCCCGCGCCAAGAAGGAGCAGCGCAAGGGGGACGACCACGGCTGCGATGATTGTGGTGGTCTTGCTGTGGGCGGTGGAGGCGGCACCGACGGGGGCGGTGACATTTGCGGAATCAGAATCGGTGGTGGAGGCGGGGAGCGCGGAGCGTGGCGGGGAGAGGAACGCATCGCTTGTGAGGGAGTCGGAGGGGGTAGATGCGATGGTTGCGGGTGTCGAGGAGGGCGTGGCGGAGGCGGTGGCGCTGCTGTCGGGCTTGGAGCGGGAGGTGGTGCTGGTGGTACTCGGGCTGTGGGATGAAGTCGCGGGGTCAACTAGGGAGCTTGTGGACTGTGTTTTGGTTGTGGAGGTGGTAGTGGTCTGAGAGTCTCTGAAATCCGGGTTGATAGACGATTGCATGGAGAGCAAGGCACGCACCGGGAGGTTGTGTGGGTGGTGGCCGTCGTTGTGGTATGGGTAGGTGGAGGTGGAGGCGGAGGCGGCGGGGGAGGTGGAGGCGGCGGTCCGCCTGCCCTACACCCAAGGCTGGATTAAAACCACAAACGTCTTCGCTGGGATCCGGACTCACACGCATTGGAAGTAGTAATCGTTTTGAACCTTACAGTACGTGCCCGGGACACACGTAGTTGGACCGGCTTGTATCAGAGTGAGCTGGATGTACATGCAAGACCGAGACAGCGTACTCCACCCTATGCCGCCGCATTGCTGGTATAGTTCACTCTGGGCGGCAACGAGGGCCGGGAGGAGGACAGTAACCGAGAGAGTGAGTTGAAAAAAGAGCGCAAGGGGGGCATGCCCCATATCCGGCGGGACGGAGGGCGTCGAGAGACGACGGTGGGGGAAGGGTGAGAGGGCTGAGGCACCGTCGCCGTTTCATATGCGCACGTCCTGAGAAAATCAGTGATACCGCAATTGACACACCGAATGATCATCTGTGATCATCAACACTTAATCGACTTGAGACTCGTCCCTCGGGTCGATAGCGCACGCGAAGGACAGTGGAAGCTTAGAGGCGTTGGGGTTGAGCCTTTAGGAGCGTCGTTTGCAGCTACCTGGATGGTTGAGAGGGTCGTGGTGAGTCTGACTCTTGGCGGCAACTTGGCGGTGAATTGGACCCATCAAAACAGGACGGTTGCCCGGGCCGGAGACTCATACCATATGGAAAATCACAAGCGCCGCCTCCAAGGGGGAGGAGGAGGAGGTAAATTATACTGACAAGGTCCCACAATTGGAACAGCCAGTCTACTACGGGGGGGACTGTTTTGTTGATTAAGGAATCTATGCCGGTTTCTGTTTGTTTTCTCATCAAGATTTCAGTTGTATTTCAAGTCAATTTCAGCTTCTCTTAGACTCGAAGCAGTCACGTTTTCCGCAAACACGGAATTGATGACAGTCGATCAATCCCGACAACTTTGATCGACTGTCATCAAATTCGTGTTTTTGGGCGTGCGGCTGTGTTCGAGCCTAAGCTTCTCTAGCAATTCTCTAGGCATAATATACTTAGAGGCCTTTAGGGCCTTCTGTCAATTGTATTTAAACGGTCCACGAAAACAGACCAAACTGGGTGGCATGCTCCCTGTTTTTGAACATACAAGGTGATACTGATGCAGGGGTTATAATTGAACTCTGTACCCAGTAGGGGCAGCCAGAGTAGCGGATTGAGGAAGGATTCAAATGGAAAGATTATGGGAAAGATTACTTTATGGATAATCATTTGGCTATCTATATTGATTTTTCAGATGATCTCTCGGAGTCTCAGTGCGCCAAATTTCGTGATTGGCAGTGTAAATAGTGCAACCAGATTGCACAAGCGCAGGACCCAAGCACGATCTAAGACCAGCAGAACAAAGCAGCGCAAGCGAGCAAAAAGTCAACAAAAAGTTGAGAACAAGGCGAGCGTGACGGATCTGTGACGTGTGACACCCTTTGACCTTGTTCCTTTTTGCTGCTCAAATATCTGCTCTGCTCTCTCGAACCTGCCTTGACCCTCGCCACTGCTATCATCTACGGTACCCTCAACGCTGCCCGATAGACGTGTCGCTGACGAGCTTTCGGCGGCAGAAACTCATGATCGCACGAGATGCCGCACAATTCAGGTGTGTTATGTTCTCGCTTGTGTTTTTCTTCTTTTTTCTGGGGTCCGGGCGGGGGAAGTGGGAGGTTGGGACCGTGCGGTGCGGCGATGGAGTCGCGCGGAGGGGAGGGGGATGGGCTGTGCGTTCGTTTGCGCCTCGTGCGCCGTTGCCAGGTGGGGGGTAGGCGCGACAGCGCTTACTGCGAGTGTGGTATGGGGCGTGTGTGCGTGGCGGGGCGCCCTACAGTGCCTAGGGGATCTTCCCGAAGCTTCACTGGCACGTACCTGCGCCGCTTCGCTAAAGCAGGCCTCCCCGCTGTGCAGTGGCTTGGCTGGCTATCTCGCGTTACAATTGCCTGCGCCGCGAGATGCGGGGAGCACTGGCACATCGGGCGGCGCGGCGCGTGGCGCGGAGCGGGACCCATCTGTCTGGTTGGCCCTCGCGGTGATCTCGACGTACCGACCTGATCCCTGTCGCGAGGCACTCCTACGGGAGGATGTCTTGAGAACCTTGCTCTATGTTTGCCTTCCACGCCCGGAGGGCTGGACTGCTCGCGGTGTCTACCGTCTCCCAATCCCTGCGGGATACAGTGAATGACGGGGTGGAAGCGGAGGCTCGAGGCTCCTCAAGATCCCCCCGATGCTTCACTGCCTTCCCTTGTACTTATCGTTATTCTGACCCCCCTCGCCCTCAGAACCCTCCGAAAACTGGGACGACGACTTTGAATTCAACAGCACCAAGAGCGCGCGGCACTCCGCCGCCGACGCCGACGCAGACTTCGACTTTAACGCGGACGCCGACCAAGATCATCACCACGACACATACCAAGACACATATACGCATATCCCCCCGGACCGCGCGCACCCCCACGACCACACGCAAAATGTACATACGAAACCAACGACACGCGGCACCACGCCCCGGCGCGCGTCGCACGACACGGACACGACGGAGAACTGGGACGACGACTTCGCGGAGGAGGACGCCGCAGGGGACGCGGGGGCGGGCGCGGCGTACGCGCTGCCGCCGCCACCCGGGCCCGGCACGCCCCGCGCGCGGCGCACGCACCCGCGCCAGCCGCACCAGCAGCACCAGCAGCAGGCCCAGCACCGGCCGCGCGCGAGCTCGGGCGAGACGGCGCGCGCGGGTGGGCGCGGGGGCGACTCGAGCGACGACGAGGAGTTCGGCGCGGGGTGGGGTGGCGCGGACGAGGACCGCACGGTCACGGCGCGCTCTGCGTCCGGGGCCAGCGCGCGGAGCTTCCAGAGCGGGATCGGGCTGGGCATGCACGCGTCGCCGCCGCCGCCCGTGCCGCCCCTGCCGCTGGGGCTCGGCGCCCCCATAAACGGCGCGGGCGCGGGCGTGGGCGCGGTGCAGCCGTTCCCGTTCCCGCGCAGCCCGACGGCGAGCGTGTTCAGCGCGCCGGACTCGGGGAGCGTGTACACGCACGGGAGCGCGGGGAGCACGGCTGCGCTGAACCCGCTCAGCCGCCCGCGGGACAGGGAGCGCGCGGCAAAGGGCCTCGCGGGGCTGCCGCCGAGCCCGCCAATCCACCGCGAGCGCGAGCGGCGGCGGCTGCGGAAGAAGAGCCGCCCGACGGAGAAGATCGGCGGGGGCGTGGTGGAGATGCGCGAGATGGGCGGGCGGGCGGGGAGGGAGCGGGAGAGCTCTGGGGGGACAGAGGAGGACTGGGACGCGGAGGCGGAGGCGGAGGCGGAGATGGGGGCAGGCACGTACCCGTATGCAGCCGTTGACGCGGACACTAGCGCGAGCGGCAGCCAGGTGTACGGCGTGCGGCAACCCAGCGCGAGCGGCAGCCACCTCGCGCTCGGGTCCAGTGTCGGCGGGGGGAGCGGGAGCGGGCTGCTGGCGCGCATCGGGAGCGTGAAGCGGTGGGGGTTCGGCGGGGGGGAGGGGGAGAAGGAGAAGGCAAGGAGGAAGAAGAGCAGCAGCGTCAGTGTGGGGAGTCTGGGAGTTATGGGTGTGTTTTTTCTCTTCTCATTCTCTCTCTTTTTCGCATTTTAATTGCTTCGGGCACGCCTTTTCCTTTCTTTCTCTTTTTTCCCCCTTTCTTTATGCTTTTGCGGGCGTTTTGACCTTTTCTTTCCCCTTGTACCCTTTCTTAGTGCTCGATGCCTCCTCCTACTCTGATCCTTTTGTACCTTTCGCCGGCCTCGCTGCCTCCTCCCCCTTCTGCTCGCGCGCCGATGCATGCCTTCTGCCGCCTTCCTGGTCGTTGTCTTTGTCTTTGTATCCAGGACTCTATCCAAGAGCGGACTCTGCATCCTGTTCGCTGTCCCTATCCTTTCACCACATGCCCCCCGTTTTCGACGATCTTCCTTTTTGTATCCCACTTTTCCGTGTTCTTCTTGCCCTCGCTTTCCCCGTCATTCGTTGTTTGGGATGCAAGGTCTCATCACTGGCGATCTTCCTTCGCTATATTCGTTCTTCCCATCTTCCTCTTTGTCTTCGTTCTCCCCAGGTTTCCTATGTCCCTCGATCCTGACATACTCCCCCAGATCCCGAGCTCGAAGCCCTCGCAGAAGCAACCCCACGCCCGCCCAGCTCCGCCTCCATGCAGTCCTCCTCCTCGCGCTCCGGCTCGCGCCACTCGTACGCGCACCCGCCCCCAAATCCCGCGACACCCTCCAAGCCCAAGGCGCAGCGCTATTCGCAATTCGGCACCCGCCAGCAACAGGAGCAGTACACGCCGCGCACGCCGCCCCAGACGCCGCCCGAGGGCACGCCCGGCGGGCGCGGCTGGTTTTTTCGGGGCGTCTCCGCGTCGCCGGCGGAGCGGGGGCGGTTTCGCGGCGGGAGCGAAGCAGCAGCAACGGGCGGGCCCAGAGGCGGAGGCGGTGTGGGTCGAGATGGTGCCGCTGCGGAGGGGGCGGCGGATCTGAGCACGGAGAAAGAGCAAACGAAGCTCGTGAAGCGGCGCAGCCTTGGGTTCGTGCAGATCCGGCGTGGGATCCGCCCGCTGAACGGGAACTCGGAGGCGGGGGACGAGCACGCGACGCCGACGGCTAACTCCAGCAACAGCGGGAGCCCGAACAAGGCGTATGCGGGGCTCGGCGTGGGGCACCCGTCTGGCGTGGCTCTGGGAAGCGTGGAGGACCTCGGGCGCCAGAAGGAGAGGGAGAGGGAGCGCGAGCGCGAGCGCGAGGGCATGGGCTTCGTCGAGCGCAACGTGCGGCGAATCAGCCTCGTCGGCCGACACAAGCGCACCAAGAGCGGCGTCTCCGTCACGGGGATCGGGCTGTCGGGCGATGAGAAGGAGAACGACGGCAAGGGGAAGCGCGGGGGGCGCGCGCCTGTGGAGGGTCTCCCGTCGGCGCCGCCCCTCGACGTGCAGCTGCACCCGCCGTCGCCGCCGCAGACGCTGCGCTCCGGTGGCGGGAGCACGGTGACCATGAAGGCGTCCGCGCCAATCAACATCGTCGCGCGCAGCCTTGACGCCCTTTCGCCTGCGTTCTCGCCCACCTTCTCGCTCGGTTCCTCCCCCATCTCGCTGGCGTCGCCGATATCGCTCGCGTCGTCGTCATCGCCGTCGCTCACGCCGTACCCCGTCTCGATGTCGCCGCCGCATCCGCATCCGCACTCGAGCTCGCCGTCGCCGAAACCGCCGGTGTCGCCGCAGTCGGCGTCGCTTGGGCGCACGGCGGCGAACAGCCCGGTCGTCAGCGCGGCTGCGGCGGCGAGCCCCGCGGGGACGATGAGCGCCGGGACAATGCGCCGTAATTCGTTGGGTGACTTGAAGATTCCTGCACGGATCAGCCAGGCGCAGGTCGGGCTGCGGCGGGACTTAGGCATGGTGCGCGAGTTCGCGCGGAATGTCGATGGTATGTCGTTCTCTGTGTCTATCTTGCCTACGGATGCTAACTGCTGCACGTTTTTGTAGAGCTCAAGGATCTGCAGGCCACGTACCAATCTCTTGTCCTGGAGGTCCAGGGGATACTCGACATGCATCTCCTGCACCCGACGCAGCCAAAAGAGAAGGAGAAGGAACACTCAAGGGTGTCTTCGCCCACTTTCTTCAAACGCCACCGCTCCAACACCTCATCCTCCAATCCCAATGTCCCCTCCCCCCTCATCCAGGAGCAGACGCAGCAGGCGTACAAGCAGCTCGCCTCCGCGTTCTACACCATCAACTCCAAGTACCGCATCTCCTGGGAATGCGCCGAGCTTCTCATCGAGCTCGGGGGCGGGAGCCCCGCAGCGCCGCCCAGCTCCAGCACGTCCGCGCCCGCGATGCAGAGTGTCGGCGGGAGCGACGGGCTGCGTAACGTGAAGAGCAAGGGGCGCGAGCGCGCGATCACGCTGCAGGACGACGCCACGGCCCCGCTGGGCCCCGCGCCTCTCGCCTCCGCCGCGAGCACCGGCGCGATCCCAGGCCCGCCGCTCGCGAGTCCGCCGAGCAACCTCGCGTGGCGCGCGTCCACGGGGCGCAACGACCTCAGCCAGCGGCAGCTGCTGCTGCTCAAAGAGATGCTGGGGAGCCCCACACCCGGGGGCCCAGACGAGTCGTTCGAAGACGGGATCCCCGAGGAGGTGATTGCGGCGGCGGCGAGCACGAACACGGTGAACCGCGAGTGGCGGTGGGGCGATGCCATGAACAGCACTGTCACTCTGCCGTCCGAGGAGAGCGGGATGCAGGGCGGGACGGGGCCGAAGGATAAGAAGCGGCGGAGCAGTCGGCTGCGGATGACTGGGATTCGAGAGATGTTGCGGTCGCTGAAGAAGGGCGCGGGGACGCCGACATCCGTCAGCACGGAGTCGTCGGGGGACTTGGCCGGGCACCACCTGTATCAGCATCCCCAGGTGCCCACGACTGGGAGGCGCCGGCGCGCGAAGACGAGCGCGGGTCCTGAGTCTGTACGCTCCGATCCTCGGCCCCTCTCCCCCTTTGATCCTCCGTCCCTCAAGTCCGCGTCGCCGCGCCGGCCCTCCCTCGCGTCCATCTTTCGCATCGGGAAAAGCAAGACCCCACCCGCGTCCGCGGTGGCCGACGTGTCTTTCGAGAGCGCGCAGGCGGGTATGGACCTGTACCCTACCTTCAGCGGGATATCGGGTGGCCGCGAGAGTGCGAGCAACAGCACCGGGGAGGAGGACGAGGAGGACTGGGATCGCATGGAGGACTCGGCGTCGGATGCGGAGGCCGCCGTTGCACGTGCGCGGCGCGGCGGCTCGACGATCCGGGGCCGGTCGCCGTACCTCCACCAGTCGTTCCTGGCCCCGTCGACTGGCCGCCCGACGACGCCTCTACGCTCGCCCAGCGCGTCGCGGACGTCGATACAGGACCCGTCGGGCGGCGCACCGGCGCGGGCGACACGCCTCTCCAACGTCGAGGAGCACGTGGGGTCGCTGGCGTCGAAGTCCAAGGCCGACAGCCCCTCCCGCCAGTTCTCGCGCTCCCGGCGCGGGGGGAAGACGGGCTCGGTGCGGTCCATGCCGCCCGTGACGCTCCCGGACCCCAAGCTCGCGATGACGCCGGAGAACATCCGGCCCTTACTTGAGAACGCGCGGGAGGTGCATGCGCGGCTCAGCGACTGCATCGCGGAGATCCGCTCGTTGCTGGCGACCCGACCAGAAAAATAACCGACAACCTACCTGCATTATTTATCTCACCATCTCGCATCGCATCGCTCTGCATCTGCTCTCACCCTCCCTCGCGCATTCCTTCCTTCTCATAGGCACCGCATCACCTCATAATCCGGCATATCTCTCGCTGTTTGATCTTTTTATCACCTTGTCGTTCTTTTCCTGGTCCCAGTAATGAAAACTTTTTTTTGTGTATCCATCGTGAGGCGCTCTGTAAGCTCTTTGCGCTCGTCCGACCAATCCGCACTGTCTATCTGTCTGATCATCGTCTTCTTGATAGGACTTCCTTCTTACCGCAGAGATCGCCGCCGTTGTCTAGGAATTGCGAGCAAACTCAGTGGGAAGGACGCTCCAAAGCTGGCAGAACAGATGTTCTGCTCTGGATGACGGCCACTGTCATCTCCAAACGCCGTTACCTGTTAAGCTCATCGGGTCCGGGCTCCATCGGTGCCAAGGAGCCATTGCCACTGAAGACTATCCCTTTTTGGTTCTGAGCTCGAGAGCCGTGCAGGGCATCTGCAGCAGCACCTCATTGCGCTGTCCTTCGTCTGCGTGGCTTTGTGGGCCATCTCTTATCCACATCGGAATTTGCAAAGTCCGGCGACAGGAGCCAAGCTTCGCCCTCAAGAAGTGAGCCTCTGAATCTTGCATCTCACTCTGTTCTGTTCCGGGCCAATTCCGGACAGACAACTGACGCCTTCTTATCGGTTTGGTGACGCCTTGTTACTATTTAATCCGTGTTGCCCAAGTGCTACCCGATCTCTCTCCCCGCACTAACCTAGCATCATGGCCTTATATTCTTCACAGCTCCTGAACACGCCGGCGACGCATTCGCAATATTCGCTGTTCCGTGTGTTAGACGCGGTCTGGTGCTCCTTCACCGAGACAATCACCAACGCTGGCTGGCACGCAGTGCACCCCATAGCACAGAGGAGCATTCTAGGGTGGGATAGATTTCATACGTTCCTTACACACCGCAGTTTGACTGACAGTCTATCAGTGTCCTAAATCAAGTTACGGTGGGAAAGATTACAGTGATTACAGAATCAGAAACATGTTCCTTCGGAGTGGTCGATGAGACACTTCATACTACAATTCGAGTCAAGTCGGACGTGTTCTGGATGCGCGTGGCCCTGTTTACCGACCTTGGGTTAGCGGAGGCGTTCATGTTCGGTGACTGTGAGTACGATTCCCCTTTCTCATATCGTGTGTTCACAGGCCTGCCCGAAGTCGATTGCGAAGATATCTCTTCCTTGATACGAGTCTGGCATTCATCCAAATCTTACGTCCTGTTCCTCACCGTTTGAGCAGATCTTGATTGCCAACCGCCGTGAACTGACGACCGGGACGGACACGATGCTGGCGTCGGTTCTTGCGAGGGGTCGCACTCTGACGAGCAACAAATTTATCGGCAGCCTGGCTAACTCGAGGGCGAACATCTCGGCGCATTACGATCTTGGAAACACAATGTGGGCTTCGTTATCCCTTCTTCCTCCAGCTGATACCTTCCAGGTTCTCTGCTTTCTTGAGCGAGGATATGAATTATTCCTCCGCAATATTTATAGATTTCAATGAGGATCTCGACCCAGGTGTCTCTATTTCGGAATCGCTGGAGGATGCACAACTTCGGAAAGTCCAGTAAGAGGCCCCTCGTCGTCTATTCTTCCTGTGCTGACATCAGCCAGTTTGATTCTGAAAAAAGCAAATATTCGTCCAGGGCAACGTGTTCTAGAAATCGGTATATTTCCTGTCAAGCGACTCGGAGATTTTCTTGCTGAAACATTGAACTCGAGGGACTGGCTGGGGTTGTTTAGCGATCATTGCGGCGAAAACATTCAACTGCATTGTCGAGACTGTCACCCTGTCTTCCAATCAGGCGTCCCTCGCTCGCCAACGTATCGCAGATGCAAATGTTGCAGACCGGGTCACCGTCCACTGTATGGATTTTCGGGAATGCAGATTCAAGCCCGAGTGGGCCGGATCGTTTGACAAGTTCGTCAGCATTGAGATGATTGAACATGTCGGGAAGGACTTCTTCGTGGAATACTGGGCGGTAGCAGACTGGGCGCTGAAGCCGGACACTGGCGTTGGTGTCGTGCAGGGAATATCTATCCCCGAAGCTCGTATGTTCCTCCCGCCTCATTCCACATCAGACATTTATGTAACACTGCGACTGCAGGGGTACCAGCATACGAGGCAGGAGTTGACTTCATACAGAAATGGGTACGTCTCTTTTGGATCTTGATCGGGCTGAACAGACCCATCTCTGGTATCTCAGAGTAAGTTGTCCATCCGACGGGACATGGATGATCGCTGACGAATCCTCAGTTTTCCCCGGAGGATACCTCCCCAGCTTCACTTTCTTCGTGCAGACACTGAATGAGGGTAGCGCCGGGCGCCTTGTCGTGGATTCTGTCCTGAATATCGGCCCACACTACGCGCGGACGCTTCGTGAGTGGAAGCGCAGATTTCTGGCGAATTGGGAGGGTGTCGTCGCGAAAGCATTGATCGCGCAGTATGCCTTGGACTCAATAGGCCTCGAAATATTCAAGCGCAAGTGGATATGTGCGTGACATATGTCCTCCCTTGATTATAACATCTCTCATTCTTGTGATAGACTATTTGTGAGTCGTTCCATTAGCTTTGACCAGGACGTCTGCAAAACGAGATCTTTGCAGCGATTACTGTGAGGCTGCGTTCCGAACGCGGACGCTCGGGGACCACATTGTCACCTTCACACGGGAGGGAAATGCGGCATTTGGCTGTGACGTTCAGAGCTGAACTTGACAACTGAAATGTATGATGATAGATCTTATATAACACAGACACCTCCCAGATATCCATTGTTAAAATACTTCTCTCGAGGCGGAGGCAGGAGGATAACCTGACATGGGATCTTCGTCATGATAACGCACCACATCATGTGCGAAACCGAATAAGGATGGCCGAACTGCGTCACTGTTATTTCCAAGGTGGAGATCTAAGCGAACGGCATTACCAAGTTTGGCTCGTTATGGACACGCCCTGCACGTTTAGTCCGCGGTCGCATGCTGATTTGCCTACAGATAAATCTCCGGGGGTCAAACATACGACCGAGGGCTGATTAGTCCGCGGAAGAGGCCCGAAAAGAAATTGTGTTCTTACGGCACATACTTATACACTTGTCGAGAGAGTTTTATGGTGTATGCAGACCAAGTCTGGATGAGGCCTCTGGAGTGTGGCTAAGTTGGACCACACCACTGTCACTCCAAATCTCCGATCTTCTGTTTATGAGAGAAAGTTGATATATCATTAAAGGAGTCGCATAAGATTGGGGGTCATGATTACCATATAAGTAGGTTGTGGAGATGTTTATGCAATCATTAAGCCCGCCCCTAAATCAACTTCGGAAAAGGACAAAAAGCCCGTTTTTTTTCTCTGGTTGCCGGTACTATAATCGATTTTTACATGGCTGAAGGCAAGAGCCACAGTGCTGCTTCCCTGCAATTTGCCGAATCACCGATCAAATAATGATTTTGTGGGTCACTGTGGGCAAGGAAGATCCCCTCCGTTATATATTCAGCAAAACTACGCAGCAGGTCATTACTCCCCCTTTCAGAGATGGCAGAATTCACCTCCCCAATGCACACCATTCCGTACTTTCCCGAGGATCTCACTCTTCCCCAGTTCCTCCTTGATTATCATCACCCCATCCGGCTCCACCGTGACCCGAGTAGTCCTTGGATCGTAGACGCTGTAACTGGGACACCCCGTTTGCAGGCAGAGGTTTGAGCTGTCAATATGGGTTTGCAAGTTTACACAGGCTGACCTATTGGTTCACAGGTGATAGAGCGGACCTGGAACCTTGCTAACGGGTTGAGCTCGAAGTTCTCGATCAGTATGAGTTATACAGCTGAGCTCCATCTGTCATCTAAAATGTCTGGCCAATAGCTCAGGACAACATCGGTAAGCATCAAGTTGTCAATTAGCAGAAGATGTGCTGATTAAGGTATCATTTACTAGTGGGTATCATCAGCGAAAATGATATCGGTGAGCCATATGAAGCATGATTTCAAGCTGAGAGTAACTCAGATGGTCAGATTTCCCAATTGCCATCTGGGCTACTCATCGATTGGGCGCTTCCATATTGTATGTTATGCTCCTTGGAAAGATCATGTTCAATATGAAGAGCTAAGAACTTGCTAGCACCGTCAACCCTACGTACACCGCAAGCGAAATGCTCCCACATATAATTGACATGAAGCCAAGCCTCCTTTTTGTTCACCCATCGGCCCTCGAGGCAGTACAGAAAGCTGTCAGCCACCTTGAAACCTCATGTGACCACATGGTGCTTCTCACCTCTCCAGGGATGACAACCACCTTGGGCCTCCCTACACTCCAGGACTTGATTGATTTGGGACATTCCTTGAAGGGCACATATTCGTTTGCCGAGTTCAAGCTGAAGCCTGGTGAAGGGAGAACAAAGGTCGCCATTTATTTCCCTTCCAGTGGAACAACAGGAGTTCCCAAGATGGTGGCTATACCTCATGCATCATTCATTTCCAACATCATCCAGACTGCCACCCATGATGCTGGGGTAGACATGTCAATCCCTGTTGCTGATAGGAGATTCAAACCTGGCAATATTTCCTGTGCTGGTACGTTCAACAGTGGCTCTATCAACAGTAACTGCTCATGCTACAAACACCATTCCCTCCAGTTCTGCCCTTATTTCGTATGTGTCAGCATCCCTTTTTTATTCAATGGCTAACCCAATCCTCAGATATCTTTGGGCTCCTCATAAATGTATGCTTCTTAGATTCTATTGCCGAACACCTTTATTCATTGCGCCAAGCTCCATTACATGCTTTTCTCTGGGGTATCAATCTTACAATTTTTCGACCATTCAGATGCTCAAAAGCTTCCGCCAGATGACCGTTGTGATCATGCCCAGGTTCAATTTCGTTGAATATCTTGCAACAATCAAAAAGTACAAGATCACCAATTTATCGTATGCATAATCATACCTTCACAATGATGCTCCGAAGTTAAAATGAGTGCAGGTTGGTTCCACCAATGTTGACCTTGTTTTGTAAGGTAAAATATTATGACCTGAGAGCTTGATTTTGAGCCGACCGCCATCACCAGCACCCTGCAGCAAAAGAGGCAGATCTATCGAGTCTTCGTGTTGTTTTCATTGGAGGTGCCCCTCTCAGTGTGCATCTGGCAGAAGAAATGGGCAAATTAGTTCCGCAAGCTGTGGTTGAGCAAGGCTATGGTATGCAACTACTTGACAAGCTCTCTATGATCGAGTCTGACAATATTCCAGGTATGACAGAACTAACAGGAATACTGACCATGCCTCCCCTCAACCGCAGAGTGGCAAAGGAGGCAGTCGGGCATCTGCTTCCTGGATTCACGGCTCGGGTTGTCAAGCCTGACGGATCGCTGGCGGGCGTAGGTGAAAGTGGGGAGCTTCATGTAACTGGGCCATCATTGGCGAGCCACTACGTCAACAACGAGAAAATGTATGAAAGCCTTCCCGTTCAGCTCCGATGCTGATTGTGTCGTTTGCAGCTCCAGAGAGACCTTTGTCGATGGGTATTTCTTTTTGAGGTAGACACCGATTATGGACTTGACTTCTGCCAACAGTTGGGTTCGCAGTGGCGACGAAGTTTACTTTGACGCTGATGGAGAACTTCATATTGTCGATCGGATTAAGGTGGGTTATGAGGCTTTTATGCGACCCAATTAGTTACCCCATTGCATCTAGGACTTCATTAAAGTTGGGGGGTTCCAAGTTGCGCCAGCTGAGCTTGAGGCGCGTTTGGTCACCAACGAAAATATCACGGACTGCTGTGTCGTGCCAGTTCCACACGATTTCAGCGGACAAGTTCCCAGAGCATACGCGGTGTTGAGTAAAGATGCTTTAGAAAGAATCGAGCGCGACCCGGAAGAGCGCGAAAGAATCAGGGCTGTCCTGATCGAGGTACGTATGAGGCCAACTATCACTGGCGCGATGATGTCTGAGTTAGGGTCACATAGGACATCGCAAATAACAAGGCCAAGTACAAAGCCCTCGTTGGCGGGGTGGAATTTATAGATGTGATTCCCAAGGGACCCTCCGGCAAGTTACTTCGAAGAGCGTTACGTGCAAACGCTACTGTGTAGTATGGAGCGCTGAGGTATGAATCCGGTGTCTGTTTGGGTGTCTTGTTCAAAATCCGAAAGTTTGTGGGACCAGGATACAGCCTACTCGGCTTCAACGGGACTCGGACTCTCTACAAGTTTGTCTTGAATTTCACTGTAACCATTGCTATGTCATTCGTCCGGATCGTGAGGTCACCTGTGTGATAGGATTTGCATGTGCTCTTAGACTTAGACACTTGACTGAACATATTCTCGTACGACTTGTCCTGGATCCTCTTCAGATCGTCCATGAGGTTCTGCCGACGCTGTGGCACCTGTCAGGTACAGACCATATGTATGGCAGCGTCCGACTCGCAGATATGATCGTTTTCCCGTTAATTATCTACAGGGTCGCCAGAGAGACGATTTACGGAAAATAGGTCCATACATACCGTCCTTGGTAGTTGGAGGAGTCCTCGCTGGATAGCAGTGTACTGGAAATGATCAATCACGTTCGCAAGTTATCGCTGCATCACTAAGCGCCACGAAACTCCTTGCTTTGGCGACCTAGACACGTATCTTATGGGTGGTGGTGAGAGGCAGCGAGAAACGCGAGGCGTCACGCGTTACTGATCGCGTTCAAGACCAGTCACGTGCTCGTGCACACCGACAAGGGGGACCGATTTCAATTTGGATTTGGATGTTTATCGGTTGGGCTCGTGTACGGAAGTTCCAGGAAAGTTCTAGGGATGGGTTTAAGTAGTTGGAGTGAGTTTATTTTGAATAAACGCACCCTCGTGCGCCTAGGAGTCGCATTCATATATCTGGGATAACAACATGTGCCACCGGCTGCCACTGGCTGTACGAGAGTCCGAGTCCCAGTCCTGGCTCGGTCCTGGCACTGGCAGCAAACTGGAGTCACTGGCATGCAGGGATCCAAACCTTAGACTTCAATTCATTCATTAACACTCGCCGGGGTCTAGTCTCCGCGTTGCTTGTCTTGCAGAATATTTGCGATTGCTTACTGCCGTCGAAGATCAAGGCTCCTGGCTCAGATATATCCACAGGTGAGTACTACATCGCAGGTCAGCCTGAATCATTTCGCGCGTCACAAGACCACTCACCAGAGAGCATCGTTCGCAGAAAAGTGGTCAAAGATACGAAACAGATAAGACTTCGTTTCAAGGGTGGGGTACAACTTCTACAAGGTGTCGAATACTAGTGGTAACCTACTTACCGATCGGATGTAAAGTAGACAGCTGAGCTACAGGGGATGGGGGGGGGGGGGGGGGGGGCTACAGGGTTTGCGAATAGAGAATGCGAACGTGGGGGTCGTAGAGTCGAGAGCGCATCGAGCGCATGTCGCATCCGAGGGGCGTATGGAAAGAGAGGCATGGCGTAAGACTTCGATTAGGAGCGCTTGGATGCGACGACGATAGGGCGAGGGCCAAGCATGACGCCGCCGGTCATGACACGCGTGACGCCGCCCGAGTAGAGGTACGCAGTGGTGCTCTTGTTCGTCGGGTCAACGGCGGCGGGGGCCAGAGCGCGTTTTGGCGCGGGTGCGGACGCCAGCCTCCCGAGAGGGAGGCGGGGGCGAGGAGTGGTGTTCATGATGGTGGCAGTGGGGCAAGGTGCACGGTAGAGGGCGGGTGCTGCAGGCGCGACGAGGCCAGGCGGCGTCGGGAGGGCGAGCGAACGCGGCTTGAGTGGGGAGGCCGGCACGGAGCTTGCAGCGGTGGTGATGGAAGACGTCGTCGAACGGTCCGAGCCCGAGTCAGAGTAGCCTGAGTCCGACTCGGAATCGGAGTCATAGTCGGTCGCGGAGGTGGGGAGGCAGGGGATGCGGATCGCCTGCGCCTGCTGTGCGCGGCGCATGCTGCGCACGCGGGCGGAGAGGAGAGTGGCCCGCAGGCGCACGCCGGTGGACTCGTGGAGGAGGGGCGCGGCGACCTTGACGCGCGAGCGCGCAATGGGCACGACGCTGCCCTCGCTGTCCTCGCTCCAGACATCGGTGACGGGTTCAGCGCCGACGCGGGCCTTCAGGTAGCCCGGCCCGTAGACGAGGAGGATGGACTCGGTCCCGGAGGCGAGGGCCGCGAACCAGACGGGCCATGGGATGCTCGCGCCGATTGCGGCCGCGAAAATGGGCATAGGCGGCGTGTTAGAGGTGAGCGTGAGGCTCGCGGTGGGCGAGGACGCGAGGGAGGCGGTGAGGATGAGTTGCGCGGTGCTGATTGTGTCCGCGGGGAAGGTCGTGAGCAAGGGCCGGGTGAGGAAGGCGATGACGTGGGGGATGGCAGACGAAGACATTCGGCCGGGAATGACTTTAGATGGGATCTGTGAGAGCGGGATAAGCTGGAGGTGAAGTAGGAGGGAAGGAGTGCGTACCAAGCGTGAGGGGCGTAGAATGGACTGAAAAGTCGAAGAAGACAAAAAGTCAAAAGAAAATCAAAAACTACCCAAAAGAAATGGGTAAAAACTCGGATTAGAACGGGGCCGACATACCAGGAGCGTGAAGGTCGTTGAATAAGTGCGGGTTGTTGCAGATATTGCAGGTAGTATCCGAGAATAACAGAGGAAAGCGTAGAGCAAACAGAAGCCGGCTAGAGGTGTTGAGAGCAGAGAGGGTAGACGGGGAGTCTTAATGGTGCTATCGTGCGCGCCCAGTATTTATACCCCGCGCCAACCCCGCGCAGTACACAATGCAGGGATCCACGTCCATTCTTCCGGTTTGGCGGCGACAATGAGCTGTTTGTTTACGTCCGATTGGCCACCGACCACAGCAGAGCCAAATATCACTCTTGTTCCTAATTGTCTTCCCAAAACGGCTGCCTTGTAATCCCGGCTTGTATTTTACGCTTGCTTTTGTATTCTCTTCGGGCACCCATGCGCGCTGATGCTGAAACCTGGCGACGGCGGATGGGCGGAGGTCGTGGGTCCAGACACGTCACAAGCGGCCCTCAGACACCGGCGCGGCTTACTACCAAGTCGGACCTTGGCGTCTCCCTTGTTCTTTGCAGTTTGCAGTTGCTAGACGGCTCTTGTCTACTACCCTTCGGTGCCATTCTTCCATGTGTGGCTCTCCCAGCGTTGTCACATCTGAATCATAATGCTTCTTGGACTGCGCTGAGGCTGTTCGTGTCCTAGTTTTGCTTGAGTTTTGCCGGAGTCACGGTGTGGACCTGCCACCAGCATTATATTCTCGATCCATCACTACTTCACCTTCGCTTGGCTGTTGCTTCAGTCTTGCTCCCTTCCCTACGAGAACGAATCATCGGATTCTGGCTCACTGAACTGCTGCTATGTTACATTTACGCTGACTCTCTACTTTATATTCGGTAGGTAAGTTACCACAAGTAGTTTCATTCTGTAGAACTTGAATGCCATCCTGGATTCCTACAACGTGCCTTCTCAGTCTGACTCTGAAAACAACCTAGTGGATACATAATTACACTGCACGTCCAGTATTGTACAGGGTAATGGGACGCGGGGATAAATAATATTCTCGAGACACTGGGCTGCTCTACCCTCATGTATCTTAGATCTTAGTAAGTATAACACATATAGTACGCCCATGCAAGAACATCATTCGCCAACGGGATCCCACAGTCTGACTACAATGAAATGAAAGTGAAAACCCTGAAAAACTGAAGTTACTTTCAGCTATCTTTTGTTGAATATCTCCATCCCGGACACACGTGTTATGGGACATATGTGATCTATGATGTACCCGATATGCAAAGCGTGAAATGGGATCAAGGATTCATGTTTTCCCGTTCGCCCTCTGGTCTATATTGCTACAAAAAGAGTCGTTTCACAAGAAAAAAAAGGTAGAAGACAAATGGACACATTGGGAATTGAACCCAACACCTCTCGCACAATTACACAGAAAATGCTAAGCGAGCGTGATAACCAACTACACCATGTGCCCTGCTGGAAGACCTTGGGTATATGATTATCAGGCCAATAGTGATTGGCTGATTGTACCTGTCTATTTCCTCTAATTCCCTTTATATTCAACTTATATTCCTAGTACCTGTTTAGGTTCCAGGTCTCAAACACCAATTGAAGCTGCTGGTCTTCTACAATCATAGCGGTTCAACCAGACATGGATGGAGAAACCAGGTGGCTTACCTTTCCTGTTGGAAGGTACCTATGGCGGTCAGACTGCACTTTTAATATTTCGCGCAAAAAAGTGCCATTTGAGCAATATTTTGGGCCAAGAGGAAAAGATCCTGGGCCCGAGCTGAAAAAATCAGGGAGATGAAAAAAAAAACTTTTTCCAAGGTGCGCGCAAACTCTTGGGGCATGCAGAGCAACAGTTTTCCTGTGAGCAAAGAAAAAGTTGTGTGTGGCTGTGCCAAGCCGGCTGATCCATTGATTGCCTTGATCAAATGCCGCCGGCCAGGAGTCCCCCCACTCCAACATACAAAGACTGTTGAGGGAGCGGGAACTTGCAACTCCTCATTCAATCATGGCCTTTCTCCTGGAGGCAGGTACTCCATTAAATGGGTACTTGAAGCCTGCTCAACATGATCTAAATACTACTATGTATGTCTACTAGTTTCACTAAGACAAGTCCACAGAGGAATTGAATGGGGTGAACCACTTATTCAAAGGCTCTGTAGGGGTACATATGGGCTGCATGACTTCAAACGAGCATAGATCTTCAAATCTGGTCCACCAATGGACTCCTGGCCGGCGGCATTTGATCAAGGCAATCAATGGATCAGGCGGCTTGGCACAGCCACACACAACTTTTTTTGCTCCCAGAAAAACTGTTGCTCTGCAAGCCCAAAGAGTTTGCGCGCACCTTGAAAAAAAGTTTTTTTTTTCATCTCCCTGATTTTTTCAGCTCGGGCCCAGGATTTTTCTGCTCTCGGCCGAAAATATTGCTCAAATGGCACATTTTTGCGCGAAATAATAAAAGTGCATTGTGACCGCCATAGGTACCATCCGGTTCTTGAGGCAATTACACAACAAGTGGCCTGGCCTGCCGCAATCATTTCGCAAGCATCTTATTTGTGTGTTGTGGTGTCAAGGACTTGTACTTACACTCACTTTTCACAGGCAAACTAGCAGAAGATGTCTGCATTGTGCTCAAAGTCTTTATTTCACATTGATATAAAGACTTTTGGCATCACTAAAAGACTGTTCTGGTGCAAGTTGAAAGGATTCTTTTTTATGTGGAAAAGTGTTCTGAAACTTTTCAGTGAGAGTTTCAGACCTTCCTGATAAGCAGTACTTTCCTTTTCTCGGAAAGTCTCACTGAATCCGACTCTTACAAGTCCCCTTCCAAACTGACATATTTCCCCAAATCTGATTTTGCTATTGAAATAAATTCAGCTAACATTTCTACCTACTGTTTGAATTATGAGTCAGTGCTTACACGCATACCCCAGATACTGCTCCACATTCCCGCCTGCTTTTCCTGCCTTTACTACTTACTTGCTTATTATGCAGACTTTGTTTACTTATACTTCAGTCCCAATGTATTCATTCCCCACACATTTTTCCTGTCTTTACTACTTACTTGCTTATTATGCAGACTTTGTTTACTTATATTTCAGTCACAATGTATTCATTCCCCGCACGTTTGTGAGGGTCTTCTGCTGACTTCCTGGGTGATCACGAGGTGGTCATTCTTACACTCACTGAGATGTAAGTCTGCATGATTCTTTAGCCTCAGCTTATTTAGTGATGCAATTCCACCTGTCCCATCTGTGGGATTTCTTTGGACTTATATGTATGGCTTTGCCTTTGAGTACAGGATTTATGGCGTGAAGAATGTGACCGTTCCCAATCACTTACACATCTAAGGCTCCAACCATTTGATTTCTGTTTGAAGCCCTGATCAAACTCAAACAGAAACAGTTATAGACCATGTCAAAACTGTTTAAACAGTGGGTGACTTTCCATAAGCATGAAATATTCCTCAAGCTTGTTTGAGAGTTCCACTGATCCAATCAAGTCTGAGAATATTGTAAAAACTGTGCCTTCCTGTCAGGGGAGCCCCCGCTCCGGCCCCCGTTCCGGTTCCGGTTCCGGCTCCGGTCTCCACTCCGGCCCCCGACCCCGCCTCCACTCCGACCTCCGCCCCAGTCCCCGTTCCCTCCGTCGCTCCCCCCGTCGCTCCCTCCGCCCCCGCTCGCCCGCTCCCACGACCCCGCCGGAACTCCGGTTCCGGATACCACGTGGCCTGTGACCGCGCACGGGACCTATGCGCGTCACTCCGGTTGCTCCGATCACCCCGCGCACGTGCTACTAGTCAGTAGGTATTTTAGGCGACTCAGGGCGTGGGGATCCTCAGACGTTCTTCTCTTCGGATTCCCCACGCCAGGTGCGCTATACTTGTACTTAGTAGCACGGCCTGTCAATTAACCTTCGGATTCCCCACGCCAGGACCCTTGACTTCTCGGGCCGCGTGGTTGCCCTTACACTTCCCACAAGATAGAATAAAAAAGTCAACTTGCCCATTGTTCCCGAATGGAAGCCGGCATGTGTTCCGATGCATAGTGCAGAATGTAACGGGGCATGGTTGTTGTCGCCGACGATGAAGAAAAACTCTTCCCATGCCAAATGAGTTTATTCGGCTGGAAATAATCTGGAGGGGGGGTCATTACCCCCCCTCCAGATTATCCCAGATTCACATTAAACCTTGTCCATTTCTGGCTCCGGGGTCCTGACAGCTGTCTCAGCATCACACCAAACTGAATTGAAATATTCCCAGTAGAATTGTTTAAGCTTATGGAAAGTCACCCAGTTTTTTTTTGTGAGATATAAAAGACCCAGTAGCTAGTCCCTAGCACAGCACCCCAATGATTCCTCCTTTAGCAAGTCATCCTCTATCCACAAATTGCTTCAGTAATTGTCTCGGGCTTCAAAAATTGGAGAAATTTGATGCACCATGGGCATCTTGGCAAGTGCCGGGGACTGCACCATATATGGGTGGTCATGTCCTGCCCTCTCAACACCTTGCTGATACCTTTGGCAGATTGCTCTGTATCCTGTGTAATGTGTAGTTAATCAGGTGGGAATGTGTATATATATATCATTGCCTGCGGGTCGGTAAAATGATGGTTTGAACCATTCGAAACCCTTTTGAAACCATTTGTCGAGGCCTTCAAATAAAAACAGTTAAAAAACGGCTTGAACCATCTGAAACCGTTTTCAAATGGAAATGGTTGGCGCCTTATACACATCAATGTTATTACATATGACTGTGTCATCTGGTCACACTGTTGTTTGGCTGTGTATCTTTGCTAGACTTGACACGAGCCACCACACTGGAATAAGAATCTTCTCCTCCTCCTCCTCCTGGATCTGACCAGATCTCAGACAGCCGCAAATACCAAATATCTAACACTGTACTCTTTGTGAGTCAGTACAGACATTCTGTCATCAGTGGCTGTCCTCATGTAGATCCATAGGATGACTTCGACTGCGGCCAAAAGCACTTATTCAAAAGATATTATGGTGGAACTTTCTAAATCAGTCCTGCTCCCTATCCAATGTGACACCCTGGTCCGTCGTGATGATGCAAAAATGGTTCCTTGTGGCCAAAGACTCAGCTGTTGGACAGCATTTTACAAGGTGAGTACAGGTGTTTGCAAAGGAGGTGCACATGTCAGATCTCGAAGATCTCTGCCCTTCTCTGCGTCGTGGCATCAAACTTACTTTGTTTTTTCTTTAGCATCAAATCCAGCACTGTACCGTGAGTAAATTTCATTCTCAATATTCTTTCACCGATTCGTCCTCCAGAAAAATCACAAGGGCCAAACCCGGTTTATTTGTAGACTCAAGAGTTGCAGTGCAAAACTGCACAGTTCTGAAGAAGGACTGAAAACACACATTCGATCCCACTTGAAGAATTTGCCCCTCCCATGCCCTTTTATCGATTGCAAACCTGTGGATCCCGGGTTGGGACTAGCAGTGCAGCTTAATACTTTCACACGCATCATAGACCTCACCCGCCATTTTGAGGAAATGCATTCCCATCTCTTTGGTCTGGTGCTTGACGCACACTCCGCGATCCTACTGCCACGATGGGAACCCTGCCAGTGTCCCACTCACCCCCTCCCGAGGCCGCCACCCCTCCCGGTCTCGATCCTCCCTCCTGGCAGCCTTTTTGCAGGCCCAATCAGAGTCCAGCCGACGGCAAGGCTCATACGACTCATGTCGGATAACATCCCTTTCCCTTCCCTGCCTGCCGCTCACAATCCCAAATCTGTACGGCCTCGAAAGAGGCTGCAGATCCAACCCACGCGAGACGAAACCGCACACAATCAGTTATACCGGCGCGACGGGCCGTACGAGTTTGCGGACCTACCGAAAGTAGTGGATAACCACGATATCGCAGGGTCCCCAGATTTCGTGGTCCAGCGTGTGGGGGAGGGATTACCCTTCCGAAAGGACCTCGCACGCCCTTTGCCGATGTGCCGGATGCCGATGAGGGAGCGACCGCCACCGCCGACCAGTATCTTCTATGATACTCTCCGAAAACAAGTGTTGCAGGAATACGCCGAAGGCGAGACCGACCTAACGAATTCTTGATATCTTGTCCGTTACTCCCGTTCGAAAAACAAGCCTCGTCATGCATGTATTGAATCCACAGTCACATATAGCGCATTTGCGTCTAAGAACCTGTCCTTCGCCCAGTCTAAACTGAGCTCGCCTCCGTCCTAGAAGCGAAGTGTACAGGGCTCAGATCTTGCAAGGGCTGCTATCCCTGTCCGAAACTAGTCAGCACCATTGCAACTTCCCGAAAATACAGAGCATAGGTACCTTCACTGCAGGCTTCAAAGTGCAGCGTTAGGCCACACGACACTGAGTGCGGAAATAACATCCGCAAGCATGCAGCCGACGTCGTCTCGTCGTTTGTCAGCCCTTGAGCAATACGAAAAGCCGACTTTGCTATAGCGACGGGAGACTGTCCCACTAGACCCCGGAAAGATCGCAGGGGAACGAACGCGCACGCAGCACACAGCACCGGATAGGACGCAGTCTCCCATCCATACGGCCCTGGCCCTCTGCAACATGTAAGAATCTAGTCGTTGAAGACCGCCCATCCGACTTACGCAATTGATGCCTCGAGCAGCACTTTGAGGCGCGCTGGATAGCATTCCTAGTATCTCAGCCGCGTCTTCAAGTCTGTCTGGCAAGATTCGGGAGCACGAAGCAAAGGAGTGAGTATTGAAGAAAGGTGGCCCCGTTAATCGTCAAGGTCTTCTTCGTGCGACAGAATATCACTATCCTGTTGATCGATGTTAGGCGGAATACAATATCGAGCACGGAGGAGTGGAGAGGCACCTAGTGGGGCATCGCTCCGTTACAGTACAGCCTGTACAAGATGATTAACTACACGCAACCGCGGCTCCCACCTCGACACAAGTACGAGCCGCCTCCCTGTCGTTGCAAGAAAGGACATCAAGATACCACGATATGGCTGCCGAGGAGGACCCGCAGGGCCGTGTAGGTGCCACACAGAGTGCGGTGGAGCACAAATTAGGCGTCCTGATTCAGGTCCTGACCCTTGATTGCCGCAAACTCTTCTCCCCGCCGAAGAAAGACAAAGCAAAGCAATTCATGTTCGCCGCTACCGCCGCCTATAGAACAACAAGTATGCGCACCGCCCTTCCTCGCGCTCTGCGCCGTACCCGAACACGTCCTCGGCGCGCACGTCCGAGACGAGCTCGTCGTCGATGCGCACCCAGCCGCGCGTCGCGTGCTGCACGTCAAGCGTGTAGTGCCCGCCCGCTGCGGACGCACCGTGGTGGTACACCGCTGCGATAAAAAGGAGCATCAGAATGAGCGGGCACGAAGGGAGGTAGGTACGCACCTGCGAAGAGCTGATACCGCACGGGCTTGCGCACCGGGGCGTTTGGCGCCAGTACATCTGTCGGTCGACAATCAGCATTTATCCCTCCAAACACTAAGAAGGCGTGGAAAGGGGCGAGAGACGGGAAGGGTGTAGGAGAGAGAGAGATAAGGGATGAAAGCACGGGAACGAGCAGGGAGATGGATGGGAGGTGGGATGTAGGAAGGCTGGAGCGTAACGGCCGACAAACAACGGCTATCGATAGGCAATGGGCAAAGAGGCCAGGGCGATGAAAGAGTAGGACGAAGAAGCAGAAGCTCAAGCACGCGCACTCACCGCCCCCGATTTCGAGCTCCGGCCCAAACGTCACGCGCTTGCCGAGCTTGACGACGCCCGCAGCCGCGTCGTAGTAGAAGCGCTTCACGTGCAACACGAGCACGGGCGGCAGCGCCGCGACGAGGATCTGCTGGCTCGCGTCTGCGCCCCGCATCTGCACAGCCTGCGGTGCCGCGAGGAGCGCGAGCGCGTCCTGGATAGTGTGTACCGCGTCGCGCTGGAGGGGTGTCAATGATGAACGACAGAAACATTACGACCAGGAGGGGGGAGAGGGCGGGATGGAGGGTGGAGTGGAAGGGGAAGTCAAGGTGAAAAGGGTAAAGGGTAAAAGGCAAAGGGTAAAGAAGAGAAGGACGAAAGAGCGCACCTGTATATCGAGCCGCAGCGCGCGCCAGTCTTCGACGATGACGGTGTCTTTCTGCCCTGGCGCGCGCAGCGTTGAGCGGAACTTGCCTCCAAAGAGGCGCGAGATCGGCGAATCCGCCGCTTTGATCTGTTTCCACATCGGTCAGCGTGGGGAGGCGAGGCGAAAAAGGGGGGGGGGGGGGGGGGGGGGGCAGGGGAGAGGCCGACAGCATAGTAAAACCACGCAGCCCGGGAGGACGAAAAGACAAGAAAAGACGCACAGTCCGCGTAACAACTGCGCGGTTCTTCCGCCCGACCTCAAGCCACCCGTCCTGGACCTCCTGCGGCTCCTCTGCCTCCACCACCGCCGGCGCCGGGGGCGCCACGCCTGCGGGCGCGGGCACGAGCGCGAGCAACTCCTCCTCGAGAGTGTCGAGGAAGAACCCGAGGAACTCCTCCGCGTCCTCCTGCTGTCCGCCCTGCATCGCGTAGTATTAGTATACACACGCATTCAAAGACGAGGAGGAAGACTAGAGACACACCCGCATATGGTCAAAGCGCTTCAGCCCCTTGAGCGCGTCGTATACGCCCGTTGGCACGAACGCCTCGGGCTCCCCCACCGGCTCCTCCTCCGCGCGACCCTTACCCTTGCTGCCACCTCCATGACTCCCGCCATAGCCCACACTCCCACTGCCCCTACCCTCCCTACCATCTTTATCCCTCTCCCGCTCCGCCCCAACCTCCCGTACAAACGCCCCCATCGCGCCCAGCAGCCCGCCCGCCCCGCCAGCGCCTACCCCCGCGCCCGTCCCCAGGCGCGCAACGAGCGCCGCAAACGGAGCGCAGTGCAGCAGCGCCTGCAGCACCGCGTTCGCGAAGCACATGTTCCCCGTGTTCACAAGCCCTCTCAACGCGCGCGGCGGCAGTGCGGGAGGCGGCGCGAAGATGTCCGTGCGCGGCGCGGGGACGGAGACGCCCACGACAGGCGAAGTGGGGAGGCCATTTTTGGGCGGGGGCGCGCCTGGGGCGCCCGGGGATGAGGCGGGGCGCAGGAGAGAGGCCCAGGATTTTTTGGGGGCAGGGGCGGGAGCGGATGTGGAGGTGGAGGTGGAGGTGGAGGTGGGTGTGGGTGTGGGTGTGGAGGTAGACGCGGAGGTGGGTGTGGAGGTGGAGATGGACGCCGAGGCAGATGTGGGTACTACTGTGGGCGCGTCGGAGGTGACTGCAACTACAGGAGCGGCGGACACGGCTTTGGGCGGCGTTGTGGAGCGCGAGATAGAGGTAATGGACGTGGCAGGGGAGACAGGCGAGCCGGGGACGGTCGTGGCCATCGTTGTCGGCGTGAGCGCGTCGGTCGTGCTGGTGCCCGACGACGGCGCCTCGCGCTCCGCTTCCACCTCCGCCTCGATCTCCCCAGCCTCGGTCTCCATCTCTGCCTTCTCCGCGATATCGACCTCTGCGTCGATGTCACCTTCAATCGCTCCCACCCCCTCGAGCATTTTCGGCGCCAAAGTGGGCGACACCGGTGGCGTGCGCGTGGCGAGCGCATGCTGCACGACCTCGGGCGGGGGCCGCGCACGGGGGGAGATAATGATACCGGGCGCATGCGCTGGGTCGAGCGGGCGGCGCGACCAGATCGCCCAGCCGCCCGGGGACCCGGGTGGCGTCGAAAGCGCCGTCGGCTCGAGTGGCGGAGGCGACGAGGCGGACGGGGAGAGGGAGATCGCGCCGATCTGGCCGTATGACGTGCCTGCGGGGAGCACAGGGGACGCCACGGGGCGGGGCGAGGCAACGTCCGTAGGCGGGCCGGCGGTGGCGACTGTGGAGGCGGAGTTGGATGTGGATGATACGGGGGTAGGAGCCGGGGGCTCGGAGGCCGGGTTTTGGTGCTGCGGTGGGTTGGGGTTGGGGTTAAAGTATGGTCCTGGCGGGGCTACGAGCCCGGGCGCGACGTCCAATGGAGACATGGGCGCATCTTTTGGCAGCGGGGAGAGCGGCTGGTGGTGTGGCTGCGGTTGTGGCTGCGGCTGCGGCTGCGGGCCGCCCCACGAAGGCAGTGGTGGGGGTGCGTACGGGTACGGCGCTTGGTGCGCATACGCCTGGGGATACTTGGGCGGGATCTGCGGGTGCGGATACTGCCCGTTGGCGTACGGCGGGCGGTAGCTGGGGTGTGGCTGGGGCTGGTATGCGGGGCCCCCGCGCGACGAGTGCGTCATAAAGGGCGCTCCGGATCCATTTGGGCCACCGCGCGCATTCAGCCGCGGCGATGCTGGCTGCATACCCGGGTGGTGGGAAGCCATCGGTGCAGGGTATTGGTAGGGGTATCCATTCGGACCGGGAGCAGGACCTTGCCCAGGGTTTCCTGGACCATAGTACCCCCCCTGTGGTGGTGCGGGTTGTGGTTGCATGTAGTAGTTTGAGGGACCGGGCCCGGGGTGGGCCTGGTAATGACTTGCCATCGCAAGTCTGCATCCACTTTGTTAGCGATTCGCCGATTATTCATCTGAACTTACCACAGTTAGTCAGAGTCAGATGGACAGTTTCAAGGGAAGGGAAAGCGTCCAAATACTGCTGCCTAGAGTCCAGCAAAGTTGAGATACAGCAGTCCAGGAGTCTGTAGTCCAGTTTCTTCTGTGTCTGGAGCCCTCGCGCGTTGTTCTTGGCAGGTAGTCCGAGGATCTAATCCTCTGAGAGCGCGATACTGCTGGTAGAAAACAGCGGAGCAGAATGACGAGTAGAAAAGGTCGACGGGAGTCGAGGGAGCGTCAATTCGCCCGTTACATTGACAAAGCATCACGCACACGGTCACCTCACGTGCGAGTCTCGCACGTGGGTTCCGCGTTCGAATCCCGACTTCGTCCTACTTTGAGGACCGCACTCAGACAATGTAATTCCACATGGAACCGGACAGTTTAAATCTGAAGGAACACAAATCCGTCCAGACTTTCTTTAATTGAATTTTTCGCTAACCTCAACCCCCCAGCTGCATGGATCCGTCTTTCTTGATGCCGGATATTTTGTAAACTTAAATAAACTACTTAGTTTATTTAAATTTCTCGCAAATTCCCGGGCCGGAGAAAAGCCGGGCCCTTCGCTCGCTTCATGCACGCTTCATGCTCGCTTCCATGCACCTTTCCTCGTCCTTCCACCAATTTTTCGCCCGACCTAAACCCCAACTATTTGAGTACACCTTGAGTGCGTCCAGAGCTGGCCCGGGCTGTCCTTCCTGTTTTGAGCGTCTGCGTTTGCATCTCAAACCATTCGAGACTCGTCCCAAGGCCCGGTCTGCGACAGAAGGCCATTCAAGTTTGCGTCTGACGCGAGCCTGCCTTTACACCTCGAGAGGTCTCTTACTTTCTCTTCCAGTGGCAGCGTTGATATGACCGGAACTTGTCGCAGGCTCCCATGAATCCCTTGCTCAAATTGAAGCTCGAAGCCATCGATAATGACAAGGCTTTGCTAGCAGCTGCCCTCCAGGCCGAGCCCGATATGATTCCCTTTGAACGAACAGAGGTCGATGGAATTCCTCCCACAGATGCCCAGTCATCATCGGACTCGGACGCAGCTTCCGACGTCTGCGAGTCTGATTCGGATTTCGAGGTGGAAGAGGACGTCAAGCCGGTGATCACGATAAAGGCTGAGGCCGAAGGGGACGAGATATTCCAGTAAGTCTTTTTTGCGCGGCCTGGTTTATGACTTATTACCGGCAGACGCCTGGTCCGCGAGATTCGCTTGAATGAAGGATCGTCAAGTACTGGGATGCTTGCGAAGGAATGGGATTTCATGGTGCACGATAACGCAGACTACCGCGCCGACCTGGGCGCAGCGGCAGGGATGGGGCGAAAGCGACCGAAGGTGTGCTCCCACAACTTTTTGGCGTCCCGTTGCTCACCGCTCGCAGGGAGGCCGGCAAAGCGGTCCGGCGCTCTCATTCCAGACGAAGGCTCTCATTGGCCAGGGCAACCAGGCGTACGTCGACGGGGATCTCTCCGGCGCAATCCGCATCATGCTCGAGATCATCCGCATCGAGCCGCGCGCGGCGCCGGCGTGGACCGTTCTCGCGCAGTGCTATGAGGACCAGAAGGAGCTCTCGAAGGCCTTGCAGCTCCGCATCATGGGCGCGCACCTGTTGCAAGACGCGGACGAGTGGGACAGTCTTGCGCGACAATCGAAGTGAGCTATCGCGACGACTTCTGGGGCCTACGTTAACACGCATCTACCAGAGAACTGGGATATCCACAGCAGGCGCTCTACTGCTGGGGAAAGGGATGCCACCTGGACCCGACGAACGTGGCGGCGCTGTGGGACCGCGCCGTCCTGTCCCGAGAGCTCGGGGACTTGAAAACGGTGCCCACCTTGAATCTACCCTTCTAAGAAGGCTTGTGCTCACCACTCCCGTAGACCCGGATCGCTTTCCTCGGCATCCTCGTTCGCTTCCCCCACGACCTCAACATCCTCTCGGAGCTGCACACCGTCCTCGTCGAGCTCGGCGATCTCCAAACCTGCGCCTCACTCTTCCAAGACGCCTTCGAATACTATCGTGCGACCTTCCCTTCGGGCATGGGGCGCGCCGTGGCGACAGGCGTGGATGCCCCGGGCGCGGGCTTCGGCCTGCTCGAGATCCTCGTCCTCGCGGACCTGTACAACAACCTCGAGGAGCACGAGCGCGCGGTAGACGTCATCCGTAAGGGCTGCCGCTGGCTGCAGGGCCGCGCCGAGCAGAGCGCGTGGGACCTCTGTGGGGATGATAGGGAGTTCGAGTCGGAGTGCGGAGACGTCGTGCGCGCGATCGACGTCGTCGACGATGTGGACCCGGGGTACTACGAGCTGGACGTGAACGCCCGGCATCGGCTGGCGGTGGCACGGATCAAGATGGGCGAGATTGAGGAGGGGACGGTGGGCGCTCTCGAGCCACTCTCTCTCGATGTGTACTGAAATCCCGCGCAGATGCACGCGGAGGTGGTCCTCGCTCAGGACATCCTCGATTACGCGCCCCTCTCCACTGAAATCGCGGATGCGTACTTCGAGCGCGAGCTCTTTGCCGAGGCCCGCCAGATCTACGAGCTTTTGGGCGCGAATGATACTGTATGTCGTGCATTGTTGTCATTGCCTTGGCCTAACGCGTTGTTGCAGACTAGCAGCGTATACGTCTTGTTGCAGACCGCAGCATGCATGCGGATGGCTGAAGAGCTACGGGAGGCGGTGGTTGTTTACGAGGCCGGTAAGAAATATTCTGTGTCCTGTGGACGGCCCCCGCTAATGGATGAGGCAGTTTGCAAAGTGGATCCCGGTGACAACGAGGCGAAGATGAAGCTCGCTGAAGTGTACGAAATCCTAGACGAGCCGCGCAAGGCGCTTGAACTCGTTTACGAAGGTGGGTTTGCTCTCAGAGTTATCCCCATGCGACTGAGGCAATGTAGTCATCGACTCACGTCAGCGTCGCCCGAAGGCGCCCAGCGGCATCGGCAGCGCCGCGCCCACCGTGCCCTCGCTCATCCAAGACAAGCCCACAAAGCCAGCGTCGAAGCCGCGCCCAAAGGTGTCGCAGAACCGTCTCTCAAATGCAGAGCTGCGCGCGCTTGAGGCGAGGAAAGAGGCAGAGGCATTGGAAGTGTACCGCCGGCTAAAGGCGCTTTGGCCACACATGCTCGCGGGGCCCGGGGAGGCACGACAGGAGTGGTTGCTAGAGGCGGAGAAGCTCATCGAAGCGTTCCGGGAGACGCGTATGCTTTTTTCCACGGCAAGGGTGTGTCCGTCCTGAGATGCAGGAGGCGGTGTTGCTTACACTTACTTGCGAGTAGACTTTCAGAGGCATGTTCCCCGTCCGGAGAACCAAAATTGAGGAAGGCGAGGAGGAGGCGCGCATTCTGTCACGGCTTCAGATCGATCTCGGTGCGTTCGGTTAGTCTTGAGATGTGCGTTGAGATTTATTGGCCGCAGCTCACGAAACGACGGCGCGCAAGACGAGAAGCGGCGACAAGTACAACCGCGTTGATGTCTTCCGGGGCATAAATCTCAATGATTGGATGCGGCTCTTCATACAAGTTCGTTCTCATTCACTCGTTGGGTGGACGGACAACGTTATTCACACTGGGGCAGTATGCGTTTACTTTAACAACGAGCGGCGATTACAAGGAGGCGGACGAGGTGCTTCGCCACGTACTTATGTCGAGCGCGTATCAGCTTCCGGATTTGCAGGATGCGCTCCGTGTCGCACTCATAAGTATGGCATCTCACAATGATTCTCGGGACACCTCTTAACGGCGCGTATACTCAGCGTGTGCAGCAACCGCGGGCTGCTTTCCGGTCGTCGTCGAGCAGTGCCGCAAGCTGCAAACGGGCCATCAATTCTACAATGAGCCGATGCGCATCATGATGGCGGCGTTTGGCAGCGGGCTGCGCCCCACGGACGCGTTCGTTGGGGCGGCGTTCCAGAAGTATCTCCACCGCGAGATGCGCCTCTTTGATGCGGCGGCGAACAATCCCGACTCACTTGTGTGGAGCCAAACAGGGAAGCGCTTCAGCCTGAAGGGGACGCCGAACGACCCGGATCCAGAAGACCAGGAGGGCGCCGGCCCAGAGCAGGCAGAAATGCCGGTGTCGAAGGGGCGGAGGAAGCAGCAGCCGCCGCGTCTCCCCGAGATTGCGACGACGCCCAATCCTGTCGTGGTCGCGCTCTATGGCCAGATCTCTCTCGTTACGAAAAGCTACCAGAGCGCTATTTGTGCGTACCCCACTTTCGTGCCCACCATATCTGCTGACGAGAACGCAGTCTACCTGCTCATGGCTTACGACCACTGCCAGGAAGACCCGATGATCTCAATCTGCATCACCGTCGCTTCGCTCGGGCGGTTGGTCCAGCGCCAATGCGACAACAAGCACCACCTTGTAACGCAGGTACAGCCCTTCCTTAGCTACCCGTGCATGCCGCTCAATCTTCTGGCAAAAGGCTATGGCGTTCCTTGCGCGATACCGCATGCAGCGGTCGGCGGCTGGCAAGCATACCGTCGAAATCGAGTACAACTTCGGTCGAACGTTCCACCAGCTGGGTACGGCTCCCATACACTGTGCATGAGACCACCAATAATCGGGACGCAGGCCTGTATTCCTATGCTGCTCGCCATTATGAGCGTGCACTGGAAGCCACGACCGATAACCCCGCGGTAAGCCTATGGCCCCGGTTCTGCGAAACACTAAAGCGCTTCAAACAGGATGCCGGGTGCGTGCAGGAAACTGCATACAATCTTGGCATGATTTACCTCGCGACGGGAGCACGCCCACTCGCCGCTGCTCTCTATCGGCGCTGGCTCTCCCTCTAATTTCTTGGCGCAACCACGCGCTGACTTCTTGCATTGTAGACCACCGCACCGCACGCACCCTTATATCTCTAGCGATCTTGACCGAATCTTGTCTGCTGCTCTCTGTATTACACACATTGTTGAATTGGTCTGGACTAGCGGTGGCTAACCATCCCCTGATTTACATCTGTACCAGGTACTTCTTCCATCAAAAAGCAAGGATGGTCGTTGGGCATGGCTAAGCAATCATCGATGTTGGGAAGAGAAGAAGGTGGCAAAGCACCGAGGAAGCACGCGCAAGCTTGACGCAATATAGACACACAGGTGTCATCGCCATCGTGATAGGGGCCGACGACGCTCCTTGTTTGCTCCTTGTAAATTGCCAATCGTAACATTTCTTGTATCAAGTGTTCATGAAATCTAGCACTAAAACCTCGATAACCATTTCGTGGTGACTTTCGAGATTTTCCTCGTTACGAACTCGCTCTCCGGGAACCCCAGGCTGCCGACAATCACGTGTGTGCACTCAAGATGTAACTCAGAGTCAGAGTCAAGTGGAGTGGTCTTCATCTATCATGACCTAGGAACGGAGGAGAATTTGAGACAACTTACCAAGCATTGAAATGCCTTTAGGAAGAAAGGGCCTCATTTAAATGTGTACCAAAAGCCCATTATCTGATATTCATAAGCCCGAACATCGAAGGCTAACTTCTAGGCCCAGAGTCTGAGTCTCCTACTCATTGATTGCCTCCGCTAGAACCGTAAAGGACGTGATATGTGCTAAATCAAATTGCTCTTCCTTGCCTGTTAGATCATTCTCAGCCTAAGTCCTGAAAAAAAAGAGGATACAAGCAAACCCTATGCCATTTTTGCCCGCATCCCGGAATATATCGTCGCTTCGGTTGTCAGGTACATCATCCACCCACATTACCACTGAGGTAGACTATGACTTTCATACAGGCATTTGAATGGGATGCGAGCAGGAGGGACATACAACGTGGATAGAGTCGATGTTGTTGTTGTTGCCGTCGTGAGGGCGGTGGCTTGAATCCAGGGTGGTCATCCCGAAAGGCCGGCCAGTCGCCCGATACAGCTCTGCTCGGATGGACTCGCGAGAAATCAACCTCGAAAAGAGTCAAGCGCTGTGTGAAGTGTTTTGTTCTATCACGTACATGCTGCAGACTGAGATGACATATACTGCCAAGAAAAATTAACGAGTGCACTGAATAAGCAGTGGATTGAGACCCACGGTGACAGCTCGGGAGGATGAACATCATGCTACCCCGGCGTTGAGAAAATCTCGAAACGCCAATCTCAACCCACTCACAACACAAAGGTTTCAGGCATTGCGACGAACTGAAATGTTAGTCGACAGACCAGACATCAAGTTGACGGGCATACAAATATGAGCTGGAGCAGAGCAAAGAGACTATGAGGGGCGGATTACGGTTGGCTCATTGACGGACTCTCAAGAACTACCTGGTCATGGCCCCTCGGTTGAGCGCATATATCATCATCTTGTCTAATGCCGAGTCAGTTCTAGATATGGGTCGAGAGGTAAGAACGGTGGATTGATTGAGTTTGGATTTCCGTTGCCTTTCTGCTCCCGTGTGGGCCCTGCGAAGGACAGAGAAAAGAATGCCGGTGATCATCAGGTCGCAGGCGAGGGCTGAAGCACTTTGCAAGGACGAAGTAGCCTATATCAGGGTTAAGACCTGGATTAAGCCCGAAAGAAAAGGACGCACCCGTGTATTTTCCTGTAGTTTTGAGAAAAGATGGACTTTCGCCCTATGGAATGGGAGAATGGATTATTAAAACCTTGGTACTACTCGTAATTATCAGTGAGTCACGTACACCGATATTGTTTGAGCTAGATTTTTGTTCGCGTCATTCGGCGCCACACTACTGAGTTGGAATAGGTTGGAATACTCACCGATGCCGGAAGCTAAGGGAGAGGCCTCAGGTAAAAAGAAATCACACAGCCTGTAACTCACAGAATTGTAAAAGAGCCATCAAGACCTGTCGTATGTCGGTCAGACTTCACCCCGTATTCATCCCCGGGCCACATACCACCGGCGTGACATATCTCCAACTCTTCTTCGTCACTTGTACGGGTGTCAGACAGTTTCCACTTCATGCTCAGAGACTTACAGATCCAAATCCGAGTGGCGTAGAACCTGGAGGGAGCCGACATATATTGTTAGAGGTTGAGATCAGAGTCGGAAGGAAGCACTCGCATTTGGGCCGTGAACGCCACAACAAACTGAAGTCCGCACCGGTCAGCGAAGCACCAGAAGATATGCATGACATTACCACCGAGCAGAGCATCACCTTACGGTTCGGTGTAATCAGTATGATGAGGTCAAGTGGCGTTGAATGATTTACGTTTGCCTCGAAGCTGCCAGATTCTTCATTATTTTCATAGGCTGTGCCGCTGGTTACGGAATGACTTACGATATAACATCTTCAGCCGGGAGATTCCCGTAATTAGTGACAAAAATCCTGTAGTTCAAAATCGCCGAGAAGATTGTGTGAATCGTCGTTACGATCCTGTTCCGAATTGTTACATAGAGCCTTCGCCGACAGAGAAAAAATCTTGCCCGAGGATGCCAACCTGAATGAAAACGTTGATTATTGCATTTCTGTCGCAAGACACAGAAACGCACCACAATCCGCATACTGAAAGGGTCCCTTGGGAAATTGCGAAAGTACTGGAGAACAAGCGCCTGTGCAATGTCAGATGAGTGCTCGCAGCTCTTGATTTATGATGGCATGAAGAGAACCATTGCAATTCCCCACAGTCTATGGGAGGTAAGCGAATGCCACTGTCGAGCTGACTCAGATGGGACGTACGCCGTGTCCAGTGTATAAGCTATAAACTGGAATCCCCAGTTCAAGATAAACCTCTCGTTGATGGTAGGCGGGAAAGGGGTGCTCGACATGAGGTGCAGATGTCGTGCAGGAAGTCAAGAGATTGGGCCCGAGAGTGCTTGTGCCCAAGATATGCTGGCCTCGAGCCGTGGGACTCGGGTCGGAGGTGGGCTCGGGACCCGGGTCAGGCAGAATTTTTCCCCACCGTTCCAGCATAGCCTGGGGAGGTGACTTCGCAGGTTCCCAAGCACGAGCTTGTGACGACCCTGTCGGGACAAACGAAGCGCAGAGACTGAACGTACTCTGATATACCACACCTCGAAGGATCCCGATCAGTATTTTTGATCTGCGTGAAGGTGAAGTAGCAATCGAGCAGTTCAAGCCAACGTTAAAGGAGGATACTAAATACGCACGCCTCACGGCGTACTTGTGGTAATTGCCTAGATGATCCTCGGAAAAGTGCGCGAAGTTGCTGAAAATAGGCAAGTTTGGAGGTCACTCGCGCAACGGATTCTCTACAGACAAGATAGTTGCACGGACCTGCTGGAAGGAATCGGCCTAATGGAGCAAGTGAAGGGCCTGTGGCTTCCGGTGAATGAAGACGATCTGACCTGCAGGCAATCGAGGCCGGCGGTAGCACTGTGCGTCGGGGTGATCTAATTCAGCGCAATCTTCGCACAATAATCTGCGAAGGAGAGGCAGTCGATGCAACGGAAGTCCCAATCACGAACGCGCTGGGGGGTTTTTAAACATAGAGTCATCGGGCTTACCTCTGTCCGCGTGCTCCATGTGGTTTTTACGCACAGTGATACGATATTGGACAAAATGGCCCACCCCAGACTTGCCCTGGCAAGCCCACCCCGACGGCCGGCGAAGGAAAAGCAAGAGCCGGCCATGTTGCACCCACGTCGCCGACTATTCCATGGGACGTCATCTTTGAAGCTGCGTGGAGAGTGTCGGCCCAAGTTAAGGCTGGAAGCTGGCGGGAAGCGAAAGATGCCGGCTCTTTTCAGATTCAAATTGAAGCTCCGGTCAGGTCACGGTCCGTTCACGTGATGCATTGCCATATTTGTTCAGCGCATACAAGTACATACATAAAAATCAACCGCGTCGAGTCTAGATTCTGCATCTGCACCCTCGAAACTTCCAAGTAACAGGGGATTAATATGTAAACCAGCTATTGTATATATTCAGACATATTTAGGCTGAAGAAAATATGTCGAACATAAGTATCTGCCCTTGACCGCAGTGGATGTTCTGAGTTTTTTTACAGAACACAAGTAGATAGGTGAAATCTTTGGTGCGAAAATTAACCTCCAAGCCGAAAAAAAAATCAAAGTTGGACGTCAATCTTTCGTACAAGCTGGGAGATCAGCCTGATCAGGCGGGCGAGCTTGCGAGCCGCAAGGTAGTGGCAGCCTACAGAGCTCGCCTCTATCTTGTGGTCCCAATCTAATCTACACTGCCACCTGTCACCGGCCTCAAACTCTCGGCACTTTATTCGTACTGTACCTTTTTTCTGAAGCCCACCCTCCCGTCCCTTAAAGCTCCCTTTGTTTTTTCTCGCTTACGCTTGCTATGTACAGTGCGCGCCATCACATCACGGTTCTGGATTTAGCAGTAAACAATGTACGAGGCTCCTATCCAGTCAAATTGAACCGTTTGCTTAGTAATCGTTCATCCTTTGCAAGGAGTTCAAGTTTGCAGGGAGTCACAAACGAAATAGAAAAATAAATGGTGTCAACCCTTGTAATGGCTCAAGCTTTCAAGAGAGGGAAAGGTTAGAGATGTGATCTGATTCTGATTTGGTAGCCGCGCCTGCGACGCGCCTCTAGGTAAGTATTCTTGAGGTATTCCACGAGGCAAAGGAAAATCCCTTGAGGGTCATTATGCCTTTGTATTTGTGTAAAAAATAGTCTGACGCCGACTTCGTATGGCAAGGCCGTACATCCTACAAAACCTGTCGGCGGCCGTTAGTGAGTCCCCTGGATATTGCCTCGAGAGCCGGGTGGGCCCCCTACGTCCTAAGAGACGGCCGTCACAGAATCTTATGTTAGGTTGTCGGACGGGTCCCATACCCGTCACAGTAGCCACATCGCCGTCGGCGACGGGGACGGGACAGCCAGAATGACGCTTGAAAGGAGAACCTACCTTTGATCTTCTAGTATCTACAACATGTCATGTGTTGCCGCGAGTTTTCTGGGTCACACTACTTGTGGGAGAAGTTGCACTCAGACGGGGAGTTGGGAGAAGATAACTGCCGTGTAGAACTTCGCCGCCAGCGTCGACTAGAGCACGATGCGTAAGTCCGCGGAGAGTTCATTCAGGCTCGAATTTGCCGGCACAGCCTCCGCCGCTTCCACTGGACGCTCAGGAATGAGGATGCATGATGAGTGACCCACCAGGCCGGCACTTGGAGCATGTCATGTTGCCGGCCCCTCTTCGTTTGAGGCTCGCCGAGGACATTGTTGTACCAAGCGATTCAATTATCGATGGTACTGTTTTAAACTTTTGAACATGATGCACTCGAGGAAAGCTCCATCATCATCATGAGTCAGATGACTTCAGATTTTCTTCCATGAAATAACCGGAGCCCGTCCAGGAAAATAACTCCTTCTCTCACCAAGATGACTTCTGTGAACCGATTGCAACTGATTCATGATCTCCTCGGATCGCACCTGTGCAAGCGATAAATCGGCCACGCACCTAAATGTGGCTTTCCGAAAATTATATAAAGGTGAGGACCGACTGCCACATCGAACATCTGAAGCATGTCTTTGTTCCGGGTCGCCCTTGTCATTGTCCAGGCCACTTACAATGAGCTAGCATGCACCCCTCCAAACGCCACAGCAAAGGGCAGATATCACACGGACCAGCTGTATATCTTCCAGATCGGGCCGCTGATCCTACGGGTGCGTCCACCAAACTCTCAGCGGGCAGTATTTCACGCGGCGTCTCCGCCTCCTTATAGGCGCACCAATTGATCCTCCGCTTTTGCGTGGTGTTCGAGATCCTCTACTACCTCGCATCGCGTCCCCAATCTTCCGCACTCACCTCATACAAATCGCTTCTCTGGCTTACCCCTGCCAATCCCGTCCGCCCTACCCAGCTCTTCGTCGTCGGCGTAGTTGCAGTCGTCCTCGGTGCATCTCTTCGCCTAGCCTGTTTCCACGCGCTCGGCACGCTCTTCACCTTTGACCTTACGGTCCAGCCGCACCACCGGCTCATCACCGAGGGCCCTTATGTTTATGTGCGCCACCCCGCGTACACTGGCTCGCTCGCCATCATCGCCGGCCTCGCGTTTTCCCACCTTTCGCCCGGGAGTTGGCTTTGGGAGTGTACGCCCCTACACTGCGCGCCGGCGTGCGGCGTGCTCCTGGGTGCGGTGTGGTGGCTCTGGACGCTCGGCATTGGACTCAGCCGCGTTAAGGCTGAGGATGAGCAGATGCGCGCGCTGTTCCCAAAGGAGTGGGACGCATATGCCAAGGCAACACCGTGGTGGTTCATTCCGGGCGTCGTATGAGAGGTCCATGTGGTCATGATTGGTGAGCTGCTTTGGCTGGCGCGTGGTCAATCCGGAATGTCATCCGGGAGAGTTCTGGACCTGTACCAGTCTATAACTACCACGGAGTTTCGGTTTTACTGATTTGGGAATGCCGACGAAGCTTCGTCGAGTGCCAGCGAAAGATTGTCGCGAATTCTGGGCCTCCCAAGCTTCTCAAGCCTGTTGAGGTCAAACGATTCAAGACAGTGCCGTGATTTACTTTCCGATGGCAGCGTCTTGTGAACAACAATTTGGCAATCTGAGAACGGGTTTTCCTTTGTTATCTCAGGAATGGCAAAAGAAGTGTGCGGGCCGCCTATCAATGTCTGTCGCCCGGAGCTACAACTTCCTCAAAATTGACACGCGTCAGTTGAGAGTCTGGCAAGATAAAGAACACCGCACACAAGATGATCCTCGCGCGGCGACGCACGCATTTGGGCCGAAAACCTTTCCGAGGCGCCCGCGTGGCCTATCTAGTTCCGAGAGTGGAGCTCGGCGTACGACTTCAAGAAGCGCCGAGATGCAGTTGCTAACGTTAGTAGGTCATGTCAGATAGACACGTCGCTGAGCATCTGTTGACGGTGGGAGGCAAGCAGTGCTGAGTGACAGCACTGTAAATACTCACAACCCCGACACCACTTCCACACATAAAGAGCACCGCCACATAGGTTCAACCAAGGCTTTACAAGCCTCCGGGAACACATTTGTGATTAGGAAGGAATGCGGGCATCTCTTCCAGGGCTCGGGAACCCAGGCAGGCTGCTGACGTACGTGTTGCAGGCTTCTCATTTGCACCGTCGAATCCGACGAGCGGCCAACGAGCGGCACACGATTCCGAAGCTGCACGCTCTTCCGCATCAAACCTCGACGCCGCCGCACCGCCCGCCTCTGCGTGCGCTAGGCCCCAAATTGCGCGAGGGGCGCTCTTGAGTCCGAGTCCCGGAGTCCGTGCGTGCCAATGCGCGCCACAACTTCAACGAGCGCGCTCGGAAGACGCCGAGACGCGTGATCTCCCTAATGGGTCATCGGAAATCGGTCCGATCATTTCAACGATTCGCTGGATTTTCAATCTCTCGTGGATTCCAGCGATGTGTCTCGCGATTTGTTCAACAATTCCCGTATGGTCGAGACCCTCCATACTTTCTTTCTACCATCTTCCAGATGCCAGGCACAAACTGTGATTAATTACAGTTACTATGAACCTGGGACGAATACCCCTTGAGGCATAGATCTCTCTATTCCTTCTTGGACTGCTCATATTCTGCCATGAAACCTTACCTTACTCCATTGGAGAGATCCGAGTGAAGACATTCGAGGCCATTGATATGACTGACACTTGAATCGGGGTTATTCTCGGGTACTAACTTGCTTCTCTGTTCATCTTTAGTTCTACCGCGGGTACCGTACCGTGAGCTCGGCTAACAGGTGTATAGAGGAGTCCAGGGACAATAGTTTACATATAGTGCCTGTAAACTTAGATAATCCCTGGGCCCCGGCGTTCCTAAGCGGGACCGTGCCGTGTAATTCTACCTACCTACCTACCTACCCGCGAGTACCTGAACAACAAAGTTTGCTGTGCTTTTATTTATTTTACAATTTGAACAGCATATGCACCTTGTATAACAGGCATTTCATGATACAGCAAGGATATAGGAAAGACTTGCCAACGGCCGAAGAAGTCCGGTGCTTGTTCACGCGTGGCCAAAGGCAAGATACATTATGATTCAATAATTCAATGACAATTGGTCCATGGATCGGTCATGTGACCGTTTTCCTTGGTATTACTTAAGTTATACTATGTAAGAGTATAAGTAGATGGTGGCAGTGCCTCGACGGTGCCCACAGCTGCCCACAATCTCTTTCACCATCTCCTCCCACTGACCATGGCCTCGCTCCAGCTCCTGGATCTCCCGCCGGAACTCATCGTCTCGTGCCTCATCCACCTCCCCCGCGCGGACTTGGTATCATGCTTTAAGGCCCAAAATCACTTTCTCTGCCGCATCATACTGGATTCGATTCTGGTTCAGTACCGACTGGAGCAGGATAGGGCCTCTGTGGAGGAAAATCCAGTGCGGATGGCGGGTGTGGCTATCTCAGATCGTCTTGCGGATCTCCGCCGTCGGGAGGAGGACTGGCTTGCCTTCAATCCTCGCTCGCGGCACACTATAAAAACCTCCACCTCCGCCTCCATGGACTTTTACGCTCCGTCGATCGGGTCGCACGATGTCGGGGCTGACATATATGCCACAGCAGAAGGTTCACATCTGACGCCGCAGTCGTCCACCGTATACACGGCAATTCAGTACATGTATACTTCGCCCGAGGTGGACTCACAACGATGGCATACCCTCGAGTTCGAGAAACCATTTCTTGTGTTTTTCATGGCATTGGACGAGGACGACCTCATTGTGATAGCCAGATTGTGCGTTCGTTGTCAAGGAAATTTCTCCGTGGTTTCCTGACTACCTGTAGGACACCCCAGGGAAACAATGTATCTGTCCTAGATATGTCGGTAGACGTGTCACTCTACAAATTTCCGACCGGGCATCTGCACCCACTGGCTGCGCAGCCGATACTTCACATCCATACGGTGCAGATGCAAACCGGCGCCGGGCCTGTGGTATCCGTTGACAGAGCCGGAGATAGCCTCGCAGTCTCTATCTTATACCAAGGCGACGCGCACCCCGACATGGACACCCTCCATGTCTATGATTGGAAAACAGGGCATCCGAAGATGGTACATAAATTTCCCGCAGTTCTTCGGGAGTTGGAACGTTGGAGGCTCACCTGTTCACATGGCAGGCCCCCCGGAAAGTGAATGGCGCTGGGCTTGCATTTCTCACGATGGATACACTCGTCGTCCCCAATGCTGTTGACGCATCACTGGACATACTGCGCATTCCTGAATCCTCTCCCCGGCTCCTGCCTGCACGACTTGTGCACTCCTTAGGTCTCCCTGCTCTCGCACCTGGCCATGAGTTCCTGTCCTGCCAATGCTTCGCTCGACCCAACATCCGCGCAGGCTCGCCAAATGCCAGCCGTGCGAAATTCGTCCCTACGCTGGACAACAGCCTTCTGCTTTGCTGGTGCTGGATACTCCTCCCGGAAGGCGGAGACCGCGATACAGCCACATATCCTTTCGTCATCGATCGCGCGCGGCTTCAGCATGTACTAGGCAGCACTCCCGATGGAGTGCGTATCCCATGGGCTGTCTGGGGCCCGCGGTGTACGCGCTGGTTCCCCGCCACGCTGCCCTTACCCGGCATGGGTGCGGTGTACGGAGCGCGCCTCGTCCTGCTGGCACCCTGCACGGTGTGGCGCCCCTCGCCCCTGCGCATCCTCGACTTCAACCCCCTGCATGTAGGCGCTGCGCGCCGTAGGACGCATCCCCCACATGTGCGTGTGGTGGAAGCCGACGACGCGGACGACGCCATTGACCTGCCAGGATTCGTCGAGCCGTTGCTCTCCCTCCTCCCGTACGTTGAGACGACCTCGCAGGAGCGATTCGTGTACCCGGTGGTCTTAATCAACAATGACAATATCATTGGCTACATCGTACGTTGGTCTTCATGCAACTAGTATCCTTCTTTCTCCGAAACTGACGGCCATTGGCAACTAGCGCAGCGATGAGGAGATGGGTGAGGAGATGGATAAGTTGGAGGTCTTGCACTTTGGTTGACATCAACGTGGTTCTACCGTAATACATGAAACTCCACATATAAGTTTTATCAACTGTCATAAACTTGTGGAGTCTGACTACGGGAGACTAACATGAAGGCCTTCATGATGCTGTCGAGCGCGTTCCCCACTTGCTGCAACGTGGAAACGTCTAGTTAGCCTCGCTGGCGACGAATTGCATGGACAGCTTGACAGCTCCGCCACTGTGGCTCAGAAATAGAGATAGAAGGCCATGGACCACATGCGCTCGGAGTCCCATGAATCCCGGCGATCGACCAGACGCTCTTGCCCGCGCCCGTCTTGCCCGCCCGCTCGCGGTCGAGCGTGGCCCATATGATTCAGAAGTAGTACAGTACGAGATCGTCATCGAGCGCGGGCTCTGGACGCCCAGGTCGACGAGGCAGCTCGTTGCTTGTAGGCCGAAGAGGAGGGATGGAAGGATGATGTAGCTCTTGATATAGCTTGGTGAGCAGTGTAAGTTTCACGGGTTACCGTTTTATGTCGCTCGCACGCACCTTCCCTATCAGCCTGCGTGATACCCTGGTCCATATTCCTGTTACAGAAATGTTGGTGGGGGCGAGCGTCTCGATTTGATCGGTGTCTGTCAGTTATCATCTGAACTGCATACGACAGCGTTCGAGTGCGTCTCCTGGGGTTTGCATTGTCTACGACGTCTGCTTAATAATAAGCTCAGGTTTTGATAAGGTATGAGCTATAAGGCTTACTGGTCATCGAGATTCCACGGTTCAACTCGTGGCAGGACTGGATTTGGTTGGATGAAGCAACAAACCGGCAATGCAGACAATCGGGATGTCCCCTAATCGCCGACGCTCACGCTAGGAGTCAATGTTAGATTTACTGGATGAATAATAGAGGCTTGATACATGTAAGAGAAGATGCCTCACGCCGTCGCGTCCTCCGTATGCGTCCACAGGCGCGCCATCGCCTCAGCAGAGCCGTAGTACGCCTTCGTGAGTCCGATGTCGTCGCCCTTGTCGTCCGTGCGCACGGGGCCGGCGCCGGCCTTGAGCAGTGCGTACAGCTGGTGCTCCCCAGCCTGCTCCACGGAGTACGAGAACGGCGTGAGCAGCGGCACGAGCACGTTTGCGGCCTTCATGAAGCGCGAGTCGGACGCCTTGAGCGCGCCCGAGCGCACCAGACCCGGGTACGAGTGGACGAAAGAGATCTGAGGGTGCCGCGCCCCAAAGTCCTGCATTCAGTTGTAGCCGCGGCGGGAGGGGAAGGGACACAGCGGACGCACATTGACCGCGATATCCATGTATGTCGGCGCAGCGGCCGCCGCATTCGCGAGGCTGAAGGTCTGCTTGAGCCCGAGGTCGTCGAGGTCGATCGCGCCGCCGTGCCCCGCCGCGAGCACCGACATCACCTTCGCGTCCTGCCCCGCCGCGTGCGCGGCCTCGAGCGCGGGCAGCAGGTCGCGGATGAAGCGCCACCGCCCATAGTAGTGCACCGCGAGCTTGCGGTCGATGCCCTCCTCCGTCTCGTTGCGTCCGTTCATCGTCAGCACGCCGGGCGTGAGCACCAGGAAGTTGACCGTCGGCAGGCGCGCGCGCAGCTCGCCCGCGACGCGCCGCACGTTCTTCATGAGTGTCACGTCGCACGCGACGAACTCGTGCGTGACGCCGGGCGCGGTGGGCTTGGGGAACGTCGCGAGGATGGCCTCGGCGGCGGCGCGGTTGCGGCCGACGAGGACGATGTGCGCGTTGCCCTTGGTGTGCCGCGCGAAGGCCTCCGCCATGCCCTGGCCGATGCCGGACGTCCCACCGACGAAAATTGCAACGGGGATGTAAGCGGGGGTGAAGGCAGCGTTGAAGGCGCGGACGACAGAAAGCGAGGGCATGCTTGTGAAGCTGCGGTACAAGAAGAACGACAGCAAGGGGAGGAGGACGGAGGTGAGAGCAAAGGTCTTCATGCCGGGAGAGCTACGCGGCTGATTAGGATCTCCGATCTCTTACCCACTGCCATTGACCGACGGTGAGACTGTTTGAGACTCGGATTGGACCCCCGTATACGTCTCCATCGCCCGAGCCCAGAGTAAGAGGACCTCGAAGGTTTCAGATGAGAAGTGGTCGGAGCCAAACACAAATCACTGTGGGAAGAGATGTCAATCAGGCTGATTGACAAGTCAATCAGGCCGTGATTTTATCTATCAGGCCGAGTGTGCCGGACTTGATTGCTTTTCAGCTCGCTCACCCTGATTGCATATATGTCAATCGGCGTAAAAGCAATCAGGGCAAGTGACTTCCGAGGAAATCTGCAGGCATCCCTCCCTGGCTCGTAGGGCACATTCTTGGCAAGATAGAACAAGCTTGGCTATATTTGTTTCGCGTCATCGTGCCAATCAATGCCATCAGAAATTTTGCTTCCGCACCCAATCGATCTCGGCCGCTTCCTCACAGGTAGTGCTGCCGGAAGTTGAGTTAAGCTGGGCTTAAGCTCGGCTAAATTCAGGCTCAGACGAGCTTAAGGCATGATCAGCTTGAGCTCGCTCAAGGCCATCATACGGCACTTGCCTTATTTGGATCCCCGGATCAGACAAGCCGTGCGCGCGCCGCTGTGCCCTCTGGTGTCGCATTGGAGTAGAGTGAGGACGGCAGACTAGCAGGAGTTATCAAGTACATTCAAAGTGCTATATACAATGCAATAATCCGGCTCTGATAGTCACATTCCCAAAGAGGAAGTGAGATATGGCACTGGCAAAGTATTTGTAAGAGATGGGGGGTCCCGCTTTCCGGGCAGTTGAGTAGCTGTAAATTAACGCATTCAGCCCAACTCACTGTCAGCCAAGTTTCTAGACCTCCCTACAAGCCAATTCTCTGCTAGCGTTGCCTCCATCCAATAATACCCGTGCCAATAAATATAAATATCTCGACTAATGTTCTACAGGAACAGACTGTCCCCACCCTTCGTGCGACGCGTCTATCAAAGCTAAAAGGTCGGATATCTTCCCGGTAGATAAGAGCTCCTCAACAACGTCGGCGGGTACATCAAGGACCGATAGTTCTTCCTCTGTACACAGCAGACCCTCTGTAAAACTCAACCGGTCGGAGCGGAACATGAACTTCAAGAGCTGCAGGACTTCCATCGTCACAGTGGAGAGAGACGAGCGGCGCAAGCTGTCAGTCTCCTTACTCGATGAGAAGACGCGCTCGCAGGGGACTGCAGAGGCCTGCACGGGAAGCACATCGAGTGCCATCCGATACAGCAAGCGGTGAACAAATTGCTTCGACTTCGAGATTGTTTAGTTGTGTGCATGAGCCCAGTAGAAAATAGAGGACGCACCTGCCAATAACGAACGAGATCGAAGTCCTCTAGCTCCTCGCTATCGTCATCAAGGATAGCCTCGGCTTCGTATCTCCGCAACTCCTCATCCACGATGCGCTCGTCCTCCAATCGAAGCCGCCGCTCCTCGGCATCACGGTCAGTCTGAGACGTGGAGGTGGAAGTGGAAGGGGACGGCTGTGGTACGAGATCCGATGCGTTCGAGAGGTCGCGGGCAAGGGAGCGCAGCTTTGCCATTCCAGATCGTTGGGAACGTGCCGCGCTTGTAAAGGAAGTAACTGGGCGCCGAGAAGCACTCTGCGGCACAGCGGAGCCGGAAGCGGCTGCTTTGAGGCGAGTTTCGCGTTGATATTCCAGCATCTGCTAGTACTCAGTAAAAAAGAAGAACAAGGACAAGGGACTTACAGACGCACGCACGGAGGTGCGGGCTTCTTGATAGTCCTCATCTGACCAGTGGTCTTCAAGCCACTTGAACTTTATTGTCGGATGGAGGACTGATAATAGGGATGAGCCCGAGCGCTGGTTCAGAAGAGTGGATACATACCCATCGCTAATGCGTAGATTGGAGCTCGGCGAGACAAAGCCAGGTATTCTTCGAGCTTACGGATTGCAGCCGAGATGGCGTGGCCGAGCTTTGGGAGTTGACGCTTCAGATCTTGTAGCATGATAATCAGCCGCTCGTAGAGCGGGAGAACGATGCACAGTGTTGGCGTCTTCTCTGCTGACACAAGCTCTTGAACGACGTGCGGGACTTGCAGAAATCGCCGGACATCACGTAGCACCTGCAACTCAAGGTCGGAGAGTAACATGTACGAGAGATCACTATACTTATCCAAGTTGAGGAGCGCGTCAATTGCCTATGTTGAAAATAAGTAGAATCCAGCCCCCGAATGCAGAATACTTACCTGGTATAGCTCGAGAACTCGATCGACCATTAGAAATATGGAAGACCACCGCGTATCGACGTCCTTGAGGAGTCCGACGACCCGCAACAGCTCAGGTGGCTCGCCCCAGCCCCCTTTCTCATTACCCTTCTCGATGGTATCTTCAAAATCGTCCCGGCGCTGTCCAGAGGCTCGACAGGCAGTCACAAGCGAGCGGGCAAGCCCAACAACGTCGCTCTGGAGAACTCGCCAGTAATCGGGATCTGCCGCAAGCTCTGCAGTGATCTCAAGATCCTCTGGCGTCTCACCGGGAACGAAGTCGGGGAGAGCTGATAGAGCTTTGAGTGCGGTCTGGACAGCGATATTTATGACGTGTGGAAAGCAGCTAGCAAAAATTAAGAAAGGCAAAGGCAGACAGCAAAGAAGACTCACCGAATCCGGTTCCCTTCAGCGCTGAAGGGAATGTACAAGGCGGCGAGCTCCTCCTGGATCTGGATCATCTTGGTGTTATTGTTGCTCGCATTGTCGCAGGTAATCATCGATATCTTCCGGCAGTCAGGGATATAATAAATGCGGCACAAAAGCGCACCTTGTGAAGACAGCCGATGTCCTTGAGAATTTGAACAAATACCTTGCCCACATTCTCGCCGGTGTGACTGCCCTCTAGATGGCGAAATGCGACGAGCTGGGTCTTCAAGATGAGGTTCCCATTCGCGTCCTTAGCCATGTAGTGCAAGGACATGGCCATATACGAGTCGAGACCCTGGCTAGTCCAGATATCGTCTGTGGCAGAAACTCGGCCCAGAGAATTCTGCAAAAAAAAAACAATGAACAAGAGACGGTCTGAAGTCCGGAGTCGAGACTTACCGCAATCTCTTCTACCATCCGTCGCCATTCAAACTTGAATCTCTCCGAAATTAGCTGGGAGAGCTTTGTCCGGTGTGGGATATCCCGGTCCTCGAGTTCCGTGCCAATGAACAGCAGAAGCTCCCGGAGCTCTGGGCAGTCAACAACGTCGAGGGACTCGAGGATAATCAATCTCCGTGAGTGCCAAAATAGCAGATAACACACCTGATCGTCCACCGCAATCCACCGAGTGAGCCGCTCATAAAACCCAGGTAGCGAGAAAGGCTCGCGTTCACCTCCTCCCGGCAATACCTTCATGCGTCCGATGGTCTCGTAGCCCTTCAGCTTCTTGAGAATGACCATGTCCCTCCAATAACGAGCGTGCTCCTTTTGCATATGCTTGCGAATAGTTGTTGTCTGACCGTGGGTGTTTTTCCAGACATCCCAGGCCTCGTCGGAAACAGCACTAGATACCCAAATATGTGTCAGTAACTGAACAAATTGAAACACAATGTACTCACGAGCAAAGTCGACATGCCAAGTGTGTAAATACCTTGGGATCGGGGCGTTTTACCGATGGAGGGTCGCGCTCCGGAAGGGTTTGTGGACGCTCGGAGGAAGTGAGGCCACGGAGGAAGTACCAGACGTCCGAAGCTTCAGCCGTACTCTTCTTCGCATGATCAAGAAGGGATGAAAAGTCGCCGGAGGGCTCGCGAGACACCGGCGTCGATGGTGGGTCCGTGTTTGGTGTATTTGGTGCAGTGGTCGGGCCGACTCCGGGAATTGCGGGACCAGGAATAGCAGCGCGCGAAGCAGCGGCATCATTACGAGCGCGTTTACGCGCCGCTGTACCAGTGTTAGCTGGGCGCTTCCGCTTCGGTGGGACAGATGGGCCCGGGGGAGCGGGTGCATGCGGGGCAGGAATGGTATTCCCAGTGTCTCCGAGAACATAACGAAAGGGGCCAGATGTGTCGGGAGTTGGATAAGCAGGGTAATAGGCAGAGGAGAAGGGGACGTGCGCCTGAGGAATATCATGCGGCGGGATCCAAGCTGTCCCGTGACCGTGTGGACTACCGAGCTGGTCTGGCCATTGCAGTGGCCGTGGCGCGGATTGGTTAATATGGACTGGCTGCGGATAATGCGAGTAATACGGGTAGTGATAAGGAAACGGTGGCGGCTGACTAGGCGTGCTCGGGGGTTGACAGACACAGGTCTCTGGATCAGGACAAGAACAGAAGTTGTCGGGCATGTGAGTCGCGGCGGGGGCACCCGTACTGATCCTTTGATTGTCCCCCGATATTTATACCTTTGACGCGTCAACAACGCGTCGCGTCTGTAGATGTCTGTGGACGCGTCTTGGACACGCCAAGCGAGCGCGCGTGATGCGCCAATCATCCCGCAGTTGCCCGGTACAGTTTCAAGTGCAATTGGGTCGCAGTGGCCAGTACAGAGCAATAAAGACATAGAACGGTGCGATGGCGGCGGGACGACAGCGGGGGGAGAGCCGCCTCGGCAGGGCTGTCCATGTTTGGACAGGGAAGCACATCAAGCTTAAGGCAGCTCAAGTCAAGTTGATCTGCCATGCGCTTAAGCTGCCCGATTAGGCAGTGGCTTGAGCCGAGCTCAAACTCAACTTCAGCCGGCTCCAACTTCCGGCAGCACTACTCACAGGATCTCTCTGTCTTGCTCTCTGTTCCTTCGGTATCCACTTGGGACTTGGGTGATCCATCTTGTCTTGCTCTATATTAGCCAGTTACCGGCAGCCTGAGGCCTCGTGGGCCTGTGATCTGCCCTGACCTGCGTCGGACTCCCACTCTTAGTAGCTCTCTGTGATGGCTGGCTCCGAGGATACACGACGATACTGTCGGTGTAAAACTACCTGTGGGAAACTACTTGCTACGCGAACACGCCGGGAGCATTACACAAAAGTTCCTCGCTCCTCCATCAGACCATCGCTATTCCCCATCCGCCGATCCCCGGAATCTCCGGACGCGGGAGCCGCTAACGACAACCAGCAGTTTCGATCTGAGTCTCCTGGTGTACTCGAGCCCCGTAGCCATCTAGATCCTGAACACTCGGATATTCAGATCGATCTCGAGGCTGATGGTGACGACCCTTCGGGAGACGAAGATATGCCCGAGAGGATGGATGTTGATTCCGAAGACGGGTCCAACAACTCTAGCTTCCGTGGCTCCCCCATCCATGAAGATGTCTTGGATGTGGCTGATGTCGATCCGTGGAATGGATTTGATGAATTCCAGGATTTGGACCTACCACTTTCTATCGAGGAAATGAAAAATAGACTCGATGAGATGGTTGGACCAGACCAAGAAGCAGAGCTCTGGGACGCTAGTGAGTAAAAATATCTCAATCTTACCTTGTCAGTGAAACCTGCCGCACAGGAAATACAATCTTATCGTGCGTACGCACCTCGATAACCTCATCAGTCTTGGCACGATCCCCGGCCCGCGTACCCCAAAAGACATGCACAGTTTTCTCGCCCCTTACGATGACGAGTGTGCATTATTGGCGATCGGTGTCCCCACTTTTAACGCTGTCACCCGAGATTTTTTCCTCCTTCGCGGATACAACATCTTCGAGATGGGAGATATCCTGGCTATTGAGAAAGCCCTCAATATCAAGGGCCACAACGGATTTTGCCCCTGCCGAACATGCGAGATCAAAGGTGTCCGCAATGTTAGCGGTGGCGAGAAAATCTATTATCTGCCGCTCACTCAGCCAGACGGACGATCTTGGGACCCAAATAATCTACCGATGCGGTCCCCGGTGATAAGCCGCTAGAAAAACCAGCTATGAAACACGCACTTTTTGCGATTTACAGCGCGCATCTAAGAACCAGCACATCTCCGTGTGGCTGGTTAATCAGGATTATTATCCACCAAACCAGGAGGCTTAGAACATCCACTCTGCGAAGTAAGGTTGAAGCCCCAGACCTACGAACCTTAGAACCCACAAAGTTTTATCGTGCTTAGCTGGAATACGCGACGCGCCGGGGTCACGTGACATGTCATTAGACCAGCGGAGATGTCCGAAGGAGATTAGGATTGTTCGTCTAAGATTATCGGAATCTTAGGGGTACATCCCGTAGAAACCTATAGTATGTGGTACCGTTGGAAAGCTACGGCCCAGCGCTACCTAAGTAACGAAGAGAGAACGTAAAGGGAGGAGACCAGGGCTAAGAAATGCATCACACAACTCGTTCAACAGGAGTTGTCCTATACCGATCGAGGGGTTAGAAACCTAGGAACCGTAACAATCCCAACTCTCAAGACAGACACCTAGGGGGCGCGGCCCACCAATCACATAAACCGCGCAGCATATCCGACGACTATTTAATAAGCAATGTATACCAAAGTAGTCGATCATCGTTTGTAATTGTAAATACCTGTAGTATAAAAGACCAGAGGAGCAGAGAGGACGGCACTGAATCGGACCCCAGTTCGTGTACGAGGCAACTACCATTGTCCCTCATCACAGCTAGGATTTGGTTGAGGGCTTTACTCTGGAATTCCGCTGTCTTGCGATAGTGTCCCGAATTAAAGTTTCTTTTGATAAATCGTCCGTTCTTAAGATCGTCGAGCTCCGTGCTAAACCGTATCCGTCTCCGTTGAATCCGCTCCGTAACTCCGAAGTACTCCGTGTCCGTTGAACTGGGAATTTTGAGATCCGAAGTCATTCCGAAGACCGTTTATCCGCTCCGATAAAGAGAATCAGGCAGAAGCCTTTAAAACCTTGCCGGCCTTAAAAACCGTACCTTGCATATAGCTGAGAAGCTTAAAATCTAAAGTCCCACAAGACTCATACTCCTAAGAATCTTGACTCTGTCAAATTCTACGGACGAGACTATACCATAACCAACTTGAAAGTTCCTCTCTTACGAGACCTTTCTTGTGCAGAAACCTTAAATCTTGACTTGGAGCTCCTTAGACCTACACTTGTGTCTAATAAGACCCGATCTCGTCAGATAAACTTTGGTGCAGTAAAGAGGTGTTTAGTGGATTAAGTCCAGGTTTCCGGGGGTTGTGCTAGAGTGCATCTGTTTAGTCAGAGGACGATAGTGCGATAACTTGGTTGGTTGGGTTTAGTTTGTTTTTCATTTGCACGCTTAGTTTCTGAGCAACCGTTTCATCTGGAGCCCACCGCGAGGGGGTTTCGAGAAGAGATTTTCAATCTCTGCATAAAGAAATTATCTTTGAGATATTTCGAGTCATCCGTGGCTTAGTTTTCGAACGAGAAGTCAAGAAGGAATCTTGAGTCCTAAAAACTCTGAAACCTTAGACAACTGTTTTAGAGCGCACATTTGGCAATCCAGGCAAATCTGTCCATAAACAGATAAAACCACGTCTTCGCAAGACTCAGACCACGAGTTAAACGAGGAAGAATCCGTAGAGTTCGAAGGTTCTGGGAATTTACCAAGTACATATTGGGATATTCCTGGAAGTAGAACTTCTGCCCGCTCCGCTGCAGCCAGAATTGTTGCACCCCTAGAAACCGCCTCTAGAAGACGAGTTTCAATTCCCGAGAAAGCTAGAGCCGAAGCATCTGCTAAGACTCAAAGCCGTATAGACGCGAACTTAGGACGAAGGTCTAAGAACGTGAACCCTATTGCCGCTACTGCGAGCACTAGTCGAAACCAAGGAGCAGCCATAGCTTCTACCAGTCAAAACCCCTCCGTTTCGAGACCGGCTTCGCCAGTTTCAAACACTTCGTTCCAAACGAATATACCTAGAACTCCAGTAGTTCAAATAAATCAACCAGTACCGAGTGCCGTCCCAGTTTTTAAAGCCAGGATGTCAGGAGTTGCTAGTTTCCGTGTACCGGTCCCTTGGGACAGGAACGCACCAAGTTTCGATGGAGAAACCGCTGGGAGTCTTAAGCTTTATATTCGCTACTGTCACAGTATTGTGGATCAGGCGAATATAACAGACTTAGAAGGACAGAAGAAAGTATTCTTGAATTACTTGAATGATGATGACATTCGAGAGCAGCTGGAGAATATTGCGTCGTACAAAACTGGGACCTTAGATCAATGGATTAAAGATGTGGAAGCACTTTATCCAGAGATTGAGGACTTTAGTGTTGGATCCCTAGAGAAGTTGCGAAAGATCTGCAGACACTTCAAACCCTTAGACCGCTCCGAACAAGGGCGTGTTAAAAGATATGGAGCTGCGTTCTTAAATGAAGCAAATAAACTACTCAAGGCTCCAGCCTTAGTCTCCAATAAGGAACTAGTGACGTATTATCTCGTAGCCTTTGATTCCGACTTTAAGAAGGAGATCAGAGGGATGATAAATTTCTCCGTGTTGTTTAAGGATTCTGGAATATTTCCAGCAGGATCCGTTGTACCAGCCGTTGCATCAGCGGTTCCGCCTGTAGTTGCCACACCGTTGGGCCCAGTCCCGGCAGGAGCGCCTATAGTACCAAAGATCGCCGCTGCAGAGGCTATAGTACGAAGAGAAGACTCGGTCTCTATCGAGAAAGTTATAGAACTGGCAGAAGCAATTTCTAAGGCTTGGGTTAGTAATGAAGTTGAAATAGACTTCGTTTCTACCAGGGCTGTGGGAAGTGATTCGACTAGGGATATGAGCTACTCTAAGGAGAAGCTGAAAAGTACTGAGAAGTTGGAAGCCTTAGCGAGCGAGCTTGCGGCAAAGAGGGATGTTGATGAGGCTAGGGACAAGAAAATGACTGCGGTTCTAGAGAAATTATCTGAGACCGTCAGGACAGTTGCGCTCCAAACCTCTGGAAGACCCGTTCCTCCGCACCAAGACATGGCTCAAGGAGAGGAGTACCATCAGGAGCATAGACCGCGTGAGCGGGATAACAATGATCGAAACTATAATAATTACACCGGAAGGTGGAATAACTCGAACAATAACGGTTCGGGGAATAATTATAATAGGTTTGAAGATCGGAAGTGCTATTACTGCTATGGGGACCACCTTATTAGAGATTGCGCGGCTAAGCAAGACCACATTGATACGGGGAGAATTATAATTGAGAATGGGATGATGAAGTTGACGAATGGCCAAGCTATTCCAACCTTCCCGCCTCAGAAAAGTAAGAGGGAGAGAGTTGATGATTACTATGCCAGCCAAGGGATTCCTAAGCTAGGAACGCAGCAAAATATGCAGTCCCAAATGCAGCAGTCCCATTACCAGGGGCCATCTTCTTTTCCGTACCAGCAGTCGGCGCAGTACTCCCAAGGATACCATGATAATTTGGGAGAATTCTATGATACTAGAGACGATGAGCTTAGGTCGCTGAGGGTCCAGAGAAATTTGCAGCAAGCACATTTCCAGATTCCCTCTCCGTCCCAAGGCCATCAGGCTCAGAATCAACAGTTTGCGCAAAGTCCCGTAAATCCCGTGATTCTGCCCCAAGGGGTAGATTTCGCCCAGCTGTTACAAATGTTCGACCTAGTGCCTAAGAACCAAGGACAGGCAGAACAGTTATTGCAGACTAGGACCGGAGCGTCTACCATGGCGCCTCCGAATCCAAATTTCTAGAGCGTTCAAGGAAGGAGGCACGAAATAAACCGCAAAGGCGGGCCGTGGCCAAGCCTCCGGAGGACCGTGAAATAGTCACTAAAGCAAGTAAAAGCAGGGATTGGCGGCACAAGCCTAAGCCAGAAGTAGAAGTTGTGCCAAGTGGTGATGAAGATGAAGTAGAGACTCAAGAAGTTGAGGATCCTAAAACTATAGTTTTGGATGATGATACGGATGAGGAGGCGCCGGTTGAATTTAAGAAGCTTAAGAAAGGAAAGGACAAGAGAGTCTCTTGGGCCGTCGATAACGACTCCCAGGAACCACTCCCGCGTTCTAAGGAGAAAGCTTATAAATTGGTGTCGCCTGTAGAACGAGCAGGCCTAGTTGAGGAAACCAACCGTCAGATTGTAAAATCTACGATTCCTATGGAAATTGGTGACCTAATGGCGATGTCTCCTGCGTTGGCTAAAAAGCTCAGGATGGCAATAACCAAGACCAGACAACCTTATGCCAAGCCAAAATTGGTAGGAGATGTACTGGCACAGAAGGAGGCTTTCCCGTTCCAAGACGAGGAGTTTTCTAGAGACCTTGAGTACGATGCGATTGATATGGATGAATTACCTAGGGTAAATTCACTATATGTTGCAACGGAAGAGGATGTCGGGATTCCTTTAGGATCCTTGATTGTAACGGACCCGTATGTTCAGTATTTGGCGACCTTAAGGGACGATGAAATGCCTAAACAAGTTTTTGTAGGACATGAGTCGGACGCCTTAAGGGTTATTTTTCCAACCATAGCTGGAAAGCTAAGGGTGGTGATACGACTGGTAGCGGACCAGCCGTGTAATCACGCTTTTTAGCGACTTCTAGCATACGGCTAGAGGACTCCCGTCCGGTGATATACAATTAGAACCAGAGCTGAGCTCCGCGCTGCTGGTTGCGTATTAATGATGCTAGAGGATTCCTATTCTGAGGATCTGTACTTTGACTCGGTTCGCTACCAAATGGGAGCCAGACAAAGACAGTCCTAGAAGAGTAGCGAGCTCCGACAGATAGAGTCAGATCCTAGTGATAGGACGTGGCTTGCCCTGCAGGCTAGATACCATACCCCGGAGATATATACCCAAAAGCTCAGACACCCTTTGTGTGGATCATGCATTACCAGGAGACATAGCAGATAGCGAGGTAGCGAAGTCATGTTCGAAGTAGCGAAGTGACCTAGTACCACAATGACGGACATTGGACCAGTTCGCTACACGAAGTACTGTGTTAGCGAACCCTCTGTACCCAGTAGACCAAGTGTCCGGCCTCACCCGGACCATCATGGGATCATGTCGATGTACCGAGAAGTGCGCAAGCACTTTCGCGGGATCTGCACAGTCCAAAAGGGGAATTGATTGTCGATCGCGATTTTCAATATCCTTTCTGGGACTGTGCCGGGCGAACATGTGGGTTCGAAACCAAGCCGGAGGGAGACGTAGAGCTCTGACAGAGCTGTGGGACGTAATCCTAGCGGATTACCGACCAAGCCGGCCTAGTGCGTAGGCCCGGCAGGAGGAAGACGTGTTCGCGAACCCGCGGCATGTCCGCGATATATCCAATATGGCTCGGCTGGTCATTCGCGCTGACTGGCAAGATGCCGAGCCTCACCAAGGACACTATACAGAGGACGCGTGGCCGTTATATTCCGTTCCGAATCCGTTTCATTACTCATTTTCCTTTGTCCTGTTTACTCATATCAGTCTGTCATGTATTTAGCGAAAACCTATAAAATAGCACGTAGAGCACGCATTGCAGTAGTTCATCCTCGCCCCAGGAAATAGCCCATCAGCTAGTTCTGTCCTAAAGGCTTTGGTGTCCTCTGTATCTGCGGAGATTTGTGTACCAAAAACATATCTTTGTCTTGATTCATTAACAATTTCGCGAACTTGAGATTTATCAGTTATAGCTAACTGCTGATTCCTGAGCTTGCAAGGCTTCTGGTGGTACACGCTATTGTCTCGTGGAGGGTCACGGCAGCAGTTCCAGATAAGCACACCTCGTCTCGTGGAGGGTCACGGCGAGAATTCGATAAAGTCCTCAGTTAAGTTGCTAGAGGCAGGCGGCCGTTACTATTGGAACCTGTGCGCGTATAGCAGCCTGGTCATATTTCGGTTAGTTGGGCTATTGGAACCTGTACGCGTTTAGCAGTCTGGTCGTAGTCGTTGTTCCCTTGCCTGGCCTGGTCAAGCGCCCGTCAGGAAGCCGTTCACGTCCGTGTTAAAGTCGTTGAGACTTGAGCCGGGGAGACTTTCACAAAAACAAACATCCTTACACCCGAAACCCCTTGTCTGTGTTTTCGTGTGTTCGCGATTGTTCTTCGGTTGGTAGCTACCTGAAGCTATTGTAATCTCGAACTTAGTTCTACCAAACTTGTCGAGTCGATACTTTGTCCCACTTCAATAAAAGAGAGAATTCATCTTATCTGTATACTTCAGAAGGATCCGAACTCAATCTTAGCACTTTGTACTGGTTGTAGTGAGTTGTGTGTGTGTGTGTGGGTTTTGTGTTAGAGTCCGCTCTTCGCGAAGTCACCATTCTGCAGCCCTTACTCAGGTGCACCGTTTCATCTGGAGCCCACCGCGAGGGTCCAATTTGAATTTTCACTTGTGGAAAAGCCTCGACCTTGATAGGTTGAAATAGTTCTTCGGAACAGACCGATATCTAAAAGTAGTTTCCTTTTGGAAAACACTTCGTGGGCACTTTTATAAAAAATCATAAAAACCCATATTTCCGTTATCACACTGGCTTGGAGGATTCCTTCAAGTACATCAGGAGATAGCAAGGGGAAAAAGCG